>JAHYIQ010000028.1:2400000-3078305 GCA_030673865.1 Melipona bicolor
GCGGTCCACTCTGGATTACCAACGTCCAAACTGCGATATTATATTCCAGAGATCGGTCGTTCGATCGTGAGATCGAAACAGCTACCGGTTGTCGAGACGTTGGTTCCGCGGAAAACCTCGTGGCCCGATTTAAACGTCAATGTCTCCACGATCGGAGGTTTCCCAGCGGCTCGCTGTTTATTTTAACGTTTGCTGGCTCTTGGAGCGGTTCCACGAGATCCTCAACTATTATTTTTCCTACGAACAAGCGCGACGATCGTTCTTTGTGACGCCGCTTCACACGCTGGCTCGATACGCGGCGAACGAGCCGAGGACGAAACGAAAGGGGATCACCACCACCCTCACCCTTCCGTTCTTATTTCTGAAGCTTCTCCACCTCCCGAGCGTCTCCAGAACGTGCTCGCCGACGCGACGATCGTCTTAGAACTCACTCGGACCATGTGAGAAAACTCAAAAACCAACGGGTCTGTTCCTCTCTTTCTCCTCCTCTCTCGCTCTCTCTTTCACACGAATCCAGAGGGAAGATTTCCAGTCGTTTCTTTTCTTTCTTTCAACTCCTTTTCCTCCTCTTTTCTCTTTTATATTCTTTCTTCGGGCGCGCATCAACCGCGCGCCAGATTCCTAACTGGCTCGAGAGCGTTCCTGAATCAGGAACAGGTCCGGTTTCCTTCTCCTCTCCTGCGGTCGATCCTCACGATCCTGAATATTCTCCTCCAACTTTTCTCCCATCTTCCTCCTCCTTCTCCTGCCCTTCGTCGCCCGTTTCTTCTTCACCCCCGCCGCCTCGTCCGCGAGACGAGAGGAAAGGGCTCATTGTACCATTGACGAGATGCGTGTACGCCTTGTCGACGCTGATTATGAACGCACCCGTAAGCTTCGCTGACTGCGTGCTAACACGACGGAGGAGACGTCACCTAGGGTCGTTCAACCCTAAGCGGGTTCCGTAGCTTCTCCTTTCTTTTCTTTCTTTTCTTTCTTTTCTTTCTTGCTGCTTTCTTCCCCCGTATAGAGTAGTATAGGGTACGGTTCGCCAGTGGACGAGCAAATCCAAAGTACTACGATTCTTCTCTTTCCTTTCCTTTTTTGTGCAAGATTAAAGTCACGTCAAAGTGTCATTAACGACTAGAACATGGTATCTTTTATTTCATAGTGTAGATTTGTTCTCCTGTCTATCGAGTATCGAAGCGTTCTCTTTAGAGTTTGAGAAATCAGGGCAATCCTATGCCATTCATACAGAACAGGGGTGACCACCAGTGGCGCATAGAGCAAGTTATTTAAAGTGAGACTAAGTATAAGAGCAAGGTATTATTATTATTATTATTATTTATTTTAAAAGTAAGATATTATTATTATTAGAGATATTGTTAATAATATATTATTATATTATTATTACAGATATTATTAGATATTATTATTAGAGACATTATTAATATTATTATTATTATTATTATTATTAGAGATATTATTAGTAATATATTATTATATTATTATTATATTATTAATAATAATATAAGATATTATTATTATTATTATTATTATTAAATTTATTAGAGTAAATTATTTTGTCTTTTTCCAATGTCCTTCTTGTATGTTTGCTATATTACAAGCAATACCATATTACAATTGGGACGTAGGGTACAAAACGTGTCGAATTATGACAGATTTTTCACATCTATTTCACAGAACAGAGGTCCTTGATCGAGTACAATTTCTTTTTTAGTTTATTCGCTAAAATTTCTTGGCAGTAATCATTTAGTAGCTACTAAATTATCGATTGTGATCTCTCTTTTTGATTCAATCGAGCTTCCCGTTCTTCATCGAGCCAGTATAATTCCAGATTTTCCATTTCTATCGTAGAAGGGAAGTCCAGCTTCCTCGATCAGATATGCCCGCGTCCCGTCCTTTATCGAGCCAGTATAATTCTAGATTTTTCACATCCGTTGTAAAAGAGAGAGGATTCGCGAGTTACCAAAAGAAACTTTTAGTCAAATTCCACAACTTGACAACAATCGTTTACCATCTTCGACCATGATTTAAAGTTAAAAGGGAGGATTTTTAATTTGATATTTCTACGAGGCACAGTTTGTCGAAAAACTTTCGAAACTTGGCTCGACCGCGACAGTTGGCGATAGTTGGCGATAGTTGGTATAGCGCGAACAAAGCGGCTGTGGTTGAAACGTAATCGCATTGCGGGGCAACGAATCGGCCGAAAGATCCGCAGACCGATATCTCGCGTGTCTCGGGGAAGGGTCCACTCGTGTCGATAAATCGTTGAATTTTCGAAGCGCGACGCGTAACAGCCCGAGTCTCGCAAAAACACAAAACAACCCAAGTCTGGCCAATGGCCGCGAGTGTACAACGTATAATGAAATGTAATACACGCACACCGCGGTGCACCCACGATCGCCCGGGGCATCCAGATATTGTTATCAACCGAACGTGGCGTACCTGTATCAGATTGAGATAGCCGATCCGGGGCGACGGCGGCGACGGCGGCGGCACACTGTCGCAACACGGTGAAAGTGTACGTCTGGGTCCGAGTCGGGACTCGCGAGAGGCCCAATTGAAATTAATTTAATTAATCGAGGCCCCGCGCGGAGACGTCGGACCTGCCCGCTCCGTGCTCCGTAACCCGATTTGATCATAATCGAGAGCCGTACAAGCATGGCGCGGCCGGCGAAAAGTCGCTGAAAAATCGCGTCGCCCGGTTGCACGTGTCACGTGGACCACCAGTGGACCAGTTTTTCTCTTCGGGATAAGGTAGAGTATAATAGGCTTGGTCAACAGGAGTCGTGACGATAATTTCGAAATTAAACAATTAAACGTTTCATTTTGCTGCGAACGAAGATCGCGTAAGTGGAGTCTGTCGGTATAAAATATTGGAAAGAAAAGCACGTGTTTGTTATTTCACATGTGTTAACAGAAAAAAATAAAGACATTTCAGAAAACGAAGGTAAATTTTATTCCACGTCGCTATCGCCACTGTAATTCAACCTGTTCTTCTTAATTGGCACGAAACCTCATTATTTTCATTGTTAATTTTTGTTGTAATTTTTTCCGGACGATTTGTTGTCTCAAACTTATCTTTTGCCAAGTTTACATAAACTCGCTGCGACGTGCTTGAAATTTCAAGGCTCGTTGATCAGCGTCTGCAATGTAAAAAATTCAAATCGCGGACGGTGTTGAAAATTCAACATCATCCGCATCTCCCTGGAATTCAAATTTGCTGCCATTAGATAAAATTATTCTATCAGAATCGATCGGTTATTAGATAGAACGATCGAACGGAGCAATCAGATCGAAAGGAATGCCCCGGGAGTGGTCTGATTCCCTGGGTTAATGACAAGAGGAAGCGGATCGGTGCCGTGTGGATGCTTCGACCGAGGAAAGAGCAAAGGGATCAAATCGAGATCGCGTTTGATATTTACGAGCCGACGAACGCCGGGAAAACTCGTCGGATTTAATTTGCCTTTTTTCCTCGATCGCGAGGAAAGACGTACGTTAACAGCTGCGAGATCCGTCGATGAGCTTCAACATCGGACACGGCAACGTGTAATTATCGGTACGTGCTCATCGACAACGATCAATCGACGTGAAATAATTACGTACGTGCGTAATCAAATAAGAGTCGAGCGAGACTCTGCGCGGCTGTTAGTCACTCCGCGAGCGAACGACATCATCAAGAGAGTATCGAAGGCAGTACGGTTATTAAAATAATAAATCACACGATTCGAGGTGTTCGGAGCCAACAGCTTGCCTTCCAGTTTTGGAGATTTAGTCTGCTTGTGGAATATTTCAGATGAAATCGTCTCGACGACTCTGAAAGACAGAAACGATATTAAACCCCCCCCTGGGTGGACACGGAAGGAATCAGATAAAAATTGTAGCGCGTGAGGTCCCGGTGAAAACGGGGAGGAGAGGAAGAAGCAGTTGATCAAATGGACAAACAGAGGGACAATAATGACGGACGTGTCACGCGAACGAAGGGAAACAAGGGCGCGGACGAAAAATATAAAAGTCAAGCAGTTTGTGATGCATCGTCCGTGGCCAGTGTCTCACCCTAATGGCCGATCAGATAAGGGCTCCTTGTCCGGTGGTCCTGAAGAGATCGTATCGCGTTCGCACGCTCTCACACCCCTGGAACGTGTCCGGCGATGTCATTATATCGTCCGAACGATTTGGTAAACGCGCTGTCTGAACAAGAGAGCTCCGCCAGGCCAAAGTGTCTCTCTCGGTCGGACGTGTCTTAATTGACGAGTGACGTTGAGCACCAGACGGGGCACCGGATCTTGAGAATCCGCGTCTGTCCTCTCGTTCGTGGAATTCTTCGAAGAATCGTGAGAAGAAATAACTGGGACGGAATTTTTTGGGGGAAATTTTTACATTTTCCAACCCGTCACTCCGTTCCAGACAGAGATGAAGTAACAAGACATACTCATGAGTAGGTAATTACATTGAAAAAAGATCATTTTTTTATTATTCACAACTTGTAATTTTTTACAGTATGACAATGCTATTTTTCCTTTTTTTCCACAGATGTCGGATATAGGATATAAGGGATGCAACGTAATAACGTGTAAAGTTCAGGGAGGATTCGGAGAGAGTTCGAAAGAAATTTGCTAAAGATTGATGATTCCTCGCTCGAGACATAGGTGGATTCGGTCAGAGGGGGTTGGCCAGCCTTGTAGGTCAGTTTTACGAAACCAAAAATTGACAGAGGTTTGTCATCTGGTCCATTTCGGTCACCTGCCCGCCCCAAAACCGAACCCCCGACGAGCACGCGACCTCCCGCTAAAGGAAAATCGCCTGGCAAACTGACCATATGCCACACGTTCCCGGAAAAACGATCAGCGCTCTTATCGCCCGAAGATTAACCGCGCCGTTTTCATATTTCACGTCAAATATCACTCGCCTCCTTGTGTCCTCAACATTTGAGATCCTATACCAACAGTGAAGAGACAAATAAACTCCTTATTGTCTTTTGTCAGTTAACGATTATACGTAATAACGAGAAGAAACGTTCTACTTATCTCGAGCCGTCGTAAAGCAAATTGTGGAAATTTATTGAAGAAACGGCAGTAGCGACGTGTTAAGACGCACGTCCAACGTTGAAAATTACGCAAAAATCGAACGCTCTAATTAACGATAATCTCGTCAAGGGATAAGATAAATAACACATGCGCGGGAACGACATGCGGAGAGCGAAACGTTTATATATATATAACGATATTATACATATATAATTATATTAATATAATATTAATATTATTATATTATATTAATATATATATATAACGACATGCGGATAGTGAAACGTTTATATATATATATAACGATATTATATATATATAAATTATATATAACGACATGCGGATAGCGAAACGTTTATATATATATATATATAACAATATTATACATATATATATAATTATATTTATATATATTATATTAATATAATATTAATATTATTATTATTTATATATAATTATATTTATATATATTATATTAATATAATATTAATATTATTATTATTTACATATATATATATATAAATTATATATAACGACATACGGATAGCGAAACGTTTATATATATAACGATATTACATATATATAATCATATCATATATAAAAATTATATTTATATATATTATATTAATATAATATTAATATTATTATTATTTACATATATATATATATAAATTATATATAACGACATACGGATAGCGAAACGTTTATATATATAACGATATTACATATATATAATCATATCATATATAAAAATTATATTTATATATATTATATTAATATTATTATTATTTATATATATATATAAATTATATATAACGACATGCGGATAGCGAAACGTTTATATATATATATATATATATATATATTGGCGCTAATAATAGGCCAAACGCGATGAAACGTCCGGTTCGGGGAGATCCCCGTGCGTTTCTGGAAAACGGAAAGTTGCCACGCGTCCGGGGATCATCTGTCCTGGATCCAGGACAGATGTTGCCCGGTCTACCGCGTTCGCGTTCGTTGCTCCGGGGATTCGCACCGCTCCTGCTTCCCATCTTCTTTTCAAGCGTTGATTTTTCCTCGCCCGTGCACGCAGGTGAACGTCTTAGCCGCGAGCAGGTTCGACCGTGCAAAGGGACGTCGGAAAATCGATATCTTCTCAACAGAGAGAGAGAGAGAGAGAGAAAGAGAGAGAGATCAATTCGTGGAATTGCTTTGCAGTAACCGTTCAAAGCTTCCAAGTTCCTTGGAGAATTTAAAGAATCGACGAGGAAAAGAAGATATCGTGAATCATTATCGCGACTCTTTTATTTTCTTTCCAAAGTTGCTGGACTGGTCATTTGTGAAACTATTGCTAATTCAACCTAAGCTTCAAGTTTAAACGGTTCTGCGACTGAATAACAATTAGCTCAAACTCCGAATCTTATCCCAGTTTGACACGAACGTCGCGATTTATCTTTGAAAAGAGTCCTCGAGGCTGACACGCGACTGAACGTCTAAACTCGGACGTACCGGCAGAAAGATAATCTCAATGAGAGAGGGATTAGCGGTTCCTAAGCGTCGCTTTTATCGCGAGCACGTTCGTCTCGGCGCGATAGAATCAAGACGTTCCGACGTGAATGTAGATACGACGGTCCGCGAGCTGAATATAAATACGAAGCTCTACCGACGTGAATGTGGATACGAAGAGAGAGAGAGAGAAAGAGAGACGGTGTGTATATATATATATATATATATGTACTTTCTTCGAAAAATTACAGCAGCAGGTCCCTCGGTCTGGGTCGCACAAAGAACAAGTACCGGGCGCTTTGCGTCCCTGACCGAGCCAGTGATTCTTTGAGATTCCGGCACAATGGAGAGAGGAGCCTTGTGCGCCTCTATTCATGCCACAGGAACGAGGAAAGAGGAAAAACTCTGCCACGCGGAGTGCATCTCCGTCGTTTCTATCGAATCAGCAGCATCCTCCCCTCTCTCTATTCCGCGTAAATTCACCACGAGCTCGTGGATCTCGACGTTCTTGAGGCCGGCGCGGGGGATTAGAGAGACTACTGGCGCGTTCGTTTGAAACGTACGCAAGTGGATGTCTTTTCGGGAATTACTCGCGCGGACCGAGGAGATCTCTCCGGGTTGGAGGATCGAGAATCAACCAGGTCGAAAGAAAGAACGGCGCAGTCGATTAAACCCGGGAATTTTTTTTCCCCTGGCTTGCACTTGGCGTAGACGACATTTTCGACGAAAGTTTCCGTGAATTTTGCACCTGTTGCACCGGAGAGCTATCCATTGCCGATGAATGAACGGATCAGGTTTGCGGAGAAAAGACTGAGACCACGCTTTAGAGACGCTTTTGGCGATCTACCGGCACAGGTACGGGACTCCTGCGAAGAAGCGTCTTGTAATGGTCAACTTTCAATAAAAACGTTCCCATTCTTCGGGAAACTCGCCATTCATCTTTCGGACTCTCTCGGATTTTCATCGAGACGAGACTTTGGCGACGAAGAGTTTTGGCTGTCGTTTGTTGTAGCTGAGGATTTTTGACCAGTTTCGAAGTTTCAGAGATTTTTGCAAGAAAAGGAGCATTCTGAAAGCTATTAGAGAAAAATTGACCACGGAGGTTATTAAAATTAGAATTTTGTTACATCGAAAGTTCAGTCGTCTGAAATTTTCTACCTAGTAGAAACTACTTTTCTTATCAACTACTCGATACTCACCGTAAAATCAACTCCCTCTTCCGTTTTGACGTTCCCTGGGCGAAATTGTCTGGAGATATCATTATCAGGACAATTGTAAAAAGGAAAACAACCAGAAGAGGAATATAAATGGCTGTGGAAACAGTTGAACGAAGGGTAAAAGGTATATTCACGGGTCAGGTATGCGTCGTGGAATAATGGATCAGCAGGCTTCCGAAGGATTCGAGGCTAGGTTACTCAGGTACACTGTTTGCAACCTGATTGTTAATAACCCTGAGTTGTAAACAAGCTGAAATGGAAACAAAATGGTGATGCATGCTGCAACGAAGAGACGCTTCGACGAAGCGAAATGGAACAAAAACGAGACAGACGCGCAAATGTTTATAGAAAACGGAGCCATACGTCGCTTCGTCGTGTGTCACCCGTTCGTTTCATTCTCTTTATCTGCACGCGCGAAAGATCGAGCAATTTGCTTCTCGACGGATGAATTAATTCCGTTTCACTCTGCAAGTCTTGCCGTGCTTCGTGCAACGACGACAAAGTACATGGAAATTTTTTACTTTCGAGTCGGTGCAAAAAATTACGAAAAGCGACAAAGTTCGACAATCTTTTTCTCGTTTTTGTTTAAACAGGTTGAACGCATTATCCCGTCAAAGTTTGTATCGTGGCCATTGTTTGGAAGATTCGAAAGTTTCTACCGATAAACAAGCACGTGAAGGCATGACGCATCGCGGAGAATGCACCAGGCATAACGGTATGCAGATAAGCGATAGATGGAATAACAAATCTATAACGCGTCATGTAGACGATAAGCCGACCTGGTGACTTGCTTATACATTTCGAGCCGGAGAGAGCAAACAAGTCCAAATGAACCTTCTCGATAGGCCGTGACAACAAAAATTAAAGCTCGGCGTTTAATTTGTTTATTCTTCTTTATATTTTCTTACAAACAAAGGCGCCAACGAAGAAAAGGAACGATCACTTTCGTTCCTTTTGAGACTTGAAAAGTTTTCAGAAATTTGAAACTCAAACTTTATCGAGTAATAAATCTTTTACTACATTTTCCTCGACAATTGGCTGAGTCAGCGAATCCTCGACTGACCAAACAACTTGTTTACTGTAGCACCTGGTAGAACTTACATAATTATTCCTGATTAGCCAATAGCTCGAATGATTTTAGGCAGGGTTGCCCATTGTTACCTTGCCAAATTTCCTAGTCTTTAAATCGTTGATCAAACGAGGGTCCTTCCTTTATTTTTGAAATAGACGACGATAAATTTGATCTAGTGTCACCAATCTCTTTACTAACGAAGCCATTTTAAAAGCGTTTTAATGACGTCGAAACAACGTTGGAGGAGCATTGGCAAATACCTAATTGCAAGACGTTATGGCAAAGGCGACGATCACTCGCACAATTCACCATTTCTTTTCTGTGAGTCATCGAAAAGAGAGAGAGAGAGAGGATCTGCTGGCAGTACTGTCATCGATGCTAGTTGCAAGTAGAGTCAATATTGATACGCCAGTACAACTACCGATTAAGTAGTTTAGATTAAGATAAAGAGGCCTTGAGATTCAAACGCGAGTATCGCAACTCGCTTGACTGACATTTCCTCTGTAAACAAATTTAGAGAGAGAGAGAGAGAAAGAGAGAGGGAGTAATTACTTTATCAGAGAAAACGTGGCTCGTAGGAAATTTACGTAAACTCAGAGTCGTGGCTGGGTCAATTCGCGATAGGGAAAGTTCATTGAAAAACTTGCTCTGACGATTCATAATTAATAATCCAAAAGTCCAATCGACTACCGATTCAACCAACAGGCGACCATAATTTACAACGAACCATTATATAAAGCGCTTACGTCGGGACACCCTAGGTAAATTTTAACGACAAAAGAAAAGATTCGACCTGTCCGTGAAAGTTGTGCACGACAGACAGACATTCTACTTAGATTTGGAACTTACCTCTGCAGGAACAAAGTCAGAATTTTCACGGAAAATTCGAGATTATCCCTCGAGGAGAGGCAATTGAATCGATGGGAGAGAAAAGGAAACGGGACCTTTAGGTCCCCTCTCGGCCGCAGGATATACCTTGCACATGTCTAGGGATCCACGAAAATGAGTCCGCTAGTCTCGGTGGGGCCAGTAGTTGCACATGGTGGCATACATACGTCTATCTGTATATATGTAACACGCATATATATATATGTATATATAAAACACGGAGCGGTAATAGCCAGGTGTTTCAAAGGTGAGGCTTATGGGGTGCCCCTCGCTCCTCGAGGCGGCACAACAAAAAAATAAACCAGCTTCCTTCCGATGGGGCTACCTTCGCGCTCAGAGCTGGGCTAGGCCACCCGTTATACACACGTACGCGTACGAGGCCGTAATAATTATACAGATTTATTCGGCCGTACCGAAATCACCGGTAGACCGGTAAAAAATCGTACGCAGACCGTACGACTGTGGACTAGTTAAAAGTTTCGAATCGAAAGTGCGTTCCTGTATCCAGTTGGGTCCGGCTGGTCACACCTTTCGTTCACCTCTCACCGTGTAATTTCCCCCATTAGAGATTTCATTCGCAAATTGACGGCGCGCCGCTGAAATCCTGTTACCACCGTTCCGTTTATTTCTGTTTCTATTTCGATCGATTGTTCGATCTCTCTGGCGCGGCTGCGTTTCTGGGTTTCGTCCAACGATTTATCGCTCGTATCTCGCGGTTTGAACGTTGAAAATTATCACCAACTGTACACTGAGTCAGAGTCGCAAGGATCGTCAAAGTTGATGGAAGAATACCCGAATGCTGCAACTTTACCCCTTCTCCGCGGCTCCAAATCCGCAAAAATCTTCCCTCTCTCAAAAGGGACTGCGTCGATCCGAGATTCTCAAGCCGTTTCCCCGAGGAGAGTAGCGAAAGAACAACACTCGACCGAATGAAACTCAAAAATCCAACACGGGAGAGAGAGAGGATCCGGCTCGTATCCCCCGTCCGTGCGAGACCTGCTTTCCACGGCGAGCAAAGCGTTTAAGTGGCCTGGTAAAAAGTGCGATTTTTCGAGCAACCTGCGTGTACTCGAAATACAGGAACGGCGCGCGGGGAAAAACGGGGGGCCCCCCTCCGCCCCTTTGGTTTCGCACGTAAGCGCGCTGAGCGCAACAGAGGGAGGCAAACAAAAGGGCGAGGCGAGTTAACGCATACGCCGGTATTTGATATAATTTAGCTGGATTTTTCGTAAACTCGTTGCTCGCCTCGGCAACGACCGACGAAGAAGAAGAAACGAGAAATACCGCGGCGGAACCAGTGCCAGCTACCGGAATAACCGGCCCCCGGCCAATGCAGGTCTCTTCCTCCCCGGTTTGTTTCTTTCCCCCGTCTCGCCCTTTTTTTCCTTCCACTCGGCCGCGAAATCGTATCGGGGCGAGAAAGGGGTTGTAAAGGATTGTAGATACACACACACACATATATATATATGTATATATCTGTCTCTATGGTCTCTAACGTAGCGTTTAAAAGCGCACGTCGGCCGCCGCGGCGTTCACCGCGTGGTGAGACGCAGGTAGATGATTTGGCGAGGCGAACCGGTGCACCGATTCATCGTGCACCGCTTCGATAGGAGAGCGGATCGCGGTAAAAAGAGATCGTGTAACCGAAGGCTCGTCCTCGGACTACGGGGCGCGCACGCTGATCGATGGCACCCTTCTCCCGTGTCGCATATTTAGAAGGACTGGAATAAGATTGCGGCTTTAATAAAATATGGGGCAACCCGGACCCGGCAGGTATGCCGAGCTGTTTCTTCGCGTTCCTCTCGTCCTCTTCGTCCTCTTCGGGATGCGTGCGACGTCGTGTCGGTTCATTACGCACGCGCGTAGCTTTGTTTCGTGCTTTCGCAATTTTACAACCCCTTCAACCCTTGTTCAACTTTTATTTTTACAAGGTATATTCTTCAAAATTCTCCCAACAAAAAGGTCTGACGGTGAGAAGAATTCTCCAAGGATACCATGTTACGTTACGATCCGATATTTTCGCCTTGATCACCGGTGATTCCGCAAGGAACTCGATCACCTCGGCGATCGTGTCACCGGTTTGTTCGCGTCGATCGTGTTACTCGTTGCACGAGACAGAGATTGTTATTGGTTTGATGACTCGTGGCGCGCGTGCTGAGTCAACGCGACACATCCGCCGCGTCGGCTCGGTTCAAACTCGATGACCACTGGCTCTTGTTTGCCGTCCCTTTGATCGTCGGCCGTGTCGAGTGTCAGGGCACTTTTGCACCGCCCGCGAGATAAGCGACGAGCCGAGGGAACGATCGGGACACGAGGAAGCGAAAATAGCTCAATGGACGAGATTCGACGACCTACCTACTGGATCAGCGTGCACCGACATTTGAAATCCATTTGAAATCCATTTGAAATCTCGGCTGGGAGAGATGCCGACGAAAAGTTTGGATATCGGAGGTCGGCAGCGGCATCTCGTTGAAATTTTAGAACAGAGAGATCGTGACACAGAAGAAAGGGACTTTCCACTGCACGCTCGCGAATTCGCACGAACGTTTGGCAGAGTTGAAAGTCAATGAGTTAGCCGAGCATACGTCGCAAGCGCCATGGGAACCGAGTATCAGGAACGTGCAAATACAACGACACGTCCTTCTATCCTCCTCGGATATTCCTTCGTATTGATTTCGTAACACTAAAGTAAGCGCTGTCGCTTCCACTCGCGCGAGCTTTCTTTTTATTAAAGATTTACAGCTTTCGACCGTTACTACGGGATTTTCCCTATTATTTCCCCAAATTCCTTTCGCATGGTTCACAGATGGTTTCTTCCCTTGAACACGGTCGAGCAGAAATATTGAACAGTTGTAATAAGTTCCTAAATTTTTTCAATTTTCAGTGATTTCCCAGTCACGAATATCTAACATTTAATTGGACGTTTCGAAACTCGCTCTGCTCCGAATAGAATGCAACAATTTGTCATTTTTAGAAGCTTTGTCTCTCGAAACGATTCTTTCGTTCGAACTTTCGTGGGACTTGTGGGAGAAAATTGGTCGATTCGAATCGACCTCTCTGTCGCGCTTAACGATCGCATAAATTTATAACGCGAGAGGGCAAACACCGAGGCAGTATCCTTTCGACGAACGACGGAGCGATAAACGAGTGACAGGCAACGATTAGCCGTTTTTATTTCCTCGTCTCAGCTCTCGCCTTGAATAATAATTTCGTGCGCGTTACAGAACGTGTCGCGAACATATATTCGGAGGCAACTGGAATTTAAAATTAGGAAAATATTGAAATTTTATACGCTCGGGTTAATTCGAGCAGTCCCCGTCGTCAGAACAGTCTTCCAGCGCTTCTCAAATTCTCCCGAATCATCAGAAGGCGCTCTCCGCTTCGAGTGACTCAGCTGTCTGCCTGTCCGCGCGCCGCTGAATCCGCACGTTGGACAACCGGCCTGTTGATTCACCTCGTTTCCCTGAATTTTCTCGGAAAAATCTTGCCCCGCGGTGTCACCTTTATCGCCGTGGCGATCCGATGAAAAACGATCGCGGAACCAGCTGGACGGATAAAGCGTTGCAACGAACGAGCTGTTTACGACGACAAGTACAAGGGTCCTCCGTCAAAAAATCGCGCGCGCGTCCATATACCGGTCTCGGGCCGCTCGTGCTTTATCGTTTCTCAATATCGATCCGACCGATTCGATCCTGCGGCGCGCGGTGATAACCTGATTTAACGGCGTCGACACGACGGTGACACACCATCGGCGAACCAAACGGAAAATCGATCGACCGGAATACCCGGTCGCACCTTTGTCTCGTAAATTCAGCGGCAAATCCCTCCGCGCGTAGCCCGGCTATAGCTATAACTCATTCTCTTCTATCCCAGGAATCTCAAACGAAGTACACCTCCGAAGTACTTACGGTCGACAACGTGCCGCACACTTTGCCTTTGAATGATAAAAGTTAAGTCAAATTTCGAGTCAGGTACGAAAATGAATTCTTCGGCTATCCCTCAGCCGACCGCTTGCTTGTGCTGTTGCGCTTAGTTTGGCGATTAGACATCTGGTTTTCCCCGCAACATCTGGTTGTCCGTTTCAAGGTTAGAAAGTGAAGTCTGGTGCAAATCTTGGTATAATTATGCAAAAACTTTGTCAGAGTATAAAATTACAAAAGTTACAATTTTCATTCGCGAACGTAATTTTTAATCGTCGTTCAATCGGCGACAGCCGATCTCAAGATCAGCGTCTTTTACGTCTCGAAGAGGGTGAAACGAAGGCGCACAGAACCGAGTTATCGGTTGGATGATCTCGTGAGCGGTCGCGTGGCGAGATCGTTAATGGAAGCGCGCGGAATCCTCCCCCTCTCGAGCGCAAAAATATCGAGCTACGTTGGTGAATCGTGCAGCGGGGAGGGTGGGAGGAGGAGAGGGATGCTCGCGCGCGCGCGCACACACACACACACACAATCGCTCTGGTCCCTGGTTGCACGCACGTGCGTGTGTGGGTTCCAGCACGCGTGGGCGATGCTGTGGCACGCGACACGACCGTTACACGTTCGAAACCGGCGATGGCGGCGGGGCGGCGAGAAAGGGACGAGGGGTGAAATTCAGAAAGGGGAACCGGGGCGGATTGCCGCGTACATGTACCGATACAATCGACGCGTCTTTTGCCGCGTGTGTGCGAGGAGCACACGTGAAAAGGCGGCTGGCGTGTAAAAAAAAAAAAAAAGAAAAGAGAAAAAAAGAAGACGAGGAAAGAAAGAAAGAAACGGCACAGCAGCCAATGCCACGGCGTTGAGAAGCGTGCACTTTTATACGCGGTACGTACGTACGTTTTATACACGGAGAAAGACGTACACATGTGCGGAGCAACTTATTCGAGGAAGGAAGAGGTAGAACGAGAGGGGAAGATTCAGGTAGACCGAACGGAAATTCGAATAGAAAAATGCGAGAGCACCGGCGTGGCGAGGATACGTAGGGTGAAAACGCTACCCCTGTGCGTGAACTCGCGCGTACGCGCGCGCGCGCGAGAGAGAGAGAGAGAGAGAGAGAGAGAGAGAAGAAGCGCGTTGAATCGGTGGTGCATGTGCACCGACGACAGAAGCGCGGAGAGGTGACGGGTCGTTGGGCCAGGTCTCGAGCGGTGAGGGGTGGCATCTCTCGCTCTCCGCGGCGGGGAGGGGGTGAGTGTTACGAAGGGGCCTCAGCATCTGCTCCGTGCAACAACGCGACCTAACGCAAGCGCGAACCGAGAGAGCGAGAGAAAGAGACAGAGGAGAATCGTACCCCCCCTCCTGATTCGAGGGTGAGAGCGAAAGAGAGAGGTGGTACGGTAGGAGAAAGGGAGAGAAGAGGATGGGAAGGAGGAGGAAGGAAAAGGAAGGAGAGGAACGCAGGCAAGGATAATCGCGTCGCACTCACGAACATCCTGCACCTCCTGTTGTCGTGTAGAAAAGAGAGGGGGAACGTGCGAGAGTCGGAGAAACAGATGCCCAACCAATGATTGGCGAATGGCCCGCGACCGGGCGTCCCCTATTGGCGGGAAGCGCGGGGCCCAAAGGCCTGTATTGGTCAGGCAGCACGTGCGGGCCACCTGCACCTGGCCGGTGGGGCGAACTGTTATAAAAGGCCCAGACGTACCCCCCTGCTAGTCAGATACCGGCTTGCAGCCGAACAGTTTTCACAGCCAGCAGCAACGCTTCAACCGTTCCTTTTCGAGTGTCGTACGCTCGAGTTTACCCGCCAGTTGTTTGTTCCTTTTTTTTTTTCCTTTCGCTTCTTTTCTTTCTTTCTTTCTTCCTTCATTTTTTTTTTTTCGCCGTTCCGCAGCGTTTGTCAGCTAGAGTTTCATTTCGGTATCGGTTGAACAGTAGTCGAGTCAGTTTAGCTCCGACGTTCGCACCGCGAACCTCCAACATTCCACTTCGAGAGGAAGAAGACCGTTCTCGCGCGTTTCGTCACGAGAAAAAGTGGATTCTTCGACGAAAAGGACCAACCAAGGACATTTCGGCAGTGTGTCGCAGTGCAGTGATCACGTACCGTCAGTTTGACAGTTTGTGGTTTGTGCGATCTGTGCCGATTAACTCTGAGCCACTGGGATTAGCAGCCAGGCGAAGCTTTCTACACGGTGAATTCGTCAGTCAGAAACGATCAAAATGCTGGTCGAAGAGGTACCGAGAAGCTTCGTCAAGAAGAACAACAGTTACAGTCACTGCCCACTCAAGAAACGGCCAGTGCACGTCCTGCTCACCGAAGAAGTTGTTCCTGAAGTGATCAAAGGTGAGTCTCGACCGTTTCATTCGTAACCCGTCCCCTCGATCGAAAAAACCTAATTTCGATCAAAATCCTCCCAGCTCGAAGAGAACGTCGAAGAGAGGAGAATCGATCTCGTTCGTCCGAAACGAAATGTTCTGCCGTCTTTTCCAGAGGAAATCATCGACGTCGTGATGGACGACATCCCCGAGCCGGAGAACCTGAGCACAAAGCCGGAGGATCTGAGTAGAACGGCAGAGCGACACCAACAGCATCAGGAGCCGGAGCAACGCGTCACACCCAGGTCTCCCTCGCCAATCGCCAATGTCGCTTCCTCCTCGTCCCCGTTGGCAACCAGGCCGGCCTCGCCAACCATCCACGGTCACGTGCATCCCATACGACTGCACCATCACCACTATCCGACGAAAACGATCACGCCGCCGGCGGGTATCGCGCCGATCCATCCGGTGGCGAAAAAGGCGCGAGTGGAGGTGTTGCAGCACGACAACTCGTCGTCGACGGCAGCGGTGACAGCCACGTCAGCGCCGTTGCACTTCATGGCGAGCAAGGCTCCGCTGCAGCCTTTAAATCTGAACACGCCGGTCGAGCCGTTGGCGCACTACGCCACACCTGCGTGGGCTCGAGCGGCACCGCTCTATCCGTCGCACTATATACCCTATCCGGCGGCCTACCATCACTACCATCACACCGGAGCAGAGCTCTATCCGTCCTACCCGATGCCAGCGTATCCGCACTCGCCGGAGCATCACCCATCGGTCTCGCCGCCACCGCACGGTGCCACGCTCACCTGTCCAACGATTCAGAGACCGATCGCGAGAAGTTACAGTCACTGGGCCAGCCCCGATCACTGTGGCCTCTCGCCGACGAGTTCGCTGGGCTCGGGATCGCTCCGATCGCCACCGCCAGTCACGCCGGAGGATCTCTCGTCACCCGGCAGCGACAGCGGGAGATCGTCCGCTGGAAGCACGTCGGCCGGCTCCGCGATCGTCAACTCGAAGATCGAGAAAATCGGAGGAGCGTCGAGTGGTTCCACCGCTTCGTCCTTGTCCTCGTCTTCGTCCACCTCGTCGTCCTCCTCGTCGTCGACGTCGCCGAGGTACCAGTGCCCCGACTGCGGCAAATCCTACTCGACTTACTCCGGTCTGTCGAAGCACCAGCAATTCCACTGCGCCGCTGCCGAGGGCCAGGCGAAAAAGTCCTTCTCGTGCAAGTACTGCGAGAAAGTGTACGTGAGCCTGGGCGCGTTAAAGATGCACATCAGGACGCACACGTTGCCCTGCAAGTGCCACCTCTGCGGCAAGGCGTTCTCCAGGCCGTGGCTACTTCAAGGGCACATCAGGACGCACACCGGCGAGAAACCCTTCAGCTGTCAGCACTGCAACCGAGCGTTCGCTGACAGGAGCAACCTGAGGGCGCATCTTCAGACGCACAGCGACGTGAAGAAGTACTCGTGTACTTCGTGCAGCAAAACCTTCAGCAGAATGTCGCTGCTGACGAAACATCAGGAGGGCGGTTGTCCCGGTGTCGCCGTCCCGATCGCCTACGGCTGCTGAATTCGGATCGTGGGGTTTCAAGTTTGGAACACTAGAAGAAAAATACGACGTCCTGGCCATGAAAGCCGGAGAATTCTCGGAGAAAATGTACGATGTGATCGTCCCGACAAAAGGAGTCCACCTCGGATTCCTTCGACACGTTCCTTATTTTTTTTCTTATTTTTTTTTTTTCTCTTCAATAAAACATTTAGTACTTTGTTAAACTTGTTCGATCGACGAAGTGCCTTACGGAGTACAAATAAATAGTAGCGATTAGAAGATAGGACGATCAGAAGAATCACCGGAGGGTTCGGTTTCTCGATGGGTTGGTGGTTCGTGTTTGACTCGAACGAGAGACTCGGAGAGAACTACGGAGACGGACATATCGAGTACCTGGGATTTCGATCAAAAAATTCACGTTCGCGGACGCGGCGCGCAAGTTTTGAACTTTGAACTCGTCGAGACGAGACACACGCGTCGCGTCGAGCAGCCGAACCCAGAACTTCCAGAACGACGACGAATTCCCTCGCAGGGTCGTGGGGGAAAAAAGAAAAAGAAAAGAAAAAAAAATCGGATCGACTACCGATCCCGATGGTTGTCCATTTTTTTTTCCATTTTTCTTTGCTTGCTCGAGTTTTCGTCTCTTCGTCGTCCCATTGTAAATAGTCTCGTTGTGTGCGTGTGATGACAATCGGCGAGAATGGGCTCGTTCATCGAAACTGTACTTAAAAGACGATTCGAATGAAATTTCGCCGAAAGACGAAACGGGGAAACGGATGATAAAAGAGAGTCGCTTGCCCCAACCGCTTGACGCGGTTCCGTGAAGCAATCGTGCCATTTTTGTATTTTCTCTCTCTTTCTCTTTCCTTTTGTATTTTTCATTTCTGTCCTCGGTAATTTCCGTTTCCGAGACAGATGCGATTTTCCCAGATCGAAGCAGAGACTCGTTTGTCGATCTTTCTTTCAACGCGAGGAAAAAGGATAAGGGTGGAGAAATGATTCGAATAATATCTTGTGTAATACCACACACACACACACACACACACACACCAAAGTGCCATTTACGAGATTGCGTGCCACGTGTGAGCTTTGTAAATAATCGAACGATTGACGAGTGTCAGGGTACGCGCGAAATGAAGTATTATAATTCGCCATAGAACGAACGGAACGAAATGTAACGCGCGGAATAAAAAGTATTTAACGATCCTTCGATTGCTCGAACGTTCTCGTTTTTTTTTTTTTTTTCTCTTGTCCCTTTGATAAAAGACTCGGCATTCTAGATGGAACGCGCGAAAGGGAGAGAAAGAGGGGGGTGCGCTTGATATTTTATACTTCGTTTTGTCTTTTCGTTTTTTTATACTTTTTCCCTTGCGTTTTCTTCCTTTTTTTTTTTTTTCTCTGTTAATCACTTTAAGTTACTTGAAGAAACTAGTCATTGTACAATATACGTATAAATATATTCTATTAGTTGAGCGACGTAGCGAAACGAAACGAAACGAGAGGTTCGCTGCGAGGTGAATTTACTCTGACTGGTCTTTTAACATTCCTCGCAGAGAAGTCACTCAAGAAAGATATATAATTGAAGCACAAGTCGAGCCGTCGACTGATGGATTCCTTCCGTTTTTTCTTTTTTCCTTTTCTTTTTTTTTTTTTATTTTTTTGAAATATATTTGAGTACGATACGCGGGAGAAAACGGGAGGAAAGGCGTACGGCTCGACACGAGTACCACTCCTAGATTTTGTAAAAAAAAAAATGTGAATTATTATTTGAGATACAGATATTACTTATATATAGAGATATTTTATACGAAATAAATTACTTGGATTTTAAAACCTTACGACTGTTTATCGTATCTTTACCCAACGCTCACGATGATCCCTTCCGCTGTTAAAAAACATACGTACAGTGCATTTCTGCAACGTTACTTCGTTTTGTCTTTTCGTTTTTTTATACTTTTTCCCTTGCGTTTTCTTTCTTTCTTTTCTTTTTTCTCTGTTAATCACTTTAAACTACTTGAAGAAACTAGTCATTGTACAGTATACGTATAAATATATTCTATTAGTTGAACGAAGTAATGAATCAAAACGAAACGAGAGGTTCGCTGCGAGGTGAAGTCACTCAAGAAAGATTGTATAATTGAAGCACAAGTCGAGCCGTCGACTGATAGATTCCTTCCGTTTTTTCTTTTTTTTATTTTTTTTCAAATATATTTGAGTACGATACGCGGGAGAAAACTGGAGGAAAGGCGTACGGCTCGACACGAGTGCCACTCCTAGATTTTGTAAAAAAAAAAAATGTGAATTATTATTTGAGATACAGATATTACTTATATATAGAGATATTTTATACGAAATAAATTACTTGGATTTTAAAACCTTACGACTGTCCATCGTATCTTTACCCAAATGATCCCTTCCACTGTTAAAAAACATACATACAGTATGTTTCTGCAACGTTACAAAGAGACAATGTGTGGATGAACTTCCCGATTGAGGTTCGAAGCGAGTTACGACGAAAGGTGAAGACAGAGCGATTACGCGGGTTTATTAAAAAAATCTAAACCTCACCTTGCGTAAAGGACAAGCTTTTTTGGCAAAAAGGGGAACAGACGTTAGTATTTTAACACTGAAACGTCGTTTGAAGGAGAATGATGTTGCATGGCGTAGCACAGTGTCAAAACCGCTACTTTCGGGGAAACACGTTGAAAATCGTCTTGCGTGGACACACGAAAATATTGATCGTGATTGTATTCACCGATGAATCTTCTTTTGGGGCTTTAATTCCTAGAAAGCGAACACGGTTTGCTTATGGAAAACTCATTATCGATAGAATAGTTAAACATCCACTGAAAGTGCATGTTTGGGGCTGTTTCAATGTCCGAGGTTTTGTATATTTGCGTTATGTATATTTGCAGACGTTTTAAATGCCCAGAAAATGATTAAATTAAAGAGGTCTGTTGACACTGAACACGAATGGGTTCTTCAAAGAAGATAACGATCCCAAACACCAAAGTCGACTTTGCACCGAGTGGAAAGCAAGAAACGGTATCAGAGTGTTGGACTGGCCATCCCAATCCTCCGATGCAAACCCAATCGAAAATGCATGGTCCATCACGAAGTATAAACTTCGAGGAAAACGTATTTCAAGCCTGAAAGCTCTCGTTCGACGCGTGCGAGAAATATGGAGGGCGTTACCTGTCACATGTGCAGAAAAACTAGTTGAAAGTATGCCTAGACACGGTGTCAAGCTATAATCGATAACGATGGAGATTGGACACACTATTAATCGAGCGCGAGTGTTTCGAACTTACTTTCGGATTGTAAACAATTTTTTACAAAAAGAGTTAATTTTTAAAGGGATTTTAATTTTTCGCTCTTGTGAAACATACTGTACATAAAATTTAAAATTTCCAAAGAAGTATCTATCCAAATTCATACTTTTACAGCCTTGGCTCAACTAGGGGCCCAAATAAGATTTATTGCTCGACCAAATTTATTTATACACCGCTGTGATAGAAATATGGAAAGTTTTCGTACTCCAAAGAACAGATTCACTGCGAGTTCAATTCAACTATGTACGATTAACGAGGATTCATCCTCGACAAGGAATCAATCGGTGTAATCGAAAACGCGATACTCTCGCGCGGCGCAAAAAAAGGCAACGAGATGCAATCTCGACGGACGCGGCAGTTGGAGTATCGCGACGAGCTCGTTATCAGCGCGCGGACAACGCATAACTTTCGTCGACGTGCATAATAATGCGCTTTGTCTTTCGGACAAACAACGACCACGCGGCTCGGTTTATCTCTCGATCCGTACGATCGGGTCCCGATCGGTACAAGGAGAGCCACGGGGTAGCCCGTAGCTCTGATAAAAGCAATTGTTGCCAGCTACGGCTTCGAAACGAATCGAATCGATTCGATTCAATTCGAGGCGAGATCCGACGGACAAGCGAGTCCGTAGTTAAATATCCGAGAGTACCGAGACACGGGCACCAACCTACGGAGTAATTATTTACATTCCGCCGGCCGACAGATTTGTCGCGTTGACGATAAATAAATCTAATCCAATTAGCGTCGCGAGCCGTTTTTCTCGCGTTTCACGTGCCGAGTCTTTTCCGAGCGTTTCTCCCTGGGAACATGTGCAAAGTTCGAGCGAAATAACCGTTCACGCTTCGATCGGCCTCTGTCAAAAAAAAAAGAAAAATTGGAGCTGCTTGTAGCACTCGTTTAAAAAAAAGATTGATTCATTGCCTTGCTTTATTTTTTAGAAACGAAACTTTACGAGTAAAAGGATAAAATTGAAGATGTCTTGACGGACATCAAAACGTCGTTTCGGGAACATCATCAAGGCTCTGAGGTAAAGCAATGGAACGACTTTATCACGTTTCGTTCGTCGTTTCTGTAGAATCGGGGAAACGAGCGGCACGAGCCATCCTCGGGCCTTTTCGCTCGGGTCGTTCGCACGTTCATTCATACGTGCGTTAGCAGAGCGTACAAAGGTCTTTTAGCGAAGCAAACAACATATGGCGAGCAAACGCGTGTTCGAAACGCGTTCAATTCATTGGCAAGCAACGGGCTACCTGCGCCGCGTATTAAATCCCACGCGCTTTTGCCACCAGTACCAGCAATTGAATCGCCTGCCTCCGATCCCGATGCTTTTTGTCCCGAGAGTCCCACCCATATGGGTGAGCCAAATCACACAACGACTCTCCGATTCCCCCTCGTCGCGCTGTGTCGCGTCGTTAAACACTCGTTTCTAAAGGCTACTTATCAAACGTCCGTTTATTATTTATTTATTAACTAATGATTTAGATAGAAAAAAGAGTTTTTTGAAAGTTTTGCTGAAAGTAAAATCCCACGATTATACTTGTAACGATTAAAAAAATTTTTAGCGTATTTCGTATTCTTTTTTTTTGGATAAAAAAAGAGATTCGAGCTACGTACGTATGTACTTTGTTTCTAATTCTTCGAGGCGAGGTGGATCGTCGAGCGAATAAACTCGCGAGGCGCCAAAATCATCGGTGAAAGTCAAAGGTGGGCGGAAGCGTCTTGTCGCTCGTTCGACTCGCGGTCGCGCGAAAATTTAGATACATAGTAGATCCAGTCTTGAAGGCGCGTCAATCTCGCGGGTCCTTTGATCTGTTATTAAGCAGGCGCGTGACAGATCGTTAAAAATCTCTTACGACGATATTCATTTTTTTTATTCTTCCTTTCTTTTCTCTTTTTTTAATTCGTCACTTGGAATATAAATATCTCTCGATCCTGATGTATCACCCGTTAATTGCACAAAGGTGTCAGCTGTCTGTTGTCGAGATATTTTAATTTCAAATAAAGAAAAAGAAAAAAAAAAGAATTAAAATCACAAGCAACGTTCGAAACAGACGGACGAGAAATAATGTGATTCGGATTCTCCCGTAGAAATCTCATGCATTGTCCGTTAATTGTACAAAGGTGTCGAGAAATTTTAATTTCAAATAAAGAAGAAAAGAAAAATTAAGATCACAAGCAACGTTTGAAACAGACGGTCGAAAAATGCTGTGATTCGGACTCTCCCGTAGAAATCTGATGTATTATCTGTGAATTGTAGAAAAATGTCAAGCTTTCTGTTTTCGAGGAATTCTAATTTCAAGTAATAATAATAAAAAAAAAGAAAGAAAGAAAAAATTAAAATCACAAGCAACGTTTAAAAAAGACAGTCGAGAAATCGGTGATTCGGACTCTCCCGTAGAAATCTGACGTATTATCCGTGAATTGCACAAAAATGTCAAGCTTTCTGTTTTCGAGGAATTCTAATTTCAAGTAATAATAATAAAAAAAAAGAAAGAAAGAAAAAATTAAAATCACAAGCAACGTTTAAAAAAGACAGTCGAGAAATCGGTGATTGGGACTCTCCCGTAGAAATCTGACATATTATCCGTGAATTGCACAAAAATGTCAAGCTTTCTGTTTTCGAGGAATTTTAATTTCAAATAATAATAATAAAAAAAGAAAAAAAAGAAAGGAGGAAAGAAAAAAAAATTAAAATCACGAGCAACGTTTGAAACAGACGACCGAGAAATGATGTGATTCTCCCGTAGAAATCTGACGTACTACCTGTTAATTGCAGAAAAGTGTTAGCTCTCTGTTGGAATTCTAATTTCAAACAAAAAAAAAAGAGGGCGGGAAATTAAAATCACAAGCAAACAGACGGGCCGAGAAATCGGTTGGATTCGGATTCTCCCGTAAAGAAATCTGGTCGCGGCGAGTGGCCGCCGGATGACGGGGGCCCGAATCGACAGGAAATTTCTCGTTCAGCCGGACAGGTGGTCGTTACTTTCAAGTACGGCCCTTCGTACCGTTTCGTACCTATACGCGCATACACAGAAACACACAAACACAGCGCGCGCGCCTGTGTATACGTGGCCGTGCAAGAAAGTGTGGAAGCAAAAGCTACCTTGGCCCCTGGGCTTTTATGGCGACTGGTCCGATCGAACAGGTGCCCGGTCGCTGCGTGTATACACTCGGGTAAGAGGTTCCATTATTCCGCCGGCGGTGTGTGTATGGCCGGGAATATGGCGTGCAAAGAGTTTCTCGGGGGCGAAGAAAAGCAATCGCGCACGGTCGGTGTGTAACGCGAAGCTGCCGCCGGCCACGACAAAGGGTCGTAACGTTGCAGATTCGTGGACGAACGAAAGGCCAGAGATTTTCGTCGACAAAGGAGAGAGAGAGAGTGGCCTTTCTTTCCTCCACCGTGTGTTTCCTCCGTGAGTTACCTCTCGGAAGAGGCACACACAGCAGGTCGACGACTTGTCTCTGCTCTCTGGACTTTCACTGCAATCGACTACCTTCAAAAGGTGTCGATTACGTTCAAAACTTTCGACTCTATTATGTAAAGAAGTTTGCGTGATTTTTTTTCTTTCGTACCGGAAAGGAGGAAACTTTGAAAGGAAGCTGAGATGCGTCTATTTTTCAAACAGAGACACTGAGATTGTCAATTCAGAAGAGAGATTTGTCGCAATTTCGACTCTGCAAAGTTTCAAACTTTAATTACCGCGCTCGGGTCCGAGTTATCGCTGCGGGGAGGGACGGAAGGTGAATGACGATCGCGGGACAAAGGCCAAAACCGGGCAAAAAAGCCAGAGGCCACGCCGACCCGGAGGAGCACACAAAACTGGTCCCCCCCGGCGAGACCGGGCACACCTGATCACCGGAGGATCGAGGCTCTTTCATCGCTTCCCGGAAGACTCTCGTCTTCTTGCAACCCTTTTACTCCGCGGTGCTACGTGTCCCATTGTGCCAACGTCCACGAGATCCTCGATCTTTCATAGCAGCCAGCTGCGTGCCAGCAACAGCGCCGATATCTCTCCTTCGTCCCTCCCGGGGCATCACCGGTGATCTCCCGTGATAACCCGATGATCACGGACGCACCCCGAATTACCCGTTCCTCCGTCCGAGGCGACGATCCAGTTCAGGGATCGGGCACGCCTGTCAGCGCTTAATTTGAGAAATCGACGAGTCATCGTCGCTCGTCTCGAGTGTCGAGAAAAAAGAAAAAGAAGAAGAAGAAGAAGAAGAGAAAACACGCGATCGATCTTTGGATCGTGGCGGTCACGCGTTCCAATGTCGCGGGAGAATGACTCATTAGGCCGTGGACGATCTTTAAGCGGCCTCTCGACGAAACAATCTCGGGGCGGCGAGGGCTACGGGCAACCTGTTACCCGGACCGGGGCCCTTCTTCGTCCACTCCTTAAAGTGGCGTGCACAACAGATGGCCCGCGGTCCGAACCTGCAGATTCCACCTGCCGCGCAGACCTTTCCGCCAGATTCGCTAGATTCTTTCCTTCGTGAACGTGTATCTCCGCACGGAAGAGAATAACGCTCGTATTCCTGGTATACCTGGCGCGGGTTGGGACGAGATTTCGGTCACGGAGGGTGATTCTCGTATTATCTCGATCACTTCTTAATGGACGTTCGAGCGATGGCCGAGAGATTTTCGAGAATTT
Organism: Melipona bicolor; assembly: GCA_030673865.1. Taxonomy (NCBI): domain Eukaryota; kingdom Metazoa; phylum Arthropoda; class Insecta; order Hymenoptera; family Apidae; genus Melipona; species Melipona bicolor. The sequence goes on from JAHYIQ010000028.1 coordinate 2,425,485, forward strand.
CCTTCTTACGGGATTTCTTAATTTCAACGCGGAGAGTCTTTCCGTGGAGGGAGAATGGAGTGGTGGCCTGAGGATTTTTGGAATTCTTTCGTACAGCAAAGTACTCTATAAACTGGAAGAGGAAGAGAAGGGGGACAAAATGTACGCGTACAAATGTCTAGATATCCATCGTGTCGAAACAAGCGGCATTTTGGGTAACAGAGGACACGCCGATCCGTGGAAATTGTTGGTTTCTTCCGAGGGAAGCTAATTCGAGTGACTGACGGAGCGCGCTTTGTTGGCTACAAACTCTTTTTTTTTCTTTTTTTTTTTTTTGCTTCTTCTAACGACGGGTAATAGCCTCTCTCACCCTTTCGAGGCCTGTCCTTTTCGTATCAGTAACGCTCGTCCTATCTTGCCGAACGCGTCAGATGGCTACCGTTCGAGTAGCCGAGTAGGCTCTCCATCTACCTGCCAGACTAATTTCGTATTACACTTGTAACGTGTAATTTGCTCCTCGATATTCCCCGACGTCGTATAATCGAGCAATCCTTTATTCCTTTATTAATCCTGTCGTTTCCCCGAAAACGTCTGTAGAAAAAAAAATGCAGACCGCGCGGGAGGATTGAAATTAAAGCGAAAATGGAGAAGGCACTCCGTTGGACGCTCGTTGCCGTGATTTCGTCGGATCTTACGGGTTGGATCTTCTCGTCGAGTTTGACGACGGGGCGATTGGCGGATTCGACGGGACCGCACGATTCACACGCGGTGCTTTGCAATCAGCTGGACCACCCAGCTGCACGAGCCTGGACGTCGCCACACCTTGGATAATGACGCGCGGCGAATTACTCGAATTCGCTGACTCCATTTGATGACTGGTTAGCATAATAACGACTGGGAACCATGCTCGCGCGCGCTCGCGTTTCTTCCTTTTCTCTCCTCTCCGCTCGGAAATTGACGGAAAAAATTTTTTAAAGATCGAAATAACCAAAGAAAAAAAAAAGAAAAAAAAAGAACTGAAAGAACTGAAAATTCAACATTTAAAAAAAATGTCGCAACTGTCTTTCTTCGTCGTCACCATTTTCCAGTAGCAGTTCGTTATCGTCCCTCTCACGGACGCACAAGCGGCAAGAATCCGTGGTTCGTTATCACGGAACATGGAAGAGCGAGCAATTAAAGCGGGCACTCTCCTCGCGAGTAACTCGGAGAGTGTTTCACGCCGTTCGTCCCCGACACGAGTATTTCCAGCAGCACATGGCCCCGGACAAGTGTTGCGCTACGCCGTCCATTTCTCGTGCATTCCACGCATTCTGAATCCCTTGACATCCTCCTTTCTCTCTCTCTCTCTCTTTCTCTCTGCCTGTGCACACGCACAGAGAAATTCCACGGGAACACCTCGACCAGCCGGAATTTATATCTCATGCCCATCCGTAGAAACCATAGAAACCAGAAACCGATATCTCGAAACGAGGGGGGAAAAGAATCGTGGTATTCTCGAATTAATTAACCACTCTCTGAACCGATTTTCACCGTCCCCCAAAAGACAGAGAGAGAGAGAGAGAGAGAGATAGAGAGAGAGAGAGGGAGAAAGAAAGATTTAGACGTAGACGGTGTAACAAGCCTCTAACGACTTTACCATTCGATAGACATCGATTAAGAGTGTCACAATGCTACGGAACATCGTGCCACGACATCGGCCGCGTGTAGGTGTCACCGACATTAATTTCTCGCGCCACGGGCTCTCCAACTTTCTTCCTTCTTCCGAACGATTAACCTCTGATTTATCCACCCGCTTGGGTTCCTTCTTTTCCTCCGCTACTTTCGATCGATCGTAGAGAACGGAAAAATATTCCACACCGACGATGTATATCGTGTATCAAAAGTCTAATAACACGAGTGTCGAGATTAGTTTGAAACTGAAATCTTTCTCGCGGTTAATTTCTATTGGTGGCTTTATTAAAAGCTCGATTAAAAGCTACGATAATTCGTGATTCGGCGACCCACGACGACGTCATTTCCACGTCATTCCCAAACTATTATTCCCCCCTCGATCAATTTCATCGTCTCACTGTCCACACTCCATTAACCACCCCTTCGAGATACGAGAGAGAAAAAGAAAGAAACCTACCGGCCACCCATCGAGTCCTGTTTCTTCAATTTTCGCCATGCTCGAATCAATGTCCGCGAACGAGTCGTCAACCTGAAAACGGTCGAGTCACCGTGAACGAGCACGAAGCGTCTCCGAGCGAGCCGCGACACCTACCTCGCGTGGAATTACGCAGCGATCGATGCAAATCGATCGAGGGGGGCGGGGGGTTCGATTTTAATTATCGAGAAGGTGGTAGACGGCCGACGCGGTGGTGTTGGCGGGCGACGTTTCGCGTGCTAACGAGGCACCGTGGCTCGAATAGTTGGCATACTGTGAGGCCGGTGGTCCGCGCGACTGCTACGACTCGCTCCGCTCTATGGGAGACCCACGGCCAATGGTCCACGGCTATGGCCGGTAATTAAAGCGAGTCACGGTGATTGTTCGTGGCTTGATCTTGTCATCGATCGAATCGCGCTTGGACGTTCGATCTATCGATTCTCTCTCTCTCTCTCTCTCTCTCTGTCTCTGTTTCTCCCCTCCTCTCGTTTGCTTCGCGCCATCATCGACTCGCTCCTCCAGCTTCCTGACCCGGCAATTAAGATAATTCTCTGGTAATCTCGCACGATATCTCCGATCGGAGCCTAGGGGAGCTCTCGTTGTCTCGAGACGCTGCGACTTCGTTGTTTGACCTTCGGTGCAATGCCACTGGCAAGGATTTTGCACCTGCGACGCGCCGCAGGCCTTCGCCCGCGGAGTTGCGCCGATCGAGGCGTATCAGATCGGGCATCGAGGAAGAATTATTGCGATTAATCGCCGATCTCTTCTTCGGACGACTTCTTCGCTCTTGCGTTTGTATTTATTCGGCAGTTTGGATTATTTCTCTGAACGAGGTGTTCTTACGTATTTACTCTGCAGTTGATAACTTGCCATCGAAGACTTTTCGATTAATTTCCTATCGACGTAGTAACACGTCGATCCAATTACATATTTCGTGACACAGATTTAACACAAATTGCTTTGCCATTGAATAAAATAGAACACGGAGGAGCTTCAACCGTGGAAAAAAATCCAAAAGCGGAAGCGTCGATCGGCGTTGATTAATTCTCCGTCAGGGTTGAACCGAAACGGGCTTCAATCTCAAACAGAAATCTTCCTCGCTTCCTCTCATTTGTCAGGGCGGAACTCGGGATGTTCTTCTCTTCGCGGTGGTTCGGAGCAGACCAGATCGAGAAACGCCCCGGACTTTTCGTTCGGACCCCATTGTAATGTGATTAATTATCGCCGGCCGTGAGAAGAATCGAGGTAACGAGGATTCTCAGTGTTGCAGTCATCGATCAACGCGTCCCCCGCTAATTGCCGATCGAGCAACCATCCCACCGACTCGCTCGTACGACTGAACGTCGCGAATCTTGTCGCAGTCGATCCCGATTTTTCCATCCTCCGGTCGCGTCGCGGAATCTATCGATCGTCGGATCGATGGTGAGTAGCAAACGATTGAAAAGTTTTTCACGGAGCAACGGGCCTCAGCTCGCGTGTCGTACAGTCGCGGGAACACCTGTTACCGGGTTGCGTGACGCGAATACAGACCATCGCGATAAGTAAATTCACCGCGTGGCGAATTTTTCGCCGCGCCAGTCGCCTCGTGGATCGTTTTCGCGCTCGATCGATCCGAACTTGCGATTTGCTCGAGCGTTGAAACACTCGTGAAGCGACAATCGGTTCACCGATCGCGGCGCCGGACGAGATTTTTGACGGAAGACGCGGTTCTCTTTTGACGAGAAGTTGGTTAATTAGCTCGCAGCGAACTTTTCTTCAGATTTCAGATCCGTGTATTTTTTTTTTTTCTGTTTTTTTTTGCTACTGTGCCATTAAGTGCTGTTAAGCTTCACGTCGAACGAAGAAAGATATTTTCAAAGCGTCCTGGGTAAAGGTAGGAAAAACTCTAGGTAAAAAGAATTTATTACAGTTGTAAACTAGCCATAAAATTTTCATCATTTTACCCCAATGAATCACCCGATTTCGTATAATAATCTGTAATAATCACAGAAAAACCCTGTTTAGCAGTGCTTTAATCCAGTAATATACTTTGTTCTTTTTTTAAGCCGTTTACTTTAAAATAATGGATATTTTAATAAAAAAATCTTCTTAGTGCTACAAAACCTATACATTTTGTTGCTTAAATACAATTCTGTTTTGTACACAAAAGCAATTACTCAAAATTTTTTATTATTATAATACCCAAAATTATTTATCCGATTTTCTATATTTTCGAGAAAATTCTGACCATTCCGTCCGTGAGCTGGTTGTTACCTGATGAACAAATTATATCTATCCAAGTGGAAGAAAAACGAGACTCTCGGTATCAAATAACTCTCAATCTTTGATCAATTTTGCCTCATAATTTTTTAAACGTTTGAAATATATAATATTTAACAGATAAGTGAATCAATCGCTTGAAACTCGTTTTCTAATATATCCCGTCTGACTAAATCGTTTGAAATTTGTGCTCGAATATATTCTCATTTTTATTTAGTCTCGAAAAGTAATAGGAAGACCTCCGTCGATTTGAAAAAAAGGCTGATCCTAACGCACACCAATTTCTTTTTCAAACAATCTCGACAGCAAATCTGAGAGAAAAAACAAATGATAAAATCGAGATGATATAAGGAGGAGGGATCGGCACACGATGCAAACAATTTTCACGATATAATAAGATCCAATCTCTCTGAAAAATGTCAACGACTCGGTTGATCGCGGTGAACCGAGGGATTCGCGGGAAAAAGCGGCAAATTTTTGCGGGTAGGCTGGGTGCACGTGGTCTCCGGATCGTGTTGGTCTCCAACGAGCGACGTTCACCATTCCCCTCTCCGGGGATATTCGCGGCGCGGTTACCGTAGGACGAAAGGACGGCACACGATTGGTTCGTGCCGCTGCTGGTTTCTCTTGTGTGGACGCCGTAACGTGCGTGTGTCACGAAGGCGCGAGCGCGCTCGATGCGCGCGCGGAGACGCCCAAGTGGGTTAACACGGACAATTACGCGGCTTGTGCGTCCGCCCATACGCTCGCGCGAATTCCGCTCAATTCCGTTACACCGTACGCCTCTCTTCCACACTGGCCTTTTCGCCAATTTATGCGCGTCTTCGATCGACGCGCGTTGTGAGACGCGTGGGACGAGCCGAGGGGTGATTAACGAGCGTAACCGGTGGGCGGATTTTCGTAGAAAAATTTCGAAAGTCGCTAAAACAACGACAATTTCACTTGCGCTACTCGTGGAATAATTTATTGCAACGCGACAGAGATATTTATTCGCAGTTTGAAAAATGGCTAGAGTCGGGCGAACGTGCTTCTTTCGTCTAAGGATTCATCGATAAAAAAAGAAAAAGAATGGTTTAAATTCTGTTTGGAAGCAGAAAATTGGTTTCAGGTACATATACATTGAAGACCGTAGCGCCGTTCATTTTACAAAGGCACTCGTTGAATTAATTTTCGTCTCCCTTCCGCAAACAAACATCTTGTGTCTCCTTCAGTGTCAGTTTTGTTCAGTCGTTCCACCCACGACTCTGCAATTACTTGTCACCCTCGATTCGATATCTCCGACAGAACCAACGACGTTTCCGGCCGATAAATCACGGATACGCGAAAATATCAGGAAATTGATACCAGCAGTTGCAGCGACCCTCGCTCTCCGATTAATCGTCGGTTAATTTCGACGTTGCGCGTGACGAATCGGCTGGAAGCAGATCCAGTCGAGTCGAGAGTTTCGCGCTTCGAACGGAAGAAAAGGAAGAAAAGGAAGAAACTCTCGCAGAGCAGTTGCGCGTATTCACGTCTAATATAATCGAGAGTCTACGAATTTTTCTTTTTTTTCGCAAAAGTCACGGAGCAGCGTCGCGCGAGAGGCGGCATCGTGTTCGTTGATTTATGCGAATGCAGCTTTATTGTACGGAAAGCGGGACGTCGCCGCTGAGACGCTCGCGGCGTGAAAAGTGCATGAATCGAGGCGCCTTGGTTCGCAAGCAAGGGCGACACCGTGTGCCAGTGATTGGACAGGCGGCGTACGGCTGCACGACTCTCCGGGACGGAGAATTATGGCGGTCAGCATTTATTCACGTCGTCGATAGGCGCCTTGGCGACCTGTCCGTGCCTCTAATGATTCATTGACCTGACAGGGCCGCTAATGCTGCACCCACGTAGCCGCGCTACCGTTTCCACCGGAGGACGACGCGGCGCGGGCACACTCCGATATACACGATATCGAGAACGCGAATATAGATTAGCTCGGAGGAGGCAGCAGCAGCAGCACGTAGGAAGCGTGCATGCCTGCAAGCAGGGGGAGAGAGAGAGAGAGAGAGAGAGAGAGAGAGAGGACAAGCCTGCCTGATCATACCGATTTGCATAAGCGGACAGTGGCACGACCTTACCTCTGGTGAAATTAAAAGAGAATTTCTTGATGCCCGCTTGATTCCACTTCCGACGTCGAGGTACGCCGTGCACACTAGGCGCGATTGCGTGCTTCGAGAGAGAAGGCTACAAAGGCTAGGGGAATCGGGCCGAGAGCTAGGCTAGCGTTGATAAATCGCGCGCGGGAGCTCCGCTGATTTATGAGATTGAACGGGAAACAATGTACCGCGCCGGAACACTGGTAGGATTAGGAGCGATAAATTCTTCAGAGGTGGATTTAGAGTGACCCCCGCGAACTGGATATTTGAATATTCTCGAATCGTGAATACATCTCGAGCGTGATCGTTTTGTTGTTGAATTTATTTTCAACGCTACCGCGTTCCGGATACGACGCCCGATCAACGTTTAAGCGAAGCCCTTCGCTTTCATTTCAACGAATACAAAGTGATGCTGATAATAAATTTAACTCAATTTGACCCCGTATACACGATGTAACAGAATCATCTTCCCATAGCGAGTGGACACGATCCCAGAAGAATCCCGTTCTACCCGAAAGCCAAAACAAGAAATCCTCCGGGACCAGGATGCAATCAGTAGCCTCGTGTACGTTGAATCTCCTCCTCGGTCCCAAGTGAGCCGGGGACCGAGGAGAAAAAACGTCGTCCCTGCCGTCGGACAAGACACAGAGCACGGAAGTGTTTAACGATCGGCGATCTTGGAGCGCGAAATATGGCACGGTCGGCGAAGATCGGCTGAGACCTCTCTCGTAGATCGGACAGGTTGGGTCACGAGCGAGGGGGGGCCCCAACGGCGCGGTCGTCCCTTGGCCGGGGCCCAACAGTCGCCTCTGATAGGTCCATTCGAACCCCCCTCCTGGTTATGCAACCGTGCCATCTAATAAGCTTCCTTCGACCTGTAAGTACCTGTCGGGGGACAACACGAGGCGACGTGTCTTTCAGGTCGGGGCCCGGATCGCTTGAGAAATCCCCGATGGGATCGTTCACGTCGATCACGATCGATCATGTCGATGTTTGATGTACGGATCGCAGCGGAGCGGTGCTACAGGCATCGAGACGACGTTGTGTTTATTATCTTGTATCGATCCGTAGAAGAGCGTCCCGACGATATTGCGATTGAAATTATCAACTCTTTTGAAAAATACGCTCGGTTGCTTTGGACGGAAGTGGAGGATGGTAATAATTCCACTCTAACTCGTACACGTTGGAAGGAGAAAGTTGAAATCGATCTCGAATACTTGGTAGTATCGAAGCGAAGGCTGAATTATACCTTCGCGGTAGGAACAGACGGACCGTCGTTCTCGTGTACGTGGGTGTACGAACGATATTAAAAAAAAAAAAAAAAAAAGGCGAGGGGAGAAAAGAATTTCAATCACGTCTACGGGAGGGAAACCGAATGTTGACGGAGTGGATTTTCAGAACACAAGTTTATCAGTTGCCCCGCTGAGAGGGCCCTGTCTCGGTTTCCATGTCTGCGACCGACGCGCGCGGCACTCGTCCTCGACTGGGGCCCCGCTTCGAGTGTGTTTGAACAGTCTGAAGAGCCGGGCGTCTCGAGGTTTCACTTGCAAAAAGGCCTCCGGATTTTTGTAACCGGAATATTTCGCCGGTTGAAAGCTGCCTTTTGCCTTTTTATCAAAAGAGGAGAGAGAGACCTTCCTCTTTCGAACGAGCGTTCCGAGTATTAATAGCTCAATCGCGGGATCGCGATTCAATTTTCGATCGAAACACGCGCGAAAGAATTCCACGAGGATGAGAGAGAGAGAGAGATGGAGGGGACGGGGTCAGAAAACGAGTGGCGTTTGTTTCTATATTAAGCGACTCGATTGTAATCCCAACAATGCTTTTTTCGCCGTCTGGTCCTCGCCACGAAACGAGTCGTTCCACCGGTACTTGAATTCTTTCGTTCCTTTTTTGCGGAGGAGGAGGAGGAGGAGTGTACCAGTCGGAATTGGAAGACGTGGAACGAGGAGGCGAGGGAAACGAAAGGGGCAGGGAGGGAGGGAGGGTTCGGTAAGGCGGACGGGTACGACCGACAGCCCGGGACGGATATTAAAAATCACAATGCGGCATATTAACTTGACCTACTATCGGCGCAGCAGGAAGAGCACGCTCGTTTTAAAAGTCCCGTCGGCGCGCGCGTCCTCCGAAAACGTACGTACGTGTGTGCCCCCCTTCACCCCACCCCTCGTGCGTGCCGTACGAAATAATGTGCACGTGGGTGCGCGTCGAAGTTTGCTGGCCGCGCGCGCGCTCGCGCGTCTTCTCTCGCGTATAAACAACAGCGCTGAATAACGAGGCAGCGACGACGGTTCCCGAAATTAAACCGCGAAAAAAGAAACTTCGGCTCGTGACGGGCGCGGTGTGTGCCGGATATTAAATTGGAATCGTGCGCGTTTTGCCGACGGTTTTATTTCACGCTGTTGCCGGTGGTCCCCGGTGATAAGAGCCTCATTGTGATTCGTTGTACGTGAACGCGAGTTGATGCCACGGCTGATACGAAATCTCTCGAGTTTCTCTCGCGTGTGGTCCTTGCACCTTTTTTTCACCGTGATTTCCGAGGTAATTGAGCGGCCGGGGCGCAGCAATGGCCGCGCGTGCCTGCGTAAATCAAAGGAGCGAAAGAAACGCAGTGACGTTCGGGCCGCGAAATTTTTATCGCTTGACGGTGAGGTCTTGCACGAGGACTCGCGTCGATGAAATATCGTATCGTAAAAATAGGTGCGTCAAGTGGCACGTGGTTACGATTTAATTATCTGATTAATCAAGATCCGAGTACGTTGAACAGAAGTTTTTACACTTTCGCGTGTGCGAATAAAATGTCTTTTTTTTTTGCTCAGGTATTTTACAAAATACCGACGTAACAAAAGACTGCGGTCGAAGGCAACCGCAACGGGGGGAATTAGCAATTGTAATGTTATGCAATGGATGAACCAGCTGCGAGAAACACACAGAGAGAGAGAGAGAGAGAGAAGCGACGGGGTGGAGAACACGACGAAGCGACGCGAGGAAGAGGTGGGTGGAGAACGGAGGAGAGAAGGGAAGCCCCGAACGAAGGATAAAGAATGCAGGAGCCAAAAGGTCACGAGGATTTCATTTGACGAAATAACGTGGCGTTTAAGAGTCGGTACCGTTATCGCGTTTCGTTGTATATAGGGAGGAAGCAGCAGGATCGGGCGACCTCCCACCTTCCTCCACCGTGCATTGTATATATTTCGAGGAATCGAACAGACGGCGGTGGCGAGCAGCCACCACTGTCTCGTTGATCGCGTGATTTATTTCAAGTAATTATCGGCCTTCCCGCTACGTAATTAACTTCTGCCTCGTCGTTCATTGTTGTGTCTTCTGGGTTCGACGCGTCGTTAAACGACGGACACTTCCGCTGTCGAAGCCAATTGGCGAGTGGAAACTTGGCTGCTTTCTGATTGCTCGAACGACTTATGTTCCATAGAAAGTTTTTGCGAGATTCGATAACTCGGACATTCTTTTCGGGGTCATAGATGGCGCGATAACGAATTGTTTTACACCTCGCGGGCAACCTTCCCCAGAACGAGTCGTCGAGAAGAGTGTGATGCGCATGGACCAGATACAAAAGTGTCGAAAGCTGTATTTCTCTATAACACCAACGCAACATCAACAAATAGGAATAAAATGAAAAAGATGCATCAGTCTACGAGGAGAAACATTTTAAATCAAATTCCAAGGACTCGTTTCGACGAACGAAACTTTCCCTCCCGGGCTTCGAACTCATTGTTCTGCGGACTCGAACGATACGAGCGACGTCCCATCAATCAGAAGCCATAGATAGTCGGATAAAAAGCTTCCGTGTCTCGCGTCACTTCGTCAAATCCCAGCGCCATTGAGAAAGAGACAGACTGTCGAAAGTCGACGGCCGAAGCGTGGGCACGAGCCAGAATCGAGCGACGTTTGATTATCCACGATGAGGCATTCACTGTGAAAGAGATTACCACCTCGTACTATAGCTCTTCCTTGGTCACCATGGTGGTCCCGCAGGAATTAATGCCGCGTTACCCACCGCCTTAATGGGGCTCTCGCTGAATAGAGGTAATAATAAATAAAAAAGAAAAAAAAAAAAAAAAAGAGAGAAAGGTAAAAATCAGGATGGCTCGTGCATCAGGTTGGAACCAGTGTCATAGACGCTGGAGAAAGGAGAGAAGAAAAGAGACGAGGCGCGAAGGAGGAACGCGAAGAATCCGACTATTCAAGGGCAGACGAGTAATTTTCTAGCGTTGCTTTCGAATCTCCTTTTGGCTGGCTATTGTGGCCAGACCGCGGGACGTATCTCGGGAGAGATTCCACTTTAAAATGACATAGTGTTATTTTATACGCTCGCTTCTGGAAAGCGGTCTACCTTCTCCGTCTGCCGTGTTTATAGGTGTCTAGGTATCTTTCTATCAGACGCCACGTCTCTTTGTCCGGGACGAGCGTTTCCGCGGCGCTTCCACCGTCTCGGGACTCACCATTGATCGATGAAGCAACCTCCAGCGTGCGCCGAGTAATTTTCTTTACGTTCGTGATAAAAACGACAGAAAACACTGAGGCGAATCGACATCGATCTAACGGCAAAGTGAAATTAATCGACCGAGCGCGTAAAAGAGGAAAGTGCCCCTTCTTTCGGGGTCGTAGCTTGGATAATAATGATCGTCTGGCGAAAATAAATGGCCGGCACCTGACCGATGCCAATTACTCAGAGCAGAGAGCCATCGACTAACAAGGCTAAATTAATTCGTCGTATTTAGAAACTAGGTCGCAAATCTTCGTCCTTGAATTCTCTTTAGAACGTCTCAACGACCACGTCAGTGGTTGTCGGGCCACCTGGGCCCGAGGTATCCGGCCATTTGTTTCAAACAATCACGGGCTGATTCGTCGACGGCTGTTCAGCTAGTTCGGCAGTGAGCACGTTAATTCTTTATTGATGGCTGCCATTTGTTACCATCGGTCGTTCCTTCCTTCCTTTTCTCCCCCCTGCTCTTTCGTCGGGTTCTCTCATCGCCTCGACTTCCTCCTCCTCGAGAGAGGAAGACGCTGCGCGGCAGTCATCGACGTTGCGCCGTGGAAAAGCTCGTGACCGGTTAATTGTCCCTCGAGGGGCCTTATTTTTCGGTATCTCCCCCTGCCCCTTGCAGTCTCGATGGCGCCAGTTCCAGCAGCGATTTGTTAAACGTCAACCGGTATGCCGCGATCGATCGATCGATACGATCGTTGAGCTGCTCCAAAGTGCGGAGCAAAAATCTCAGTCGGGAATATCTACGATTTATACGCGTGCGTCGATGGTCGAATTTTTTAAAATGGAATTTGCAATCTTTGACGCTTTAAATTTACTGTCGATAAAAATACTGTGCGAATTAAACAATATGCACGTGTCGTTGTTTAGATCGCGTATCCCAAAATTTGAACCATTTCTTCGTCTCACATTTTGTGGGCTTAATTTTTTGGAACTGCCCACAAATTAGTCGTGCGGATTTCTTCTCCAAATGTGGAATGTATAGATATTCGGAATACGAGATATGTATTGTATAGGAATTGTATGAAAAATACAAGGATAAATATCTGAAACGTACTTGCTTCGCGCACGTTTGCTAAAATATTTCGATGCAACTAATCCAATTAAACTCAACCAGACCCCTCGTAACATTCGAAAACTCACTCTCCGACTCGGAGTCTGCAAATACTCAGACCTAATGGCACCACGGTTGTATCTACCTTTCACACCGTTGAAACGCGACTCTGAAGAGCCGTGCACCTTCCACGCATCTCGATATTCCCCGATCATAGTAATCCCCGCAGCAATCTCTCCACTTAGCACTTCATCGTTACTAAAGCGACCAGTCGAACCGGAGTACACATTTGCTCTAACCTCTCTACCACCCTATCTCCTTCGTGCCGTAAAATGCACGAAGGCGATGCGATGCGATGCATCGGCTGGAGAAAAAAAAAGGCAATCGTCCGGTGGCAACGATCGCGTTCGTCCCGAGCGAAACCGCCGAAGCGGCCGAGAAGAGCTGGATTATATTCTGTGGGAATATGGATCGTGGATCTTCCTCCGCGGAATAGAGCGGGCCAGGTGAACACACGGAGAAAACGGTATATTCCGCCGGCGCGCAGTGCCGAGGCACCGGCCACGGCCATTCCGGACGATTGCACTTCTGATGCCCAAAGGCTGATCACGATTCAAGCGCGAGTTATACACAAGATCGGTAGATCACTACCGATGTAGATCAACGGTGCCCGCGGTGCGGCTGGGTCGTACATACATCTCACCCTGGTGAGCACGTTCGTTTTAATGCGATCGCAACGGTAACTTCGATGCGGTCCCAACCGTGAAGGCCCAACGAGGCAGATCCGTCGACGCTCTCGACGAGAGTCTCCAGGGTCTTTCTTCCCCCGTTGCTGCTCGATTAGTTGACAAGATACCGCGCATTGTATACGTAATACGTATGTATTATCCGGACGATTGCCGAGCGGTCGCCATCGTGCACTTTGCTCCGGCCGCTTGATGAGCGACGGGCACGGTTCCTACGGGGGACGCGTCACGTCCTGCATTTTCTACTTTTACGGGTTCCCGTAATCTGAAGCGGATGTCCCGCAGTTGTGGGAAGGCTGTTAGAAAAGCAAATGTTGAAATATTATATATATATATATATTAGGAGGGGTCATATTGCACAAAATTTTATTTTTTCTTAAATTATTCTCGCTAGATTGCAATGTTATTAAATTCTAATAGGTACCTCTATTTTATATATATATAATATATTAGGGGTTATACAGGGCTATACAGTTTTTTCATACTGCACAAAATTTTATTTTTTCTTAAATTATTCTTGCTAGATTGCAATATTTATTAAATTCTAGTGTATTTCTTGTTTATAGGTGAAGCTGATCAGTTCACATCGTTCAAGCCGATACTTCGTTGCGAAGAGATTTTCTCCGACGATAGAAACTTTTTTGACGTTCGCTTAGGTACAATAAATATCCTCCCCAACAGATTGCAACTGACGATCATAATTTGCGGCATCTGCTCTCACAACGCAAACATATCTAGTTTCAATAATTTAAAAAATCACTCCCAGCTCTCGATTCTAAAAGAATCTTCGAGACTCTACAGATTCCCAAAGTAGCCTCCGAATATCCGACATTCGCGGCGAATGCAGCAAGAAAACGCTCGTAGGAAATAAATCGCCGATATCTCCCAACGAGCTATCGGTACAACGAAAGCGCTTGGTGTCCCATCACGGAGCTCGAAATCGTCCATTTAACAGCCATAATTGCGCTGTTTCAGCGGGAAGGTAGCCGGTCGGAAACAGGTATCCGTATCTAACACGAACAGCGGCGATTATCTTCGCGAAGAGGAATTATTCGGTGGCGTTCGAAGGCAGCCGACGATTTTTGCCGAGCAAGTCGCGTCTTTGGGTTTACTGGCTCATCAGACCGGCCATTGACCACGGAGAAGATGAAAAAAATTCACGAAATGGCAGGCTAATGGCAGACCGCGTGCTAACCAGCGAGAACAAACGTTTTTGCTATTACACGCGGAAGAATTCGTTCCTTTCCTCCCCTCCCCCCCTCCCCCACCCCCCTCCCCGTTTCCCCCCGCGTTCTTTCTCCTTTCGAGACACGACGAGAGCCTCAGAAACGAACACGCGCGTCGTTGTCGTTGTCTCGAAAGTGCGAGACGACAAGCTCCGTTCCGCTTACAAGGCCCGACGCCGAAGCGTCGGTTGTAACGATACGTACTTTACGAGCCGTGGCTCGTAAGGCCTCTCTCTACGTAACCAGGCACTCTGTTCGTTTTTCGCCGGGTCTCCGGGTCTTCCCGGGGACCCGGGGACCCGGTGCACCTCCGGTTCTCTCTCTCTCTCTCTCTCTCTTTCTCTTTTTCTCTCTCTCTCTCTCCTCTCCGGTTCTCCTTAACGTCCGAAAAGCGCCAGCCGATACTCGCGAGTCGCGCGAGTCACGCGAGTCACAGGGCTTATCTTAATTCCGCGGTGGACCGAGCGCGGTTTACGTATACTTTGTATAGTTTACGGCCCGTTTAGATTTTCCATTCCGGTCCAAGGACACGGGGCAAAAGGCAACCAGAGACCATCGACGGCGACGTTCCATTGCCGATTAACCGACAACGGACGTCCGTTTCGCCAATAAAATACGCTTTACGGGCTGGCCGCTCGGCTCTCGCGGAGATTCTGACTACGCGGCGGTAGGTGTCTCGTTGAACACGCGCGCTGCTTCGATCCGACTCGTTGCCCAACAGGTTTAGATGCGTTTAGCTATATTATTTAATCAAAGTGCAACGATTCCGGATTACGTGGCAAATTGAAAAGACGCGGGAGGATCGCTCTTTCTTGTTTGCAAGTACAGGGTGGAAAGAAAAGTTTGTCCGTGGTTGTCACAGATGACTTTTCTGTGAAAAAAATTTGTTTTCTCTTTTTTGTATCGTGTTCCACTTATCACAAAGTGATAAATTTTCCAAGGAACCTAATAGCTTGTAGCTTTTTTGAAAAATGGCAAAAAAGTTTCTCAATCGTGCATACGTCTATAATGTTTATACTTTGAATAATGTTGACAGTTAGTTTTATCGTTTGATTATTTAGACTCACACTGACGCCACAATGATAAATCAAATGTTAGTGAAAGTTACGTCAAGTGGACATCCACGCGTCCAGAACCATAAAGTCGCTGTCAGGACGCACGCGTACGCAGTGTTAAACGATTAAGAAACTTTTTTGCCGTTTTTCAAAAGAACTATTAAATCGCGACTCGTGAGTGGAATACAATGCAAAAACCTTGAAATTCGAGATCAAAATCAATTTCGCGGCAGATTTTTTCTTTCCATCAAATCGAAGGTGTATTAAGATATATCATCCACGAATTCTTTCCACCCTGTACAAAGAAATTATTCACCTTTCGAGAATTCGTTGTTATATTGATTTTCACGGAAGAGGAATAAAAATGGCCAGAAATTACAACGTACGTGCGAACGATTTCTTCTTCTCGCGTTTGGCACCCTCACGTTTTATGCGGTGGTTGGAGCAGCTCGTAGACACCATGATAATGCTCGCAATTATCGGCCTCTCGAGGGCAACCAGCGACCAAAGACTCGTCTCTTCGCCGACGCCTTGTTCGTCGTGCCTCCGCGGCAGCGCGAATCGCGTGGCTGTAAAACGCACGCATAAATCAGGGACGTTTAGCCGTGTAATTTGGCAGACGCGTCGTCTCGCAGAAAAGTCGTTCCCGAGCGTTTTTACGGGATCGCGAACCTCTCGCGCGGAAGGGCGTTACCATTCGACCAGATCGTGGTTCGTTTGCAGCCGTGGAATTTTTTAAGTCTACGACACTGTTGGGATTTTAAAACATTTCTCAGCTTGAGCAAGACCCGAGTAATAATTTCACGTTTAAAATAGATGCTAGATGATACTCTTCTTAGGTTTCGGTATTTCGTACATATTTAAAAAGTTGGATTTTCATCGATACGTGTCGCAAAACACGCGCGTACTTCCATGTAACGACTTTAGTCATTAGTCACTCCCCTCTTTCCCGACGTTATATCTCATGTACGAAGGGCAATTAGAAAAAGACACAGAACTCTTTATCGAGAAAAGAGGAAGAAGAGTAAAGTTCGACTATCTCTTGACAAATTTGTAAAGACAACACCAGATACTAGTCAGTAAAGTGTTATCTATCTATGTGTATTTAAGACACCTCGTTAAAAGATAATATATTTGATGTTTTCTTTTATATTTATATTATATTGCTCTATTTTTGTACATTTTAACTTCGAAACTCATATAGATATATATCAATACTCAAAATATTCTTTTCTTAGAATAACTCAAGAATTCCAAGAAATATTCCTCTAAATTGAAAACTTTCTTCCTCTCGAACAGGTGCAAGACGTCGCGAAAATTTCACTATAAAAGAGAGAAATGAAAACCACCCTGTTCGACTCCGTTGTAAATCGCGTCGAAAGCGAGTTATCGCCAAGGTCTCGGCGGAACGAGTTGATCGGGAAGGCGGTTGTAAAGGGGGCCGAAACCCCGAAGAGCATAAATATCCGCGGCAAGTATCTCGTGGCATTATTACACGCGTATCCACGCACACGCGACAACGCGAGGCGAACGAACGAATCGTCGCCGCGTATGTATGTTACCGATGCACTGGAACCGAGAGCGTACGAAAGAGACACGGCTGGTCGGCCGTGGTTTGGAAAGCCGGTGGGGGTTATACCGCTGCCAAATTACAGTGCCCGGCCACCCATAATGCGGCCACAGTGCTGGCCCACGGTAATAATGTTGGTATTAACGGCGCGGTTAGCGTTCCCGACGCCGAAATTATAGGTGTTAGGGGCGTGTTAATTTTTATGTTTATTGATTTTCATATTTTACCACCTACCATCTCGCGATGTGGCGAGTGAACGTCATTCGGGGCGGGGGTGGGTAGGTACCGGGGGATGAGCTCGAGGAACAAGAGATATACAACCTGAGCTCGAACATCCCGGGCTCTCGAAGATTGAAAGAATTTCGCGAAATGAACGAGTTAGATGTACGAGGGTGTAAATTTTTATCACCGTCTCTCCCTCCGTGACTCGTTGCTTACGAGCTTGAGAGCAAAAATTTAAAAAGTAGAATGAGAAAAACGAGCGGATGGTTTTGACTTTGATCGAGAAATCGTAAGGCACGAAGCATATGTCAATTATAATTTAATTGCTTCTCCAGTTAAAATTGTGTACTAGCTGCAACCGGTCGACGTAAAACGTAACAACTTAATCATCGACGATTCGACAAGTCCCTTTACTGCTCGACGCGAAGGTGAATCCTACGCGATTCTCCAAGAATCGGAGGATATTTAACACAGATCGTCTGCTCGACGAGATATCGAAAGAAGACACACACGAGAGAAAGAAGAAACGATCGGGACACCGAAAGGACGAGAGGAAGTCGCCAATGTACGAGAGACAGACAGAGAGAGAGAGAGAGAGGAGGAGGAGAGAGTAAAAGGAGAAGGAACATTCTCGAGAGTTACCGGCCATCCACGTCACGCTCAAATATTTTAGCAAATTTATGCTCAATAAAAATTAACCAGACCCCTTCTTGTTCTGCGGTTTCGGGCCCGCGTAACCACCACCACCATCAGCCGCGTCCTCGTCCTCCTCGCAGACGTTTAACGACAAGCTGGATCTCGGTTACGTTTCGTTCGTCCGTTGCACGTCCGCGTTAAATCCGTCTGTCCGTCCGTCTCGGGGCCAGCCAGGTAAAAACGGGGTGATTTACCGCGAGATTTCCTTTTTTCTTATCCTCCCTCTCTCTGTATATGCACTTTCTACCTTCTCCACCGGCGCAGCAGCCTTCCTCTTGTCTCCCTTCCCCCACCTCCTCCCCCGCCACGGCGTCGTTTTAAACGCGTATACACGGCCGTCTTTCTTTTTTTTTTTGCGGAGGCGAACACAGCGTCGAGGAGAACGCTCTCTCCTCGCGCGTTCTCGGCACCGAGGCGAAGGGCGCGAGCAAACGTTTTTTCATTTCGTTCAGCGAAGTGCATACACCGAAGAATGTGTCGCCGGTGTAAATCAGTCAACGTCCTTCGGGGATCGGAATTTACGGTACCCTCCGACTCTGGACGTTTCTTCGCGGTTTCAGGGATGGACGCAAGGTGGCCACCTCGCGGGAATTGAATTAGCCGGAGGTATGTCTCTCGAGGGCAGCTGGCTCGTGAATTTTCCGATGCCCCCGATCGTCGATCTGCACGGAGATTCTTTCGAGGGAAGACTTGCTTTTTCCTTCGTAGAGGAAAAGAGTTTCCTAAGGAGAAATTTCACGTGTAAATTCGCAAGAGGATAGCAGCGAATTCGTTGGTTAAAAATGGGACAAGGATGAAGGAATTCGAGGTTTGGAACCGTCCCTGACGCAGCGGCGATTAAAATGGTTAAGGGGTGACAACTGTGACGCGCCGCGACCGCAATCGTCCCGCGTACAGGGCAGCGAAGATCGACCGCATCCTCTCTTGCCGATTTCACGCTCGCTAATTAGCTCGTACACGCTCGGTCGCACGTCCGATTGCAGAACGATATTTGAAAAAAAAAGAATTCCTGTCAATTCAACTCGAGGGAACGTACCGGATTTTTCTCATGGTTGCGTAATTTCTGATCAGTGCAAGCTGGCGAATTACCGCCAGCGGACTGATGTGACACCTGCTGACGAAAACACCATAATAATCGTGCTCACGCAACACGGTATGCTTGGAAAAAATCGATTCGAGTCACCTGTCGTAGATGTTCAACGTCGATTCCCATACGCAACACAACGCGCATATCGCGATTGCGTTCCATGGGAATATCGATGGTGAATCGTAAAAAAAAGAACCAACTTCCTGCTAGACTAGACAGTTCTAACAGTTGTTGTCTCATTTCTGTGCTGTGTGACAAACATTGGTCAGCAATTTAATTTACGAGGCGTCGCTTTAAATAAAACGATATAGCGTTGAAAATAATCATTCAAACATGTGATATCGTTTAAATTTAAAGCAATCGTCAACGTGCATTGCAGGTTTGCCAGAACAGGTATAGCTAAATAGTTGCAATCTTTGAAAAAATAATATTCTCCGTCTTTGAAACTTTCGTGGGAAAGTCTAATTTATGTGAATTATTGAGTGTCAATTGACTCGGGACTGGTTTCAGAAATTTCTTCCGAGTTTGTTATAATTATCAGCAAATGATAAAAAGTGCAAATCCGAACTGTTGGCTGAACTTAAGTACGAGTGCAAAGGATTAATAGTACAATATCATGTTCAAAATTCGTGTGAAAGAACGAAACCTTCCAATTTCGAGATATTTCTATTAAATTCAATTATTTTTTAATAACTTTGTGATCTAAGATCGTGTTCTATGAACTTATCAACTCGCGTGCTATCACCAAGACGGACAAAAAAAAAAAAAAAAAGAAATCAAAGCAAGGTCATGTTTCTCGCGACCGGGTCTTTAATTCAGCACGGCGAAACGTCTTGATTTCGCGACGGGACGTAAAGTTAATCGGTTCGCTCCATTAAGTCGCGGCTGGTGATCAAGGTGATCCACACTTGGACGCAGTTGGCGAATGCCGGGATCTATTTCCATGAAACTACAATGTGCTGGCCGGCGAGAAAAAGTGCCGCGACTCGAACTCGATCGGACAAAGTCGAAGGAAGAAAGTCGTAAAACTCTCGAGTTATTAATTACTGTATTAATCGACGCCCGAAACGAAATCGTGAAATGGGAATTTTTACGCTGAAAGTCGAGATCGTGTGGAATTTGTAAAATATCGCTGGTAGTTTTTCCATCGATACATACACGTTTCTTGATTTGCCGGATGCTTTATCGAATCCAAAGAGTTGTCCAAAGGCTCTACATTTACAGCAAAGTAAAGTCCTTCCTAAAGTTCATCCCACGTGCCCTTGCGATTTTTACAATTTCCTTCGCAATTTCCCCGGGACACTTTGTGTCTCTCCGTCTTTCGAAAAGCTGTTCAAGAACGTGGGAAATTTCGCCGAAGAAAGTAAAATCACCGTGTTTACCGAAGAAGGAACAAAAGTCGAGGCAGCAACACGTGATGGTTCCGGGCTCCGTGGTTTTACGGTCTGGGACCACGTGTTCTCTAGATACGCGTTGTCCATTATACGTGAAATTTCGAGAACTCAAGGACGGGAAAATCCGTCCATTTTCCACAGAGGTGCATGTGTTCGCCATACGGGTCGGTGGCATCCCCGGAATGCGCGATCTCCGGAATGGGACAACTTTCGAAATGCGCGACGATGGCCGAGTCGTCACGCACCTACAATTTCACCGGGGCTTTATCCTCGCCAGCCATCGTTTCCTTTTCTTCTTCCTCCTCTTCTTTTTCTTCCTCCTCCTCGCGCCGCCGCCTCGCCTCCCTCTTAACGTCCGACAGATGATTTACACGCGAGGATTTACTGCTCGCGAGATTTTACGAAAGGCTGTGACCCGCAACCGAAACGCGACGCGAGCAACGATCGTCTCTTCCGAGAACGAAAAACCAATTTTTACGAGACAGCGCGCAGTTCCGAGTCCCCTGTATTTTCACGGAGAGCTCCCCTCTTCCTCTGGAGCGAGAGAAATCGCCCGTTGCGCGAGCAACGTTCACAGCCTTGGCGCGTTGCCCGAAAGAAGAGCGTCGACGAGCCAATTGACCGATTTACGTCGGACATCTTCATTATCCGATCCTTTGGTTACTCGATCGATTACACGATTACGATCGCGTTTGACAGTTTGATAAAACGCAACGTTTATGGTCTCAGAAACGAGATCGACTGATTGTATCAGCGAAGATTCTTGAATCGTAGAATTTACAAACGCTAATCCCGTTCTTTGACGAGGGTTCTCCGAGAACACTGGAAAAATCCACGTCTTACGGGATGCAAATAAATCACATTGTCTCGAGGCTTAGGATTCGGCAACTGTGAATTATTGCCAAATTATATCCAAAATCCCAACAAATGACCCTGGAAAATGTGCGAGGAAAATAGGATGGTTGAACCTGCTTTTATGTGTATATTAAAAACCCTGGCCAAATTGACCACGGAGAAAGGATCGCGTCTTAGGCTTTCCAAAGTGGAAATCCTTGTAATTTCAGGACTCACGCTTTGCTGTGGAAAATCCACGTGGTGGCCCGATGGCCAGAAAGAGAAAGAAAGAGAGAGAAAGACAGAGAGAGAGAGAGAGAGAGAGAGAGAGAGATGGCCTCGGTCCGCTCAAGGAAGGACGTGGGTGTTTATATCGGCGCGGCGTGAGTTTTATTGCCCCCGATGGGTTCCGTCTTCGGTTCGAACGAGCAACGCAGCCGTTCAGCCTCGACGAGGCGAGATCATTCTCGTTTATGGCCGAATTTCGATCACTTCGGAGAGCCACGATGGAATTCTGGAAACGGGCTTCGATCTCCTTTCGCCGGCGAACGAGGACTGCGAAAGAGGGGGCGGAGGAGGCAGAGGAGGATCGTAAAAACGATCGTGATCGACGGTCGCGGGGGAGGAACGACGCGGCGATATCTCCTTCGGAGATTAAGTTGTTCCTTCCCGGCTGACATTAAAGACCGCTCCGCGTGATACGTCCGATTGCTTAGTGGCTCGCGTAATTTCCATGTTTTCACGAGCACGACCGATCGAACTTTACGTTTATTCGCGTCCGTTCTTCCTCTGCGCGCGCGCGCGTTACGATCGGTTTCGCAAAACTGTTGAACGTTACGGAGATTTTATTTATCGCCGGACGAAGGTGTACGAATTACGCAGCTTTCGGTTTAAAGCTGTCATTCGCTATTTAAACGACAATAAAACGGAGCGATCGCGAATAACAGTTGAATAAGAGTAAATTGTTGGAATGGTTTGCAAAGGGTTCCTCTCCGCCGATAGAGAATAATTTTAAATATTTGCAATATTTATCAGATGGATCCTCTCTACGAAGCTACTAGTCTTTTGCAAAACTTTACGTACACTCGTTGAATTTTTATCAGGGAAAATATGAATATGAATATGAATTAAAGTTGCCAACATTCAGCACGGAAGCTCTTTTGAACGGAGGAGCGAAACATTGCAAAGAAGACTGTAATCACCCTTAAATTAATGAGTTAATCAAACTGCAGTTAATTTTACCGATAATTTTACGTTTCTTGCAGCTGTCTGAATCTGGACTCGACTCTTCTCGAAATTTCCCCAAGCTTGCGAATAATAAACGTAACAACGCGATCGAGGATGAAACGGGAGAAATGGAGGTTACATCTTTCACAAAGTCGCGACAATTTCCCCAACGACTCTTTCGCATGATTTCTCGGAACGATAAACATGTTCAGAGCGGCTGAGAGCGAGAAGGTAAGCTCGGTACAAGGTTTCGAGTGTCGTCTAATAGCGAGTACACCCGAGGGGGGACTATGGCAAGAAGTCGAACGCCCAATAAAACGCGAAACCGAGAGCTGCCAGCGTATCGAGTTCCCCCGAGGTTTTTCCGGCGTAATTTATGCCCGATAATGAATCTACACTCCGTAGATAGCGCAGGGTCAGGTGTTAATGCCGGTGCGTGTGTGTGTGTGTGGTGTAAGAACGCGGACCCGCGTGGGACTCGTGGCCCATTGGGCCCACCCGCGTACACGTTGCTCGCACGCTCGCTCGATTCACCACGGAATCAGAGGTGCTCACGTCGATCGACCTCCCCGCCGTAACTGGATCGCAGATTTTCGTGAAAATTTCACGAACTTTGTCACTCGAAGAAATTAAGCTTTTTACTTTTGTTAAAAATTGTAACGAACGCTCTGCCTTGGCTGTTGCGCACATTTTTATTAAATTTGGCAATCACAAGCGTAAGTAATTCGATCGATCAAATTTCAAAAATGGTTTGAACTACTTTGCTTTGACTAAAGCACAAAATTTCCATCGGAACTACATAAAGTTCAATGGAATATATAAAATTTAAATCTCTAAAAATACACTGTTTTGTATCTATGAAATATCTGAAATGATGGTTTTGATCATTTTGGTAGTTCTCGTAGATTTCACAGAGAAATCACTAAATCGAAAGAGAAGGAAGAGACTCGTGTTAAGTAGCCAATAAAGTTTCGAAGACACGATGATACACTAATAGACAATTCCTTCAGGAATTCAAAGACTTTGAAATTGTACTGTTAATTTTACGTCCCATTAGATCCTCCGCCGGTTCTGACGACGTCTTCGTGGACGAGGTGAAAAATAATCCGGCGATCGTTACGAAAGCAGCGAATCGTGTGCTCGGCGAGACAAAAATCTCTGCACTTTCTCCCCGTCTCGTTTCCATTCTACCCAAATCCGACGTTCCACCAAATAAACCCCATCATTTTTACAGAACGTGCCTTCCTTCTCGATCCGCGATTCGTAACTCCGACTCGCGGTATCGATACGCGAAAGTTTGGGGCAAAGGTTGAGCACCCGCGCGATGCACGAGCCTCAAACAATGTCTACATTAAGCCGAGTTCCTACAAACAGGACCTTCTCATTGGGAATCCTCGGACGGCACCCAGGAACGCGCGCGCGCGCGATTCTAGCGCGTATTTCGCTGTTTATAAATTACACGCTTACCAGGCGGCGTGCGGCGTGTATCCCGGATCGCGGCAAACTCGAATACGGGAACGTTCCGCCTTCTCGGAGGCGTTCGCCGTAGCTGGTACCAGCTATTAAGATACTCGAGTAATATTAACACGAGGGGAGTAGTGGGGGGGAATACACGCTCGATAACAGGGAGAAGGAATTTCACAAAGCGATACAAGAGCGGAGAGAATTTCAGTGGGTTTGAAGAAGGTCGATAAAATGGTCTGGCTGCGGAGTGACGAGTATCGGGACGTGTCCGCGCGCCGTGGGATACCTCGGAGGTCTGATAGATCGTGGATAGAGACGCGCACGGTTGAATTATGACGGGGGACTGAGTTTATTATTCTCGTAAAACGACGATTCGCGCGGCCGTAAATCGTGCCCGTGGATGCCGCGTAATTGCCGGTGCACGCGAGTTCTCTGATGAGAAGTGAATAAGACGCGTTCCACGGTGTTTGACGCGAACGTGTTTCGCAGCGGAATGTTTGTTTGGCTTGGCGTCCGCCTTGCTAGATTGGCCCAACTCGTCCGGCCATCGCTTCCGGCGAACGTTGATTAAAATTTTCGTAACAGACCTTGGTCGGGCACAAAAAACAAAGAATAAT
This sequence comes from Melipona bicolor, assembly GCA_030673865.1. Classification (NCBI taxonomy): domain Eukaryota; kingdom Metazoa; phylum Arthropoda; class Insecta; order Hymenoptera; family Apidae; genus Melipona; species Melipona bicolor. The sequence goes on from JAHYIQ010000028.1 coordinate 2,449,688, forward strand.
CTCATTTTTGGGATTATTATCGCTGCAAGTTTTCATCGAAATGTAAATTCGAAATGTTTTTCCAAGAATTGGCCATCATCCCTCTGTGTTTGAAGCACGCTGTGAAGCAAACACTGCACGCAATATGGGATCTTAAACCAACAACGAAAGCCCAGTCCCCGTCCGGCCACTTCGTAGAAGACCAATCTACTCAAAACAACGTTTTGGTTTATCCTACGAGCGAAAGCTCTGTCGCAAAATACACTTGCTCGCAATCGGACGCTGGCACGTCGCCGTCGGCGTACACGTGCTACAACGTATCAACGTCGAAACGGAGCGTACGCGGAATTTAAAAGGCCAGTCGCCAGTCGCGGTGGCTCACGTCTTCGTCCGCGTCTTATCAGCCGACCGATGCACCGGCGACGGCGCAATGAAATCACACAACACACGATGACCTCATTTCCTGAGTCAATACCACACCGGCCGAATGTGTTTGGAATCGGCGGTGTTTCTTCGGATCGCAGACGCCGCGATTTCGTCGCGACGAACGTGTCCGCCAGCGTAAACTTCGTACCGGTTTCAGGCCAGCGCCCCGTGTCCTTCGCTCGCGGAGTCGTCCACGAGTTTCGCGGAGCACACAGGTGCAACGTTTTCGCTGCACACGGTCACGTACACGAGCGGAGAGGGACGAGTGAGTGTGTAATTCGATTTCATTTGCATCGAAACTCTTGATCGATCTTTGTCGATTGCGCCTTCTTCTTCGTTTTGCTCGAACGGACGATTCGGAGGAAGAAATATGGTGTTGATTGATAATTGCCACGATCGATGAGTAACGAGTCAACGATCCGGTTGGGGAACGAGTTGCCTCTCGTGAATCATCGCGTCGTGGCGAAAAACTTGATCCAAGTGTTGTAGAAAGTTTCGAACGATAGGTGAATTATAATAACCGGCATTGTACGTACATAAAATGTACGTTTATGGACCCAGAAATATCTGGTGGCTATTGTTGATTATTTTCTCGTTTTTGAAAAAGTGTTTTCACAAAGCCGACAACTAGGATACGTAGAAATCGAATATTCATGCATAGTTACCAGCTGAGTCTTTCTTTTTTTTTTTCTGCGGAATTCTTTGCAGAGCAAGTATCTTCAAGATCTCTAAGATTTTTCTAGGTGTATAGATGGTACTTTTGTTCGGAAACTCAACATTCGTCGGCATTTTTTGACGATCTGATGGATATGAAATAAAAACAAAAGATCGTCCAAACCTCTTAGCTAGCACCCTGTACATGAATAGAAGACTAAAGAAAAAGCATTCACAGGATCTTGTAACGCAATCATTAAACCAATATAATAATCTACCGAATGTCCACTAGGATAAGAATATTAAGGGTTTGAAAGAAAAATCTTTTACTACAAGTTCTGATAAGGTTTCATATTGATAAGATTTCATTCAAGTTTAAAGTGCAGAACATTCAATACTGCTATTACTATCTTTCTACAGTACTACAATTTTTTGCTATCAAATTATACACTGCGTGTACACGTACGTGCGTTATAAAAAACTTGTCGACATCCAATTTTCAAAGTACAAGAAGGAATTCTAGAACCCTGCTCTCCCAAAGTCAACAAACGAATTGCAAAGCACTTTCAAAGTGCAACGAAATCACCTGAAATCATCGTGGCGCTCCTTTCAACGATCGTAACGACCTAAACAGCCCGTAAATCTCGGCGAAAGTCGAAAGAGAAAAGAAAAAGAAGACGTCGTGGAGGAAGGCGTCGAAGCTGGCGTTTCGCAAGCAGGCCAGAGTCGGCTTTGTGTTGGCAAAGGACGGCCGAGCAAATCGTCAGCGGTCCACGACGCATATGCGATCCACGTGCGAGCGGTCGGCACCGCGCCACGGTTTATTAATGCTCGTCTGGTTCATTAATGCAGGTGCAGGAACGTAACGTGTACCGACGCTTCGGAGATTCGGATGGTGTGTGCACGCCATGTGTGTCGCCGGTATTGCAGGCAAACAGGTAAGGGTTCGAAAACATGTGACGGCCAGCCTCCGGGACTCGGTGTGCCGGGATTTGTGTTCGGGCACGTACCACCAAGGACGCGCGGAAGGTGATCGTGCTGCACATGTCGAGAGCTGCAGGCTCTCAGGTTGGAAAAAAGTAAAGAAAAGGAAGGAGCTCTCCTCTCGGGGAGGAAAGAGGGAAAAAAAGAGGAGAGAAAGGAGGAAATCGAGGAGGTGGATGATAGGGCGTGGTTATAGGGCGACCTCGTGGTCTACCTTGTTTCGATATCGTTTTCGACCGAGTTTTTATCTCGCACATTCCGAAACAGTCTTACATCCAGCGGAGTTTTAATTGAGAGGAGAATTTTTGTCGAGTTTTTAGGATTGAACGCGACTGCTGGCGATTTACAGCGGATTTACAGTCTTGGTCGAAGATGGCGAACAACGTGACATTGAGATTCCACGCTAGACCGCTTAACAAAGGTCCCGAGACTATAAATCGAGCGTTCGATCAATAGGCCGTACGAAGGCGTATTCGCGTTGCGGATACGAATGGCCGGCCGCTCGAATTGGCGATAATTAACGTGGACTGGAGGCGTGGCCCCCGGGGGCTCGTTGCATCTCCACGAGGACGATTCGTCTTCGTCCCGCGGTGCGTGCATTCGCACGTCTCACGTTCGCTCATCATCAATTTATGCAGAACAATTCAACGACAACGGTGCATTACGGGACCAACGGCGTAGGTTCAAAGACCTCCGCGCGCGCGCGCGCGCGCGCGTGCGAGCGCGACCGGGGCTACACCTTCGATCGCGTCCTCCACGCAGCGCCCAATCTCCTCCTCTTCCTGCTTCGAGCTCGCGCGAGCTCGTCTTTTGGCTGGCAATTAGCATACGATTGACCCTGTGCGGTGACCCTGCCGCGACTCGCGGCCGAACGATTGAATTAAAATGCGTTTAAAGCCAAGCGAGGAGCGCGCGCGCACACGCATACGTCCGATTTCGAGGCCTCGGCAAGTCGCAGGCTCGTTGCTGCCTTTTTCTTTTATTTTTCCTTTTTCTTTTTTCTTTTTTCTTTTTTTTCTTTTTTTTTTTGTGAAAGTCAAGCCCCGACTCCTTTTGTCGCGTGCAACGCGGTCGTGACGTGTTATATACCGTGGACTTTTTTTCTTTTTTTTTTTTTTTTTTTTAAGAAAGAGAGAAACAGAAATAAACGCCCTCGCGCCGGGAAAAGCACTGTTACTGCAGATTGATTCAGAGTGATTGAAATAAAAATTTCTCCAGCACGACTCTGAATTCTATCGCGAACAATTTGTCATTAAAGATAAAAGTGTTCTTTATTCTCTGAAATTCCATTTGCACTTGGCAACTCGCACTTTCTTCCTTTTAACGCAACGAGTCTATTCTAAACGTTCCATTCATCTCGTTTGGGACGAGAGCCATGTGTTACGAACAATTTAACTTTGAAAATAAAAGTATCTTTTATTCTCTGAAACTCCATTCGTTCGTGACTACCTGCGCCTTCTTCATTTTACTAAATTCGGATTTAATTCTCAGCATCCGAAATTTGCACGTGTTTCTGATTACATGCCCAAACAGCTGTTGAACACATTTCAAATTGCAGTTCGAATTGCAGAATGGGCCTTAAGCTGTTTTCCGGAAAAATCCCGGCCTCGGCAAGGGTCGATCGTTACTGCCACCAGAGGCACGTTGGTAATTGGGTTTTTCCCCCGTAAGTACGGGTCTAATGAGGGATTAAGGGACAGTACGGCCACCTGTAAACGGCAATTCCGTCCAAATAGGACGTACCGCAAGGTTCATTTTCAATGAACCACCAGCAAAGTCGGCCCTCTCGTTCCAGCCGAAACGTGCCTCGAGCGAAAGCTGGCACCTTATGTTGTTTCGACTTTCGACCTGTCACGGCAGTTTCCTCGGCTGGATTGTTTCGATTCTCAGGCTCAAACAGTTTCGTTCCGGGTCGTTCCTCGGTTCTTTCACGACCCACCAGGACCTCAGACTGTTGTTTGCTCCGAGCCTCGTAGGTGCTTGAAACTCGAGCAGCAGGTCCTTCAAAATTTGGCAACAAGCATCGATTTGTCTTCTTGTTCGGTTTCGGCAGTCTCTGAAAACGTCGAGTCGCTTGTGTCCGTATTCTAACTTCATCTCGTGATTTAATGGTCAATTGAGATTACCGCTGCATGATACTATTTTGTATCTCTCTCCAAATTGAAATTAACTCGTATCTGTAACTATTCAACAATCAAACTGGGATTCGTTGTCAATTTGCTCGAGAACCATTTGACAAAGACGAAGAATTTTATATTCCGCGAAAATTTCAGAAAATTTCAACGCTTCGAGAAACGTGTGCGACGTATGTATTTTCTTTTCGTGAGTAAACAGTCGAGCAGAGACCTTGTTACCATGGCCGTAAAAATTTGAAATCGCCGAGGGACTTGCGTGCAACATGTTTCGGTTTGTCGAGCATAGAACGTAAGAAAAGTCACGTAGCCTAGCTGGCTGCGGTTTGCAATCTGTTTTACTGTTCACCCCTGCCACGCTGGTCCCAATAAACCTGGTTACTACCACGAAATTTTATTGCTGCCATTAGGCAAGCCAGTAATCAAGCGTGTCAAGTGAAATAATAACTTGATCGAAGCTACAGGGTCATAAACCAATGACGAATGAACCCTAAATCTTTTAGCGAGTCTTCCGAGATGTCCGAAAATATTTACAAGCTCGCCCATGTGCGTAACATGCCTGGCCGTGTTAAACGCTGTTGTGACAATACCCTGTGCAAATTGTCGGTCCGCATGTTTGTGGCAAGTGCTCGTGGAGAATCGATGGGTTTGCAACACAGCCCTGTGAAAGCCGGCTTGGGAAAGCTAGGATTGGCAGCCGGCATATGGCGACAGTCAGAGGCCGAGTCCGACCGGTAGCAGGTGAGTTTTGTGCGAGGCCACGATGGGAATGTTACGACTACCTGTCAGCCTACCTTCACCCACGATGCTCATTCTTGTCCATTGTTCGTCGTCCAACGACCGCCATTATCGGCCGCGCAGCTAGGAAGTTGCCTGCGCGTTTATCAGTCTGATAATAAATTCCGCTTATCGCGAATTCCTATCGAAACGCCATTATCGAGACGTCTGTGGATCGTTCGGTTCGATGGCTTTCTGCGAGGGGTCTCTTTCGGTGCTTCTATCTCGTATCTTCTTCTTTTCCTTTTTATCCGGTTGTGAAATACTTTTCGAACAATATCGTCGAGCATCCAAGTTCCTCTTCGAGAAGATTTTCATCTGGATCGAAATATCGTTTTGGCGGGAAGCTTTCCCTCCGTGTGTTCTCACAATGCGTATTCGCAATGAATTGGATTTGATCGAAGAATTTTTCAGTTCTGTTTCAAGTCCATCGCTTGATCTCTCTCTTTTTTTTTTTTTTATTAAAAAAACGTTTATTTGTGCCAGTATTTTATAGTGATATTTACAGTACGTTTAACGAATAGGTGAGGCCTATCTCAGATTGTAAGCATCAATTCTGCTACTTTATTACTATAACCAGCGCTAATTTCTTTTTTGCTATAGCTATGGGAGTTTATTTCTGTTTTATTATACAACAAGGCACGAAATTGTATAATATTTCATGTATGATGGTCGACATTTGAATCTCCGACTGTAACACGGTTTTATCTTCAGACAAAAGGACCTGGACTTTTTCTCAAATATTTCATCATTTTGTCAAATATTCGTCATTGCGCGTATTCTCTGTATATTACGAATGAATTCATAATCTTTAAAAAAAAGCGGGAAGATGTTGATTACCGTCGAATATTAAACATTTAAGAATAAAACATTTGAAAATATTTCCTCAAGTTTGGAAAATAATCGACAAAAGGTAGAATTGAAAATTGCACGTGCACGGCCAGCTTGCCCGAAAAAGCGATGTTTACGCGGAAGCGACGAAAGTGAGATCGCATCGACATCGGTGGTACACGACTTTCTCGTATTCCCGCTGCGATTCGTCGTCGCGCGAGGTTTTCCGTAAAGCGGAGTCACCTCTCCATACTCTCGTCTCTCTCCTCGAAATCCAGGACGTGCATCGATCTCGCGCGTCCGTTTCACCAAAATCCGTTTTACCGGCGGCTATATCCCGGCGACGCGCGCGGCCTCGCTGCTCTCCTTCCCTCCCATAAATCTCTCGAGGTGATCGTGGCGCCACACGTGGCGTCACGGATCGCGCGACTCGATTCTCCGTAAGGCAAACTGGATGGCATCTCTCGGCCTCCGGGCAAAAGGGGGGGGGAGAAGGAAGATCTCCCGTCAGCAAACGCGGGAGAAATTGCACGCCCGATGCCGGCGTCTATTCCCCGTAAACGATGGGAGCACCTTCCGGGCAAGAAACGCGAGAACGTCCCGCCTGCATCTGCCGTCTTTTTACACGGCGCGATCGCGCGGCAGATAAAACCGAAGAGGCTGGCAACGATCGAGGTGGATCGCTCGCCTCGTTGCTCGAGATGGTTTGACGATTCCGATGTCGTTCTTTGCGACGGTGTTATTACGACTGTACGAGCCAGGAATACGTCACGGTCTATTCAAGAGGTTTTTAGCCCGATTCGAAGAGTGCGGAGAGTGCTGATTCAGAATCGGAGATGATTTCTGCACCCTGCGAGACCGTCTCAACCCAATCAGCCTCAGTCGCCGACTCTCTTCTCTCAGTCTGCAGCGTGTTTACATCGTGTATTTTACTTGTACAATTTGTCGAGTGTCGATCTTTGGTTTAAAGAACTCGTACCTCGCAATTTGCGTGCTTTTTCTGTCAAATCGAAATTTCAACTCTGAGCGTGACTCGACGTTGTAACTCGGAGGAGGTTAAGAAGGAAATGTTGAAAGTATCTGTCAATCTTTCTAGTCCAACTTGAGCAAATAAGTAAAACTGCACGACTTGTACCTCAGCACGATTCGTCTCACTGAAAGACCCAGAAGCAACTGCTCTGACTAGGAATTTTTTGCCATAAAATTTTATTGATATGCAAACGTTTGAATCGACAGAAAAATTACAGTACCAGACAACGCCACTCCTACCCCACGCCCGGTCACGAATCACGTGACCCAAATCAACCAATCGCTAATTTTCGTTGCATTCAGCGTTGCACTTAAAGAAGTCCGATTTTTTAGGTTACCCCCGCTAAAATCACTTTCAGTTCAGAATAAGAAAAATGGATACTCGTTGAATTGGAAAACTATAATCAACGAAATTTCGCAATGCTGTGTCATTTTATCTACAAAGTGACGCTTCTGGTGGATGATACAAGGAAAGTTTGTCAAGAACAAAGTTTCGCCGATGTAAATCACAAAATGGCGCAACTTTGCCAAACTACGTAGAACTCAACGTGTAACAATTGCTTGCACAATTGCAAAGTAGAAAGTCGACGAATCTCGGAGCAACGAGATCGAGGGTCGATCGAGTTCTGTCGATTGCCTTCGACGGAGCCAGGTCTCGAAAGAATTTTTAAGGCAAGAGCTGGACCGTGTCGTTATCAGCACTTTTACTATTCCTTTCTTCGCGACGACCTTCGCGGTGGATTTCGGTCGCGTAGCGGTACCGGTCCCGTGACACGAGTAATATCGATCCTCCTCCATCCGCGTCGATCTCACCGAATTGTCCAGGCGTCCTCCTCCTCCTCCACCTTTCGCTGCCCGCGTCGTCCGTGACACGGCTCTGTGTGCTTGTGCGCGCAAGTGTGGGTGTGTTTGCGTAAAGAAACGGCGCCTACGCCTGGCGCTAGCAGCGAAAGAAAGTGCGACCGGAGTCGCGAGGAGATATCACTCTCTCTCTCTCTCTTCTTCGTTCTTTTTGCTCTCTTCTCTCCTGTCGGCTCGCTCTCTAAATGATCGCTCGTGCTGGTTTTTACGCCAGGTTGGCTGAGGCCAAGATGCGGGTGAGATTCGGGGCGAGGACGCGAGTCTCGGTTCCCCTCCTCGGGTCTCGTCCCGGAAACGAGAGGCCGCAAAAGGACGACCGTATCGTATCCCCGATACGTCGTCCGAGGACACCAACCGCGAACCCACGTACCACGCCGATGTAATTTGTCGTCAGCTCGCTGCTACGCGCCGATGAAAGATGTTGGAAAGTTCTGCCTCGCGACCCCGTGAGTACGTAACCGGGAAATTATGACGCCTGGCACACTCACCGGGAGGGTAAAAACCAAGCGAGACAGTGTCGAGTCGAGAACCTTCAACTGCAAGCTACTCCGGAGGTAAATGGAGAGAAAGAGAGGAAGGATTTCGAAAGCTGACGCAAAGCTCAAAAGAGTCTTTGCAAATAACAGACGAGACAATGTTTGCATCTGTTCGCGATTGATCTGTTCATTAATAAATTAATTTCTTTTCTATTTCCTTGCTTCTCGTTAGTAAGAAAAACAACGTTCGGTTCGACAACGTTCGCCCGAGAGCGTTTTGCCTTTACGGAAGAAGTCCTCGGCGAATTTACACTCCGATAAAACTTGCCACTTGTCCCAGGGATTTCATATTTCAAGCAACGGCCGTCGGCCTCGCGAAACGGCCCCCGTCGTAATTCAGGAAATTCGTCCTCGTTATCGCGGGGCCGCGGATAACTCGTTAAATTTAATTATCCCCGTCAGAGCGCTCCTCGATCACCGACGGAACGAGCCGGTTAACATAAATTCGATGAAAAAGCATTTGTCTCGCGGCGGTTTCCTGGAAGCGATCGACGCGAAACGCGGATGCCGTCCCCTCGCCGTTGTCGTTGATTTACAATCGGCCGAGAATAAAACGGCCGTTAATAAGAAAGATTTTCGTTTCGGCAACTCGTAAAGTACCATCTTAACGTTCCCTATATCGCGGCTAATATTCGGGACAAGTAACGCGCGTGCGCGCGTACACCTACCTACACCCCCCTCCCCCTCCCTCCCGCCGACGCTGTACGCGCGGAAGATGTACTCGCGCGGGTGAAATAAGCGTGTAAATTACGAGCGTTCGCCTCTCACGGCCGTTCGAAGCTTCCTTTCTGCGGCTGTTCCCTCGCTCGAGGCTGCTCGAGACTGCCCGAGACTGCCTCTGGCTCCTCCCGGCCGTTCCCGTCGTGCGACGACGTCCTTTTAATTGAGCGGTTTAACGCGTCGTCGTAAACATTCCACCGGTTCCAGCAGCTGCGCCGAACCCCGATCGCTCTCCTCTTTTCCCGTTCTCTGTGCTTTTGAATCTCGCCACTCTGATCGACGATTGAATGTTCCTTCTCTCGTCGACCTCTCCGAGACACGAGACGAGGGATTATCACTTATTACACACGCGAGTAAGTCTATGAAGGGAGAATTACACAACGTACGTAACTGCTCTGGCCGTATATCCCCCTGGAAGCAGAAGGAAGCACCGGTCCAAGGCTAAAAACCAGATCCGTGAAACCCGAGCGACACTCACGGCGATGTCCCGGCTTCCGCACGCTGCGAGCTTCTTCGCACTGCTGCGCGCGGCAGGTGCATGGCCCACATATTCCGCGTAAAAACTGGCAACCTAAGGTAACCGCAACCTGCCACGGTTCCGAGCCGTGGACGCGCCACTTGATGAAACGGCCCGAGCCAATGCGACGTTTCATGCTGATTCGCGGCGGATTACCGCGACTCTCCTGCGAGCGCGTTTTCCGATTCAATGCACTCTTTCTTACACCGAGTGTAGGTGTAATTTCTTTTAAATACGCAGGAGTGTGGAAGCTAATCGCGTTTAATTCGCTGTTTACTTTACTTGCATAAAGATAAATGTGGCTGTGCTCGAGTACGGCCACTGCAAACTTGTCTCGTCTAATCGAGTGGAAACTTCACTTGTGAACGAAACTACCTCGTTTCGCGATCGATAAAATTTAATTACAATAATAAATCTTTAGAGATTTTTCGTTGAAAATTGTAACGTATCTGGTGAAAAGCCTGTTTCGTTAGAACAGGAACTTAAAGCAGGGTGAAATCAAAGTATCGATAAAACGATTCGTAACGGGTCATTGCGGGTCAAGTGTCAGCGACAGTTTTAATCTACATTGAAGGAAGACGTGTCCGACAGAAACGTAAACTAGACCATGATTCAGAGAGAAAGAAAATATTTAACAGTCAGTTCGAAATTGAATCTTTTATCGTCGCAACAGCAATATCCCGTAGTGGTTGCGCAGCAAAGGGAACGAGAATGAAAAAGTTGCCATCACCCACGTTCCTTTTCACTTCGATGGATCCTTTCTCGATAGCCCTGCAACTGAAAACCGGAGGACGGTCTCCTCCGCTTTCCATTAACGCGAATAAAACTAAATTGAAACCGGTCGAACGACACCCGTTCCCAACCACGAGAAGCACCGCCGCGGCGTTCGTTCGTGAGTGACGTCCGACTATCCACGCATCCGTTTCCGCCGGTGGCGGCGAAAACCACGACGGCCCACGGTGTCACCTGTTCTCTGGAAGTGGCGCGAACCGTCGAGCTGTGACGTGGCCTGTGGGGGCAGCGCAGATAAGAAGCGTGCACAGCCCCCGGAAAAAGGGCTGCGAGGAAGTCGCTGCCGGGCGATTCGCAGGTGACGGCCGGCTCGATCGACGTCGAACCCGAGCGACTTGGGGGCCTAGGTTAGTAGGAAGGAAGTGAGGTCACCGGACCTTGGCCCACCTCGATCGTCGAGTCGCAGCAGGTGTAGCGTGAGTCGACGCGTGGGGAGCCACCGATACCGCTAATATCCACCGTGGTATCGCGTGTCACGAACCAAAAGCACTGATTGCTTTCAGTTGCAGTCTTTCCTATGACAGTTTTTGCGCTTGAAATTTCCTTTCTTTTTTTCTTGTGGTTTTTCTACAGGTTTAAAGTAGCATCATCAACGAGGTAATGGGTACTCATAGTCTCGGGTGCGTTCGAAAATCGAAGTGTTCTCTTCAGATGATTTTTGAAAGTCGGGAATCTTCACTGCCGGTCAAAGTTTCTGCATTCGTACAAAACTTTGGCGTGTCTCTTGATCGAACCAGTGTCGTTCTTTCCTTCGACATTGTTTTTAATGAAAAGTTTGGACGAAACCGAGTTTCGGTAGATCCCATCTACGTTAATCTCAGGTTTCCGTCCGTATGGCGAAGAGGGCATCCTCGAAATTACACGAGGCACGTATCCCGGCCAGAGACAGACGGACACCCGTCGCGTCGTTCGCCGGGTAAGAAAACGGCGCGAGTCCATCGGACGCGACTAGATGGATCGAAAGATGGTGGCGCCGTGAAAGAAAGGTGATTGCCAATCACCGAGACGGACGGCTCGTCCGAGCGTGCGCTTACACGCGCGTGTGCGGCTGTGTGCGCGGTGTCCGGCAGGGAGAGCGTTGTCGCTGCGCGGGACATTAGCGAGTTTCTTCTGCGGCCGCCAGGACCCCGGGGGCAAAGAGGCGTAATGCAGTAACGACATTGATGATATAATCTCCCTTACTCGCCGCGGTTGCTCCGCCGCGTGTACACGCGAAGAACGCGAGCGTTGCGTGGTGTGCGTGGCACGGCTCGCGCGTGCCTTGGCTCGCGATGAGCTACCGCGACCGCCGCCCCGCTCTCTATCCCTCCATTTATCCCTCTCTCCCTCCCAACGGCTCAGGGGAATCGCCGCATGAAACGAGAAACTAATCTTCTCCGCGGTCCCTTATGAACCGGCCGGCTTGATTGTTTTATTTCGCCTTGCTCTTCTTGCACCGAGCTGCTACGTGCTTTCGCTTCGTCTCGCTACTACTGTACCGGTCCGGTAGTGGAGACCGAGAGTGGTGCTTTTCAGAACGCGCGATTCCGTTTTGTTGGAATTTAGGGAGTTCGATCGACGCGAACATGGCCACGTCGGAGCCAATTTTGCCGGAACGTAACTCCAGGAGAAGACAAATTGCAGAACAAGAGGATATCCGTAGATCCACGATGGCAGAACAGAGCAAAGGATAGTTCAGCTACGATCGACTCAAAAGGTTTTGGATTAACGGTCCACGTAGAGTCTGAAGAGAAGTCGGCTCGAAAGAAGTAACAAGTTTGAAGGAGGTGTCCAGTGTGTAAAGGGCAAACGACCACGCCGCCAGAACCACGCGCAGATTTGCGTATCCAGAACAGTGGAACAACAATCGAAAGTGCTAGTCATTCGATCTCAGCCTACTCAAATATCTTCTTCCTCAAACAGGCATATACAGGAAAAGCCACGCTGGAAAAGCCGCGTTACAAAGAAAAGAAAATCATTATAACAGAAAGACGAAAGTCAGCGAGACGAAAAGAAGAAACAAATAGAAAATAGACAAGCTGTAGCAGAAAAGAAATTTTCATTTCTAAAGCTCCTATGTATTGTATTGCGCCCGTGACACACTTGTAAATCGTCAACGTATAGAAGCTAACCAAGAAACAAAATGACACGAAAGGATCACGCGTGGAAGCTTAGGCGGAACGTGCGGAATGTCCTCTTCGATATTTTGTATCAGTCGAGCCGTTTCTTCGCGTGGAAGAAAAACAGAAAAAGAAACAACATTGGAACGGAACATTGGAACGATTTTTTCCAAAGAAGAAGAGCTCGTACAAAGGAGAAGATTAAAACTGACTAATTTCGGAAAAGAAGAAATTGAAGAAAACTTCGTACAAATTTGAATGTCTTTTGCTGATGTCTCTTACCGAGAAGGAAAAAGTATACTTGGTCCACGGTGAAAGTTTTCGTATTTAGAATAAGTATTTTGCATATAATGGCGTGTGTATGATAAACGTCGACTGGATCGTTTGTATAATTTTCAGCCTCGACTTGTTTTTTAGCAAATGTGTTTCAATGTATGTTTAACTCGTTAGTTCTTTTCGAAACGACGACGTATCGGAATTTTGGAAAATTCGGTCGGAGAATTCGAAAAAATGCGCGTCAAAGTTTTTTTCCCTCGGAATCTATTCAGACTTGGAGCGCGTCTGCGAGTCGTCCAAATCCACGTCGCAAATCAGACGAGGTACGCAGCCCAGCGACGTCACATAATTGTTGCGTAATAGCGGGAATTTATCGCTGGATCGCTGCCGGAATCCTCGAGACGGTCCGCCCTCGCGAAGGTACAGGAGAGGCGAGGCCCTCGGACGTTTAACGGATGGTTCCCTCGTTACTTTCCACCCGGGTTCGTATAAATTACGACGGAATAGCTTCATCTACGCCACGGTTCAACCTCCGGGACACGTAGCCAATTCTTCCCGTCGGGGACGGCCGCGCAGAGAGATCCGCGGGTTTCTTTTCAACCTCGTGGCCACGCGGAATTATCTCTTTGATGGTAATTTTATTTACGAGCCTGTCCGAGCGATACGCATTCGTCCGGCCGCTGCTCTCGCCAATTATCGTTTCTCATTCGAGGATCGTTCGTTCTGTCGACTTTCCTTCTCGCGGATACTTTTACCGACCGGGTCGTTTCGCCTCGCTGGAAGAAAGAAAACGTCGCTCGAGACAGTTTGTTTCGTTTTAAAAGCGAAGGACGCGAGATTTTTCAGAAGATTCGAATACGTAGTAAACGCTGAAAGAGCTGGAAAATTTTTTTTTTTTTCTTAAACAAAAACATCAAATGTAAGGAAAAAGTAGTTTTAGTAATTTTAAATCAAATTCAAGTTCAAATTTAGTTCCATTTCTTCGACTTGGTTAATTTGTAAGAAAGAAAAGAAAATTGGAAAAAATGTATGATAAAGAATTACGGGTCGTGTCGAATTTTTGCTGGCGCGAGAGTCAAGGGAAAAGTCGAAACTCTCGTCTCCGAAACGTGAAAAGAAGCCGTTTGGCAACATCCACGTTCGCTCTCGACGGGTATTAAACTCGCGAGGGATACTAGGAACGCGAACCGCCACGAAAAAGAAATCGTTAATTAGAACGAGTTAATCGTCTGCTAACCGGCGGACGATAAATGTCAGAAATTCGATATTACGGCGACTGCGTAATCGCGCGAGAAACCGGACTTTCTCCTACGCGGTGGAATTTACGAGAGATCGTTCGGTACGAGCCGAGAAGAATTGTTTTACGAAGCGGTAGGTAACGCCGGCAATCGAGCTGATAAGCGGCGCCGTTATCGATCCCCGGGACACGAGTTTCGAGTTCGAGTAGTTGGAAAAATCCGGTGAAACTATCCGCGATCGCGAAGCTCTGCTCGCGAATCGGTTTCTCCAGAGAAGCAGAAACACACGTAACGAGATCCTGTTACTTCTTGCGTGAAAGAACTTTGCAACAAAATGGAACGTGCACCGGGGGTACACGTACGCGTAGGCTTCGTGGGTGGTTATTTCAGGACAACGAGAACGAAGAACAGATCGCGGATCTGTTTGTCTGTTTGACTCGAAGATTCAAACGAAGAAAGACAGAATCTGGAGACGGACAAAAGTCGGACGATCGGTGATATCAATTCGCGTATTACCATTTTAAATGCATCTCTTCTCTCGAGACGAAGAGAGAGAGAAAGATCGTTTTCGGAAGCCGGCTCGATTTCGAGAGACGAAAAAAATAACGCTAAAAATAACATTCGCCGGACCGTGGAGCCGGCGATCGTTCCACGTGACGTGAATTTCCATTCCGCAAATACTCTCTGTCGGGTAACTACCGTTGCCTCATGGCGCGAACGAGACGCGGGGAGTCCGTGAATTACGCCGAGGACCGAATAAGGAGGCGAGCGAGCACCGAGAGCTGGCCGATCCTTCCTCACGGATACCTTCTTCTCTACGCCTTCGAAATAGCTTTATCGAGGAACGATCGAAGGTCCCGCGGGTCGTAACCCCTCACGGAGGACCGGATTGAACCCGGTGGCTACCAGGTGATCGACCACGCCTCATCACTTTGCTCGCTACCGAGGCGAACCAGCCGAGGTACCAGCGGCTTGCGAGATGCCAGGAAGAAGAGCGAGTGCGAGAGAGCCTGGTGTGTGCCTGCTTATGATCGTCATTATCATCATCATCATCATCATCATCATCATCATCATCATCATCATTGTGCCTCGAACCGAAGGCGGTCACTCAAGGTCAGAACTCTAGGCTCTCGCACGAGATCCGCCACAGTCTCGCTTTCTCGCCTCGCTGTTCCTCCTTGCTCCTTTATTTCTCTACAAAGTGCAGATCTTCAGAAAGGTGAATCTTACGTCTTAGGTGTGCGCATTCACGGCGCTGTGAAGGTATGGCCGAGGATGACGATGTGTGGGTGTAAAAGGGAAGGTGAATTTAGCAGGGCACGGTGCAAACTACACAGCATCGGTTGCGGTTTATACTAATTGTGGTTCCGGGCGAGAGTTTGCCAGGGTAATTGTCTTCCACGAGCAACACGTTCGCTCGGTCGATTCTTCGTTGGATCTAAACTCGACGTTGGCTCTCCCAACGTTTCGTTCTAGCGAATGAAACTGTAATGATCGGCGAAGTAATATCGCGAGTCGGATTTTTCACTCGATCTCTCCTCCTATTTAATAAGTGCGAGTGAAAACAACGATTAAGAAACTATCAGGCCGTCGAGGAGAGTTGTTTGAGAAAACAGGCGAGAGAAGACGCGAGTTGGAAGATCGTCGTGTGCCGGCGGAAACCGCCGGTCGAGTGTTTGGGCCAACGAGGAGGAGGCGCGAAAGATCGTCGAATCATCGTCGAGCCACCCACGGGTTTGAAAGAAAAAAAAAAAAAAAAAAAAAGAGTATCCTTCGAGGTATCGTTCGTCTCGCGACGAGTGCACTCGAAACGAATCCAACCAATCGAAAGCCGGGTGGCTATTAATTCCGCAGGTTCGACAAAAGGCAACGAAATCGATCCGGTTCGGAGGCAATCAACCTCGCCACGTTCGTACGACAGCAGGCGCCCGATCGGGAATTCTGAGAGAGAACTCACTGTCGCGCACCTTATGGCCTTACGGGTTGAATAGGTGTCGAGTCACGGCGCGCAACGTGCACGCGCCTCGATCAAGCTTATTTAATTACCCTCGCACCGTGACCGTGAAGCTGTTGCCACCTATTTAACGATGCAACGCCTTTGTTTCGTAAGCCTGCCCGCCTGCTGTTTATCAGCGCTGAAAGAATATTTACATGCGTTTGCATAAGCGGGATTCGCTCGAGCCCGTCGCGTGAAACGCGTAAATAGCTCCAAAAAAAAGTTGGTCGATTTCTACTGGACGCATCGGTACGTAGCACGCGCAAATGTTGAAAATATGACGATCCAAGTGGTTCCGTTCTCGAAACGAGTCGAGAGGGCGTGGTACGGTTAATTAAAAGTCGAAGGGTTTCGCGATCGATGGGACGAATCAATTTCGAAAACGTTCGTCTTGCGTCAACGACGAAATCGTGACCGACCCTACCCGCGCGACATTACCGAACGAAACGACCGCAGCAACGTTTGGAAATTACCCAAGTCGACCGAAGTAGCAGTTTACGCCCATTTTAAATTACAGGTACGAGCGCTGGCTCGATTACGCAGTCGGCCAGCAACAACGAAATGCAGATCCGTGATTTTTTTTCTAGCTGAGAAGGCTGATCGCAGATGGAATCGAGCCGATCCGGCTCGAACTGAAAGTCGGATCTTGCGCATTCCGTGGAACGTACCGGCGCGTCGCACGAATTTTCAGATCAGCAACGATCGAGGGGTCTGTAGCAACGCTCGGTTTCGGATGGTTTTCAGCCTAAAAAGCAAACAACGCAGCGACAAACTTACCCCCTTGTCTGTGAGACGAATTAGACACGAGATATCATCAACGTGTTTCCGAGTGATCAGCGCGGAAGTGGAACGTAGGCCTCGGCGCAATCACCGTGCCGAAGAGGAGAGAACGAAGAACGAAGAACGAAGAAGAGGAACGAACGAGATGCTTACGTCAGTTTTCTGATCGTGACTGGCTCCACCCTACGTTACCGACCGAGAGAGGCCGGACCGTGCCATTATTACCCTATTATACCTTGCATAACAGTAACAGTGAACGAAGTGAGCTATTACGCTGCTCGTCGTGGGGGTGGATGAAAGAAAAGAGGAGAAAGGAGGCCGTCTAGGCGGCTCGACGATCGCGAGCCAACGGGAGATGGTGGAGGAGGCGGAGGGGGAGGAGAAGGAAGAGTCGCCGTGGGTCGATGCGCCTACGGAAGGTGTCGGTGAAAAAATTATCATTCGCCGTTCACGCCGCTTCTAATCGATCTGAACTTGCACCTTTGCGCTATTCAGAGAAAATTGGATCGGGCGGATATATTTTGCTTCCGTTCGATTGAAAAAAGATCGTTCTTCGTCGCCTCCTTTACTTTCCAAAGATGCTTGGATCCGATTCGCGCTCGAGAGCTTACTCTTTCTACGCGATCTTATTCGATCACGGGTGAAATGGCACCCACCATTGGAGTTTTCAGTGAAAGAATCGACGTGTCATTGGTCACAAAATCACGACGAATTAATTAATTGAAGCGACGTAAACGACACGAGAGGAGTCTGTTGTCAGTTATTAATCGCCCCGTTGGGGAATCCTAACGGTGCCTTTTTCTTGCCAATACCTGCGGCATTCTTGTCAGGGATCGTGTATCTCTCGCGTGTCAATGAAACAGCGAAACTTGCCGGATTGTTTCAGCGTTCCGTATTGTCGTGTACACGGTCGACCGGGTTCGTGGCGTTCCAAATCGAATCGGAGATCTGTTCCCGATCTGTCGTGGGCGACTTTTCGTCGAGCCACCTCTTTCCTCTCTCTCTCTTTCTTTCTTTTTCCATAGTAGATCCATGTGGACGCGAGCGTAGATACCACGGTGACAAGAAGAGGAATTTGAAAACGCTCCTCCCACCTGTCACAAACCAGCGCCAGTCACGATACATCACGTTTATCTACGGATAATCGATTTATATCGTCGCGACGCCTCAAATTCCTGTAGACATCGCGCGCCCTCCTCCTCTTCTCGAAATGCCGGAAGAACTCTCCAAGATATTTTCTTCTTCGCCGGAGCCTCTCTTTCGCCATCGTGTCGTCGAGTCTCTTCAGATATCGAGAGATTATTGTAAATTCTTTCGGAAGAATGACGCCTCCGCTGACGCACAACGAGTCCGCCGACCTGTCCTCTGTTCGTCACTTTTCGCGGTCATTGCGTTGTAAAAAGTTTCTCGCAAATAATTATTCCAAGCCGCTCTCCAAGTTAGGCAGTTTGTTATCGGAGATTCTTCGAGATCGCATCTCGTACCTTCCCGGAATCCCATCGGGATTGAGATCGGCCGACACCTGACCTGTCGTCGAACGCCGGAAGAGGAAGCCGACCCGTCGGCCACGAAAGAGAGGACCTCTTGTCATTCACTCGTGAACACGTGTGCGTAAGCTATCGAAGCGTGCAACACGTGCGGCAATCTCGTAAATCTTTGAATTTCCTAGCGGCAGGTCTTTGCCATCAACGATTTCCTCTGCCGACAGTGTCCAAGATACTCTGTAAGATTCTCCGAGATCGAAAAGATTCAGAGATAAAAATAATATATAATTTCTTCCTCGAGTTGCACAATTGTGAAACAGAACTGTGCGACAGTTGCCAATTTCACCAATTCCGTTAATCCCGCGTCTGTCCGTGACTGACGCATCGATAGAAAATGTCGCTACCGTAAATTCCTCGACGTTTTTAATCGAATCGTGTCTCTGAGTGCAACGCTTGGCGCGTCGAACGCCCACCGTTCGCTCTCCCGGGCGGGCGAGGATCGACCAGGGAGAGAAGGCAGGCAACGTACGATCGCAACAATATCGAGTATGTAAATCCAACGAGGATCCTCCTCGAGCGAACCATCGTCTCTACTTTCATTCGGAAATATACGCGGTGCTCAACGGCTCACCGTTCGTGAATCGGCCGCGCGTAAGCGAATCGGAGGAGAGAGCGTAGGTAAGGATCTCGCGCGCGCGATGAGTTCGTAGAATGGAGCGGATGTTGGACAACTGTGGAATGGTTGGCAGGTGCCGCTCCGAGGTGGGCGTCGTTTTACGCCAAATTCGATACGAAAACCAGCGTTTCTGTTTCCTTTCTCACGACGGCGATTCCTTCACCTCTTCCTCGCGTTCCTCCGTCCTCCAACGTCGTGTGCACAATGCAAAGGGACTTTGCTTTCTTTTATTTTCGTCCCGAAGGAATTCCTTCGAAACCAGATTCTTTTCCTCTTTTTCTCTCTCTCTTTTTTTTTTTTTTTTTTTGCCCCTCGTTTTGATCCTCGATCGTTGAAAATTCTTTCTCTAACGTTGGATTTTTCGGAGCAGCGAGACGCGTTAGACGTTAGACGTTTCGAACAGCCACGAAAACCAACCGGTGACAACCGCCGCCGCCGCCGCCGCCGGTCGGAGCCGGTGGATCGTCTCTCTTTCCAAATACAGCGAGCGTTGCCGAGCGTCCACATTTGGGCTTCTATCCGAGAAGAGCGCTGCGCGAACCGGCAAAAAACAAAGTAGGTTCGTTGCAGGTCCGAAAGATCACGAACCGGCGCATATGGAGAGGCCGTGAAGCGGATGAGGGGTCAGAGTACTTCCTACACGCGGTGCTTATGGGCTATACCCATACGCGCGCGATTACGTGTGGGCTTGGACTTGCGTGTGGGACATCATAGAGGCAACGCACCACCTGTTGAATCCCCGGGGAGGGTCGCAGGGAAACGCGAACGCTCGACGGAGAGAGAGAGAGGAGAAGAGATTCGTTCACGTGTCCCACCTTCGTTTCGTCTCTCTCTCTTCCGTCTCTCCTCTTATCCGCGGCTCGTTCGCTCGGTTCCTTTTGCGTTAGTCATCGTTGCCTTTCGCAATACTTATTACCTTCTTAAATGAACCAACGGCCAACGCTGCTTCGGGAGCCACGGCGCGGCGGCTTCGGTAATTGGCCACGATGCGTCCGTGGATAAGCAAAAAAGCCACGAATGTAAATCTGCCGGCGTGGCAAAAGTATCCGGGACGCGAGGGCGTCCTACGACCGGTAATCATTCTAATTAAAGCGAATTATCCTTCCTGTGGCTTATCCCTTAGGTGGTTGAGACTCTCGAGAGACTTTTTGGAGATTCGCGGATGAACACACAAACGGCGATGTTTGTTCAAAAGAGAGAGAGAGAGAGAGAGAGAACGCAGCCTCGCGATATTTTTCTGCGTTGTTCGGGGAACGGGCACTCGTTAAACCGAGTGTTGTTCTTTCCCAATCCGTACACGCTTTGCAAAGAGAAGAAGAAAATCCGTGTACGCCGACGAGAACGATCGACGCCGAGTAACGAGCGAACGAGTAAAATAAAACCGCCGACACCGAAGAAGGTTTATCGACTCGAAGGCGCCTCGACCCTGACCGAACGAAGACGTCTCTCGAAGACGTCGGACAGGAAAGTTTCCACGATGGTTAAACGAGAGGAACAGTTTTCCCATCGGTGGGATGATCCCAGCGTGCGGAGGTGGGCCCGGCATTTGTCTTATTAGAGGAAATATATTAATGTCGAAACGCATTACGTCGTACGTCTGCATCAACCTGTCGTGTCGAGAGCCGACGCGCACACACTCGCGGCGTTACACACGTCGCCCGGTGCCCTCGAGCCTGTAACACGTAAACGCACATCCACGGGCTCTCGCGTCAGCGTGTGCGCACGTGGGCACAGCGAGAAGCGCACGATTACGCGCCGCCACGATCCTCTCCCTCTAACGAGCGTTATTCGATAATATTGAAATTTAACGAGCCGCTCGTGAACGGCATTAACGAACCGCCGATCCAGCGGTTTATTAATTAAAATATAACGAGACGAGTAATTATCGGGAATCGCGAAACGACTCGCGTCGTTCGAGGGAGGCGATCGATTTCTCCTCGTTTTCTGTCGTTTGATCGATATCTAAAAAGCTGATCAATCTCGACTCTCTTTTGACGCGTCGATGCGTGGACGTTTGTTCACGTCGTTTCCCTTGGGAATTCATCGACGGATAAATGATACTCGCGTAATTTACGAAATCGTTTTCCATCGTTTTCCAGTTGTTGGCCCTAGAGCTTCACCGGGATCGCGAGGAATGATTCATCGTCGAGAGAACGAGGTACATTCTCGGGGGGAAATGCAGAGTGTTTGCGGAGGATTAATCGACCTACGCCGAATCAACCTTTGGATACAATTTGCTCTACGTTGGTACTCGTGGCGCTGTATGAAACGTATCATTGACACACTTGATTTTGGTTGTTTAAAAATATTAATATAAATAAATAAAAATATAATTTAAACGACGATTAAAACAAATGGATTTACGCGATCGTGCTTCTGTCCAAACAGAAATCGAATGTCTTTCAACTAGTTCAAACGAAAAGTTTGAAATCCGATTGTTATAGTTGCACGAATAAAATTCTAAAATTATACAATTATCTATAATACGTATGTAAAAGTAACATTCCTTACATTTGACCGTGATTTCAAATATCTCGCCGGGAAAGTGTCGAACGTTGAAACAAACTTTCCTCTGCATCGTTTCAAAATTACTCACGTTTGATCAAGTTTGACGAATCAACTTGGCCTCTGTCACGAACGGAAGCCCCGATTCTCGATCGAAACTGACAATGAGGCATATATTTTATCGACAGAAACGATACCGAGCGACGCATCATCGTCGAGATGAGAGGAGATTACGCGTTGAAAACAATAAAGCGCAGTCCGCCGGAGTGAAATCGCGGCTTGGATGGAGGCTGCGCCGTGGCCGGCAAGAGGGTTACCTGATTCACCGTTGAAGAGTACCTGCACAATACCTGCAACGGCGTGGGCGCGCGAACCGCCTGGCCGCGTCTCAACCTGCTGAAACTCGTTCCGCGGTGGGGCCTGACGAGTCTCTACCACGAGCCAGCGAGTACGTCGGCTTCCGAGGACAACGGGCTTCTCGCGGCTGTCCAGCTTACCGGCTTCCAACTCGGGCGGACAACGCGTAAAAGCGTGGCGAGAGAGGCCACGGAATCGGCGCGGGTCTCGACGCGACCGTGGCGTATAAACCAGGATTACGGAGGATACGGGGCGTCATAATTCTCGTACGGTCTGACGATCGGCTTCCCCCGCGCTCACACGAGTTTAAAAACCTCGTCCTGTCTGACTTTACGTCCTTTTCATCCACACCCTCCGCTTCCGATCGATTTTTCTCCCGCTCTACGCGCGTAAATTCCCTCACGGTCAAGCGTCGTTTTTTTTGCGGTCAACGATCTCGAGGTCGATCGCGAATCTAGAAAGAAATTACGAATCAATTTTTTCCTGGTCTAAGATTATCGTAAAACAATTTCACGGCACGCGTGACGTGGAACCGACGGTACAGAAAACTGAAAGTCGGGCAGAATGCGCGTGAATGAGTCCGCGAGGACGAGCAGCAGACGAGGAAGGACGGTTCGGCGCGCTTGCACACACAATGCCAACCCGCGAGTGGTAATTTGTCCGAGATGGGTCATTACGAGCGCAAGACCTTCGCCTTTCCTCTCTGACGAGGCCCTCATCCTCGCGAGAAAGCGAGACCCGCTGACCTCATCGCGAACCGTGGCCGTCAAAACATGCGCGCGCGCGCGAGCACGAGCACGAGCACGAGCCCACTTTGGATCTCTGGTAATTTCGGCAAAAGGCAAAAAGAAGAAAGAAAGAAAAAAAAAAAGAGAGAGAGAGAAGCGGGCGTAAAACGCATCGGGGCCCCGAAAGAGTGGCACGGTAGACAGATATACGTGGCGTGCGGAGCAGCTTCCACGCCACGACGGTCGAAAGCCTTCGTTCCATTTCGGTGAAACGGACCCCGAGACACTGACACACTCGGCGGAGCTTAAACCAGTCTGTGTCCAACGTCTGGGTGGAGCTGGAATTTTTCTCGGGTGGCTCGGGAAGGTTAATTGGTTTGATGGGGGTCGATCCTCCCTCCCAAAATGCCGTTGCGTAAGGGTAGCGTACTCGTTTTGCGAGACTTTTGCGCTTGAGCGCTGTCATTTTTACAGTTACGCGACGGGGATATCAAAAAGTCGCAGATTCCGAAACGTCGAGACGAAACGAGATGGTTCGATGAATTTGCTTTTTCGAGAGAGACGTTGTCCCTTTTTATCGTACACTTTACCGATGACACCGAAACATTGAAAATCTCGCAACGTTTTCGAAACTTTGGTAATTTGTCAGTGGCGATTCGACGATTGCGTAGAAACTAACTGGAGAAAATACCGAGTGAAATTCCAATTGCTGCGGTCGTAAATTCTCCTCTTGATTACGCGGAGAAACGTGGGCTTTGGACGCGTCCTCGCGTGCGTTCCTCATAAGAGGCAATCGTGTCCAAAGTAACGCACGAGGGATCCTTAAAACGCTCGCGGGCGAGATTGCGCCAAATGGAAGTCGGACGGTGCTAATTGAGAAATACAGATTCGTGTGAACAACACGAAAAACGCAGAAGAAGAAGAAGAAGAAGGGAAGAGCGCAGAGAGAAAGAGAAAGAGAGAGAGAGAGAGAGAGAGAGAGAGAGAGAGAGAGAGGTGAAGGGGACGACAGACGCGATAAATTCGATCGTGCGGGACAAATTGCCAATAAAATTGGCGTTCGTGGCGATGGACCGACACGCACGTAGCTGGCCTTAAGTCACATAATTTCGTTCGTAACTCACCTGTTTTCGCGTGTATCGGCCGAAATTTTAACTTACGCCGGCCATTATCCCTGTCCAGCTGGCCCGTTCGAGGAAAAGTTATTGCGGCTCGCGCGTCGCACGGTAGAGAACCGGCACGATAGTGCAACCTCGAGAAACTTTCGGCCTGCGCCGTCTGGATCGACGCGCCGTCCGTTTGGTCAATTAGAGATCGACGACCGTCCGTAAAGGCAACTCTCTGTGCAACACAAATTTCGCACAACATTGAGCCGAGCGATTTGGAATTCGTTCAAGCGCCCTGACGATCCCCGTTCGAGAATCCCCTCTTTATTTCTCAACGCAAACCTGAAACGCGCGGAGCCGCGCGATATCAAAATATATATTTTAAAAATTCTGCGCGAATAAATTCAGAACGGAGATAGGAACGATCTAAATATTTCGGAACAAAATTGAATCGAGCGATTTGGAATCCAAGTGCCTCGAAGATCGAGACCCTCTTTATCCCTTGATACGAACCTGCCGCGTGTTCGTACGGATGCTTTAAAAATTCTGCGTAGATAAATTTGCAACAGAGACGGGAATATTTCACATATATAAAATCGAGCGATTCGAGGATCACTCGTTCGAGATTCCTTTTATTTCTCAACGCAAACCTGGAACGTTATTCGCACCTGAATACCCCTCAAAATGTTTTAAAAGCAGATTTACAGTAGAGATAGGACTAACCGAATCGAATCTTCCTTTCTTTTTTTCTTTTTTTATTGTTCCGTATATAAGCTATCCGGATCAGCGAGTTCGAATTTTTTTTACGACAGGCCGAGTACATTACCAGACGTGATTATCCCAAGCGATTTACGGCGCGTTCCAAGGCCTCGCTCTTTAACGAGGAATCGAAGATACTCTCTCACGGAGTCTCCGGGGAATATCGAGATGAACGCATTAAAGAGACGCCGGGGAATGCAGCGGGTCTCGCGAGCCGCTTGCGAGATCGGAGAAACGCGGCTGAATCATCGTCGCTCGCTTGCGAAAGCGCGCTTTTCGCGGCTCGTTGTTCCGACGAATGCGCGCGCGTCCTTAATCGGGCGAGGTACGACTCGGATTTATGTGGATTAGTAGAACCACAGCCGCTGGCTCGATCCTCTCTCTCTCTCTCTCTTCCTTTCTCTCCCCAGATCTTTCGCTGCAACTTTCCCCCCATTTTGGAGAACGTATCGAGTCCCGAACGCGAGACCCGACGCTTCGAAGGTTGTAAGCTGAAATTGACAATTTCACGTCGGCTTCTCGTTGTCTGGCCGCGGTCACCGACGCCCACGCCCGAGCGGAGTTTACAGGTGCGGCTGGCAACCTGTATCTTCGTTCTCCACTCTGGCTGGATGCGCACGCGTGTCCTACACACACGCGCGCGCGCGCGCGCGTTCCGAAGCGCGCGACGCGTGATATACTCGGCTCTTGTCCGCCTCGTTACGCGAGGACAGAGGCTGGCTCGGCTCGTTTCGGCCGCATCATCCGGAATTCCTTCGCGTCTTCTTTTCCTTCCTTTCTTTCCTCCTACTCCCTTTCCTCTTCCTCTTCTTCCTCTTTCAGCAATTCCTTTCACGATCAAAATCTCATTCTTCGGAAGTTTTTTTTGGTTACAGGTCACCAAACCGAAGCTGTTCTTTTCGCGAGATCAAAGATCCTTCTCCAAGGATATCGCACGCATCCTTTTTAGTCGTGTTTCAGCTATCAGCGAATCGGGTATCAGGTGTTCTTTCGAAAGTAAATTGAGACTTTTACCGGGGAAAATAAAATATCCCATCGACGACGCGAGGAGAACTTGATTCTCCTCAGGTATTCAATTAAGTGGCTTTTTGCCGCGGTTCTCCGATACGTCGGTAATAATATCTGCTTTCCGGCCGACGCGCCAAAGAAATCGAACAGACACGACGAGTGGACTTTAAACACGGTGGCAAAAATGCCGCGGTAAAAAGGTGCCTCAAGGTAAAGCCAGCTACGACTAATCGTCGATCAACTAGATCGTGCCTTTTAGATCTTCTGGGCCTCAATCACTGGGTAACAAAACTTTGCCGGGAGCCGTACGTTTAAATATATTTTTATCAGCTCAAAACGTATTTATATTAATTGAAAAAAATATGAAAATTTTTGATGAGAACACTGAGCTTGTCTTCTAGATACCAGTTCATCGATATCTGGTTTGATACAGCGATAGTGACAATGCGAAGGCTATCTTCAAGATGCTCGTCTAAAATATCTCTTCTTGTGTGCTTCGTACGGGGAAAAAAATCTACTTGCAAATATAAGGGACATTCAAGGGACAAAATTATTCAAAATTCTTATTCAATTATTCCAATTTTGGTTATACAACGCGGCCTTCAATTAGATATACACGCAGTGTTTCATATTCTTAAAAAATTCGTAAAACTCCAACCTGCTGGAATCATCGTGAAATTATCGATCCCGAATCCGTTCGAAGGGAAGACCGTAGAATCAAAAACCCGCGAGAAACGCCGGTGCCTAACGTGATTAAGTAACTACCAGTCGTAAAGCGACGGCGTGAGATAATCCCTGTAAACACATAAATTGCTGGATATTTAAGATAGCGGCGGCGTTGTTCGGGATAGGGCCGGTGGTGGCGATGGTTAAGTTACTGCCCGGGCCACCTAGGCGGATCACGAGCCACGCCTCGGCCCACCAAAACGGCCCTCCGGCGGCCGTTTACGGCTGGAAAGCCGGGCACAAAACGCGCGTTTTATAGGGACGCGACGGCGTTCCGAACGACAGGGTGACGCGTGCGAGCTATCACACGCGACCGGGGACCGGGGACCGGGGCCCGGGGCCTCGGATTAAAAGGGAAATCGACGTTCTATTTCCTGCTGCCACGGCCGGACAGCCTCTTTATGGGGACACGGAGGTGGTCCAGGATCGTTCGTTTCACCGGTCTAGGCTGTTTATCTTACCGGGGGAACCATTCGTTCGTAACCAGGCCCGTACTGTTTCTATGCGTTCATTGTTTCTACGAGGTTCCCTCGTACGAGAATAGAGGGAGGGCGGGAGGGAGGTAGGTAGGTAGGGGGCGACCGTGAAATACGCCTGATCGTCGATCGTTCCCCCCTCCCCCCCCCTACCCTCGAGATCTCAAGATCTCGGGTATTGTTGGATTTCAAGTACCAACGATTTTTTAACGATTCATCGGCGTTCGCGGTGAATGTGACGCGTGATGGATTTAAGTGGCAACGTTACGTTACTCTATCGTTTGTTTCATCTCTCGCGTTCCTTCTCGGTACTGCGCGACGTAATATTAAACGTTGTAAATTCACGATACCTCTGTCATTTATCTCGTCCTTGGAATAATCCGAACCGATCGATCGTTCTACGATCCGTTGTGAACTCGGGTATCCCTGACACCGGGGTACGAGAAAAAGAAGAGGATTCGTCCTGCTAGAAACGAACAATATCTTCGTTACGGGGGGAGACATCATTATTTGATCCAGCATCGAGGCGATCTCACGGTGCATTCTCGAGGACGGAGGTGGCTCGAAGGCGTCGTGAAGGTTTCTCCAATCGTGTACGGAGATTGAATTCACCGTGTCCTCCGGGTTAGTTAGAGGCGGAGGACTGTGTGTGTGTGTGTGTGTGTATATGAGAGAGAGAGAGAGAGAGAGAGAGAACACGAAGAAGAAGAAGAAGAAGAAGAAGAGACCGCGTAGACGACAGTAATTTACATGACAACGAAATTCTGGTTCGTAACCCGCTTCTGACCCTCCTTATCGCGATCTCGCCCGATTCTTCCATATTTAAAGGAGCTGCGGCCAGTGACCCCTCCGCGGCGGATCCTTCCTCGCCGTGAGCTCGCATATACGTGGCGAAGCGAAGGTGGCAGCGAAACGACACGTCGGGCACAGGTGCTGCGCTCGATCGTATCGAGACCACCGATCATTGTATCGAGACGAGGCCGCCGTACCGAATTTCCATAAAACCGCCGCCAGAGATATACGGTATTGTCCCGCATTGCTCGCAGTACCATCCCTCAGTCCTGCCTCTTTCGGATCAAGATCGAGTCCCGCTCCCTGTCCACGTAAATTCGTATCGACCGTGTAAATAATGGTTTTCGAACGGACACGACGAGTATGGGAAACTGTACGGTGACACGTACAGATACGCGATGGTCCTGACCAACGAACAAACGGCGGAACATATCACAAGGGTGTCTGGAATTTTCGATTTTCTTGACAAAAGGAATTTTATCGTTTCTTCGAATATCGGGGTGAATTTACATCCTGACGGAGTACTAGTTTAACCCCTTGCGCTGGCAACTGGTTCGCGGACCATAACGAGTGACCGAACTTTTTTTTCTTTTCAACTCGTCGGTGTGATATCACTGGATGGAAATTATTAAGAAGTAGTAAATCATCATTTGTTTCGCCTGGACTACATTTAAAACTGAGAAACTGTTGCAATTTGAGACCAACAATTCTCGACGTGCGTGGTACACGTCATTCCAGAGGTTAAATTTTCGAAAGCAGGTATTCCGTGGGAAAGGAAGGTTTCCTCGATTTCGAAGTTAAATTTAGCGCAGCCGGTGAACCGGACGTCACTCGCTGGCCCGTGCTTCTAAAAACGCATTCCACGTTGACAAGCATAGACGACGCGGATGCAATCATCGTGCTTCATCATCGTCATACCGACATTCTTCGTTCTAACGAAAGCAGAAGGTGGGCAGAAGTCGTTTCTCTCAGCCCCACAATTCCCCGGCTAGGTGATGTAGTGCGGCTGAGTGATTTCACAAAGGACCGGGAGAGTTAGAGTCCCGACTCGTTATGCCTAAATAATTTTTTTCGTCGTTTGTACCCGTTGTGGAACACGCTCTCTCTCTCTCTCTCTCTCTTCTGTTCCGTCTCTACTGGCGCAGGGAGCAGTGGAGATTTAAGGGAAACGAACGAAAGAAAGAGAAAGAAAGAAAGAAAGAAAGAAAGAAGAGGAGGTGGACTCGGAGAGACGCAACCTGTCCCATGCATCTTGTGGGCAGGGGCGCTTCCGTCAGCATCTACGGATTCATTAGAGAACAATAGGATGATGAGTGCAGTCCCGTGAGTTGTAACAGACCCCGAGACGTTGCATCGTGGATAAGAAAGCTGCGGAGGAGACAAAGAGGAGACGAGGAGAGAGAAGGAGAGGAGAAAGGAAGAAAGAGAGAGGCGCACAAAGGCGCGCGTATGGTAAGGAGCAGCTCGTAAGGATTTTCTTATATGGATTTTCTTCGTCGGGCTCACCGTGGAATGTTCAATTTCAAACGATGCTCTCACGTTGCCATAATAGGACCAGCGAACGCAGGACAACGAAACGCGTTGCACGACAAAAATGCCAAACGACGCAAGCTTGGAAATTATTTCCCCCCCCCCGAAAGCCTTGGAGTTAATTAATATTCGCAGTTTCAAATTTTGACTTTTTCTCGCAGGAAATTATTCGTACTTCCTCTTCTTTTCTTCTCTTCGCGGTGTCTTTGCTTTTTCTTTTCTTGCAGCGACGAAGTGTGCACCGGGGAAAGGGTACGTAGAGGAGTATGTAGATTCAGGACAATGCGGTCCTATTAACGAGATCAAACGATACACGGAGACGACCACCGTGGTCCGGTACTGTGCTCCCGCACAGAGCAGGGATGCATCTTCCCTCGCGATACTTGCACCGTCCTCTCTCTCAAGCAACACCTTCGGCGCCATTAAAATCCGCCTGAATTCTCGGAACCAAGTTCTTTCGCCAATCTCTAAAAATCATGTCTCCATCGTGTCAAAAAGAAAATCTCATTGAAATTACGGCCGATGCTCAATTAAACGTGAAAATATCCAGCTCGTGCGTTTTATTTTTTCGTATCTTTTCTTTACGAACGTTACGTGGAAGAAACGGCTGGAATAAAGCCGACGACCGAGAAAGTTGATTTCCTTTCAGCGGAGAAGCACCGTGCGCGCGCCTCGAACGTTGCATCGAGATGCATCGGAAACGTTATGTTAATATTAAGGAGAACTGCGTGCAGGACCGTGGCTGCTTTCCAGGAATCTCTCGCTAGCGCTGCGGCCCTGACGATGATAAGGCCGCAGCACGACGGTGGCGGCGTTACCGGGCACCAAGGATTTACAGAGGCGACAGACCGATACACCACGTCCCTATCCCCATGGGTTCTTCTTCCTCTCTCGCTTTACCTCGGTTCGCTCTACTTTGCCTCGCCTCCGCTTTCTTTTCTTTTTTTTTTTTACACTGGCGAAGATCCCTCGCCTCTGTTACGATGACCGTGCCGTACGTCGTACGTACCTCCAGTATGTAAATGTACTTTTGTATACTTTTCTATACTTTGGCGAAACGGCTGTTTTATCAGCGTAATTCGCACTTTTGCCGCAGTTGTCGTCGCCAATTTTCGAGGGTTGATTCGCTTGACAGCCTTGCCAAAGTTATCACCAGGAATCTTCGATCGTTCAATGTTCGTTCAAAGAGATTTTTGATTTTTGATCTTCCAGATGCTTTTATCCCTTGCGAAAGTGTCAATGTCTGTGAAACAGGTAAGAGGGGGCTTCTACTTGTGTTACGAGGGCCACGAGTCGAGAGTCGCATGCAAAAGAAGAGCGACGCGCAACGAAACGAAACAAAACGGAGAAAAAGAGAGGAGAGAGAGAGAGAGAGAGAGAAGGAACAAACGACAGCGAGGCAGCCGAGGGCACGAGAGACGAGGGACACGAGCGAACCAGATTGCTTTAATTTGTTGCGCGTCCAGCAAAAATGTTAATGCCCGTCGGCCGCTCGTAATTCAGCCCTGCCGCGCTGCGGCCTCCTCTCTCTTTCTTTTCCTCGCGCACACCCGCTCGCTTTTCCATCTCCCTCCGGTGCACGCGATCCCGCCGCTCTGTTTAGTCCCCCTTTCACGCGTTACACACGGTGGCTCTTATCTGCGGTTTTATGTTCGGCTTTGCGTTTCAGCCACGCCGATCGTCTCGCGCCCGGAATTCACCGGCCGAGGGAGAACGAGAGAGACCTAACCTCGTAACCTCCGACGGGGATTGGGGGAAACAGTAGTAGAGTCGTTGCCGTTTTTCGCGTGCAAGCGTTAGAATTTATTAAAAGTTTCCGACGCGGCACAGCGGATAACGTCAAACGTAAAAATTCGACGTCTCAACGAGAGAACGATCTTCGTGGATTTGCGAGCCAATTGGGACTTGGGATTATCGTTTCCTTCGGAGAGATCGGAGACCAGTTTGCCGGATCTCGATGTCACGGGTAATGATTTTGAACACATACAGACGTAGTTGAACGTAACGCGTAACGCGCAACACTGCGATGATAAACGTAAACAGTTGAAAACTACGGTTCCCTTTAAACTACAATTAATCGCGGATGAATTATTCATGAAACGGCGATCCCGTAACGCCTAGTAAATACCTGACCAATAACCGATATCGATAATACGTAATACCTAATAATCCGAGACGCTGTCCAGGTGTAAAGCCGAACGTCCATAATTTTCTCTCGGTATCCGCGAGCGCGCTCGCACGCACACGCGGGAGAGAATGAGAGAAACCACGTAGAAAGCGGCGAGACGTTACACGCTGAGACCTCTATTACGGAATTTACTGCGTGGACAGGACTAAGCATGATAGCCAGTCCCGGTGCTAGCCGCGCTGTATTCACGGCGAGACGCTCGGCGAAGTGCATCGAAACGATTCAGATAAAACAGCGTGCACCGAACGAAGCCAGATGAAAACGAGGCACAGCTTGCGTAATCGCGAGCTAAAACCGGCCCGTTTCTCGCCCGGAATTTTACCACGTTACATGCCGTGGGTATCGAAGATCATAGGCGAAACGCTTTCCACGCACGCCTTTGGAAAAAAGTGTACCTTTTCCATGAACGATGCCACTTCCGATAGATCCTGCAGAGGCTGCTGCTGCTGCTGCTGCACTTGTCGCGTCCACTTTCCCGGCCGTTTTCACACGGACCAACTTGTGGGAACCGCTCTCGCTCGCTGCACCCAGTGCACAGGCCTCTGCCACGACGTCGCGACCACTTGGAAACGACACCCCACAAAAAACCGACCCCCTTCCGCAAACACTCCTCGCCGGCACGGACGACGCAGCTAAGCCGATCGCGCCTTAGTCGCCACTTTTATTCTTCCGGGATGTGTTGTAATTCGAATCTCCCGCTTAGAACGTCTACATCTATCATCGATAATCGATGAGTGTCTCCCTCCAGAGACGATTGTAACATTCTGTCACTTGCTTTTTGACCGCGTGACTAAATATTTCTCCAATAAATCTAGATGTATTCCGTAAATCCTTTGAGCCACTTTTATCTATCCACCAATTGAATTGAAATGCAAAGCTGAACACAGCGAGAATCGGAACGAAAATCTGTAGAGCGAAAGAGTAATCGGAAACTGGCTGGCTGCGTGAGAAGGCGCAGGAAGGATAAATCAAAGTAATGGACTGGAGGATTTCCCACAAAGGGTGAACGAGAGTAAAAAGCGTAGCCAGTTGCTCATCGAGGGAAGATCGACTGGCCTGAATTTTTCACGCGGTGTTTGTCTTAAATATTATTTTACGACTCGGCAGCGAGGCACTTTTGAATCCCATTCATAGACTCGGTCAAATATTGTCCAATCCGGGTCCATTCACCGGGTGAACCCACGACGTACGTTTCTCCTCCTCCTCCTCCTCCTCCTTCTCCTCTTTGACTTTCTTTTTTTTAAATTCTTTTTTAATCTCCTGAGCCCCCGTTTCCGCGCAACGTTTTTTTCCCAACGCCGTTTCACCGTGCGTTCGATCAACAGAAATTTCTTACTGTTGACGGAGTGGTACCCTTTTAAAAACTAGGGGAGAGGGGGGGGGGCAGAGAGATCTAGCCGAGAGGACCAAGTGCGAGATTGCATCTGCCGCTGCGGAAACGGCTGCACCCGCGACTTCCGTTCCACCGTGACGCGTTCCCACCTTCCACCGAGGTTGACGGACTGTTAGGCTCCCTCGCTGGATCGATCGAGCAAGTGTAGTTGAAACTACCAATTTCTGGCTTACAAAACGACGACATTTTTATCAATTATTATAATTATTAACGTTTACGCTGTTTAAACTTTTGCAAAGGGAATAAAATACTCGGCTTTTATTTTCCATTCAAGCGCGAGTTTCTCACCAGCCAAGAGCAAATTTCTCAAAATACCATCATTGTACTCGGCCAAAGAATCGTTCAGTGTAAATTCTTCACTTGCTCACGATCGCACAAAGAGCGCAAAGTCGGTGAGGCGTACGTATTGTAGACGAAGGAGAATTGAATTTCGAAGCAGGCTGGCAATTAATCACCCGGGGCCATTGACAAATGAAGGAGTGATCGGCCGATGATCCGCGTACATCGTTTAAAGACGCTTAAAATCGCGTGGCCCATGGGACCAGACGCGTGGAGCAACGAGGATCGAAGCGGAACGTAATCGAAAGACAGGACGTCAAGGCGAGGAGGTCGCGGGGTCGAGTCTCGGCAAAACTCGCGCTTCTCTCGCGGCTGGTGGTCCCAATCCATTGATTTCAGCGCGGCGGCTCGCTCTTGCTGAAACCATCGCGCACGAACGCTCGTTACTTTCGAAGAACGAAAGACCAACGAACGACGACGTTCTCGTTTCTTCATCTCTGACGTACCTTTCGATATTCACGTGTATATTGTGTTTTTGATTTGAACACTCCTCGATACAATTTTATCAGTATCGATAAAAATTACGATCGTAGACATGGATTATGCCATTTGGACAATTTGCGATGGACGCTGATTTAGGGGCGCCTCGCGTATTATCACCGTCCTTTATCGGAATTTCCATAAACATTTCCGGCGCGTATACGCGATCGGAAACTATGTTAATTCATGGCGGAGCCGAAGGACCGCTCAATGACCGTGTTCGATTCTTCTCCGATTTCTTCCTTCCTCCCTGGCCTGGGCGTCGTCGCACGTTGTAAAAAAAGAAAAAAAAAACGTTCACCCGGTGGAAAGATCGAAATTCATCGGCGCCGATAACGAGCGCCGAACGTTGACAAAAGGACCCTATCTGGAATCTGTTCGGAACGCAAGCGCATACCGAGCAGCCTGCATAAATGCATTCTCTCACTCGGATCGCGGATCGCGCTCGCACGAGCGTCACTTCTCTCCAACCGGGTGTTGTCCTCTCGTTCTCTCTTTTTCTCTCTTTTTCTCTTTTTCTCTCTTTCCGGGCCGAGCCCGCTTCCGTTCCGCGTTGCCGACCGAGAATCTCTCTCTCTCTCTCTCTCTCTCTGCTCTTCGACTTCGGTTCGAGAGTCGCCTGGTTCGACTCGTTGCTCTTATGCTAATTTCCCTCCCCTCGGTGTCACGCGTACGCGCGTCCATCGCAGGAATTCACCTCGGATTTATCATAAATTTAAATCCGAGAGAAGCCGGGCCATTTCCCATGGAAAGCGATAAACTCCCCTTGGCCGATAAACCGTTCCCGCCACGAGGTCACCGCCGCTAATGATTAACGATCTCGCGTCCTCTCTTCTTCCTTCTCCCTTCTTCGTTCGAGACGCATTCACGTGTACACGTAGGTTATTGGTCGACCAATCGAATAACCATCGAATAACCACCGCGAGTTCGGGGAACAGTTTACACCGAATACGATCGCGTGATACGCGCCGAGCGAAACACAGAAGTGGTTTCAGTTCGACCGGGCTGTTTCACGCTCACAGTGAGCCATTGTTATCGAAAGGCGGTAAAGCGTTCGTTGCCGTCCGCGTCCTCCACATCGCGCGCAAGGGCTCTCTCTCTCTCTCTTTTGAGAGAGGGAACCAGTTCTATCTCTGCCCTTCTGATACGACGGAGAGACAGGCTCGAGGGAAGTTGAAAGACGCACATTCTACTCTCTGTGGAACGCGACGCAGTCGGAATCGTAAATGCCCGCTCCACTTGTCATCTTCTCTCCGGGGCGGCCGGCAGCAGGTTTAGGTCGTGCCTCGAACGCGTTCTGGAACGTGGGACGAGCGGGCGACGTTTTCCCCCCCGGGTACTACCGGGAAAACGCGTCGTTCGTTATCGCGCGCCCGTCCTCGTGGAATTTTCACGGCCGTCGCGCTACGCCCCGCCCTCTCGCGATCACGCGTGCCGGAATGCACCGGGCAGGCGTTTTCTGCGATTTATAATCGACCCACATGCGAATCCTTCTCGCGTCGCGTCCACCGCGATTCTCGGGATTGGAACGAATTCCAAGGATACGAGATGTACCGCGCGGTTTAATCGGAATTTTATTCTTCCGATCGATGCAACCGATCGGGTTTTGTGCGTTTTGTCGGTTGTTCGTTTCACGTGATCTCGTTTCGCGATGCGCGGAAAGATTCGTACGGATTCGTCGAAACTATAAATCAAGTTTAATCGTTTTTTTAGCATCGACGTTTGGTCGCGATGCTCAATGTAATGCCAGTTACATCGTCGGTCGATATCGCAGCTTAATTTCTTTCCCTGATTAAACCTACGGTATGTTTCACAAGAGCGTGGACGTTGGATTTAAGGTTTTAAAATCCAAGTAATTCATTTCGTATAAAATATCTCTATATATAAGTAATATCTGTATCTCAAATAATAGTTCACATTTTTTTTTTTTTACGCCTTTCCTTCCGTTTTCTTCCGCGTATCGTACTCAAATATATATATATTTGAAACGAAATAATAAAAAAGAAAAGGAAAAAAAAAAACGGAAGGAATCCATCAGACGACGGCTCGACTTGTGCTTCAATTCTCTGCGAGGAATGTTAAAAAACCAGTCGGAGTGAATTCATCTCGCAGCGAACTCTCTCGTTTCGTTTCGTTTCGCTTCCTCGCTCAACTAATAGAATATATTTATATGTATATTACACAATGACTAGTTTCTTCAAATAACTTAAAGTGATTTACAAAAAAAAAAGAAAGAAAAAAAACGCAATGGAAAAAGTATAAAAAAACGAAAAGACAAAACAAAGTCTAAAATATCAAGCGCACCCCTCAAGCGCGTTCCATCAGAATGCCGTGTCTTTTATCAAAAGGCCAAGAGATAAGAAAACGAGAACGTTCGAGCAATCGAAGGATCGCTAAATACTTTTTATTCCGCGCGTTATGTTTCGTCCCCTTCGTTCTATGGCGAATTATAATACTTCATTTCGCGCATTCGATTATTTACAAAGCTCACGTGTGTGTGTGTGTGTATGTAGTATTACACACGATATTATTCGAATCATTTCCTTATCCTTTTCCCTCGTGTTGAAAGAAAGATCGACGAACGAGTCTCTGCTTCGATCTCGAAAAATCGCATCTGTCTCGAAAACGGAAATTATTGAAGAAATAAAAAGTGCGAAAGGAAAGAGAGAGAAAATATAAAAAAGTTTGATACTAATTCTACATTTTCCAAACTCCCTTTGTTCTCTGAGAAAAATATTTCTCACGTACGTCAGGCGTCGTCTGACCAAAAAGTCATGCTCCCAGCAAGAATTCCATCTACTTGATTTCTCCTTAAAACGCCATCGGAATACCAATTTTTCCAAGTTCGAAGACCACTCGTGATGACCGAAAATCCCCCTCTCTCTCTCTCTCTCTCTCGAGGAACGTTGGAGAATTCCAACAAACGCGAGTCGGAGATACGCTTTAGATGCCCGGTGATAAGCGGAGTACAGCCGATTTCTCCAACCCCCGCGCGCAGCGCTTGAACCGGTCCCCCGTATTCTCGCTACCAGGTATTACCGCGATCGTTGTCGATGAGCGGCCGCTGTACCAAGTCGCATAGATCATCGTCGCGATCGTTGATTCTTCGCGGCGAAGAGGCGGCCGGAGGGAGGGAAGCGCATTAAGCGGCAGAGAGGCCAGGTTCGGTGACAATCAGGATGAATGGCGAATCGCATGGCGGCCATTCCTCTTCCCCGAGCACGGACAGGTATTCCCTTCGGTTGCAAGGTCCTCCGGTTTCGTTTCTCCACGGGCCGGCCGCGCGTTGTCCGGACTTTTGTAAATATTTCCAAGGCGGATGATGAACGCCGAATTAAATGAGCATTAATTATCGGAGCGGGCGCGCGTCGCGTGGGCGTGATTCATGGGCCGGAAAGAGGCCCCTGGCTCCTACACCTCTCGCTCTTATCGCCTCCGTTCGTTCGTCTCTTGCTTCCACCCGTCTCTATCCAAGCTCTTCTCGACGTTTTTCTTCCTTTTTCTTTCTTCTTCTTTCTTCTTCTCTCTTCTTCTTTTCTTTTTTATCAACGGCGAGCCGCATAGACGAGTCGACGATAGAAGGCGAGAGATTCGACAGGCGGGCAGGATTTATCGATCGTGTTAGTCGAGTTGTGTGCTCGCTGCGTCGATTTTGGACTTTTCACCGGATACCGGTTTGCGGAGGTGGCTAGGAAGAGTCTTTTCTTTAACTTGTTGCGCTGGAACGACGTGCCACGCACGTCGAGACCTTCCTCTTCCTCCCAAAGTTGCGATATTTTCTCAGTTTAAAGTTTATTTCGATATAATCCAGGCAAAACGAGTAATAAATTTATTATTACGTTGAAGTGGAAAGCGACCATGCGGCGCAAGGGGTTCGGCGAGCTCGTTCGAGGGCTAAAGTTAAAACATCACGATCGTCTGTTGAAATTTTTTAAACTCCATCAACGACTCCGAAGGACGTACGCAGGAAATGCACGGATAGAAAAAAGCGAATTCTCGTTCGAATTCGCGCCCCTCGAAGAGTCGTTGTCTCGTGAATCTGCAACGTCGATCTCCTTCGACGGAGTCCCCTAGACCGTAGAGAGTTACGTACTAGGATAACGCAAATGCGTTGCGACGGCTGACGTCTGGCCGCGTAGCACCGGCGTGGATTTTTTTCGTCGTAGGCCTCTGGCTGGATCGCGGCCGATCCTGCAGCCGGTGAGCTGGTTCTCTCCGCTGGATTGTCCCCACGTCAGCACCGTTCTGCCTCCTCGTGGTCTCCGCTCGCCTAACGCGAAGCTACGTCGCTACACGTGACTGCGGCCCATCCCACATCTCCGGGACCAAGTTCTTGGCTTACCTAACCAGCGAGGCACCTGAATGATTTGCGTCCTAATCGGCCAGCGAACTCTCGCCTCCCTTCGAAGCTCGCCCCTTTCGGCCTCCTCCCTTCGATCCGACAACCTTACGTAACGAAACGCGTTAGTCGAAGGCCCACGTGGGTGGAGAACACGGAGGAAACGTCTCGTCGATGGGAAATATATGCACATACGTCGATTCTCTGATCGTTTGCGAATATTTGTTGGATTCCGCGTAAAGGAACGAGGGTCTACGTTGCAATCGTGGTCAAGGATGACGTGTGGTACAAGGTCCTTCCCGATGGAAAAGAGCGTTCTTCTCTTCTTGCAATTTTGTCCGTGGTAAGTCGAAGAAAGGCAGACTGTTACCAACTCGGTGTTGATTGGTCATCCAACGTAATCTTGAAGAGTATTTAGAGAATGTTGAAACTTTGAAGAATTCGTTGAAACGTGTGTCAGAATCTGAAATCGCTGAAATTTACTCAACGTCCCTTTCCAGCGACGATTCGAACAAATTCAAAACGCGAGAGAACAACAAATTCTATGCTTCAGAAGGTATCCAAGCTCGCATCAACCTCGATCTAATAATCACACTGCACCGCGGTGTACGCGTTTCTTCCACTTCGAGCCCACCGGGGCTCGATTCGCGTTCTCTCGAATCCGTTAACGAGAGCACGTCGCAGTACCGCAAACCGTGATCAGGGATGCGGCAGATAAAAAGTCCCGTGACAAGTTTACGTCTGCGCCTGTGCGTCGGCGAATACTCAACGAAGATGACACGCGACGCAAGTGGATCGATGATGCTCGCTGGTACGTACGA
This sequence comes from Melipona bicolor, assembly GCA_030673865.1. Classification (NCBI taxonomy): domain Eukaryota; kingdom Metazoa; phylum Arthropoda; class Insecta; order Hymenoptera; family Apidae; genus Melipona; species Melipona bicolor. Next base: position 2,488,022 of record JAHYIQ010000028.1, read on the forward strand.
GACAGCCGCGATTTCATCTGCTCGATGTCGTTAGCCCACTTAGTCCCTTCGCTACTGAATCAGATTCGCTCTCTTCCTCTTTCTATGGAACGTGTACAGAGGCTGAGACGCGCAGAATGGTCCCCTTCTCGGGATTTCTCGAAGAAGACCCGCGTTCAATCGCGACATCCTCGCGTTCGTTTTACACACTGTGCACCGCGGCTCTGACGTAATTCCGAGGCACTGGCCGCTTATTTGCATGGAATAATCGTTGCGTTTCCCAGAGTCGGAGTCAGGGATGCCCGAAGCTGCGGCTGATTGGCGCGATGCGTGACGGTTCTCTCGTGGAAAGGTCGATCGGAGGAGTTGTTGCTCGTTGCGTTGCACCTGGTTTCAATCGGTGATACGTGAAATTACGAGTTGGCTGGCATTCCGCCACCGTGATCACCGTGGGTGTGGTCCTTATTTTCAGATGCTGCGCAAATCTTCCGTTTCTATTTTAAGAACATCTTGCGAATTCGTGGAATGACCTTTCTTCACGCGTTACAGCAAGAATGTTAAACATTTAGGTCTAGTTCGTACGTTCTTTTCCTCGTCAGCACGTGATTGTGTTTCAACGATTGGAACGATTGGCGTTGCTAGACAAATTTGACTGGCCCTGACGAATTGGTTTGTGCAAAACCAGATTTTCAACGAGTGAAGATCCGAGCGGAATCTCCATCGGCAAGTGAATTTTCTCTTGTCAAATTTATAAACATTCCTCCTTCCTTTCGCTCGTTACTGGACAAGTAGTTTCACTACAGAAATTGCAAAAGGCAAAGGGTGAAGAAAGAGCAGCTTATCAATCTACGAAAGTCGGATCTCTCTCGGTTTCTTATTTGCAAAAGCTCTCAGCTAGCAGCTCAAAGTGTCGCGTTAATCGTGGCTCGTTACGCTCTGAAAACAGAGGCAACTCCGCGAGATAAAAGGCCTCCGCGCTCAGAGCGAGCAGGTGTGCGATCAGACATCAGAGGCCAAAATCGCGCGACTGTTGGTCGGCCGATTGGTAGCGAGACCGACCGAGATTGACCTTTTTGGCGGTGCCGCGCCGGTTTTAAAGCGACACCGTGGCTAAGTGGTGTAAATGGCTTGCACCAACTGCTTGCAATCTGGCCACGCTCGAGCGTCTTTGCTTTACGGTGAAAGGTGGGAATACCATTGTACCTTTTACGTCGCCACGCGGACGGCTCGAAAGCTGCGAATTTAAGATCGCAAGAAGATCGCGCGCATCGCGACAAAGAGGAAAAGAGAGAGAGAGAGAACGAACAGCCGGGCAGAGAGATCGTTTCAAAGAGAATCGATTCCAGGAGCGGCGTGACCGGACTGTCGGAAAAATATATGACGCGTAACAGCGTAAGAAACGCACGCGGGCAGAAGAGCAGAGCGTTGCGCAAGCTGCATACCATCGCGTTATCGTCACGCCGCGGAAAAAGCTCGCCGACGCGGCAATCCTGTCACGTCTCGCTTTATCGTCGGAGGGTGCTCGTAAAATATCAATCGCGCGGGATTCTCGCGAGGAAAATCGAACCAAGGGAGTTTGGTTCACCTCTGTTTGCTCGCAAACGTGCGCGCAATCACGGAGAAAGGATCGATTACTCTCCCCAAGAGAGAGAAAGAGAGAGTGGAACTATAATTCCAAGACGAGCAGTCTCAAGGATATCCTTAACGTCGAACGTTGCAAACACGACGAAAGGAGAGCAACCGATCGATATTTCGAAATTGAAATTGAAACGTCGACTGGCCGCTTTTGCTTGGCATCTCGATTGCCTCTTCATTACGTCGCCGCCGCGAGAGACCTTATCGCCGTGGAGGCGAAGCGAAGGAGATAGAGGCATCGCGGCCGAAGGGCGAAACTCTCCGGGCCCGACACGCTGATAAATGGTTTGGGACATGCGATTCCTCGTGATCCCTTTGAGGCCGGTGAACGCACGATAGATCTCAGCCCCCGCTTTGGAAACGACACGCCGAGGCAAGCGTGCTCGGCGCGACTCCCGGAGAACAGAACGGGACGACGACAACGGGACGACGAGGGCGAGGGGACTGAAACGACGAAACAACGAAAGGGGAGAACGCGCAGCAACGGAGAACGGTTCGATGCACAGGTGGTTAAGGTTGTGCCAAGCCGTGGACGTATAAAGGAAGGACTGGGGGGATCGCGTGAGTACCACGGCCGAGCGGTCGTACACATGTAGACATCAGATACCACGCGTGGCACCGGTCACGACAGAACTCTGCAGCTTCGTCGCCGGCTGCAACGAGCTGCGGGGAAAAAATCCCCGTCGACGACTACGGAGCTCTGACTCTTTTGATTTTTCGCTGTCAGTTGGATTGTTTCTCCTCTCGAATCAGGAGAAGATTATTCAAATTTTGATTCGGCTCCGCTGTTCAAAGATAATTTCAGCAAAGTCAGAGCCGGAGCCTTGCGAAGAACAAAGTGTAAATATGAAACTTGATTGCGATTGGCAAGGTTTCGCACGGTTATGCCGTTAAATTTGGAACATGCTCGTAAACTAGTCTCTAACGATTTCTCTCGATGCACACTCTGGGTCCGGTGTGTGTGTCTGTTTGGTAACAACCTCGGGTTTCCTGGCAAACGAACGCGTTGCGCGTCGTACGTTGCAGCGTGTAATGTGCTAGACGATTCGTAAAACCGTTCGTGATACTCGCGGCTTTAATGGAAATACCAGTATCTGAATGTACTTGTTTCAGCACTTTGTGGACAGAGTGGATACAGCGCGCCTCTTCTCCCCTTCCTTATGCCTCCCCGTCTCTTCTCTCCACCAACTTTGCTAATATTCCTGAGAAATCTCGCCTGGCGTTTCTTACTCATTCACGGCGTTAAAGCAGTCGGGGGATAATGCCTCTTAAATTGCCCAGATGCATGGCAAATTAAACCGATCCTTAATCTTCCCCGCCAGCCTTGATCATTTTCATTTCGCATCTCGCGTTCGCCGCGGCGGCAATTTGGAATTTTCGCACGTACTTCTCCAAACGAGTTTTACGAATGATCTGCGAAATAATATCAACTACCAAGGCGCGTGGAATTTTCATTTTCATCGGAGATGTTGAAATGAAAAGCTATATAAAATAAAATTCAAATCTCTAAAAAATGCATCTGACAAAAATTATGAAATTATGAATTTAGTTAATTCTTGAAATTCAAGAAAGATTATATTATACGTAAAGAAGCGGAGATAGCGGAGGTACGACTTGCGCGAAGGGTGGCTAGAAGAATATTCGACTTTAATGTTCGTACGTTGCGGTATTAAAGACGGGCCATTTGATTGCCGAGCGGAGCCCGGGCGGTTCCGAGCACACACACGATGAATAATAAGACGATTTTTCAGCAGGCATTATCGCGGGTAAGTCGGGCTTTTAGTGAATTCGCGGGAGAGGAAACGGGGCCCGGTGACCCGGCGGTTTTTCGGGTACGATCCATTTGTATCTTCAGCGGACTTGTCCCCGGCGGTGTAAGGACCCCTGCGGTTTCGCCACACTTGTATTTGCATTCGGTGACCAAAGCTCGCGCTGGGACCATCCGTAAATTAACCCGCACCGTTCCATCGCGTTTCGAATGAGATATCGAGCGACCGCCCTCCGCCGGGCTGCCCTTCGATAAACTATCTCTCGTCCCGGCGCGTGAAAGGGCGTTCTTGTCATTCCTTCCGGACCGGTTCGCGCCTCCAGCGACTCCCCCTTTTTCTCTCCTTTTTTTCTTTCTAGTCCTTTCGGTAGCTTTTCAAGCAGCCGCTATTGTTTCTCAATTTTTTTTTTTTCAGTTTCGTGTTTCACTAAAGTTTATAAAATTTACTTTTACATTCAAGGGAAAGTATCGCAAGACGAATTAAAAGTATTAATAGCTCCGATCGTAATCAATTATTTTACCTCACGTACGTGTGTACAAAACGCAATAAAGATAAAGATGTACACGCGTGTTAAAAGAAAAAGGAAGGCTTCGAAAACTCGAGTTGGGACAGAAATCCACGACACGTCGTTGGAAGTTCGACGAGCTTCTCCTTCTCGGAACAGCACTAATTCCCGACGATGGCTGCTGCCGACTGTTCTCCACCCATCGCGGTGTCCCGCTGCGACACCGGCCCCGTAACTTCTCCCGGCTATCATAACCGAACATTAGGAATTCGAGTGGCAAGAGGGGCCCCCAACGGGGTTCGACGACCCCGGCCGAGACGCGAACGTGGACATATTTCAATCCGTTTCAGACGTCGGTTCGATAAGCGACTGGCATCAGTCAACCGAGAGGTGTCCGGCTAAATGCAACCTTTCTACCTTCTAGACGTGGTACAACCACGGGCACAGGTGATCCCGAAGCGTTTTCAGTAGCTACTGGCTGGCGCTCCTGACGCACGGGATTTCGTATGGGAGCGAGGAGGAGAGATTTTTCGATTAACGAGACGATGATTGGTTCATGCTACGAACCAAGGTTTAATGGTTATTGCGGTTCTTTCTACTTCGAGATCCGATTCTTACGGCAGAACGGGGAAGATTCTCAGGTTCGATTTATGGTTTGAAACGTCGTCAGACGGACGACTTTTACGAACTTGGAAGTTTATGGATCTGAAAGGCTGTTATGGCTGTCGACCGATTTGAAGTATCAAAGTATCGAAATATTCCACCAATCGGCATTGCCTAATTTACCTTTCTGCAAAAAGGAACACGGTGCGTGGCCTTTCGTAGAAAATTCGCGTCAGGTGAGGAGTGGAGCAAGTGCGACGATTGCGGCAAACAGGGGCCCATAAATCGCTGTCGAATCGTTTGGACCTGCGAGCTGCATCGTGGACGTACGACGAGGGAACGCGGCGAATGGCACCATAGGCGCGTTAAATATGATCGTACGAAATCAAACGGATCTCTCTCGCCATGGGCGAGGCGCAGGTTAGACTCAATCAACCATCGAGAGCAAAACGAGGGACATCTATCACGCGGCAATGAATCGTAATGGGCCCAACGACCATAGGGGGCCTTATAAGAAGGGATCGCATAAGCGACAGCTATCCGTCATCGTGCCGCCGCCTCCCTTCGAAACTTCCATCGAAACGGAGACGAAAAAAGGAAACGAAGAGAACGCCGAAAGCAATTTTTACTCGGCCTTCCATCGTCTCGTGCGTCTCGTGCTGCGCGGTTTAGGGGATACTACTCCGGCTCACGTCGATTGACTCGTTCTTCGCGTGGTTCTGGAATTGCTTCCACCCATCAATTTTCAGTGGATCAAGACGACAGATCCACTGGCTTTGACAAATCTGCGTTTCTACCAGGAGACGGGGGGTTTCACGCAACTGAAACAACTTTTACAATTACGCGTCTAACGAAGAATCATTTCAGTATGATTTCAAGGGAGGCAAAGTATGGCGTATCAATTTTTCATTGATTCTGAAATTTCCAAGATTATCTTTATCTTTTTTTTAATCGAACCACGTATTTTCTTCATCGCGAATCGAAAGAATATTAAATTTCGAGAAGAAGAGTATCGAGCAGGTATTTTACGATAATTTTTCTCGAGCATTGAAACCATATTGTAACCTTTTTTCATTAGACGCGTAATTCAAAAGTTATTTCAGAGTGAATCACTAGATCGTGCGTCATCGAGGAAGAACAAAAATCTCTCTTTTTCGCTCGTTTTTTAATGCTATAGCCAGCGACAAATGATCGACTAGTAGACAAATCTAATTTTCCAATCAGAAAGTAGAACCTGACTGTACTCACGTTTCGCGGCGTTTCTGCATCCGCGTATCCAGCTCGGAGGATAGTCGCGACGAGAGCACCGGAGGCTTGACCGGCAGAGAAAGAACACTAGAGATCCATCGTTCGCGGCGTCTTCGATCGAAACGAAAGGCATCTGCCGGTCGACCGCCGCTCGACGAAGGCCCCCGGAATCGATTCTTCGCTCGGTTTACTTTAATGGCGCTCGTATTGGCTCGGTAAGTACGTTATGATTTCTCTAACTAGCATCACGCGCACGTCCCGCGAACGTAGCCTCCCGCCGCGATTCAAAAGCTATCCGCGTCTCGAGGGCGTCCTCTCCCTTCCCTCCGTCGCGCTTCGAATATCGTTCAAGTCCGAGAATCGTCCGCAATCTCCAGATCATATTAACGATAATGGCAACGGAAACGTTCTTTATCCGAACAACTTGAAATCGGCCGGCGAACGAGCAGTATGCGCGATCCGACTATTGGCAATTGGATCGCGGTTATCATCGAGGAACATCACGGTCATCTAACGACGAGTTTCGTTTATTAAAACGCGAGTTTGATCGTGACCGCGAAACGCGTAGCTGAACTTTAACCTTTTGCACTCGACTGTCCCTTCTGAGGGGATTATCGTAATTAAATCAACAGCTCTTTTTATCATTTGCTGATAATTACGATGGACGTATAACAGTCGCCTAGAGTATAAGCTACCGACGACGACAATAGAAAGAACGAAAGAATTTCAAAAAAAAGAAATTTCTAAAGATAGTTCCGAGTCAATTGACACTCGTTGGAATAATTCATATAAACTAGACCTTTAATTGCTTCTTACAAAAGTTTAAAAAACGCTAGAGAATATATTTTTTTAAAGATTAAAACTATTCAGGTATCATTGTGTATCTTGTTCTAGCAAACCCGCGACGCACGTTGATGATTGCTTTAAATTTAAACGACATCGCGCAACAAGATTTCGTGTTAAATCGTCATTTTATTTGAAACGACGATGCTTCCTGAAAAAAAAAAGTTTGGCGAGGATGAAGGGTTAAGTTACTGAAAGTTAAGTTGTCTCGGCTGCAAAATTAATTAGCGAGACCAAAGAGGACCGAGTTTTTCAGCACAATCAAAGTTCTCATCGGGCACTTTCTTCTCGCGCGAGGGAACACGTCCGCGGTGTAAAATGCCCCGCAAGTGGTCGAAAGCGTGGCGCAAACGGCCCGCTCACTGCCGCATTCCATCCGGATCGAGGCTTTAATATAAACAGAGGACGTACACAATACGCGTGTAGACGGGCCGGGCAATCATCGTCGGTCTCCGGTGCTGGCGTTCGGCCGATGGGAGTTAAGCCCGTGTCAAGTCCGTGACTTTACGTAGCCGCGGCGCGGTGTGTGTTAGAGAGTGGCCGGCCGAGTGATCTCGAAGCGCGCGGCGCATCCGCCGAGAGCGAGAACGCGCGTTATCTGAAATATAGCGGCGGTATCTCGGCCGGCGCGGCTCGGCATCGCGAGTGACCCTTATCGAGCCGTGAGCGCGACCTTTCACCGCCGCTGAAAGAATACCGACGTAATAACTCGCGGCGATAATCGGGCCGAGAATGAGCAGAGGAGAAAGAAAGAAAGAAAGAAAAAACGCGGCCCGGCCGTTTAACAATAAACAAGACTTCAACGTGCCACTCTGTGGAATCCGCGCTCGCTCAACGCGCGAGGACGCCTTCCTGGGTGGTAATAGGCTCGCGCTCTCTCGGAGCTGGTCGTACGACCGCGACTATAGTTTGGTCAACTTTGTCCTCTCGCGTTCGAACGTCGTCATCTCGTAGCAAAGGTCCATCCTTTGCGCCTGTAACGCTCGAAGGATCGGTTTCTGCGAGATTTCTTCTCGGGAGAAAAGTTTCGAAGAGCATCGGAGCGAATCTGTCGTACGTATGTACGTGTATTTGGATTGGACTAGCGCGGCGAAGGTGGCGGCTCCGTGACACGTAAAGGCCGGCGTAAAGGGACGACGGAGCAGGCGTCTGGTCGTATTATGCAAAACGGCGCTGGCCTGCCGGCTGCTGCGCCTACATGCGCGAGATCGTTCGATACATCGAAGCGGTAGACCACCATGGGGCAGATCGAGAGTGGCACGGTGCCCCTGTCAATTTATTACGTCGCTTTGTTGCCACTCGCCATCGAATCTATCGTAATAACTCAGCGTTGACGTTCGTTCGACGGTTTGGTGCACCTTGCGCGTTGATTGATGAAAAATTTACACGCCGCTCTTTTGATCCCTCGTTGCTTCGATCGTCGGTCTTTGATTCAATTTACAAAAATTCTCACTTCCCTCCGCGTTATCTTTCGTTTCGCACGAAACGCAAGTTTTACAATCAAGTTCGTCTCAAAACTCACCAGTTTGCCTCCTCCGAGACGCGAGTTTCGTAGAAATTCAAACAAATCGTGATTGTTCGATAACGTACAAAGCCAATTGGAATTTATGAAAAAAGAAAAAAAGAAAAAAACGAACGAGTCTTTTCAATCTTTTCACAGGCTGATTAAAAGTTCCAATAGGTACGGAGTTCCATTACGATATCTCGTCGATTTATCACGCCGTGCTCGTTACGCCTCGGCATCGAATCGATCGTAATAACTCAACGTTACCGTTGTTTCAATATCTCTTCCCTGAGAGATTATAGAAAAATCCGACGATCGTTTTGTAGGCAATACACGGCGAAACGATAGGCCAAACAGTAAGGTTCTCGTCTCGATTTTGCGGATACGCGGGGCATAAATCCTCCGGACCTGTTGAGTGATACTACTGCGATCACCGTTACCGCGAAACCAAATGAACTCGCAATTGGCGAGATTTACAGCGAGATTCGACGCGTTAATGCAAATCTGACGATAAATTCGATTCATTGGCGCATTGGTGACTGATATTTCAATGTCTTCTGTCATCTTCTGTGATAGTCGAAATTCTGAAATTCTGGATCTCGAACACGTTGTTGATCGTTGTCGAAACTCTCCCGTTGTCTGCGTCATACTTTCGTTACACCCATGTTAGCTTATGTCACGACGATTTTTATTTTTCGGAAAAAGATACTCCACACCCGACATCAACCAAGATTTATCACAACAGAAGATTTCTGACCGTAAATTCCCCAAATTTTCTAAACAATTGCAAGGGATGTAACAAACACAGCGTAATTGTTAATTACAGTTGATATCAAACGAACGGTTGCCGGCTGTTGTCCAAGTGTCGAACTAAAAAAATTGACGTTTATCTAGCAACCTTCCACAAAAGTAAAACGCAGTTTTACTCGCAGATCTCGAGGATCGGTTGGCGATGCCGGGACGTCCACTAAACTTTCAGCGAACCGCGAGGCATCGAGAGGAATCCGAGCAAATGGCCGGTCTGTTCGTTTTTCGCGAACGCCTGTCGGCGATACGAAACTTCTCCTCGGTTCGATGGGATCTCGGGGAGCCGGGGAAGCAGCGTTCCGAGACTTCTCTCCTCGGTCCGCAGATACGATCCGAGGAGGATATCCTCCCGAGGAATAAATATCCCGAACGGTCTTTCGAGGCTGGCCAGTCCTTCCTTCTGTCGAGATCCTCCGTCGACAGACGGACGGACGGACGAACGGAGAGATAATTGTCGAGCGCGCCGATCGTGCCAACAGATTGCCCGTCCGAGAGGAGCACGGATGGAAGGTGCCGATGATTTCTTCGTCGTTCGCTTAGGTGACGCAATCGCGAGGGCAGCAGGGCCCCGGGATCGAGCGAACGAGGGTCAGATCGATCCATCGATCGATCGATCGATCGATCGATCGATTTTGCCGATACGGCGGCCCTCGAACGAGGGAATGACGCAATCGAATTCGTACCATTCGGATTGACACGTTCGTCCGTGACTGGGACTTTTAATTACTTGTCGATCGGGTGTCATCGCGTTGGCCAAGCTTATTTTTTTTGGGCTTTAGTCTGTCCGCTACCAAGCGACGTAACCGACCCAGGAACGCGCGACCCAGTCCGCGAGAGGAAATTGCAATTTAGGATCGCGGCGATCCTTGAGAAGCGATCCTTAAACAGCGAGTGATCTCAAGGATGCATTGAAACGGTTGATAATTGGATCATTAGTCTTGAAGACTCGTTTCCATCAACGTCCGAAGAAGCGCAATCTGTACGTCGAGGACGTTCGTCATAAGGTGAAACAGTCGCTCGGTCGCGCGCGACGAGAAGGACGGAGATTGGAAATGTCGCGGGATCGAAATGCGCGCAAAGTGAATTCTCTGCGCGATACAATGGAGGATGTTGCACGGTTGGATCATCGTCGTAGAAGAAAAAGACATACAGAGAGAAGAGAGTGACGGTTGGTGAATGCGCGAACGCGACACGCATCGCGTGGGTGCGTCCGACTGTATCGATCTCGAAAGACGTACACGATATGGGACGACTTCCATCCGATCCGTCACTCCCCGATCGCAGCGACGAACAGTCGAGACTGCTTTTCGCTTCGACTTTCACGTCGCGTTTCACTTCCTAGAGATCGTTTCTAAAACTATCCGATAATGGATAAGAAACAAGTGTGGCGAGCGAAAGAGGCTCGCGAACTTTGAAAAAAAAAAAAACTCGAACGTCGAAGGATTTTGAAAAGGGAGGAACGACCGATTTACGCCGGCAGCCTTCGCAAATCCTTGGCCGGTGGAAGAAGAAAGAGACGAATAACTTCACCGTGTTTAATCCGCCGACAAATGTTCGAGGAAATTCGCGTGGAAGAACGCAAATCGTTTCTCTCGCGGCTGCCTGTGCTCGCCAGTCGAAACGAATATATCGCGTCACGGGGAGGCAAACGATCTGCTGGCGATTTCCACGATCCACGTCCATGGAGCTGCCGGTAGCCACGAGTCTCGTAACTCCCACAAGAAGCCCGTATAAGCGTCAGGTGTCCCCCTCCCTGATTTGCACGCGGTTCTGGACGAGGCCACACAGGGCCACCACACGCTGCGGCTCTACGGAGGATAAATTTCTAAGTGAGCGGCGTACTGCATCACCATATAGGAGAATAATGTGACATTTTTTCCCACGTGGGGCCACTCTCCCAACGAGGAAGAACGTGTAACCAGCGTACCAGCCCCCGTGCAGATATTCCGTACATGGCGGCCGCGCGAGCGCGTTCGCCTCTATCCTCGCGGAGCGCGAGGCACCGCGCGAAACCGCTCGGCGCAGCCGCTCGTAACTTATCCAGCGTTACGTTTACACGCGCGCGGCTACCGCAACAACCCCTGCCAACCTGGGCCCTCGTCGTCGGTCTGGATTTGTCGATGTGATAATAGAAAGTGTGTCGAGAGGCGAGAGGCGTGCACCAGAGCCGCCAGAGCTTCCTGTACGGACGCACGATTACGACGGTCATTAGTTGCTCCGGCTGGCTGCTTTTGGACCGTGTTCCCCGCCAAAACGGGCCCGGCTCGAGCTGTTTGCGTTCCCTCTTGCTCGCGTAACTCGCGGTACTGCTCTCTGCAACAACAACAACAACAACAACCTGGCTTTTATACTTTTGCCGGCTGCTCCCGCGGTTGCGCCCTGGCCTGCCAACGCGTTCGATTCTTCGTGACGCGAGTTTTTCCACAGAGAGAGAGAGAGTTTCTCGCTTTGCATCCGTTGTTTGTTCAACAATCGGTCGGATTAGGTAACGCAACAGCTAACGTACGTTGAGATGGTCGTGTGGTTAGAAAAATTTCGTGGAGAGGGAATCGCGGTAGATGCAAGTTTCCTTGTTGGTAACGATATAAGTGCACGTCTTTGTTCGCGCGATACAACCGCGCGAAATTACACGGTTTATCAAAACTTGATCGACCTCCGCCGGCGTTTTTGCGGCTGATCGGGGGGGAGCCCCGTTTCTCTTAATAATTGGACAACGCCATTGTTCCCACCTTGGCGAAGACCATCGGTAGATCGAGAAAAGGTTCTCGATAGCCGCTTATTGTGCCGACACGTGTGCATCGATAAGCAGCGTGATTAACGATCACCGTGATTTCGACGAAGTTCCCTCGTAGTAACTCGTTTCGTTTCCTCTCCTCTCCTCTTTTCTCTTCCCTTCCGCCCTCCTCTCTCTCTCGCCTCTTTCTCTTTTCCTTTCTCGTGAAACCATTCCCACCTTCTCCACACCTCCCACCCCCTGCGGACCCTCCCCGCGAGGGAAGCGAAAGCGAGGAGAGGAGAGGAGAGGAGAGGAGAAGAAGAACTCGCGTTTCTTGCTCCGAGTGTGTGTTCCATCCTCCCGTATCAATTATCTTGTAAATTCGTCGTGTACACGGAAAGTAGATTTAATAACATTAGCATTTTCCCCTGTTATTAAAGTAACAGTTGCCTTTTATTCCGCGGCGAGAGGTTCGTTAAATCGTAAGCTACACCGGCGGGGGAGGGTGGGTTGAATAAAGTCTCATATTTCTTCGGGTATTTTTTCACCTTCGCCGGGGCAAAAAGCACGGCGGTGGGCGTTGAACCGTGCCATTAACTGCAATTTCGCTGATGCGGTCCTTCTTCCGGATCGTTAGCGGAGCCACTTTGGCTGACTTATGTAAACTCCGTGGTTGATGCAGATGTGATTTAACGAGTGGAGTGAAAGACCACGATCGGCGTGGCACCGGCCAACGTACGACGCTTTTAATACGCTTCCACCGCGCAGACGCGCACTCGCAAATCCAGCTGGACGAACACGGCCACGATAGGGAACGATATATATACAGTTACGCAATGCACGCTTTTACGGAATGCACGTGTAGCAACGAGCGATGCGCGAGGACGAGCGGATTAATTGCATCGCGAGTGCTACACAATGCTCCGCGACTCTGCCTCTCTTTTCAATATCCTCGTGAATTTCAAACGTAACGACGTGATTTTTACGTTACGATGTACGTGTTCTTACAAAGTAGGATAAAAAATAAAATTTTATAAATTGAAAAAAATCACGAGCCGCGAGGTTAAAAGAGGTTTCTTCGAACCAGATGAAAGCAACGCGATCGAATCGACAGAAATGACACGTGGAAATGGTGGAACAGTTAGAAGGGACGATCGAACCCTCTCCTCGTCCCCCGACAGACGTGGACCTCCGACGTGGTCGCGGCAAAGATTTTGCCAGGGACTGTATCCCTAACGATATGCGATTGTCGCCCCATTAGATGCACCTCTCACGGTCCGCTATATGGATATCTTCGCTCTCTTCTCTCCCCATATAGTGGCGGAGAGCCCCCATAGCGCTGTTTATCTCTCGACTATGCCAGCATTGCACTCATATAACGAGACGAACCGACCCCGGCTGCCTTTCGAACAATGGTCGTGGTCTGCGGTCCGATCATAACCGCGAGAAAGGAGCCACAGCCGAGGGGGAGGGACGGGACGGGAAGGCGAGAGAAAACGTCGGACAAAAGAAGACTAAGAACTGGAGGCGACCAAGGAGCGACCTCCTCGACTTATCCACTTTGCTTCCCTTTCGTTTCTTCTTTCAGCGAAAAAATCGGCCGATTCCGAAGCCGGCGTTGCCCTTGGACTCGAGTCGATCCATCGCTTCCACGTAGACCACCATCCAGATCCTCGACTTTCCGGATCTTTCTCGAATACGTTTCACACTTCGCGTACCGATATGTTACGTTACGTGCCACTTCTTCCACGATACCAGCTGAGCGGAGGCAGCTTCGATTTTTCCCCGACTCGTAAACTCGAGTTTTAATCACAACTAATGCACAATTTTCGCCGATTTACGATCAAACGGTCTGCTTCCTCGTTTCTCCGTTTCTCCGTTCTGCGCAGAAGACACGTAGCAAGAACAGAGGATCGTTTGCAAGTTCCTTATTGAGCCGCAACTGCAACCGGTGCTCGGAGAGAAAGAGAGAGAGAGAGAGAGAGAGAGAGCCATTCGACTACTCGGTGCAACTTGAACCACTCTATCCATCCGCAGATTTTATCTGGTTAATTTTAATATCTGAACGACTACCTCCCGCGGCAGGGACCGTAGCGAGACCCGAGAAATCGTGCTCGTTCGAAACCCGTAAGAATGAATCGTCGAGACGCGAGTGTAAAGGCGCGGTGGTTTCGCGCGGGAAACGAATCGATACGTCATGCAAAAATGAGCCGTTGCCCCGTACCCGGGTAATTGGAGGCAGAAGTAAGTAAGTTATTCCGCGGCTAACTAACAGCGTCGCGATGGTTCTACCGCCTGGCTGGTTCCAGGCCGTATCGGCCGCTGGGATCGCGCGATAAAACGATTGGGAATGCGGTTAGGTGATATTGTTGATAGCGAGTCGGACCAGAGCTACAACGTGGGTACACCTGAACAAGCAGTTACGGGAGCAGGTCCAGCGACCTGCCATCCTCTAATCCCTGCTTAATGACTCGTGGGCCGATAAAGATGCCCCGATCCACGGATTAATCGGAACGCGAATGTCTGGGAAACTCTCGCGCCAGCGTCGACACTTTTCGGTCATTTTTTTCTTATTTCTTCCTTCGTTACGGCAGTCGCGAGACCAGAGCGCCGTCACGAAAATTAATACACATCCATCGAATTCGTTTTGAAATAGTATCTTTTTTTTCTTTTAAACAAACTGTAATTTTTCAAAACAAAGAAATCGAATCGCAATAGATCAAGAAGTAATTTCCCATCTCATAAAAATTCCACTTTCACTCGCTAGCAAAAATAGAAAAAAACTCGTCTCGAGTGTATCGTGTATTTTTAACGTGTGATTACTCCAATAAAGTTGAAAGAAACAAAACTTGCTCCTTCAACGACGCGAAAAACAAAAGCTTCGACGATGAGAGAAACAAAGTTCGAAAGTTCAAGCAGCCTCGCTGCGCAACGAAGAATTTCCATCGGCGCAATTATTCGCGGTGGCTCCCATGATACGCGACGACACGCAGGCATCGAGTTTTATTGATAAAGTCATTAGTAGGTTCGAACGACAGTCGGTGATGGAGCGTGCGCGCGCTAATTATCCGACGCGTACGAGGTAATTCAGCCTCCATCGTCGCTCGTGACGTATATAATAATAATCCAGGCACGCAGGTATGCCCGATAAAGCGGAGAGCGTCTTACCCACTCTATTACGCGGCTCTCGGACATGCATAGTTATGCCCAGAATTGCCTCGTTGCTGCCTCGTTGCTGATGCACTCGCCGATCCTGCCGCAATTACTTGGCCGGCCACGGCGCTCTATACGTACGCGTGTGTTCGCGATGCAGCGTGAGAACCCGCCTCTTTTTTCCGCGCTCGATCGACGCCTCGATGAATTTTCTCGAGTATTTTCCAAAGGGAGAACCGTTCGCGAGGACTGGACACGGACGTACCGCGACGAACGATATTCGCCAACTATGAAACGGTCGTGACTTTTTTTTATCATCCGGACGCCTCTTACTTTCTTGCTGAAAATCTTGCCGGACTGACGTGTTTTACCAGTCCCGGGCGGATCGTATATCGTCGATTAGCGTTAATTAGCCGACTGGTCGCTGTGTCGCGAGACGAGTGTAAAGAAGAAGCATAAAATTCAGACGCAGGCAACGAACGGTCGTTTCGTTTCGTCTCAAAAAGATGAAAAACACAGACGCTCTGCGGAATATTTTCGATTGGCGTTGAAAACTCGAGTGCTTGGGCGATTTAATTGTAAAATAAATGCAAATAGTCGCAGCGGACGATAGTCTCACCGAGAGAGTTTCTCAGAGAGTTGGTGATTTACGACCGTCTTCCGTTAATAAATTTTGCGGTACGTGTGAAATATCTCGTTGCTCGAAGAGTCGATAACAGGTAGCAGCAACGTCCGTGAACAGGTCGTTCGAGTCAATTGAGCGCGTTTAAGACCAGAGAGCCATTAACCATCGAACGATTAACAATCGTGGCTTATTTTCCTCGCGTGGTAATCGCGTCGATCGAAGGTGATCCTGTTTTTTCAATTCTCCGTACGCGCAGCCGTAATCAATTTCACTCGCTAATTGGTAAGCGAATACAGCGAGACGTATTTGCACGAATCGACGCCGATCGTTAGAAGCTGCCACGCGGTAGCAGCAATCGACGCGAATAAAGGAGCGCGTAGGACGACTCGTCCTCTCGTTGCACCAGTGAGTCGACGCTGAAGGATTCGTAACGAGGTCGACGTTTTACCTACGCGCTCGGACAGACCTCGTACACGACGTTCCCTTCAACGGGACGTCCTTCGAAGCCGAAAATTCCGTAGCACTTGTCCCCGATAGCAGCAGCATTTATATTTGTTGGACGGTACACGAGCGTCCCGCGCGATGTGTGTGTGTGTGTATGTGTGTGTGTGCACCAGCCGGCCCGAGCTGCAACAACTTTCGCCCTTGGGCGACTCGCGTTGCTCTTATTTAAACAACATACCTAACTCGCTCGCCTCTCTTACTCGCGACTCCCCCGCCCCCCACCACCGCGATCCGGGAGTACCAGGCATCCTTTTTCAGGAGCGTACCAACCCTTCTGGCACTCTCTGGTGGATCTCGTTGCGCTTGCCTCGTTCAACGATCGAATACTTTCGGAGGAGAGGAATGACTCGTAGATTTGTAGAATTTCGTGGATTTTATGCATAAAATTGACGAGAAAATTCTCAAAGTTTCTCAAAACTGACGGGAGAAAGTGAAAGCGAAGAAAAGAACAAAAATACTCGCTGCGTTGGGACATTCGCGGCGCAGCAAGGCAGCGAGTTGCGAGAATTCACAAACGGACGGACAGCGCGCGACAAACGAGATAACGTGATCTGAGGCGAAGGAGGGAGGGAGGGAGGGCTCCGCGGGGTCTAAACACGTCGCTGGTATCGCGGGTCGTGGTATCCCGGCTGGAAAGAGCCGTAGCCCAGGCTTCTTAGCCCGGTCCAGCAGGTACCTCCGCCGTGGCCGTGGCACTGATCGCCCGGCGATACCGGCGTAATTTAAAATCATCGGGGCACGAGACAAAACAGGCAGCCGGGCAACAAGTGTGTGCTTTGCCCCGCGGAATCTTGATTATACATTCCACGGATGACGGCCACGGGGACTCTGTGTGTTTCGCCTCTTCCTTTCCTCTTCCTACGGCCCGAAGATGATCGCGCGCGCGGGCGGCCCGCCGAGATAATCGATCGCCGCCAATGTCCTTCGAGCCGTCGCCTTTGATCTACGACGCTGAATGCTCGCACCTGGCTGGAGCCTCTCGCGCGCCAAAGGTGAATAACGGGAGCATCTCTTCGAGTTTAGAACGCTCGACACTTTCGCACTTGTTAAAATTCACGACGTACGACCGTATCTTGCTACGTCGCTATCAGGAAAATGGGAAAGTCTGGCTTAGAAAGTAATGGCTCTGGCGGCGTGAGAGGCTCGATAGAGACTTTGGCTGGAAAATTTGCCGAAAGAGGCAAATAAAGACCAACCCACCGAGGCGAGAGGAAGAAGGTCTTCTCGCGAAGGAATGCGTTTAGCATGACCTTCCTCCGCCAAACGTGTAAAATATCCCCCCCCCTCCCCCCTCCTTTCGACGCGCTGGCTGACCAAAAGGCGAACAAGTACGCGTACGCGTTCCTCGGCAAAAGATATATTTGCCGAATGAATTCGTACAAGCTGGCGAGCCTTTTAGCAGCGTTTTTAACGCCGTTCCTTCTCCTCGTTCCGTTTCTTTTCTTTCCTTTTTCACGCGTGACTCTTAAACGGCCCGCGTCTCCTCGTGCACCGGCGACGCGACGCTGTTAAGCGACGGATTAAACGGGGAACGCCAGGGAGAGATCCAGGGACGAAGAACGAGATCTAGACGGTACCCACGACGACCGCGACGATTAACGACTCGTGGACGTGGCTCGTGGACATCCCTCGACCGTTCTACTAATTACCTGCCAGTGTGCGGCCTAGGATTATTCGTATTAGCATGTGCTGATTGCCGTCGGCGCGGAGGAAGGACCTCGAGCGTTCGCGCTCGATTCGAGGCGCGGAGAAACGTTTGATTTATCGCCAAGGACAGCTGGTCCTTGCATTCGCGGGCAACAACGCTGGCAGACGCAAAGCGGCTAATTAGGACTAGGAATGGGGGGAGGGAGGATCAAATCGAGCGTGGAGGATTTGTCTGCAAAGTAGAGAGAAGGTTGGCTACAGGTGGATATCGTCCCTTGCGTCGAGGGGTTCGCGAAAAGAACAAACTCGATTCGTTGACGATAAACGTCGCGCTATAAATCCTGTAAAACGACGAGCTGTTGCAGGTGGGAGTCGCGTTTTCGCGATAGAAAGGATTTTGACGAGTGGGACATTTGACGTTTAGCCGCGTATTTATCAGGCAAATACAGAGGCCGGAGTTTGGGAAACGGGGCTGTTAATTCAGAGACTCGGCGAGTTTCGAAACGTTCGAAAGAGAATACGGGAAAAGGTGTTTCTCGTTCTCGGCTTTGAGAACAGCCGCTCTACCGTTAGTTCGATTTATGCACTCGACTCGCGTTAACCGCTCGATTATACGCGACCGTTGCAACTGTAAACGTGGCATCGAGACACACGCGAGACTAATGCGCCCTACGTTGGCTACCGTCGCCGATTTCAGAATCGATATCTTTTTTCTTTTTTTTTTTTTTCATTCGGAAAGAATCACCGAGCTGACTGTCATAAATTTGAAAGTAACTCGTCCGTGGAATCCAAATCTACGTGTGAAAAGGTAGAAAGGTTACCGGCGCGTGATGACGAGAACGCGTCAGTCGCGATCATCAGTCGCGATCGGGCGGCGCAGGGATCGCGGCGAGGTCCACGCGAGCACGGTCACGCCGATTCCGGATAACATTAACGCGGGCCGCAGATAAATAATGACCGCTATTAGGCGATCTCGTTGGAACGCAAAGACTGATATATCTTCGAGCTTTGTGGTTGGTGCTCGAGCTGCTGAAAGGAGTCGTCGGCGATTTGTCTGCGACGGCGCGATTCACGCCCGGCCACGAGGCAAGGTCGTAAGCACGATTTTTCAATCGTTGCGGATTCCGGGTGAATCCACGGACGGACGGACGGACGGACGGACGGACGGACGGACGGAGCCACGGGATCGTCCACGGATCGTGAAACGTGCATCGTGAAACGATTCGAACGGTTCGTGCAACCCTTTCGCCTTGGCCGTTGATGGGGGTCCGCGAGAGGTCCCAAGAGGTTGCGACGACGCCCGCGGGGCCCCAACACAGTCCGGAGAAGTACGCACGATCAAAGAGCCCATCGCCGAATCGCCGGAACTCGACGATCGACCACGGGGTCGACACGCCGCAGGCGCGCCAACGAAACGTCGATATTTCGCTAAGCCAGTTAACGGGCTTCGCCATTTCGGACAACGGTACGATCTTATCTCGCGGCAATGATTTCGTCTGTGATAAAACGATAAAACGAGGCCTTCTTTTAATAAAAAAAAAAAAAAAATAAATAAATACGACAAACGTGTTTACAGTTACAAGGATGTACGAAACGAATAAGTAATAATTCGTATTGGCTCGTGTGAATTATTGCACCTTGGTGCCCGTGATTTCCAACAAATTCTCGCGATACGACAGAAAAAACACACCCCTAAGACGAAACTCGTGTCCGTCGAACATGATCGTGGCTCGTGGCTCTACGCGAATAGCCCGAGATTAATACCATTCGTCGGACGTTTCGGATCGGTCTTCAACACCACGGTCTGTTGTTCGCGAAACGAACAACCGCAGAGAGAGAGAGAGAGAGAGAGAGAGAGAGATGGTCTTTCTCGGCGAAAACGCGCGCGGCTCGTCTCTCTATTGAGGTCCTGCATGACAGATAAGCTTAACCTCCGCTCCATTAACATTATTAACATCCGAACACAAGGGACGGGAAGAAGCCCTTGAGTGGTCGTATGCCCGCCGTGTCCGGCCCACGCGCGCGCACGCCAGCTCCAACACGCTCTCGCACGCTTTGTGTGCCCACGAAACGTGCATTAAGGGGCCCGCGTGCGACCGAGCCGCACGGATAATTAGGGGTACGCCGGTCAAACGCTGCTCGCGGCCCCCTTTGCTGCTTATTAATTCACCCCCCAGCCGATCCACCTCCTCCCCCCTCTCCTCCTCCTCCTCCTCCTCCTCCAACCTTCGCTATCTGGGAACACGATTATGAATAATATCTGGCCGGGGTGTAATCATACGCTCGTTCTCTATCCGCGCTTCGATATTCCCCGGACCCGGGGAAAAAGAATTCTCGTGGCACGTGAAACAACGATACGACTCGCGCGGTTGTGTGTTACACACGAGTAACGAAAGGATTCGGTTTGGGAAGAGGGGCCACGATCTCTCGATAACGATCGTCGAGGCGTCGTGATCGTGGGGGCATGCGAGGAGCTCGATCATCGCCGAAACGGAGGAGGAGGAACGGACGGAGGTCGGTTGCCCGGAGCGGGGTCAGTCGGTCTTCGCGAGGCGTGTCAACCTGCCAAACATTATGGAAATTTATTCCCGCGGGATTCACCGGCGTAATGGATTCCCGCGCGCGCGCTCGAGACTACTTTGCAACTCGTTAGCAACGCTCGCGCCTCGATTTCCTTCGTTGTTCCTACGGTCGGTCGGTCGGTCGGTGCGTTTCGGCGGCACCGAGCGCGCGGCGAGGGGAGAAGACGAGGGTCCGAGGGCTCGTTTAAATTAAATAACGTTCGGTGTGCGCGGCGCTTAAAACGTTAAAAAGTAAAATTACGCAGGATTCACCGGGAGGCGGTTGGGCCGACAGTGACCCGGAGGAGGATTTTCTACCGCAGCGCGGAGGAAAGACGACGCACGGTGAATACGAGAGCGAAAAAAAGAGGAGCGCCGGTGTCAAGACACCGAAGGTACGGTAAGTAAGCGAGATAAAATGGGCAGAGAATTAATTCGAGAAATTTTTGTCGGCCCGTTGTTTTCCTGGTTCGAGACGCTCGAGAGAGCACGCCGGCCCAACACGGATCTCTCGTCGAGACCCTCTTTCTTCTCCTTACCTCCTCTGTCTGCTGTTCTTCTTTCGCGCTTCTCCGTCTCTCTCTCTCTCTCTCTCTCTTTCTCTCTTTCTCTAGACTCTTCTCGTCCAGGCATGACAGTGTCACGTCGCCCGGAGCAAAAATCCTTATAAAACGAGACACGCCGTGGAGAAGCGCAAGGAGACGAGGAGAAACAGCCCGTGAGAAGCAGCTAAGTGGATAAGGTGCTAAGTGTGGCCCGGAGGTAGAGTTTGGCACGGCGTGCCAGCCAGCACACGGCCACCACGAACCGTCGCGTCCTGGCTCGGGCCCCAATTACCAGCTCTCCGCGCGATTTTCGAGGTTACTCTCGTTCCTCAAACACGACGATCTCGACTCGACTTCAACTTGCTCGAGCTTTTCCCTCAAAGTTTATTCGCTGCGAACCAAGTTGGTCGATCCCACCGATTGATCTATCCGGCAAAAAGCCGGTTGCTGTTTCAACGTGGTGCAACCCTGGAGCGTAGTTCGAAAGATCGGATAAACAAAGACAGAGAGTGAATGAAATATGTCACCTGTGTGTCCATCACCTGTACGCAATGTCCCCGATGCATATAGGGGTGGCAGATGTTTTCGATTTCCGGAGCTACTTACAACCGGATAAACGATTGCTACGCGCACCGATCGAAACGCGCGGCCAGTAAACCTTTCTTCTCCGACAATTTCGCGATTAGGAAAGTTTGCGTTTCGCTGTCCTGTTTCGGAAATCAGGCTCGAGGATAGCGTTTCTCTTTCTTTTCTTTCCTCTTCTAGAAATTCGTCGTCCTTTCTCCGCCTGCTTGCCTCTTGTTTATCAAACCCTCTTCTTATCCTTTTAATTTCCTCTTCGAACTTTTACGGGCAGACGGCCGGATTGTTTGCAGCGGATCGGCCGGAGAGCGGTATCGAGACGCGTGGCCAATCGATAATCGGGCACAGCGCGTATTAAACCATGCATCATCGGCATTATCGTTGCCGAGGAATAACCGAAACGATCACCGGCAGGCTGGATCGGGGCACGGACTCTGTCAGGAAACACGCCGCGTAAACGATACACGGTGATTTTAAATCCGCTCATTACACCGGTCGGAATGTAATCTGCCGTGTGTATCTTGGCGCGTCCGATTCAGCGGAAGAACTCGACCGTGAAAACGTTAAATAAATTCGTCGATCTTATCGACGCCGGCCCTCCCAACGAGGAGGTTCGGGGATCTAGGAAATCGTTTCTGCCTCAATTTCACCGATGCTATCACTGGTGACGCTGGCTGGATTCTCGTCGTCGAATTTTTCCAAAACACGAGACGTAAATTGACCGGATAGGTGGGTATCTCTTGTACGTTAATTCGAGAGAGATTCAACTCGTTTACGTTGAGATTCAAAGAATCATTTTCTTCTTATCGCGAACTGCGAGACACCGCGTACGTTCGATCTGGTCTTCGTCGAACTACGTTTCAACGTGTTTCAAACCAAAATTGCGTCGGAGCAGCTCGGCAAACTGAAAGTCGCGTCTCGAGTTTCCTCGTCGTAAGCGTAATGAGCTTAACGCGCGACGCGCGCGCCTCGCCTCGCACGCGTTTTGCATATGAAAGTGACGCCCCTGGCCGTAGCGACGGTGCAAAATCCACGGCGGGGCCCGTGGTCGCGCGCTCATTATGATTCATTATTAGGTCCTTTTGTAGGCAGAGTCCGGTTCTCTGCTTCTATTTTGCCGATTTTTTTTTCTCTCTTCTCCCCAACCTCTCCACCAACCGATCCGGTATAGCCCCAATGACCATCTCCCGACCCCTTCCCCTTCGGCTCTTGCTTTCTCCTTTCCGTCTTTTCTTCGTCGGCTAGTAGGCGCGGCAGACACCTGTAGCGCTCGCGGTGACCGAGGGAAAAAGAGATAGAGAGGAGCGCGAGAAGCGGAGAGGAGAAAAAAAGGGAACAGCGAGAAGAGCGAAAGGCGGATGAAAAGCGAGCAAACGAACGCGACGTGTCTGAAACCGCGGCGGAGAAAAAGAAATAGGAACCAGGAGGAGAGGGCGAACGCGGTCCAACCGGGCCGCGAAAGAGAGAGAGAGAGAGAGAGAGAGAGAGAGAGAAAGAAAGAAGGAAGGTACAGGGAGGACGGGCAAAGGAGAAGTCGACACGAGGCCTGAGGCACCGTCGGTGTGGGTGAACACACCGGGGTCAAGCGAGTTCAACTCTGCTCCGGCTCGGGCATCACGCGGCTCTGTCCTTTCTCTTCTTCCTTCCTTCCATCATCATAGACGGATCTCTCGTCTTGTCCCAACTCTTGCGATACTTTTCACCGACGCGAAACCGATCCTCTCGTTTCTTTCTCCTCTTCCTCGATCGTTTCGAGATACGCTCTTCTCCCTACTCCCCCTCCCTTTTTTTTAACAGAAAAGACGCGACGCATGATCGTTCCACCAAACGAGACTTCCCTCGAGCAATTACGTAAAAAAAAAAAGAAAAAAAAAAAAGAAACGGTGGATCCTGTCTCAGGCACGCGGCGAAACGCAGCCGAAGCACCTGCTGCAACAACCACGGTAACCTGCAATCTGGGCCCCGGTGCTCCAATTTAACTCGGCCTATATACGCGGCCGACCTTCGCGTTCACCTGCGACTGAGACTCTCGAGCCGCTCGGCGGAATTCCTTTTTGAACACGGCGATATTCACCTGCGAACAAGCGGCAAACGATCTATCCGCGCACCGTCGAGCCGACGATACTCGACCACCGCGCTTTTTCGATCCTCCTTCCACGAGAGGAGCGTTCAGCTGCGTGATCGCGCCGACAACAACTTCATACAACACCTTTTCCCGTTCCGAGTTCTTGATATCTGCATATAATGATGACAGGTTGCGGGAGCTGCGGGACAGCTCTCGCGAACGGTGGCCTTTCCGTCCTTCGTCGAACGACGTAAATCGCTGGCCCATCGCGGCGTATACGCGCCAAGACGAAACAGGTGGGGCACCTGCGCGACGGCAGCGACCTGCGAGTCCGAGCGGGACGGGGAACGGCCGGCCGACGCGAGAGAGACAGAGAAGAGAAGAGAAGAGTGGAGAGGAGAGGAGAGGAGAGGAGAGGAGAGGAGAGGAGGCAAGAAGCAGGTGTATTTCGCAATGTAGCCTGCGCTGTGTATGCTAATTGGGCCAGAGTTAACGCTCGCCTCTCGGGATGCCCAGGACGGGATTTAACGAGCCCCCGAACAGGAAGCTCCTTTTACCTCCTTCTCCTCCTCCACCGCCCTCCACCCTCTAGTCTCTTTTTGTCTCGACTTTTTCTTAATCCTTCCTTCTCCTTGTATTCTTTCTTTCGTTGCCTCGCTTCTCGTTACGTTGCCTCGCGCTCACTTTGCTCCTTTGCTCCTTCTCCCACGTCGTCGTATTCTTCTTCGTCTTCTTCCTCTTCTTCTTCTTCTTCTTCTTCTTCGACCTGTTGTAGCGTGGCTGGCAAGGCGCCCTTCGAGTCGTCGATACCGTCGTTGTCGATGCTACCTATCTCGATTCTTTCTTTCTTTCTTCCTCTTTCTCTTTTTCTCTCTGTCCGCGAGATTCGTTAACGTGGAATTACGCGGGCTCGTGGCCCGGGGAATACGAAATTAGGCGACGCAGCCACGCACGCCGCGCGTATAACGAGGACACAAATCAAAAGCGAGCGTGTAGCTCCAACTGCCTCTCGTGCGACGAGTCCAAACAAATTGGCATACATTCCCGGCAGCGGTGCCACCTCTCCCTCGACTTTAAACTTTCCTGCTGAAAACCATCGCCGTTGGTTTATCGCCCCCCTCTGCCGTTTACTTCGATAAAAGAAATTCACTTTCGATCAATTGCAATGGCAGTGAGAATTTGTCGGCAGTCGTGGATAAAATCCGGCGCGTCGATTCCAAGTGGACTCTGGGTAGTTCCAAAAAGTCCAAAAAACAAAATTCCACGTTCCAGACGATACTGGCGAGGTTATCGCTCTAATTGCGTCCAAGCCTCGCAAACTCTTCGCAATTGTTTGAGCGAGCAAAGGCTCCAGAAGCTTAAATTCGAACGCCGGTTGTCACTGATCGTCTCGCTTCGACAAACTCAAGGAAAGAGGGCGTGCATCTTTGACGAGGTAATGATACACTGTAACCCGTATCTGTCTGTGATACGGCTGATAAGAGTTTTATCAAACGGTGTAGTACACTGTTTTTAAAATCGAGGAAAGAAGCTGGGCCGCGAGTGGGCTGGACGAATGGATAATTCATGCCTGCTCGATCTGTTTTGCTACGCTCTGATCGGTATACCGCGTTCGATCGCGATCGAGCGCGTGCTTTTGAGATAATTCAATATCCGAATGGGGAGATTGGATCTCGTTTCTCCTTCTGCGAATCCTGTCCGCGGTTGTTCGAATCTCGAATCTTTGCGACGACGCTTTATTTTATAAACTATATTGTAAAATAGATATCGCGCGGTTCAACGTCGCGTCGATTCGTTATTATTGCATTATTTCTGTGTGTGAGAGAGACAGAGTCTGACTCTCTGATGCAATTACGTGGAATTTATTAGAAATACTCGAGTTCTTGTCCCACATATAAACAGGTGCATAAATAAGGCGGAGCGGAGCGCCGCCAAATCTGGCGTGACGCCATCGTGCTACCGTGGCACGTACAAATGACCTTATACGGCGGGCTTGGTGGACCTTCGTCGCCTGGCAAAGTCCTCCAGGGATAAGGATCTGGGGATATTCGGCAAAACCGTCCTGTCGATCTGAAATTCGAGCGCGTCGCGGCCGTCGCGATCTTATCGAGCGGTTGCCGAGTCCGGAACGAGCCGAGAGTTTCGGAGCCAGAAAAAGGAGAGGAGGGGAGGGGGGGGGACACGTGGGCGTTGCTTCAACATTGGCTATTAATTAGCCGTTAATTATCGGCTCGTTGCTCGACGAGTTGTCGATAACCGGCCTATCTCGGCGTATCATCGTGGAAACGAACGCACGAAACTGTTTCTCCCTGCCTCGTCGGGATTTCATCGATCGTATCGGCAGTCGAATTATGCTACGTGTTACAGGTGAGCTTCGAACGACGAATATCGGTTAAATTCGGACGACGGAAGAGGAGAGATTCTTCGGCAATCTCGCCTTCGAAAGCTAGTGGAAATTACCTCGACGTGCGAGAGGTTTGTTCGAGAGAAACACGAACGAGACACGTCTGAAATATTTTCTCAAATAAAGTTTCCGCGTCGTAACAGCAGCGGTCTCGTGTCAATCGACAGTTAGCTGTCCGGGGAACTTAAATCACGCGGTTCGAGCGGCACAAACAGCGTTTCGCAACCAGAGGATTATAAACACGGGCGTTGCATTCCCCCGCACGAGCAATCGCGTCGATCGAATAAAATTTTATCTGGCCGGCGAGCCGAACGAAACAGGAAAGGGGGAAAGAAAAGAGAAGAGAAAAATGAAAAGTTCGAGACTTTACCGGATCGCGCAATCCACGGACAGGCGGCGCTCGCTTAATTTCGCGTTATCTAGTCCGCGGCTACGATTAATCACCGCATGCCGCAGCACGCGCCCGTTTCTGAAAAAACGGGGGAAAAAGTTTTACGATTACACGCGGCCTGTCCGCGGGAACCAGGTCACCGTAGCTGGGGCCTATTGATCGCGATCGTTTACGATTTCCATTCGGAACGATACGCGCCGGTGCTGGGGAGTAACGAGGCCGCCCCGCCTTCACCGGCTAACAATTTTTTTCCAAATACAAATTCGAGCATTAAATTAAAAGCTCGTGGACCACAATGTACACACGCACGCGCGCACACCGGGGAGAACCAGTTCGCGTCGTCTGTCGTTGTCCCTTTCTCTCGCTGTCGAGCGAAAGAGAGGCTGCAACAAACGAGAGCTGCGTGTACGCGGGTGACAATAACTATAAGTCTATTGTCTCGTGGACCGTGTATTTATCGGCCTATTCAACGCAAATATGGCGAGTACGATCATAAAGTGTTTGGACCACTCGGTTCGGGTGAAATAGCGCGCACAATTTGCAGTTGCGCGTATCATAAACGCGGTGTGGGTCCAGCTACGTCATCGCCGTGTGTCGCCGTGTGTCGCATAGAGCCTCTCTTTCTCTCTTTCACCTCCTCCGCGAAGGTTCCTCTGCCGGGAATTCGCTGCCGTTCCACTTAATAAACACTCTCTTTGGTTCCTCCGCGCGCGCGCGCGCGCGCGTATGTGTGTTTTCGAGAGACCACCGTCGCGAGAATCTCTTTTTTCCATTCTTCACTCTCGATTCCCTTCCCCCCCCCTTTTTTTTCGTCGTCTTCTTCGCTCTCTTTATCAGCGCAGCACGCGGCTTCTCGGAATTCCAGGCGGCGTTCCAGCGCACGCCACCGGATCACCGGCCATTCTCGATTTCGTGCTCCGGAACCCAAACACGCTCGTGTGGTCCGGCGTGCTCGACGTCCACCAGAGTGCAACCACGGGAATCCGTGGACCGCGGCGGCTTCCTCCAGCCATCCGGGCTGGAACCGGGTATGTAAAACATCGTTCCTCGGCGAGTTGCCGCGACGAAACTGAAACTGAAGCCGGAGAGAATCGGCGTGGATTCGCTCGTGTCGGAAACCAGAAGGCGACTGGATCCTCGAGTGGAAAATCGTACGAGGGCAAAAAGTAGGCGAGAAGCTTCGAAAGCTGGACGCGAGCAACGTCAAAGGTCAAAATTCACGAAGAAGGCTGCTGGCGCATAAACCACGGAAATCAGATAACTTGCGGAGAATTTGGCGAACGGAGCGAGTCGCCGTGTTTGACGTATCGTCGTATAAAAGCAGCGTGAAGTTAAAGAACCGTTCGATCCGGCTGTAACTTTCGTCCGCTCGCCTCGTGGAAGTCGAGTGATTCTCGGAAGTCGCGTGCTTTTTTCTTCTTCTTCTTCTTTTTTTTTTTTTTTTTTTTTAAAAGGTCTCAAGCTCGAGAGAAAGGCGGTTGCCCGAAAATAAAGAGATATTTATTGGGAAAGTTTCCGTGTGGCAACTGTGCAACCCAATCGTTCATTAAAAAAGAAAGAAAGAAAAAGAAACAGAAACAGTGCGCGCGAAATTTTGGTACTTTTACCTCCTTAGTGATTATAATTCGCGTCTTTGTAGTAACTTGATCAATAAAGTACACGTAATTCATCGGGACGTGAAAAATGTTCTTCTTTGCTGCAGCATCTCAGCTGCGAACCGGAAGCAGCTCCGCAGCTCTGCGCGTGAAACGAGGCGAACAAAATGCGTCAGGTCGTATAATTTAATACTTTCCAATTAACGTTCGCCGCGCTTCACACAGGTGATTTATCCAAGCGTGCTCTTCTCAGGCGTGTTAAAAACGAAACACGTTTTTAATGTCGTTTTAGCACGGCGAACGGGCCGCGATGCGGCTGTAAATTAATCGCAATTAAAGCCCTTTTACGCCTAACGTGCCTGCGTCGCTGAATTCCTCTCGTAAATTCGGCGTTGCGTCGTTGCAAGGCGGCGCAAAGTGCGAGAACACTCTCGAAACAGCTCGAGCCAGGAAGAGGCAACGCGTCTCGAAGAGATTGCCGAGGTCAGGTGAGGAAATGGACCCGAAAGGAGATTGGTCGCGCACTTAAATCACATTTTTCACGGTTCTACCAAAGACGACGCGTGTGTTACACGCCCCGTGACCAACGCAAAATTCCCCGAAAACTGTGACAGAAACTTGCCATTGAAAAAAAATAAAATAGACAGTCGGCATTTGATCTTAGATACACTCTTTCGGTCGATAATACTCGGACAATTCCCGTGATACGCGTAAATCTCGAGTCTTCGACTTGGTCGTTGAAGGATCATTGGCGAGGTCTCTACTCGAACCTCCGAGCTAATCACTTCCTTCCGACTAGTCGATACCCGGTTGCTTTACGAGTCTCTGGCGATTTATCTTTTGAATTTGGAAACGAGACGACGCGTGTGATGTAATCGACCTCTATGAGACGTGAGAATAATATAACACCCTAATATATATCCCTTGAATTTTGAGAGAAGGTGAGGAGAGAATTTCTATTCAACAAGTAAAATTGAAAACTCCGTTCTACCCTTCGATCTTGGAAGTTTCCGTTTCTCTCGGGAGGGAAGAAACGTGGACAGGCGTCGCCGAGAGTCGCCTATCGGAGAAAAGAAGCAAAACGCGGAGGGCGCGCGTGGTGTTTGCCGTATTATCACGGACATTCGTTCTGGACGAGTGTCGCTAGGCTTCTTTTCCCCTCAGCCGGAACAGAACGACAGATAGCGGCGCAGCCCCGGGGCACTCGCCAGCCACTGATACGACACTGGCTGCCCCGTCCGCTGCTCTTCGTTTCGTTCTGGCTAATCTTGAATTGTGACGTGCTCACCGGCTCTCGCGAAATTTACCGTCCCCGTGCGTTCCCTTCGCGCGAGACACTCGGCCGCAAGCTGATACTCGCTGAGTATCCACTTGAAGAGGCCACTGCTACGCGCGCGCACGCCTGCTATCCGCCTGCGATCGTTCCTCTTTCTCTGCCCGGCCGCCGTCCCGTGCCTTTCGTCTCGCTCGTGATTTCGGTCCTCCCTCGCGAGCGCGCCGCGCGAAAAGGGACGAAAACGACGGCGTTGAAAAATGTGTGCGGTAATGCGCCCGCGGGAGATTTATCGCCGGTCACTGCCACGAGGGAATTGATCGTGCGATTACGAGTACTTGTTATTCCGTGAATCGGGACTGGGAATTATTGAATATCTCTTTGCACGCGCCGAAAAAAAAAAAAAAAGAACGCGCCGTGAATCCGTAATCGAGGACGGAGCGGCTCGACTGACTCGCCGATGCGAGATCTGTACAGACTAATTGTAAGGACGGAATCTAGGATGGTCGGTTTTAGGAAACATTTGCAATTGAGATCTTTCTGATATTTCCCTTTGTACTCCAACTTTTTTTTGACTTTTTACGCATATCTAGTAAATTATTTATTTGAAAAAGTAAAAATTACGAGTGAGAATGCTGAAATCAATTATTTAAAATTCTTCTGCGTGTGGTATGCACTAACGTTACTTTTATTTTTCTCACAATCAATCACTGGAATCACCGAATCGAAGTCTTTCCGCTTTTTTGTGTTCCGGTAGAATAATCTCAATTATTTTTATACCGATCAAAAACAAATTCATCGTCGCTACCATCTTCAAATAATTCGCTTCCTATTTTATATTTTTTGACACGATGTATGCACACTAGTTTTGATTTATTCAATCAGAGAAACTGCAATCACGCAACGGAGCATGTAAGTAAGTAGAATTTGTTAACAACATTTTTGTCTTCCCTCCTATTAGACACCATCGTCAAATATCGTCCCGGTACAAAAGATTAAAACGTTTCGAGTCATGGCCCATTTTACGTTCACACGATTGTTTACACCTCCCGAGCAGAGACTTTTCCAGAGGAAGTCGCAGCTTGCTCCTCTCACGCCTCCGCATCATCCATCTCTGAATCCATTAGAGCGCGGTATCGCTCGCATCAGAAAGTAGTTGCACGTGTGTATCGGTAGCTCTGCGGGCCTCTCTCAGCCAACGACCGGTATCGTGTCGTGGACGATGTTCCGCGCCACCAGGGATCATTCGTGTTCCGTTCGGATCGAACGTGACAGTTACCTTGACTTTGATTCGCGAGCTACCGCATTGAAAATTCCCCCAGCGAGACACGTTCACCGTCTCTCTCTCTCACGATACGTATCGTCCTTCGTTTCTCGGCCGCGACACGTGTCGTTCGTAAATTGTACTTATCGACGTTTCGCCGAACAAAGGGAAACGTGAACTGCCGATGTGGAGCACCGAGACGTGCAACGAGTAGTGCGAGAGCTCGTAAAGAACTTCTTTCTCCGACTCGGAGAAGGGTGTTCCCTCTCTTGCGTCACTGCTCGCACTACTCGTTTGCGCGCTACCCGTATTGTATCGGCGTTATGAAAATATGAGTTTGCGGATCGAATTGACGAGATGAAACGATAAGAAGAGATAAGATAACGGATAAGAGACACTGGTGTATTCGTCTTCTTTCGAGAAAAAAAAAGAAAAAAAAAAAGAGAGAACTGAAAGTCGAACGACGTTCGAGATACAGAGAAAGAGAATGAATCGATGGATTTGCGTAAAACAAAGTTGCGAGAAACTGGCGCGGCGGTGTACACGGTCGGTATTCCATCGGAGGTGGGGAAGAACACGATTCCCGCGCATAGTTCCCATCGGTTTGAAAGGGGCGCGCGGGCGCGCGCGCGATTGAGTTATCTATCAGCCGGCTAATCTTAACAACGTTGACACTCCGGCGTGGCGACCGAATGCCACACACCTCGTGACGGTTCGCGTTAACGACCCCCCGTCTGCGATTGTCTGGCCCGATATCCAACCCGGCGCGATCCAGAAAACGGCAATTATCGAGCGAGCGAGAGAGGGAACGGGGAGAGCGAGGGAACGGGAACGGGGAGGGCGAGGGCGGAGGCGAGGCGCCAAGTCGTGAGCTAGTTGTTAAGTGATTCCGATAACCTCTCAATCGTCCGGCAAACGGGCACGCCGCTGCAAACGGGATAGAACCGCTGGTCGGTTCCATCGTGGAACGGACGAGAGAAAAATCGAAGCGAGAGCCACGTCGCACCGGGCCTTAGTCGCGCGGACGCCGCGCGGGCCGTGGAATAATTAACGGTGGACTCGTGGAGCGCGACCTGGATCGCGAGAACGTATCGCTTCCTCGTCCACGTTCCTCGCTTCTTCTTCCTCTTTCTCCCTCGTTCGACGACATCGCCAGACACGATGCTAACGGTCGTCGGCCAGAAACTTTAGCCAACAACGGAGAAGCCGAGGTGTTGACTCGATCCGATGATTCGTCGATTGCAATTACTAAAATTCGAACAGACGTCTGTTACTGACTGGGAAAATCTGCTCTGAAAATAACGAAAGGACAAATCTTTGTTCTCGAGATAACGCTCGAGGTGTCGATAGTTCAAAGTTGACACAGGGAAGACACAAAGTTATACATAATTCTCCTGTTTTATTATAATTTATTTCTAGTCCGTTTTAACGTGTTCGTCTCTTTGACTAACACATTCTTGGCTAAAGTGAAGCAACCGATTCTTCGATGATTAATTGATTCAACATCAGATTTGACAGTAACGATCGATAAAAATCGAGGAGATTTGAAATAAAATTCTAAGCAAAGTTGTCAAGTGCGGAGCTCGTTAAAAGGACCACAGATTTTCATTGCGTATTTATGACGAGGAGAAGATGAAAGTAACCGGTCTAATGAAATCGATAGTCCAATGGTCCGATCGGTATCGACACTTGGACTTGTGCTCGCGCTCCACCTACGATCCGCACGCCCACGCGACGCGGATTTTTCCAACATTGATGGCTCAATGGACGACCATTGACACCGGGACTCGAGCGAAAAATCCTTCAACGAAACGAAAAACTTGCTTTCTTTCTTAGACTTTGTAAAATTTACAAATCTCATTTCGAGAGTTGAAACAAAGGTGGTGGAAGAAGACACGGCGAGTGGGTACACACGAAAATTCCTCGGGGTCGTTCGCTTACTCGGCGAATCGTATCGCTTACCGGCGCGGCGCGTGGAATTTCGCGCGGCGTATCGCCGTCCCGAGCACGTGGAAGTTCGACTCTGTCAACGCGTGTGCAGGCCAGCGACGAAAACGAAAAGAATGACTAAAAAAAAAAAAGTCGTGGACCCATGGGGGAGCGGGAAGAGTGGCGAGAGAGTGTTGCGCGGAGGTTGCGTGCCATAAAAAATCACCCGCAGCTCATAAACTAACGCTAGATCTTATCCGGGCGAATGCCGAACGACTCGCGTCCGCTTTGCAGATTCCGAGCGTATTTCTTTGGCGTCACGCTCGAATCTACATATGCAGGATGCTCGCCTCCTTTATCTGATTCAATGTTAATCAAATCGCGGACGCGAGGTAACGAAGTGGCCGTTTTAACGCCGATCCACGGAAAAAACCGACGGACGACGCTGGTTTTAAATTCGTATTTTCTAAATTGAACGAAATTGGCAAACTTCCGTTTGGATTTGTAAAAGCAAAGCATTCTAGCGTCTTTGGAATTAAATTCCAAATCATATCGTTCCAAACTAATTTCCTCGTCAAAGACGAAGCATCCTAATCCAACGATTATCCGGCCAACTGAGGCAGGAATTCTAGGACAAGCGAGGGACACACAGGTGCGTGTTCACCGAGTCTTGCAGCACGCGCTTCGCGCGCTTTGTCGTGCGCAATAAAACGCGCGAGTTTAGCGATAAGAAAAAGGAAAAAGAGAGAGAGAGAGAGAGAGAGAGAGAAAAGAAAAAGCAACGAGCGAGCACAGCGGGACGACGACGAAGCGTCTTGCGTCTTTCGGAGCCGTGATATTCCTCAGGAACTGTTGCCACGGGTCCAGTCCACGGGCACCGTGCACGACTGCGTAATGAATTTCGGAACGAAATTTCCGCCGGGGCCCGTTTTAATGCGGGAATAAAGTAGCGTCCGGGTCGATGGGGTCGCGGGCTGCGCCGCAGCGACCACGCTCCTCGAAGACAATGGGGCCCTGTGTGTACGCGTGTATGGCCCATATGGGAGGCCCCTTCGCCGGGGCAGAAACGGCCGGCGAGAACATTGTCTCGAAAAACCATAAAATAAAGCAGCGGCCGGTTTCGGCTCCTCGAGCCAGCCCCGACCAACCGCTACGTTCCTGCTGCTCCTGATGTCTTCCCGATATACAAGCCTATACTACTACTACGCTACGACTACGCCGGGAAATTCTGCAGCTCGTTCAATTTACCCTCTAAGGGTAAAGATTCCTCCTGAACGCTCGCTCCATCGGAGAACAGTCCAGCGTCGTCCGGGGCACTTGTACCGCTGGCTGTCTCCTCCTCTCCCACCCGTCTTCGTGGAAGAAGAAGAAGAAAGGTCGACAGGGGTGCCTCCTCTCCGACGAGTTTTTCTCCGAGGCACTCCGACTTTCGACCGGAGGAAGTAAGGTAGTTATGTAATTACGTTTCGCTTAATGCAAAGGATAAATTACTCGGCCCGTAGAGGTAGAAGGTAGAAGGTAGGAGGTAGGAGGTAGGAGGTAGAAGGTAGAAGGTGGAAGGAGGAGGAAGAAGAAGAGCTGGACCGTAAAATCGGACGGCTTTTATCCGAGCAATAATTCAAAGCGATCTGTCTTCCACTTCTTTACATAATACCACCGCGCGCGTTGCACGTTGAAAGTATCTGAAGCTGATCCGCCGCCATCGAGGCAACGCCAATCGCCCCGATGATACTTCAATCCACCATAACTCCTGGCTGTCCAGTAAATTCCTCTCTCTATCGCTTAAAATCCAATTACGATTAAATCGAGAGGCGAGCGCCGGCGCGCAATATTTCAGCGAGGCTGAAATCGGGTGGAAAAAGAAATTCGAAGAAATTGCGAGGAGTCACGAGAGGACGCGACGACGAGGCAGCGAGAGAAGACGGAGCAAGGAGAGGAGGAGGAGGAGGAGGAGGAAGAACAACGGCGCGTCCCGCGGCCACCCGGCAGCCGGCCAGTGGTCGCGGAGAGTATTCGGGGCCCCCGCTCGGTCGCCCGCTCGTAAATTCTTTCGGTGTAATCATAATAAATCGTGCCGCCTCCGATCGGTCTCCCGTCGCCATTTTTCCCCTGCCCATTTGCAACCGATCATCCGGGCGTCGTTTCAATTGCCACGGGGATAAAGTACTCGCAGGCGTCGCATAAAGCGCTCAGCCGCGTGCGCTCACACGCACGTCGTCGCGCGGCTACACGCGCGAGTAACGTTACGCCTCGCCTCGCCTCGCCTCGCCTCGCCTCGCTCGCGAAGATATCCATCTCGTGGGCGCCCGCGCGAACTTGATTTATCGGGTTCTCGCGATAACCCAACCCAGAGAGAGCCACGGCGGCGGCGGCGGCGGCGGTTGGTGCCGTACCGTGCCGTAAACAGAGAAACAAAAAGAAAAAAGAAAGAAAAGAAAAGAAAAGAAAAGGAAACGGGGGAAAGGAAGAAACGAGCGAAAACAGAGGCGAAAGAAGAAGAACGTCCAACGAGAGAAGTTCTTCTTTCCTCCCGCTTCCTTCTTTCGGGTCCCGATTCCAGGAATCGACATAAATCCCGGCGCTTTATAATCTGCGGTGGAAGGAACGTTGGAGATACGATCGGGTGGAGGAGAGAACTCGCTGTGGCGACTCTTGTGCGAGCGTAGTGGCTAGCAACGAGAGAGGAGAGAGCGCGTGTGCAGCAGGTGCTGTCCAAGGGCGGATTTCAAGCACGTCCGCTTCGCCGAATTGAATTTTTCGCACGTTTTCACTACTAAATCTGTGATTCGCAACCGAACAACGTCGCGTATCGAATATTTTATTTTTTACAGAAATCTTTTCAAACGCACAATCCCAACAACAACAACAACAACAACAACAACAACCAGCAACAAGTGGCTCTCGCCTTTTTATCACGATGCTCGCGAGGCAATTCTAGACACGAGGTACACTCGTACGTACTGACCGCCTCGAGGCATCAGCACCATAATTCCACGTTACTCTCGCATTAACTCAGCGAATCATCTGCTTTGAGCTGTTCACCTGCGTAACACGTTCTCCTCCACGGATGGTAAATCTTTCGCGTGTCTCGGAGATAAGATCTAAGAGAGCTCGATTTCGTCGTGTTATTACGTTAATTATAACACGTACCGCGTCTTTTCCATATTTTTCCCGGGCGATCTTTATTCCTCGCAATCTACCGGTTCGATCTTTCTTCGCGTTCGTATCTTCTACTTTGTATTCGTTGTACAGTTATCGTTATCGTATCGTTATCGAGAGATCAAATTAATATTCCACGCAACGGCCGAAAGAGGTAGCCGAACGTAAGAGTTATCGAGGGGGATAACTATCGAGGAATCGGGATCGATTTTTCCTTTGAAACACGATACGGACCAGCCACCCTCGCATCCGGAACTCCGACCATCTTTCGACGCAGGCTCTCACGAACGCGACAGGACCTCGGCACCCGGAGGAAATCTTCCCACAAAAAGTAACAGGTAGGTATCCTGTTTCCATTGAGAAACAGGTAGAACGGTCTTGGACGGTGTCTGGAGCGTCAATAGCCATCGGTGGATCGGTGAAAGGGCACGGAAGGATGCCCTCCTTGAAACAGATTAATATATGCAAAAGTTCCCGGCGACCAAACGTCTTTCCCACCGGAACAAGTGAACCCGAGCTACAGAAAAATCTCTGCTCCACCTGTGATTCACCTTTTCTCTCTCTCTCTCTCTCTCTCTCTCTCTTTCGATCGTTCTCATCGATCCTGGGAGACTCGAGCGGGAAGTAGAGACTTTTCCCAGGAGTTTGCGAGATCTCCGTCATCCGCGACAAAAGTCCTTTGCTTCCTTATTCCGCGGTTGTTTGTTACGCGTTCGAAACTCTCTGTTTGTTCGTTCATCGTAGCATCACTCGGTCCCGAACTTGCCGATAATGTCATTCGTCATATTTGAGAAACGCGATGAATTCCAACGCCAATTTCACCAGAGGAGCCCGCTCCTTTTTAAAAGCATCAAACAGTCGCTCGCGATTGTATCGTGACGTATCGAGGAACGAGGTCATTAAAAATCCATCGTTAACCGAGTTCTGGTTCTGAGTTCGCGTCTCTAAGAAGGGCAGAGAAACTGCGGGTAGGAAAGTCGCAGGGGGGGGTCGTCGATCGGAAACGGATCCGATATTCCAGGCGGCATCGTTTCTCTAATGGGTCCATGGGGGGGGGGAGGGTTGCATTTCCCATGGAGTGACCGCAAGGTGGTCCATCGAATTTCTCAGTCCCCTCCGGGACTTGGATCCAAACGAGGCTCCCATGGGGTCCCGTGAGCGCAACCAGCACCTGCCCCACGGTCACCGCCCCGCTGAAAACCTTCTCCTTCCTTCTCGAACGATCGTCTCTCAACCGCTACCGTGGAGCGGCAAGTCGGCCGCGAGTGGGAACGAAGGATGGAGAAGGGAAAAAAGGCGGGAAGATTTCACTACACCTTGGGCCTTGGTTACAACGTCGATCGATAACATCCAGCTAATTAATTCGTGTTCCATCTGCGATAATTGGAATACCTATCCGTCGATCAATCCGTTTCCACGGTTCCCACCGTCGAAGCGTTGCGGCATCGCTGCGAAGCTCACGTGCTCACCCGCTCGCTGCCACGGTGGCTTACAGCCACCGGTTCGAATCGGACCGAACGCTCAGAAAACGTAACGCCGCTTCGTCCCGTGTTGCGGGGCACGGGTAATTGCCACAAACGCCGCGACGTCTCGATCTCCTTTCTCACGTGTCACCGCGACGCAGCACGTTTCGTTAGACGTTCGACTTAGCGAAACGGGCTCATGTGAAACCGCGCCATTAACACGAGCCGAGATGTGCCGAGGCAGCCGAGACACTGTCGACACTGTATTTAAAAGAAAGGAAAAGAAAGGGGGGGAAAAAAAAAAAAGAAGAAGAGACTACGGATGAGTTCCTACACGCTCGCGCTTTCGACATCTTTCCTCCTTCGTTCGTTCCGTTCGATCTTCTCAAATTATCCTGTCGCGCGTGATTAATGGGGCTTTAATTGATTACAAAATGGTTCCAATTTGTACGAGTGGAAAGACGTCGATAGCGGAGATTGTTTTTAGAAATGCTGGTGCAACGCTGGAGCCGGGTATTATTGTTCGTTTTATCAGAGAGCACGATTGCGAATGAAATTAATCAGTGTCGGGCGAAAGGTGTGTGGGTAAATTGGAGCGTATCGAGCGAACGTACGGAGCGGCGTAGAGCTGCGGAGATCCGTCCGACAGGGCCACGACACGACAGAACAGCGGCTCGGCAAGCGGCAATGGCAACAGGAGGCAGCGTGCCGGCGCTGTCTCTAGTTCTCACGGGGTTACGAGAAAGCGTTTCTCCTCTTTCTCTCTTTCTCTCTTTCTCTCTTTCTCGCCGCTCGCTTTTCTCCCTTCGCTCCGATTCGTCTCTTCCTTCCTACGAAGATCGCTAGACGTGGCTGACGAAGCGCCGACAACAGCTCGTGAACTTTCGTCTCCGGCGATCGAGATCCGTTCCAAGATCAAGAACGAATTCCTTCCCCGTCCCCGACGCCCGCAAATTTATCTCGAGTCAAGAGGTAAAGAGCGATTCGATTCCACTGACGTTCCTCTCTCAGCAACAGCCATCTCTCTTCGCGACAAATTTAATCTCTACAGCAAGTTCAGTCGTTTGGGAAAGCGTGTAACACGACAACTATAAATGATCCGTGACTCACTCGGGCGCCATCGAGGTGACGAAACGTCGAGACCTCGTTAATTAGTCATTCAGTTTCTAAAACAGCGGAGCCACGCGGAGAGGGAAGAGTAATAGCCAATTTCCAAATTGAAAAGAATCCAAGTTCGTAAGCAAGACGCGCGCGTACGCACGCACGCACGCACACGGGCAAGCGTAATTACCGATTTCACGGCCCTTTAATGACACGGCTGCATACAGTCGGTCGACGTTGCCGGCGCGTCGAAATCACTTTCGCACGACCCAGAGAAATAATCGGTGTTCACCTGTGCACGCGGGAACGAAGGTACCTTCGATTCGTTGTATACGAAAGGTGAAATCTCAAAGCAACCAAGGGGAACCTTGACCCGGGTCGTGCGAGACCTGTCGCCTGACAAAGCTGCATCTATTCGACCCCGTTCGACTCCTCTCTTTCCCTCCGTTCGACGAAGAACTGCAACCTGCATTTCCCACGGAAGCGGAAAAACCCGGTACGTCGGCGAGGGAAAGTCTGTCGGGCGTTTGCGCGATTCCCAATGGCGAGTTTCTGTCCTCGTCGCGTTCAAAGCTGCTTTAAATTGTTCGTGCAGACCGATTACCCGCTATATTCCTGCAAGTGACGAGTTCTTCGTAGTAGTATTTGTAATATAGATAGCTGGAGAACTGGAAGATTGGGAGGGTGACGAGGAAATTGCACAACCAACTAATCTCTTTAAAGTACAC
Source organism: Melipona bicolor (assembly GCA_030673865.1). Lineage (NCBI taxonomy): Eukaryota > Metazoa > Arthropoda > Insecta > Hymenoptera > Apidae > Melipona > Melipona bicolor. Next base: position 2,526,620 of record JAHYIQ010000028.1, read on the forward strand.
CCCGCTCCAAAAGTATCAGGACACTTGCAGAAGATGAAACAAATTTGGAAAACCATTAGGAAAGTGTTATAATTTATACATACATAGCACCCCCAGCTTAATATAACCAACTTTGAAATAAATTTAAGAAATTATGACAATTTCCTACTAGTTTTCCAAATTTATTTCATTTTCTGCAAGTGTCCTAATACTTTTGGAAAATGCATGGAACCAAATAGTAGCAGAAACAATAGAAAAGAAAATTTAACTTTCTTGTGCTAATAAACTATATATACCTCTCGCAGCTTAATATAACCAACTTTGAAATAAATTTAAGAAATTATGACAATTTCCTACTAGTTTTCCAAATTTATTTCATTTTCTGCAAGTGTCCTAATACTTTTGGAAAATGCATGGAACCAAATAGTAGCAGAAACGATAGAAAATAATTAAAAAACGCGGTGGACATATCGAGAAAAGAAAATTTAACTTTCTTGTGCTAATAAACTATATATACCTCTCGCAGCTTAATATAACCAACTTTGAAATAAATTTAAGAAATTATGACAATTTCCTACTAGTTTTCCAAATTTATTTCATTTTCTGCAAGTGTCCTAATACTTTTGGAAAATGCATGGAACCAAATAGTAGCAGAAACGATAGAAAATAATTAAAAAACGCGGTGGACATATCGACGAAAAGAAAATTTAACTGTCTCGTGCAAAATTAATGTTATTATTACTATAATTTAAACTATATATACCTCTCGCAGCTTGATATAACCAACTTTGAAATAAATTTAAGAAATCACGACAATTCCCAAATTTACTTCATTTTCTCCAAGTGTCCTAATAAATACTTTTAGAGGGAGGTGTACGTTCGCATGTTTGACACTCTCGCACTCTCGTGCCGCTAAAAGCTGGCACTTTTCGATTGGAAGATTGACGCTTCGTCAGCTTTGTCATTTCCATCTCGCGTCATCTTGCAAAATCACCATCGCGCGGGGAGTACATTCTCCGCGTTCCGCGCGGAGTATAAAAACCGTATAAATACCACGAGGATTAAGACTCGCATTGAGCGCGAGAGGCACACTTATCACTTTCAACGTCATTCGGCAGAAATAATGCCGTCATTGTTGTGAAAATCGTCGAAGGCTCGTGGCGGGACGAGCGAGAGAGCGGCAGGCAAGGCAGGCAAGGCAGGCAGGCAGGCAGGTCGCGTAGTAGTATTCGGAGAGATCGCCTAATAAAATCTGAATGCCCGGACGGCTACCTTTTGATAGCGTTTGACGCGAAGACAATCGCGCGATGATTACCGCCGCGAAGGATAATAGATTTCCTTCTCCCGATCCCTCCGCCTGGAGGTTCTCGCGTCGCGTCCTGCATGGACATCTCCGTCTGGCACTCTCTTACCAGATCCACCTACGCGCGGCTAGTTTCGCGACGAGGAACGCGCAATTTCATTCTAATTGATAGTACACTCGCGATCGTACGCGATCGGTGTGTCTCTCCCGATACCGGTTAGCTGCTCGGTATCCGCGCGCGTACAAGTCGTAAACGGATTTTTCTAATGGGCCGAGATTCGTGAGAAAGCCCATTACGATAGGTGATACGGAAGGTTGAAACGCTGGGCCGGAATGCTGCCGCGGTTGGACAGAAGCGCCTTCGTCTTATTTATTCCACGTCGGGTTCCACTCGCGATTCGCACTCTCCTCGCTGCTCTCCGCGGAATGGTCGGAGGTGGGATTCTTGGAAAATGGTCGACGAATAAATTGCCGCTTTTTTGTCACGTTGAGGCAATTCTATTGTCGTATATTCTTCGTTCGCTCTTGGGGCAACTGGTTTGCCAGCGATATTTTTATCGGTATTCCGCTCTCTATCGGCAATTACTCGCGACTCGGTACTGGCATTTGAAAACCGGGCGAAATGTCAGAAATAATTAATTATTGAATTCGAAAGGGATACGTATGCGATACGACGGATTTCTTCGACGGCGACAGCTGGTACTTGGGTCGCGCACTGTACGACGACCATGGGAACGTGAAGCGTGTCACGTAGAGAGAGACGAGCTGAATTCGAGCTTCGAGGTGTTAATTTCTCGAATAAAAATTCCAGGCGAACGAAAATTCCAGGGAGGAAAGGTTATCGACCCACGGACACCCTCGCCCTCGTGGTAGCTCGCCACTACTGACGGGTCGGCCGCCACTTTTTGTCCAGCTTCCGGCTCGGGATCCCTTCGCGTGCCACCGGAAGCGTTTAGGCCTCGTCACGCTTGTTTTAATTACAAGACGGTGCACCCGCACAGTCCTTCTTTCTCGTTCGTCGGCCACGCAACGTTGCTACATCCTTGGCGAGAGCTTCGACACCTGGCACACTCTCCAGAAGGGAATTAATTTTTTGGATTAGCTTATCGGCACTAGCCGAGCCAGCTATTTCGCTCGAGGGAACGGGGTTAAGACCGGCTAAGCAGGTCTTTGTGTTAATGAGGTTCCGGCCTGAAACAGCGACGAACAGCGTTTCTTCCTCGTCTCTGCTCGCGACTGCTCGTTACCTCACCTCGAGTGAAGTCCGATAATATCAATTTGCTTCTCGATCGACGCACGCCCAACGAATTACATCGTTTTTTTTATTCCTTCCGTTTTATTATTCGTCACGCGGCGAGACGCGTATTTATTCCCTCCTCCCGAAGCATCGCGCTGAGATAATAACATTAAATTCCCAGCCGTGACGAGCACGAAAATAATATCGTAAAATGACGTCGTTCAACGCCCGTCTCGCCGATCGATGCCTCCATACCAGCGAAAATAACGATCCGTGCAGGTGAACCCGCGAGTGCTTTCGGTGCGCTCGGGTGTCGGACGAAGCGCGCGCGGAACAGGTTAATCTCTGGATTCCAGCCATCAAACATCCCTATCGCCGTTCGTGGCCATCTCTCGAGAGATTTACCGGTAATGCTCGTCGTAAGGTAGATTACACGTGACCACGGTTTCACCCGGCCGCTACACCGAACGACCGATTAATCCGAAAATACTGTCCTGACCATCGGCCTCCTTCCCTTCTTCCGCCATTCTGGTGCCCCTTCTCGTCGCAAAGTTGACCAACGACGACTCTCGCTCCGGAAACAATTAAAACGAAAGTTTACAGCTCGTCGTCGCGGCTAAACTGTTTATTCGACCGATAAAACGTCCAGCCGTCGTTAGGAGTCGACGAAAATGAACAAGGGCGCACGCACGTGCGAGACGCCGCGAGACGACGAGAACGACGAAGAAGAAGCGAGCCGAGCTAGCCTGCGGAGACGCTGGCCACGTTCACACGAGGCGCGGATTCGTGACTCCCCGAAGGTCCTAAACGCCTCGCGAGTAGGAATAAATTGCGACGAATCGCATGCCGAGAGACCATGCCCCGTACGATGTACGCTGCCGCTTACAAAGTATGAACTTTTGTCGGGAGCGTGGCGAGCGAGCGCTCGCCGCTTGACGACTCGTGCGCGCAGGTAGATAATGTTTAACCCGCGCGGGATTTCCATCCCGCGTTTTGACGAGGGTGAACGTAATGAAACGTTGATATAGCCGAACGTTACAATTACCGGCGATTTTTTTTACGCGATCACGTAAGGGATCGCGTTGGGGAACAGTACCGTACGGCAACGGTAATTACGAGGCGTACTCTTTAGCGTGTACCGCGAGGAATTCGCGGTTCTGCCCGTTTATCGACGAGAACTGTATTATTTCTTCGGATCTTTCCTCGGTGTTCATCGACGTGTAGACAGATTAAAATTCCACGATTGTATTTCACGAAATAAGGTAAAATCTGAAATGAAATTCCTGCCTCGAAACATGCTACGTGGTGTAAAAGCTCTCCCAGAAATTTCTCTGCGAATGAAGGGAGAGGGAGACGATAATACCTTCGGGAGCGAAGCGTCGGGGGGGGATGCGGTCGGTTTTGGTGAAAAGCGGGTGAAAACAGGCGAAAAACCGAATCGTCGGATCATCTGGTCGAATGAAACGAACCGCGAACGAGGAGAATCACCGAAGGTTGTACTCTCGGTTACGTCGAGTCCTCCACAGTCCTTTTCTTTCTTCTATCGAAGACGATCCAGGACGATCCTTCTGCGGGGTACTATCCGTTTCAGCGTCCCATTGTCTTCCCGTGGCTCCTTGTCTATTTACACGTGGGCCCTTTGAAGAAGCCGCTGCCAGTTTTTCGTTGCTACCGCTGTTAAACTAAGCGAAAGGCATTCTTAGAGAGCAACAACTAGGCTGGGTTCCCGTGGTAGGTACACGGTGGTACACCAGACACCGTAACCAAGAGAGAGAAACAGAGAGAGATAGAGAGAGGGAGAGAGATCGGGACCCTGTTTTAGGTCGGTATACGAGGTCAGCACGCGCTTTGTACCGCGCGCGGGTTAAGTTACTCGAGCACCAAATCGAGCCTTTGTACCTTGTTAAGTTAAAACCTCGCTCGCTCTACTGCCGGGGATTGCTTGTCTTCCGAACATGGTGCTCCGGAGCTAGGCTCCGCCATGCGCGGGGTCCGTTCTTATATAGGAAATGCACGGCACTGAAACACACACCGGGACGTTGACTAATCTCCGTGTTTCGTTCTCTCTCCCGGTGTTTGGTACCACGGTTTTCGCGCCACTAACCCAAGTCGTGCCACGAATCACCCGGTATCGACGAGCTATCCGCCGCTAATTTGTAGACGAATTGTTATTCCGCGTCGCCGTTCGCAGCCAAGTTGAACCAGCCATTTTCGATTCCCGGCGAATATTATCGGGCCACGACAGTCCACACGAGTTGTTTCTTCGTTTCCCTCGCGATCGTGTTCACCTCGGTTCCCTTGGCTCTTCCTCGATTTCCTTTTCCTTCGACGCGAGAAAACAGGACGCGACGCGCAGAAATGATCCCACGGTCCTTTCAGATCGCAGCATCCTTTATTACGGGACCTTTGATTCAGTATCACGCCTCGCTCGCGAGACTCTTCACGGCCCCCCTTTTCACAGGGCACAAGACGCTTTTAACATATGAAAAAGTCTGGCCAGGGGGATGAATGGAGCAACGTTGCTTTTGTCGGAATTTCTTCTTCTGCTTCTTATTCGTTGTCTTCGCCTTCTTTTCGACACCGTTGCTGCTTCCTTTTCGAGTCTGCCGCGTGTATACGTGTGTGTGTGTGCGCGTGTGTGCGTGTGTGTACGTCGCCTCGGTCGACAGGTTCGCGCGCGCGCGCGCGAGAGAGAGAGAGGGTGACGTCAAAATCCCGGATACGTCTTTGCATACATAAACGTTTATTGGGCTTCTCTTCGCGTTCCGCTTCGTCCATTGAAAAAAGTCCGGTGTCGCCGGCAAGGTGGTACACGATCTTGAAAAACGATATTTTACGGGTTACGAGATGTTCGTTGTTCAAATTGTTCGAAACACGATACAGCGTGTTTCAAAATGAAACTCCCCCTCTCAAACATCGTTCCGTCCTATACCGCTAGACGTCAAATCGGAAGAAATCTCTGGTCTGACGTTTCGAGATGCTTCGTCAACGAAAAATTCCGTGTGCCGGTTACCTCTTTCTCGTTCCTTTTCTTTTTTTTTTTTTTTTTTCTTTCAAACCGCGCCACTTGACTCCCCGGCTCACAATGCTCGACCACGAGGCCTTTGGCGTCTTCAGCCCTCCTTTCCCTCTTTGCTCGATCCGAGCAACCTCCCCTTCCTTCTACCCGCTCGCCCGCCAGATTCGATTCTTTTGTACGGCGATCCACGAGCTACGCAACCCTTAATGCGGGTTCATTATATTCCGGTTCCGGACGTGCGCGCAAAGATCGCGATCGGCTCGAGGACTTTGGGGTGGTCGTGCCGGGACGGTGTTTCTGCGCCACATTACGCAGCAACATGCACCGCGGATCAAAGGGAGCTGAGGGAGCGGAGAGTACATTGCCGGACAAGTGGCTCGCATCCCCCTGCTGCGTGCCACCCCACCGATGCCCCACAGCACGAGAAACGTCAACGGCCATTTAATTGCCACTCGACGACGCATCTCGATTCGACTCTGCCGCGGTTCCGAGCCACCTGGCTAAAAATCCGTGACGACGCGATCAAAGTCCAAAGGGGTGGTAAACTTGCCACATTTGTCACGAGAAAGTAGATCAAACGCGAGAAACGAAATTATTCAGCAAGTTTGACGCAAATACGACGATAGCATTACGATTCGCGAGACCACGACGGTTTTGGAGGTTTCTCCAAGTTTCTCCAATCGATGAGATTCGATGGAAACAGACTTTCTGTCGTTTGACAAAGAGTGCCCGCATCGAAAACTCATCCCACGGCCCAGATTTCCACCTCTCTCGTGTATTGTAGCGTTAACCGTGGATGGCCCCTCCCCGCTGCGCAAATAGATGAAACTGCAATTTGTACACCGTCAATGAAGTAGTTTTTACGGACTGTATCTGGTACCAGGATGCCGAAGGAGAAAACAGGAGCGGAGAGCACATCGCTCGCGAGGCCCTGAATACCATGAAATATTCAAGGGGACGAGACTCTTTGTTCGAGCATGTTCCAACACCGCGACAAAGACATCCGTTGAACGACAGAAACATATATTTCATGCAAGGACTCGTGCGACACGGGCCATTATAATACCGAGCCGATTAAATCGTAGCGGAGAGAAGAGAGAGATTCAAGCCAGGCAGTCAAGACGAACAAGCGTAATGAGTCTATTCCGAAGCACCCCTTTTTTTCTCCTTTTTCTTCCATCCTTACACCGTGAATCTACCCCTGCCGGGCATAATGTCGATGGAAATCGTACGAGACACGATAACATCTCAACGGTCACAGGGCCGAGCCAGAGGCGCAGCGTCGTACACGCATACGCACCCCGTCGGATGGTTCAAAGGAGTGGAGAGGGGAGGAGAGAGAGAGAGAGAGAGAGAGAGAGAGAAAAGCGGTGGTAGTAAAAAGGAGTGCTCAACAATAGTCAAGTGTCGTGATTTGTGCTCGACCAGTGGGGTATGCCTTCTATCCAGTCTTAATTAAGCCCCGTTTCCCACGTGACTTCTTACCCCCGTACGCGTACGGGGATAGTTTTACAAGCTAACGTACTTTTCTACGCTCCGTTAGGCTTCGCCGTGGAACGAGATCGTCGCCGAATCACTTGCTATCGCATCACCTGCATCTACCGCCTTTCACAATTCCACGGTTGGAGGAACGTCGTGGCGTGCGATTTCGTGGACGAGGGATTCCATGAAAAAATAACAACGACGATTCGTGCGAATTTCAATCCTTTGGTTCTCCTCTTCTTCTCTCCTTCTCTCCTTCTTCGACTCGACGAGGAGAAACGAAAACTATCGCCGGGACGAACCGAAACGGCGTGGAACGTTAATTCCTCCATAAATCGTGTCCGCGATTCGATCCACTTGGTCCGACATGCTAATGCTCGTGTGTACCGACACACACGCGCGGCGAAACACGTCGTCTAAAAGCGTCGATCCGCGGGATGCCTCGTCGAACAGCGTAACGTCTGGCCGACGTGCGATGCGTTCGCGCGATTGATTCGAGGCAGTTACTCAAACTTGATCATCATCCAGCCTCGCCGCGAAAATTCAATCTCTCGCGATACGCGGCCGCCGTTTGTCGGCCGCCGTGAAGGCCGAATTCCGTTAACGGGCGCAAAACCCGGCAACCGCTTATTATCGATAATATGCAATACACACGCAACCTGGCCCCTAACCGCTCAGTATGTTGTCTATTCATTATCCCGACGGCGGTTCTAGCCGAGCGGCGCGTATGTGCGCTTAATGGCTCAATACTGGAGTGGCAGGGAGGGGGAGGGGGAGGGGGGGCGCGTCCATAGATCACGGCTAACGTTGCACCGGAGAGACGTTGTTGCTGCGTCCCTCTCCGTCCGCGCGTTCACGTAATACCAATATTGTTTCCACGAATGGTGAGAAATGCCCCCGGTGGCTTTATAACGCCTGCTGCCCTCACGGGGTTAACCGTCCGTCCGGCAGGCGTCAGAATAATGGCGACTATTAGGTAAGTACCGTCTCTCTCTCTCTCTCTCTCGCCTCGAGCCTCCCCGAGCGTCGTTTGCCTCATCCTTGGCGTCGTCGTCGTGCCTGCCTTCCAAATACAGGATGAGATACAGTCGAGATACAACGGTCAGACGTGGCGTGCTCAATTTGATCAATTTCCGCGTTGTGTGCGAATATTTAACAAAGTCCGCGAAATCCGATTCAAACAGCTCGTTTCTAAATACGGAAACATTCGAAATTCGTTTGTTTTTCCAAAGACTCCGTAGGAATCCGAGGAGTCTCGAATGTTGTTCGAGACGGAGAAAGGGTTAACGAGTCCGGCAACCAACTTATTCGCGTGCAATCCCCCCTCCTCCCTGTTGATCGTTGCCGTTGGTCTTTTACCCTGGTCCGTAACGGTACGCGAGTGATTACTACCGTAGATTTGGTAGATGAGTGGCGCCAGCTCGGTAACTAGCTCGCGAAGCTAATATCGCGGCTAATGCGCAAGCGATAGGCTGGCCTGCTCGTGCAAACGCAGAAGAAGAAACGGAAAAAAGAAAGAAGAGGAGTGGAGGGTCCGCGCCGGCACTACCGTGGCCAGAGGAAAATGCGTTTCCGGCCAGGTACGAGACTTATGACCCTAGCCAGATGAGGTGCTGCCCCGGCCTGTAATCTCGTCTAACAGGGGCCACCGACAATCTTGACTTTGCTTTCGAGGCAGCAGCCCTTTTACCATAGCCCGCGGAACCGGGTAATGGAAACCCCGTGTTAGCGCGTTGCCAGTGCCAACCACTGGACTTCTGGGCCGCGCGCCACTTCTCCGCGAGAACTAACCGTGGAATCGATGAGAGATCGATGCCGGAATGGCGTGGGGTCTTTGATTCCAAGCTCTGGCCACCACCGCTCGTAATTTCGAAGCCTCGAAATTTCTCCGCCGGTCGATACCTATCGGATCGACGCAAACCGGCGTTTGGCGTTCTGCTCGAGTGCAACATTAGTCTCGATTCTCGTGGAAGAATCGCCAGATAGCATCGGGGATACCGACGGCGTGTACCGTGCGAAGCGTTAGAAATTTCACGGAGGATCATGGAGACCGATCGAACGGAGCGGAGGAAAATGAAGGCCGAGCTGTTCCACCGTTTCCATTCGTATCCACGGGGGATATGTATCCGTCGTGATTCTCGTTCGATCTCGGGGAACAATTACAAGAGGCAGTAGTCGTTAGCCTATGCCCCCCCCCCCCCCCCCGTTAGTATGCGCTCCGTCACACCTGACTGGCCGCGCGCACGCGTTCTGCGCCTTCCTGCCAGCAATTCTTCAGAGAAATATTCCCGCCGTTGCTCCGCTGCCGTTTCGTAACGTCCGTCCGAGGTTAATGGGGAAGAAACGCAACGAATTCCGATCCGATTACTCTGATTAACTCGGTCATCTCCTCGGGTTTCTTCGTCGTGACTCTCGATCGGCTAGGTCGATCCGCTTTCACTGCCAGCTATTTTTCTCCGTGATTCTGCACTTTTCACTTTTTTTTTTTTAGGCTCGAGCCTGTCTCTCCCAAGAGAGAGAGAGCTGCGACGCTCTATTTGCCGAACGTACAATAAACAGCGTTGGCATCTCGTTAAACGAACGAAATTTCGATCGCTCTCTCTCGTCCTCGTCGTCTGTCAGTCGTCGACACCGTCGATTTACGATCGTAAACGCGACGAGATCAAGAGTCATCGTCTCGATGTTGCAGAAGTTGGCCAGTTCACGCGATGGAACGACGGTCCATGAGAGTCCACGGAGACCGTTCAAAGGTCGACGAAGGGAGGTGAACGTAGGAAGGCAGGGTCGACGTCGGAAGGCCCACGGGCTCCACGGATTCCGATGCCTCTCGCGTAGGTAAACCGAGTAGAGAACCGAGGAACGGATAAAACGCGAGCCGTTGCCGCGTGCAGCTAGGTTCCCATGCAATTCTATGAATACGAAATACGAGGTCGGCCGAACCGGCGCACCGTGCACTGCCCGTTTCGTTCAATCATCGTTGGATCTTAGACACGCCCGCCATGTTAGTTTTGCATAAGTTAGCCCGCGAGCCTCGTGTAGCTCGCTCGCTCGCTCGAGACGACGACGACGACGACGACGACGACGACCTACGACGAACCAAGACGAGGAGGTGAACGTGCATGGCACCCTCGACACGCAAAGGTCGGCTATCCCGAGGGAAAATCACCGGTTACGTCGCTACCGACGTTGATAATTATTTAACCGCTAAACGCCGACAAACCGGCGTTTACTGTCGCTCATGATCCACGCGGGGCTGCGTGCCAGTAATTCCCCGTGTCTTACATTGCTCGGAAATTAAATAAAAGTCGATTAAATCGGAGAGTGGCTCGAGAATCGACTACGAAACGAAAGGTTACCGGCGGCGTTCGGATCTCCTCGAAGGGGAGAAGATTCAAAGAAATCTTTATATAGCTGTCGACTTTCGAGGGGATATTATCCAACGGTTCTTTCTTTTATTATTAGCCCCTAGTTAAAAAGTCTCCGGAACCGCTCCTCGCCACTCGATCCCCCCATCGTGTCAACACCATTCTTCCCGAACCGGAAATCCCCGAAGAAAGCCTCGGTGCAAAAAGAGAAAAAAACGAAAAAAAAAAAAAGAAAAAAGAAAGAAATAACCGGATCGTCGAGATTGGCGCGCGAGCCGAAAGCGGAGCGGTCGCATTAATAATCGGAACAATATTATTAGTCAGACAACGGGCCAACGACGCAGCCTCTATCGACGAGACTGATATACGATCAAGTAGTCGCGGACCGTCTGAACCAGCCACGGTGGTGTAGTGTTCCAACGCGAAAATTCTTTCCCCTCTGCAAAAGGCTGGTCGCGGACTTTTTGCCGACAGGCAGCGTCGTGTGTGCGCGTGCGCGCGCCGGGCACCGATTGTTTAAGAACGTTCGATCCCCGATACCGATGCAGAGGCTGGTTATTGATGAGTCGGCGGTCTCTCGCGCGCGCGTACAACCAAGCTGCTTTTGGCTTAGGTTACCTGCGATTTGTATGACATTCGATCCCTCGCCCACGCGAGCACCGCACAAGTCCTCTCTCCGCTCTCTCACACACACACACACACACACACACTCTCTCTCTCTCTCTCTCGTCTCTCCACCTACAGATTCTTTCTCCTTGTCCGGCTCCTCCTTGTCCGGCTCCTCTCTCATCCCTCTTCTCCGCGAACGTTTCGCGTTCCCGCCACCGTTTCCTCTTCCTCTTACCTCGAATCGCCCGTCGAACCCGGCCGTGTTCGACGGCTCTATTTATTTCTGTAATTCGCGTTATTTATCCAACCGGCAACCCGACCAGCGGCCTTCCATCCCGTGTTCCTCGCCTTGTAGCCCTGTCACCGTTCATAATTCGCATTAAGTCTCCATCGACGACTCGCGGACGCCCTCGAGCTGCCCTCGTCGGCGAGACCGAACCGGACTAGATCGACCGGGGAAAAGAAACCGGAGCACGCTAGCTAGAAGACGTGCTAGCTAGCCTCCCGATGGACGAGAGAGGCTGCAGCTGCGTCGCAGCCAGTCGACTCCTCGCAGCTGCATCGTCTGCCGAAGCGATATCGCCTTCGAAGGCGATGTATGTGACCGATCACGCGGCTGCTGCGTGGGTCTTCCGCAACGACCAAGTGCATCGCTCTTGCAGTTTAGCGAAAATTACTCTTCGCGTGTACGCGCGACGTGAATCTAGTAGCTGATCGCGGCGATACGTCACCGCCGTCACCGGCGATTTATGCCGCCCATTATTTTCCCGCGTTTTCGTCTCTTTTGCCGCCTCCGTTGCCTCTCGGTCCAATTTCACGGTTCGACGTCGTGATGGAATCAAAGCGACATCCCTTTATGGGCTAAATCACGTCAAACACACATATATATATATATATATTTTAACAGAGTCTCTTGCAAATTTTTTACTTCGATCCTTTAATCTTTTCCCGCGTAAACTGTAAAATATACGTACGCGTATGATTATACGCGTCGCGATGGCTGATCAATCGTTCGAGCTCCAAGGAACTCTGGTTTTACACGGTTTCGCGACACGACCTCTCAATTTACAGGACTCGGGCGACAATGCGTGGGCATCCGGATCCAATGACGACGTCAAAGCGAACGAGAGACGTTCGGATCTAGCACGCGCCGTTAGCCGGCGATACATCTTTTTCGAGCGGTGGCCACGAGCCTCCCGTCTCCCCGTTTACGATCCACGGTGGAAGCGCCTTTCACAGTTTGTAATGTCGGGCTCGAGTCCTAAATTATTACACTGATCACCACCGGTCTCTTAACGGTGTCACTCTGCATTGTTCGACGTCTAACAAACGCGTCGTGCGCTGCCAAGCAGCCGTGTGCAGGAAATTTGATATTTCCTGCATCTCTCTCTCTCTCTCTCTCTCTCTCTCTCTGTTAGAATGTACTTTGCTCTCGTTTTTCGCCGTGATCGACTTACTCCGGGATCCAAGAGGAATCGGGAAACTCCCGTCTTTGGCAGATCGTCTTTTGGAAAAGACACGAGCGTAGAAGAAAGAACGAGTCCTCTTTTGCCGAACGTAACGAACGTAGCTAGTTGTAAATAACGCGGACGGACAATGTTGCGAGTTACGGTGGTACGAATCCCATAAATGGCATGGTTTTATGTTGTGGCAGCGAGCCAGCCACACAGGGCGATCATTTGCTTCTTCGCTGGTTCGTGTAATGTCGGCTTCACCAACGACCAGCCACGTTGTCACGCAACAGACGTGCCTCGCTTATTGTCGGGTCGTTACTTTCTCCTCTCTGTGCACGGGTTTTCAGTTTTCGAGTGGACTCGGCTCTCCCTCGGCAATATTCGCCGAGATTTATCGTCGGCTCCACCTCGGGCCGATTCTCCGTGAAACAATTACCCCGAGCTAATAGAATTCGATGCTCGACTCTTGTAAATTCGACGCTACGATTCTGTATAGACGTTGTGCCTCTGCTGAAGAAAGACTATATATGTGTGTATGTGTGTGTGTGAGAGAGAGAGAGAGAGAGGGAAAATCAAAGGTAGAACCTTCAATCTAGGAAGGATAGCGTGATCCAGGTACCTTTATTGCCCGGTGGGAGTTACGTATCAAGCTTAGGCCGCGTGTCGGCTCCGAAACGGATAAGTCCACGAGACTGTAGAGAATAATGGAAGGACTTTCTACTATCAAATAGATTTATGGATATCCAGCCGCGTACTTACTACCGAGTCGTTCGTACGGCCGCGAGTCCGGCGTCGTGCTTTATCCACTGTTAACCGTACACGTCTCGCCGATATACGCGAGAAGCGAATATGTATATCCCCCTGAGCGTGAACCCCCCCGGTGGACCCCACGGGGAGTGGGGGGGAAGAGGGGGAGAGAGGGGTCAGCACAGGGGGGATATTGGACGCGCGAGAAAGAGGAATTTCGTATTGTCCGGGGGATACTATTTTATGAAAGTTCGCGCGTTCTACGGCCAGATTCAGCGGCGATACGGCGGCGCATTTTGAATTATGTGCACGGTGGACAGAAATTGCTTGCCTATCCGCTCAGACGGATTACTCGAACGGAACAATAGTCTCCGGATTATTGGAGTTTCCCGGTGGGGTCATCGAGATGGCGCACCGTCACACTCTAACCTTGAACCAACGATGATCGATACTTTTCGCGGACTGTCGCATCCTCGTTGTCGCACCGTGTTGCCTGTCGAGGCTCCGCCAGCCACGTGTTTCGTGGTCAATTATTCAGCCGGATGACTCGACGGAATCGCTGGCCTGCCTTTGAGCCTGATTGGAGAACAACGATACCCATCGTCTGCTTTTAATTCACGATTCACGATAGAACGATCACCCTGTCTCGATCACTGTGGACTCTTGTCTTCGATTCTCTATTGAAACGTTTCGACGGTTCTAATTGTGTATCGTGGCCAACGCGGATCTGATCACGCGTGTGTCGATCGCACGAACGTTAAATCGAAAAATAGAAACGTCACTTTGACCACTGGACCATTTCCTTGCCGTTTGCGTAAAACGGCTCGTGCTGCGATTTTTACTCGAACCTTGCTTCTGTCAATTGTCACGTGTAATCCGACAGGCTACGTGACGGGAAACGTCGAGAACGACGGCGAATCGTTGATACAAATCAAAGCTCTATATTTTCCCCTCTTACGGTTCCGCAATGTTAAACGGCACCCTAAACCTAGCCTAAACGGTTGTGACAATCGGTGTCGCTATCAGGTTTGACGCGGCAGGTTTGAAACCGGGGTTGTACGAAGAAAAAAGAAAAAAAAAAGAAAAAAAAAAGAAAAGAAACGGAAAAAAAAATGAAAGCTCGTTACTTCTTTAGAAAGCCGATATCGCGTTACCGTGCACGACGCGAAACGCACTTAATGCCACGATTCATCAATCGCACACAGAGGCTAACCAACCGGGTCCGAGACATATTTCGAATACGAAAGATAAGTCACCTGTCCAGTGGGGACGGCGTATCGGTCGATTATCTGCGATCCGGATAAACCGGCCGCAGCTTCGGACCGCTATCGAGAACCGATATAGAGCGTCGTGCGTTATCCGACTCGATCTTGATACTTCCGTTTGCTCGAGGGCGTAATCCCGCCCTCGATCACGCCGCGATTCGCTCGTCTACGATTACACGATAAAAGTGTGTAAACCTGTTTGTGAATTACTGTAAAGTGCCTCACCCTCCCTCTTCTCCCCTTGCTCTCGATTCCCCCCCCCCCCATGGAGCACTCGTTCACCGACGGATCTTCTTCTTCGAAAAGGAGATCGCGCGGATTTGCTCCCGCTTCTAGTTGTAATTATTTCACGTTTTAATGGCGAGCGTGTTTCGACGAGATTTTACGGTGCGTAAAACGTGGCTGTCCCATAACCATAGAATTAGAGTTTTACGACCAAGCTAGCCGCTTGGCAATAACGCAACGAGCACTCGCCGCTGTCGAGAAGACGACGCCCGCGCGTATAAATAGTCATCGGCATCCCGCGTGCAATTTACTGTTCTCCGACGAGTGTTTCTGGCCACGTTCGTGACACCGCGAACAAGAAAATTCAGGCAACGCAATGCGCGTCCGCGGGAGAAAAGTTTTGTCGAGCGTTAAAATTGATGGCAGAATAGGAGAGAAAACGTCAAGAGGTAAGTGGCTCGCCAATGTTTGTCCATTTTCCCACAACTGTTGGCGAGTGTACACTGGCGTGGCGCAACGTGCGCGCGTGCCAGTCGCGTGTCACCTGTCCGCCACGGTTTCGTGAGTGCACGCTACTTTTCCTGGACACCCTCCACGAGGAGGAGATATGGCCGACTGATTGCCAAGACCTGCTGCTGGAGGCCGAAGCTATTCGCTCCCCTTCGGGGCAATAGTTTAATTCGAGGCGTTCTCGAGGTGAATTTGCTCGTCGGTTCGGGCAATTGACTCGACTTTGACGTCCAAAGATACGATGTTAATTAAGAAGACGATATTAACGCGTCTTCAACGAAAATGTTGAAGTAATTTGATTCAAGAAGCAAGTCTTCTTGGCAGCTTCTTGACAGCACTCGGGAGATAAAATTGTGGAATGTAGGAATAAAACTTGTCGTAGGAGATGCTACGCTCCAATGTTCAACGTTTGCTCTACATTTTCGTTTAGGGATGCCCCCGAGCATGCTCTGAAAACGAGCTGGTGGCTGGTTAGAGTGGCGGAATGCAAGGCGTCATGTGCCAAGGAATCACGCACCACTGCTCCCTGGTTAGGAGCACCCTGTCTTGGGGGTTGCAGGTGCAGCAATGCCTCCTTCGGCGGATTCATGGTTGCGTGATTCCAAGTCCTGGCACAGGTCCTCCACGGAGAACTCCAACTCGGTGGGTTCTCCTGGCACGCGCTTTTCGTACGCCGGTGTTGCGCCAACGAGGCTGCAACATATGCGAAGGAATCATGCTCGAATGGGTTGGCTCGCCACCCCGCAGGTACCACGAAGACATTCGGCCGCAGGTGGTGGTGCACCTTAAACCGCCATCTTGTTCGCAGCAGGTTTCCAGAAACGGTTTCTTGCCACCGTGGTGAACGTGAAATATCTGGAAGGTTTTCTGGAAGACTCGTTCAGAGAGATGAAAAATTATATTCCTATTTGACTGTTACCTGCTGTTTCAGCTAAAATTCCAAATTTCCCATGTTTGTCGCCAAGAATAGAAACACAAATAGGCTGTTGTCACTGTTGTTACAATTATATGACCGTACGCAGGCATAGAAATTGGTTCGTGGGATTTTTTAATTTCGTTAAAAATTGATGATAAAAAAAAAGACTATGCAGGTATACGATGGTATATTTCACGGAAAGTGTTCAACGAACGTCTTGATAGATTTAATGGGTTTAGTGATAGAAAACGACGTGGATTTTTACGAGCAAAGTGACGTTCCTCTGACCCCTCGCGGAAGTAATAACGCTCCTTCTGTAACGTATTCAAGAAGGAGCGATAATAGCTACCCGTATCGGCAGGAAGTCGAAAAAGAAAGAAAGGGGAGGGGAAAAAAACCGCGGGGAAAGAAACGAAAACGTAACGCGACACGTCGATGCACCACCGGTAGGTAGAACAGGAAGAAGCTCAAACAGACAAAACCCGTGGGATAGGCATACAAAAGTTAACGGGGTCGGCCCGGGTCAAACGGTAAAATTAATTCGTGCCGTACGCATCCGCTGGTTTAAATCGAAGGGGACACGATCGACTTCCAAACGTGGGGACACCAATTTCGTGACGTAACTTGTGTACACGATGCAACGTGTTAATTACGCTTGAACCATCTGCGTACGGTTCTAATTGTGCAAACGTTTTCCGATTAATTACGAAATTTGCGTTTCTTCCGTATTTATGAGTCGACAGTTTGAAAATTAACGGGGCAGCTAATTTTAATTTTAATTCGATCATTTCCCGAATTTCGTACTTTCGAGGACTAGTGTTCTCTTTTAATCGTTCGCAATATAAAACATCCCCCCCCGAGCGAAAGTTTTCTCGAGAAAAGGTGTCGGGGAAAATCGAAAAGTGCGCAAGGTGTGGCCCAGGTTTCTCGAAGGAAACCTTAGGAAAGCGATTGAAATCAGGTGTGGCGACTGGTGTGACACGCTGCCTCGGTTCGCTCGCCATGGCAACTGTTGTTTGAAACAACAAAACGGACACGGCGAGACACGACGTTACATACGCTGGCGTGCGCAACGCGTTGTCACGGCAATCGGCCTCTGCTGGACGCGTGCATGCGTTGGCACGCGCAGCCTGCAGGTGCCTGCTAGCTGCATCGTTGCACCACAACCCACTACCCGCACGATTTCTAAGATAACGGGTGACTCTCGTAATTATCCTGCCCTAAGCAGATACGCATTTTTACGTGCGGTCTGCCACGCGATATATATATATATATATATATATATTGTATATGCATACGAACGGGGTTACGCCCACCAGTTTTCGGTTATTTTTAGTCCCACTGGCTGCAGAACTGTTATAAATCATCGGGCTGCTGCACGCTGCTCTCTCCGATCTACCGTCTAACGCGTTACCGAGAACTTGTTATTTACACCTTGCTCGGCGGCGTTCGTCTTTTAGTAGGACGTGATCTCGAGATCGGAGATCCGGCGTTCGCTGGACGAGTAATAAGCGGTTAGAATCGGAAATTCAAGTGTCTGATCAGGCACGTCGGTCACGTCGGACCAGTCTGTCTGTGAGTCGTTCTACTTTTAAATTTTCTCGTGAAAAAAGATCAATTCGTCTCGAGTTGGTAAGGAAAGGTAAGGCCGTGAGATTGTTGCAAGCGGAAAAGATAATTTTATCCGCGACTAGTCAGGGTGCAGGCAATTTTATTTGTCATCGACTTGGTTAACCGACGACCGTTGTCGTTCAAAGGCGTTGGCATTGATCGTGCAATTACGCGTTGTGACTTGATCGTCTCGTTAACGTCAATTGTCGCGGGTAACGAGTATTTCTTGGCTGGAAACGCGGCTACGAGGGACCGGTCGCGTGGCTGGCACGCGCTAGGTAATGACAATTTCCGTCCCTTGTACCGGAAGCCGCTCTATACACGGAACGAGCGACTGCAGCTTGCATTCTAGATGCACCCGCTTTTACGCGCGTACGTTAAGTACGGGGTAAACATCGAACTGTACGTGAACTATCATCATTTCTATACTCGCAATTCAGCGTCGACCTGTAATTTTCTAACCGTCCGATGCTTTACAAAGTTTTAAGCAGTTTTAAAACGAGCAAAAAAATTGAACTGTAGAAATTGCCATTTTTGAAGATGGTACGGAACGTGCTCTGATTAATTTCAATTCGAAAAACAAATTCTACTTTGACCAATAAAAACGTAAATAAATCGTAAAACAAGAACAATTGAACTTGAGCTTTTCAGTTTCTTCCCTCGTTTCACACCAAAGATACTTGAAAATCACACGTTCAAGAGATATCCACGTGCATACGAGCATCTTTTTCGCGTTTGATACGAAAAAAGTGGTGCCTTTTGCCTGACTGAGCTCTCGCACTCGCACTCGCACTCGCCGATCCATTAAGATCAAGATAGCGTTTATTTACCAATTCCAAGATGGCGGCAGGTGGTTCGTCGTAAAAGTTTACTCGATGCTCCAACAATGCGGGAACAGTGTCATAATGATCGTTGTTTTACCACCGATCGGTTGCCCTTTTCCCGTCTATGCGAGAATTTAACGGGAAATCGGACGCCTTGGGTCAGTCGTTAACTATCCCACCATTGGTAATGTGCTACCA
Source organism: Melipona bicolor (assembly GCA_030673865.1). NCBI lineage: Eukaryota > Metazoa > Arthropoda > Insecta > Hymenoptera > Apidae > Melipona > Melipona bicolor. The sequence goes on from JAHYIQ010000028.1 coordinate 2,545,364, forward strand.
ATTTACGAGATCTCACAGCACCTATATCTTACGTGCTCTCCGCAGTGGGATAGAAATGGCTTACTTGGTTCTCTCGTGCAACTGGGAATCGAGGTCACCGCGTAATAACGCTCGAAGAAAAAAATATCCGGCAAATGATCTAACAAGCCCTCCGGCGTTTCAAGATACGCAAAAATCGTAAAGATCGTCGATCATTGAAAAAGCCGCGAGATAACTCAGCGAGGAGCAAGTCCAGCGGAATTTCTCGCAGCGAGCCAATACCGATATAGCCTGCTCTCGGACGTATTTACGACGAAGGATTCGTTCTCGATCAGCGCGGCGTAAAACGCTCGCAAACGGTAAAAGGTAGGCATATACCCTGGCGTGGCTGCATTACGAAAAAAAGGTTCGATGACCTATGACGCAGCGCCACCCCGTGCGCACGTACTGCGCGCGGTCGTACGTTTCAAGGACAAAAGTTGACCTCCTTCGGGGTCTTTTCCTGGTTCCTGCTGCTGTCGGAGGAGCCATTTCTCCCGACGTGCCAGCTTAACCGTTTTAGTGCCATGCAGCGTGATAGCGCTTCGTTCATTCATTTGTCACCATACATCGCGGCACATTTCAGTACGCGAACGGCGCGATCGCGCTGCGTGGCGCTAAAACGGTTAATTTAAAGCCACTCGAAAGCCACGTGCGACGAGACGAGACGAGACGACCTTCTTTTCTTTCGCAGGAAAGCCAGCCGTCTCCTCCAAGCTCGTTCGCTTTTTGCCCAGAGTTCTTCGGCGTTTCTCCTACCTCACGGTCGGCTCTCCTCCGCCATGGGATCATTGGCCACCTTGAAAAACTGCCTGACGCGGGACTGTATATCGCGGCTGGCTAATCTAAAAATACTAAAGTCGACCTTTCCCGCGGCAAGAGTGATGGCCCCGGACGACTGCTAAATCAACGGCGAGATTGAGATGCAAATGCAACCTCGACCTTCTCTCTCGCGCGCGGCCTTCTCTCTCCTCTTCGTTTCCGCCAGCCGTCACCGTGCGAAAGAGCGACAAAGGAGGGAGAGAAAGTTTACGAGAGAAAGAGACCGGCCCAGCGATCCCGCCGCTCCAACTTGCGTCGCTGGAAGCTCTGTCGAAACTCTCTGCCCGAGGTATACTGTTTCCTCCCTCGAGAAACGAGAAGGGATGGAAGCACCCCCCGCAATTCGTGCAATTAACATTCGCAACGTCTTCGTTGATAGGCTATTATAGAGGCGAAACGCGAAATTTAACGCCGATAATTCAATCCCATACCAAGGGGATCGTCGTACCAAGACCACTCGCCGCCTTCGACTCGCTCGACTCGTCCCTTTTCTCTCTCTCTCTCTCTCTCTCTCTCTCTCTCCTTCCGCCTCGGCTTTCGCAGGAACGCTGACGCGTCCACGATGGGCGAAATAACTTTATTGAATTTTGCGCGGTTCGCCGATCTCGCAATAATTCATGCGCGATGCGCTTGCTTGCGGAGAGTCGCGGGCAAGCGTGCGCCCGCTCGGACCCGCCTCGTATCGCGGCACACGATCTGCCTTGGGTGAACCACGACGAAGCGTGCCGCAGCGTGGTGCAGGCTTACGTACGAGCGCGGACGCGCGCCTCTCTGCTTCGGCTCCCTCTCCGCCGCGGAAATAAGTATAAATCACGCGGCTGTATCTGCGGTTGTGTTCGCGTCGGTGTCATCGGCGTCACGGCCCTCCCCCTGCCGCTCGTCGCGACCCCCTGTGTGTCACGTGGAAATTAAAGACGTTACTCTCGAGGAAGCTGTTGCTCGCACGCAGCTGAAAGAGATTTCGTCTCTTTTCCTCGTCTCTTTTACGTCGCGTAAGGAGAAGCTGCTCGCGAGAGAAGCGAAAAAATTTATTCAAGTCTCTTTTGACTTCTCGCTCTCGTCGACTGATTGACGAACTCGGTGACGGGCAACTCGTCCATGTTCCTTTCTTCCGCGGGCAGCCACTTGCACTCGATTTCCGCGACCGACTGAATCGAAAGAATCGCAAGTTTCATTTCGTGTTCGACGTTGGCAGTCGCGATTCGACGAGATGGAAACTAACAGTTTCGTACACGCTCCCGTTCTTGTCCATCTTGCAAATTTCGTACTTGAACAGGATGGTGTTCGACTTCCCACCGACGTAGAAGACCCTCTCGCGGCTGTTTCGCCTCGCGTGGATGTCGAACTCGCCCGCGACGAACACCCCGGTGATCAGGCCGAACCAATCCGTCGTTGCGAGGTCTGAAACGTCGAGATCGTGCATCTGAATGCTGTTTCGGCGACGCTCGTGATTCCACCGCCATTATCTATAATTTCGTTGATTCGGAGAAAGTTCGACCCGCGTTTGTTTCATTCGTACGAAGGCGCTGTTGTTCCGTGGCGTCGTACCTTCGTGGGTCGAGCGATCTATGGTCACCTCTCCCTCGATCGACAGGTCCGGCGCCTTGTCCAGGAAATGGCAATCGAAAGCTCTGAACACCAACTCCTGTTTGCTACCCTCGAGCACCACCTTCGTGACGATCGTGACACATTTTTTTTTTTTTTTTTTTTGCATGAAATTTGGAAATTTCTTCGCTCGTCAGGAAAAAAGAAGAAAAGACGAGATTTAATTACCCGAAAATCCCTTTCATCCCCGGTAGTCTTGATCGTTGGAAGATCTTCATCCAACCACCTGACGTTGCTTTTCTCGTGCACGAGAAAGTCGCGAATGGGACCGAGCAGTTTCAATTGCGGAACGGCGCAGAAACATTGCACCTGCAACGTGTCGAGTGCGAAACGATTAAACGAATGCCATGATCGAGCACGCGCGTTTTCGTTAAATTTACGTGAGAAGATTCTCGGACGAAGATGTAACCGATCTGATAGACCTTCGTGTCGATGACGTAGGGAACGGCCTCGTATCGTGACCCGACGATGTGCTCGACGACGAAAGGTTTCAGGACGCACCAACTCTTTGCTATGTTCAAATCCTTGGAAATGTGCAATCTATGACTCCTCTTCAGCAAATGAGCCTGCGATTCTCTGGACATTTCGAGACCTGCGAGTGAAAATCACGTCGAGAGGTTATCCAGAATGTTTCACTTCGCTTCGATCGGACTGTCGTAATCGCTCGACTTCACGCTGCTACACTCTGTCGCGCAACGTTCTTTAACCTCGATTCTCGTCGGGTTAGGTTCCGAAACGTCGAACCGAAAAGCGTTTCTCCGATGGAAAGTTGGCCAAGAATTCGACCGCGCTACGAACGGTTCCTAAATCGAATCGAGCAATATTGGGGGAAGCGATCGATCACTCGACTTGTCCTTTTGGTCGGCGCGAATAAGTACACACATCGGCCCGGCCATTTGTAATCATTAGCGCCATGGTGCCGTTGACACAAGCGTCTTATTATATTTTCATGTTGTCATTTCGTTCGTTTGCTTTCTGTTTTCCCGCCTCTCTGCATCTCCCCCCCCCCCCCCCCCCGAGGACTTTGCCGCCTTTGACGGCGTGGCGCACGCATACGTGCCATATTTGCCATTGTCGCCATCGATGATGAATCTAATCGAGTCGAAGCCAAGTCCAAGAGTCGTATCGACCTTCAGAATCCTCACCTCCGTTTAACTAGCCCCTTTCCTTTCAGCTTTGCGTCACGCAGACGCGAAGAGTATGGGGGGGGGGGGGGGGTTGAAAGGTTGAAAAATAATTAAAAAACAATTAAATATAAGCGCACCGTGTTTGAAACGGAATTTTAACAATCGATAATGGAGGGTTTGAAGCGCGAGTAATATTTTATCCAAGCCCAAGTTACCAACCCTAATTTCTCATTTTCTCCCAATTCCAAGAACAGACGAGCGCGGTGATAAATGTCCCGACGCGGTTCTATGTTCCTTCGCGTTCGTGTGTTAAACAGAGCGGCGATTAGCCCAGTTTAACGCAACTTTTCAGCTTCGCAGAAATCACGACCGGCTCCGGTAATTATATCGCGTTCGCGGGCAAACACGCGAAAACACCGATCATCTCGCAATATCGCGAGCCGAGTTAGCGGTAATTCCGAGGATGCTGCAACCGTGCCAGACTCGCGCGTTCGAGAGTGTGGTAGTAAAATAACCTACGGTATTGTAGCAACTACGGAGGAATATTTAATTCCAACACGGAATGCGATAAACCGGCTAATATGTGAATCTACGGGCCAGAGGCGCGAGGATGAAGTTGGCGTCGCGATCCACCTCAGACCGCTTCAATTTACGCGCACCACAGAGCCAGAGACTAGAGATGGTGCGCGATAATTGAAAGAGTCGAAAGAATCGCGACCGTGCTGGACAGAATTTGCCTTTTCCCACGAATTTCACCCGAGACTCGAGCATTGTTAATGCACGCTGTTTCGAATCTAACTACTGGCAATTGCCGAGTTCTCTTTCCAAGATGCATGCAAGAATGTTGGTTCGGTTTACACCAGAGACGAAGCGACAGAGAGAGACAAAAGATTGTTCTTTCATTCGATTCCAAAACTCAATCGATGTATTTTTCCAGCCTGTATAATTTTCAAAGCACCTAGCTACTTCGATTCTTCTGAAACTCTGTCGTAAGATGTATTAAATTCGCAGGGCGACCGATTCCAAAAATGTTATTCTCCTTCTCGAGTCGTCCGCGTTAAGACGAAGGTGCAGGTTATAACGCGACACCGTTACACGGTAGCATCGATACGGGACCGGTCGGAGTCTTAAATTTCCAGGCTAGCAAATTGAAACGAGCCCGGTCCTCATCGCGATATTGCTTATGGTACAAATTTAATAAGACGCCCGCTGGGACCTCCAGTTACTATGCTAATGTCCAGCGTCCGAGCGTGCGATCTCCGGCTCTCCTCCACCTGACTCGGCCGAAAGCTACGCGGCCCGCGGAGGAAACGAGACGCGCGAGAAGGTCAGAGAAAGAAAGACGAGAGGAAAAGGAAAAACGCGAGGAAAAGGAAAGGTCCGAACGGAGAAACTCCGACAAAAATGACAGAGAAGATGAGAGGTCTCTTCGGAGAGAGGGACTCGTAACTCGTAACGTTATGGCACTGCCGATCGCGAGAGGAGGGCTTTAAAGGGACAACCCGTGGCTGGGTTTTTAGTGCCAAATTGGTTATGCGGACGCTTTACGACACGGTTCGCCGATATTAGCCGGATGAATTACATAAATTATTCTTAGCGCTGCCACGGCGCGGCGACGACTGTGACGAAAAAGTCGCTGGAAAAAAGGGGACTCGCTCGCCAAGAGCTGTGACATTTGCGCGACTCGCGCAATCGGGTCTTTAAACTGGGTCTTTGGAACGCCGAAAAATTTCGTGGAAAGATAATTTATCGCGCCGTCAAATCAAGGGATCTAGACCTAATCCGTTCCAGTTGAATTGCGTTAAATTTTAATATTAAATTTAACGAATAATATCGGATATATTACCTCTAAGCGACAGCAACAGGAAGATCGAGAAAGTTCGACGAGAAGTCTATGGATTTCTGGAAATGTTGGCGATCGTATAAAACCGCGAGAAGGCCACGGGTCCCGCGAGCCCGAGAGGGGGACGACACTGTCTACGCGTCGCATGAGGTCCGATCTCATCCCCGTCGTTTTATCATCCCGCGGAGTCTTGCGGGGTACCTACCGCATGGCTCCGCTCGGCTCGTCGCGTCTCGTCTCGTCTCGACAGGCGCGTCTCAACGGGCAGCGCTGTGGTAATCTCGCATGTCCCTCGTGCTTCGTTCACTCCAAATAAGACGAGACTAAAGACGGATAAACAGAGAAAGAGAGAGAGAGGGAGAGAGGGAGAGAGGGCAACGGAGAAAGAGACACAGTCGGGGGAGGAAGAATCGAGCAGGGACATTTTTATCAGTCGTCGCTTGAATCCTCTGCGGGAGGTCTCGCGTATGTACGTGCGTGCACGTGTACCCGGTCACTACGCGAACCCACGACCAGGTGGATGATTTCGATGGCTGATGGATGGGCTGGAAAATCCATGAAAATTCTACCCGCTGTCTCTTCCTTTTACAGAGATCTCCGCTGGATCTTTCTTCTGCTGAATACAGTTGGATACTGAAACGTAGCAAAGGTAGCTACGATATTATGCAGTCTCGCGATTCCTCATTGCGAGAGTAAAGCTCTCTTTTCTCTGCAAAGCGACTACCATCAAAGTCACGAAAGTCGATAAAGGAGAGATTGAGACTACGAATCTGTTCGTTATTCCGACACACGCCGTTTCAAGACGCAAGACGTAAAAGAATAATTCCCGAATAGAAAACGAAACAGTCCCATTTGGAAGCGGGACGAGCTGCGATTTGAACGGCGAAAGATTTAACGTCGCGCTGCTCGAGGACGTGTCCTCGAGAGTCTCCTCCTATTTCCGTTCGGACCGCGGCGATATACGCACGACGACGAGCGCGGCGAGCGCGGCGAGCGCGCCGGTTCAGAAAGGAATTAGCATATGGCTGGAATCGAACGTGGTACCCCCGATGTCTCCATCGCTCGTGAAATGGATACTCCGTTGCATCGCGTTCTCCTTTCAGGATTGGTTTATACCCGTGCAAGACTTACAGCCGGGTCGTGGCTCAATCGCCGTGGAGAAGAGCCCATACGGGCTGCTGGCCGCGCGTGTGGGTGTTTACGCGGACGTTATTGACTCCGTCTTGCGTTTTGTCGTTCCCTTTCACGAAATCTCCGGGAAGGTTGTTTCTACGTGTCCAACTCGAAGTTTTGCAAAGTTTCTATCCTGTTATTCTCCAAAAATGTGTAAAGATGCGTTGTAGAGATGTTGAAAAAGAGAAAACTATGTGAAACTATAGCTCGTGTCGTCAAAAAAAAAAAAAAAAAAAAAAAAAAAAAGAGACTTCAGTATTCAGTAGCACGATCGTGTGAAAAGTCACGGAACCGCTGGCAACGCTTGCTTCCAAATAAAGACCGTAAATAGGCGTTGGGCGATCGATGCGATCGTTCCATTACAGCGATCGATGCCGGAGGTGTGTAATAAAGCGATACGATCGTCGTAACCCTGGGTGAACACCTCGGAACAACTGAGACTTGTGCCTCTTCGGAGAGAAACCAGCCGCTAGATTTAATAGAGCAAATCGTTCCCCTGCTTTCGACCAATTATCCTCTTCCTCGGACATATCCTCCGCTACTCTACCTTCGCTTAACCGCAGAGGCTTGGTACTCCAGGGAACGTTTTTTTTCTCTCTCTCTCTCTCTCGAGAGAGAGAGAGAAGCAGACAGCATCCCAGATCCCACCCACTAGCGTAAAGTCCAATTAGAGTCGACCGGCCGTTCGAGATAATTGGCAAACACTTGCGCGACCACGTAACTCAACACAGCGTTTCCTCCTTCTCCTCTTCTTCGTTGGCGATCCCGTGCCACGATCACTCAGACTCGGTCTTTCCAGGGTACGACTTTCGCCAGTTGCCTCGAGACTACGCAAAAACGCTGATTGCGTTTCACGAAACTGACGCTTCGTTCTGTTATTTTCCTTAATTTCAAACGCTTCTAGCGAATATACGGACACGTACGCACGGTCCGTCTTCCGTCACGTTTTAAACTCACCTCCAAATCGATCAGTCGACACGACAATTCCCATTTTCATCGATCCGTGCAAGAGCCGGCAATTTTACGGTTCGCGAGAGACGCATAAAGTTGAACGGCGGGCAGGACGGGAGGAAAGGGTAGCCTCCAATTCCCTCCGTCGTCGTCGTGAGCGGTTTCTCGGTTCCTCTCCTCTCGCGAGTTTGCCGTGTACGCGCGCGTGTAACGAGATCGCGACGGCGTGCCGAACGGGAGACGTATGGGAAGGTTGGCAACCGGGTGTACCGCCGCAGAGTCGAACCGATCCCTCGCTTGTTTTTGTTCCGACTGACTTATCGATATTGGCACGTTGTGTTACGAACGTGTACGTAACTACTCCGCGAAGGGGGCAGCGGAGACAGGGGACAAGAAAGAAGAGAAAAGAGAGGCAAAAAGGGGGAGAAGGAAGAGCGACGGAAGAATTGCGGAGGACGAAACCGCGCACGGAGGCAGAGGACTCGAGGAGTCATCGAGCTCGGGTTGAATTATCGCCAAGCGGGGGTAGAACTTTGACCGGCGAGACGTAGCGCGCGTGCCTGTGCGCGCCTCGCGTTGAAAGTAACTTCAATGTTACTTGACAAAAAGAAAAAAAAAAAAAAAAAATACTGCTCTGTTGCAAACCTGACAAAATCTCGAATCCCGTTGCTTTTCTCGGATACGGTGAAACGCCAAGAGACGAAACGATGAAGGCACAACTCATCGTTTGTCGCGATTTTCCACCTCGGAGGAGAAACAACCAGCTGAACCAGTAAGAGAAAAAAGAAGCGCTTATACGTCTTACACGGGGATAATCACGACGGTACGCTAATATGGAAGCGAGTACATTGTTGAGACGTGTTTGCCTCTATCAAGAGTATATTATTACCGCTTCACCGAGCGATTGTAATGGCCGGCGGGAGTGAAAGAATAGTTACATGACAGTCAAGAGGAGCTACTCCCTCGTCTTTAGAGGAGGCCGATACGCCACTTCCGCCGGCGTCGGAGAAAGGAGTATCGGGGCACCGTTTGAGAAAACCGAACGAACGAACAAACGTTCCTTTCATGCGGCTCGAGTTAAGCGAAAGTTATTGCCGAGTAGACGCGTTGTAATAGAGACAAGTGAATAATGGTTGATTCCCAGCCAAGTTGATTCGCGCCTCGTTCTCCAATGGTAAATTGCACGCCCGCTAATTGCACGCAGCGGAACAATCGTTTCCTCTCCGGTTTTTCCATCGCGTGTGGCGAAATGTCCTCGCGCGCTTTTGTCCCTTTGGCGCGCGACTCTTCGTCCCTGCTGACTAAAAGAAACGAAGCGCGTGTCCGATCAGCGAGGAAGACGTGATCCGGAGAACTGGTTCCGAGATAAACGTAACTATGTAAATTTCGGCAGGACACGTGTATTAACGCTGCATTTGCCAGAGGGGAGCAATAAATCCTTTTGTCCCCCCCCCCTCCCCCCGCCGACTGGCAATACGGCGAAAGAGGACGGAGCCGTAGAGTCCACCTTCTCACGTGTCCTCTCGTCTCGTTTTATTTCGTTCGATTTCTTTTCACGAACAGCGCTGCGTTTAACGGTGTATCGACCTACTCGCGGTCAAAAGTGCGAATTGAGCGAGAGCTAACGTACGTGCAATACGAAACAAACGTCAACGGCGAAAGCGCCTTTCGATTATCGATTGAATTTTTACTCCTGAGATCACACCGGTTGTTTGTCACTGGGAGGAATTCCATTGAAAAATAATAGCGAGTGAAGCTCGCGAGCGGCGAAAAAAGAAAGAAAAAGAGAGAGAGAGAGAGAGAGAGAGAGAGAGAAGGAAGAACTATTTAGATGGGATCGCGCGCGAGTAGTAAATCGCACTGCGCAAGAAAACGGTAACCGCATGTGATCGCTTTAATTATTTAAGTCCCGGATCCTGCGGCTCGATTCCACCTTCCTCGTTTTCTTGCCACGGCCTTGCCAACCCTCTCCTCTTCTAATTATTACCGGTGGCACGGTGGCTCCTTACATGCTACCCGGTAAACACAGACCTCCGGCCACTACCTGCTGGCCACGAGGTTATTTATTTCTCTTAATCGACCATCGCGTTTCCCCCGTGTTACGACTATCGTCTAGTATCGGAGACGACAACCAGAGGAACGAATAGTTTAATCATTTTCCAATTGAGATGAAAGTTACAAGAAGAAAGGCAAAAAAAGAAAAAGAAAATACGAGTTTAGAATTAAAAAACTTTTCGTCTCGGAAGAAGGCGAAGCAGAAGGAAGATTTCCAATGGAAAGTTGAAAGCGAAACAGTAGGGTACGATTCCCAAAAATATCGCGCGGTCGCGTTAGACGCGCGAGCGAGGAGAAACAGGTTCCACGTTCGCTTTTCGTCAGCGGCAAAGTCAATACACGCAAGGCCGTCTAGAGCCAGGAGAGATGACCCAGGACGATGATTCTTGCCTCTTGCACCAACCGTGCAGTTCAGTCCCCCCCCCCACTTTTTTGTGCTCCTTCTCTCCACTTGACACGATAACAGATTAATACGTCCGTGCAAATCGAGCGTGAAGAATCCGTACACGTTGCGAACCGAGGATCGATAAAGAATTAATGGAGTGGCAAATGCCGAACGAATTAGAACAAGTTGCCTCGGTGTGACAGCACAAACAGCATCCAGACTTTCCCAAACCTGCGGAAGCCGGGACACGCTGCCAGATTCGCAATTTTCACGAATTTTCACGACACGCGACAAACAAACGACTGGCGCGCGCGCGCGTTCGAGGCACAAGCGGATCGATTAGCGCCTTGTTTAGAGGCGATGTTCGTAATGTAATCCCGATCGTGCCGGCGAATGTCTGTATTTTGTGTTTTAACGAGCTTAAATTGCACGTTTGAAATGTAATACGGACGCGTCGGGTACGGAGTTGGAGCTCGGTTGAGCAATTCTCGTCGCGTAAATCGTATCAATTCAGTTACAGACGGCGATAAAATAAAACGGCGTTGATCTTGGGGGAGGGGGAGAGGGGGGGCTCGAGATGTTGTTTTTAAGGCGTTTCTAACCGATCGAATAAAACGTGGTTATTAAATCTTCGAAATAAATCGCACGGGATTATGCGGGATTATTACGTGACACCCTTCGTCTACTTTTGCACTCGAGCAAAGAGCCAAGTCGCCGGACTCCATTCCGAGGGTTAAATCGAAGATAAGAATGTCGAGCATTTAGTTGACCATTTATTGCGAGGCGAACACGGCCGGTAGGGTGGACACGACACGCAGACAGACTCCAGAAAGGGACTCTAGAATGTGGAGGAGGAGAGAAGAAGTCAGATATGAAGAAGAAGAAAAAGAAGAAGAAGAAGAAGAAGAGGAAGAGGAAGAGGAGGAGGAGGAGGAGGAAGAGGTGGAGGAGAAATAAAATGGTTAGGAAGGCAGTGGAGGCGGAGGAAAGAAAGGAAAAAGAGCAGACCAAGTAGGAAGAGGAGACTGAGAGGAACGGAACAGAGCGAGAGAGAGCGAGAGAAAGCGAGAGAGAGAGAGACGCTGATGGGATTATAAGTAATGCGCCGCAGCACGTGGCCCCGGTGAGCCCACCTCCAGGTTGTCAAACCTGTTTCTTCCTATGTGCCATCGTCTCGAAGGCGAAGGTGCAGCGTGAGCGCGGGTGCCGCGCGTACCACGAAATCCTATCGACCGATTTCAACGTTCGTCTCACGAAATAGACGTCTCGCGTACACCTTTCGCAACGCCAGCCAGAAATTCATCTCCGATTCGAATAAGAAAGAAGTTCCCAAGCAGGAGGAGTTGATCCCGAAGAAAGAAAGAAAAAGAGAGAGAGAGAGAGAGAGATTCACGAGTAGCAGGCATTTTCGCGTCGATTGTTTGGCAACGCGGAGGCGTTACTACCTCGTCAAGAGTGAGATCCACTGTCGAAATACCCGGAGGAGCAAGTAGCAACCATTAGGCGACCAACCTGTGCCTTAATGGAAAAATTGAAGATAACCACCAGCCTGCCACTCGACCACTCAACTGATTCGCCTGCCCTGCTACGAGAGGCGTTTTCGTCGATTACGTCAACAAACTGACCCCGATCGTTCCGTCTCGGCTCGACGGGTCTAAATCATTTCCCCGGCAATCTGCCACGATGTCTCTGCTCTTTTCGTTTCCCTCGTCTCTCTCTCTCTCTCTCTCTCTCTTGTCCCGCGGATGAAACGGAAACGGACAGAAAAAGAGAGAAAAGACGACGGTTTTTCGCGCGCTCGTTAACGCGCGCAGACGCAGACGCAGACGCAGACGCAGGCGCAGATAGATCGTAACCTTAATCATAATTCTTCCCGCTCTGCACGTTTCCCGGTTTAAACATTTCCAGCAATTAGCCCGCAATTTCTGCTAACGTGCTTGTTATTACGTGCATCGGCCAGCCCCCTTTAGCCAGGTAATTACACATCAGCATTCGAAACGCGCCAAAGATTCGTGTTCTGCCGCGTTAACCGGTATCCGCCGTTGATCATTCGCTCCTATGTCAAATATGTGGCTGCTCGGTTCGCGACCTGCCTTTCAAGTCGTTATAATTGAATCAGTTTCACGCGGCCGCGCAAAAGCAGCCAAGCGCGTTACTGTTTGCAATGGATGCCGATTATTATCTGCGCCAAGTACACGCGTCGATTTCAAAGTATAAATTTCTCGGACAGTTTTATTTGTACGAGTTCTTTCACAATCAAACGCACAATCAGAATCCGAGAGTAGAAGAATCGATGCGAAAGGGGTTCTCTAATTTCCTCTCGCGTCGGAGTAAAAGTAAACGCCGCCAATGTATCGACGCGGTCGAATCGATTTTTATTTTTATACTCGATCGCGCATATATACAAGAAATCGCTGCCAATCGTTGTATCGATCGTCCTGCCGTCCTGGTCGCCGGTCACCGGCGCCGATTTCTCCGCAGGTGTTCCGATCCGTAGCCGATCGCCGATATTCTTTTTCAGGAAGATCGATGGATCACGACTTGTATCACGGCTGCACCTCCGAGTCGATACATTGTTACTCGCATTAAAACCTCTTCATCCAAACTTTCCCTTTTTTTCTCTCCTTTTCCCCTTTTCCTCTCCCGTTCCGTTAATAACATTAACGCACAATATAATCTGTTGCAACATTCAATTGCACCCAAAAATTGCCGGTGTAATTTCGCAAATTAAGATTAACCACTAGCTTCGCTCGACGGATGGAAAAATCGTCCGTTGAAAATGTCACTGAACGCGAGGCAGACAACAGATTCTGCGAGATTTCGACACCGAGGAAACGCGTGCGAGCGACGAGGCGATCGAAACTTCGCGCTTCGTCGAAAGCCGGAGGATTAGCGATGAAACGCCGTTACGAAAAGCAGGGTAGACGAGCCGTGGAAGATTAACGCCATTTGCGAACGCGCGTGAAAGCGGCTGTTCGAGGCACAGGTGGCGAAACGATCGCTTTTACGTCGAGCCATTAAAATCGGACTCGATCGTGCCGCATAATGGGATCGATTTGTACCAGCCAGCAGGTAAGCAGAAATCCACTTACGCGAGGACCGACTTTTCGGTCCGCGAAACCTGTCGTGCGTGTTTTCTCGCAAATAAATGGGCGATAAACGAGATTCGCGTCGCGTCGTCGTCGTTCCTAATCGCGAAACTGTGACTGACTGACTTTCGGGATTGACGCACGTTCTCTAAATCTAAAGTAAAAACTGCTCTATTTCGAATAAATATCGCGACTTACTTCTGACTTACTCTGTTACTAGTAGATTCTACATTCCTTCAAAATCCGCACACCCTCCAAACTATGAAATTCGATTGTTCCGCGACAGAAGAAAGTTTCGATGGTATCGACAGCAGTGATTCGCGAAATTGCGCCGAATGCAGTCGGCGAGGAACGGTGGAAGGGACCGTGGAAGGTTAAAGGGGGTTGGGTCAGATGCATGGGTGTATCATTACTAGGCTGACCCCTCCCGCGATTGATCTTTCAGAATCTGGAGCAGACCGTTTCACATGTGAAAGGATACCGGTTGTGTCAACGCGTAATTATTGTCTGCGCTCGCGGATCGGGTCGCAGCTCGAGGAACGGACAATAGTTCCGCCGTAAACGCGCGCTGGTACCCGAGTGAAACGTCTTGTAGGACACCAAAGCCGGTCACGAAACGAAGTTTAGAACAGAAACCGCGCCGCTGCCTGCGGCTTCCTCCAGACCTTGCTTCGATACACTGGGAAGAACGGAATTCCACTGGAAATCAGCTTATTTCCCACCGTCGACAGAGTTTTTTTTTTTTTTTCTTCTCATTGGAATAAGAAATTTCCCAACAACCGAGCCGAGCTGAGTTCGGCAAGGTGACGATGGCCAAACGTCACGGAGTGACGTGTTCGTTCAAACGGAGGGAACGCTCGTGTGCCATAGAGAATTTTTCTATTAGCCTGGCATGATTCGTGGGCACGAAGTGAGTAACTGTCGACAGCCGCTACTCGGTAATGCCAACAGAAATTACTGCTATTAGCGATTGTAACGTTGCAAACGGGCAACGGCGAAAAGGCCGAGCGTCTTAACGAAAGGTTTAACGATACGTTCTCGCTAGATGTGAAAACGAATCTATAATTTTCGCGTGTCGACCGGAGACAATAACACTACCACCTGGGCCCTGGTCGACTCGGGGCAATTTTACACAAACGCAATTAATATTTACCGCCCTAATTACACTAGTAACGAAGAGATACGAGCAGTAGTCTTCTTCTTTGTCGAGTCTGCCACCGGATGCATCTCGAATCCGATCGAGAACGTAGCGAAACGATGGCACGCGGTGATCAATCGCGACTGTTTGCACTAAAATCGCGTCCCGGATTACGTTAGCCGAAGGCAACGGGGTTCGTGCTTAATTTTAATTCACAACTGGCAAGAGGGTGTAATTAGAGAGCAGCGACGGCGGCGGAGCGAGTCGAGGGAAACTTGGGCAAGTCTTTCCAAATGAAATCGCGAGTCGTGATCCCGCCACTCGCGGCAGGAGGGAAAAGAAAGAGATATGCAATGCTTGTCGATCTTAATGCCCCGCGGCTTGCGGAAACGCGTCATAATTAGCCAACCGGCTAAAAAAACAAAACAAAAAAAAGAACCTAGAGGATAGAGTTATAGAAACTGAATTTCTATCGATTTCGCGGAACTGCGACTGGAAATTTGCCTCTGCAGGCGCAGGATCTTTGCAGGACGATTACAAAACACACGCACGTGCGACGTATGCAGACGCGCGAGCTGAAACTGCCACGCGGAGTTCATGCTGGTCAACCTTCGAGACCCGGAGTCGAGCACCGACGTCGACTTAACGATTTGACCGGTTCTAGTCGTTAATCAGCTGGGATAAGCTTGGTGGTGGGTATCTAATTGACGGCTAATTGAAGCGGACTGTTAAATGAGAAACACGATAACGAACAGTACCAGGATTATTACAAAACGTTCTTGCAACAGCGCGGCCACCGATACGAAAGGTACAAATGGCCGTGGTGATTATGATTTCCTGAAACGCAGCGATGACGATCGTCCGATGGAATTTTCGACGCATTCTTTTTTTTTTTCTTTTTTTTTCACGCGGAGACAGATGAAGAATTGCCAGTATCGCCTCGTTTAGTCGTCGATCAGACGCGCTTGACGTCCCTTTTGATAAATCGAAAGTGGAGTCAGGTGCTTCGTTCGTCCTTCGTTTCGTTTTTTCTTCCTTTTTTTTCTGTTTTTTTTTTTTTTTTTTTTTTTCGACAGAGAGAAACCGACTACATATGTGGTTTTCGGAACAGAAAAACACGCGACACCAGAAGCGGAGAGAAGAGAGGGTCGGATCCACGTTCGAGACACTTTACGACTTATCTTTGCATCTGTCCTACTGACAGATCGTTTCCCGAAGCACGAAAGCGTGCCAAGCACACGCGTCCGACTATTTCTGTTCGTCGTCTTGCGAGCAGCAGGATTCTGAGAGGACACTCGGAAAGACGTGCTCGAGTGGAGTGTCTCGAGCCAAGGTTCACCCGAGGTTTCCCAGTACCCGGAAGAAAGAAAATAGAAAATGCTCGTTTCTGACAGATTTATCCTTTCCAAGTCGCAGATCGCGCGCGTACACACAAAAAAAAAGGAATTAGAACAGAACGTTGGTTCGTCGAAAATTTGCTCGAACTCAAAGTTCGAAGACGTTCCAACTTGTTTGAGAAGCGAAAGAAGAGTCGAAGAGAAAGAAATACATTTCGGCGAGAAATCTCCTCATTTCCGATAAATCGCCGGCGTCTTCCACGTCGGTGAATTGGGACCCGGAGAGTGATTTATACCGGCTCGGGATGAATCATCCTCGTCGGCAAAAGGAGCCGGATAAGTATATAACCGTGTGTCGATGCCGGGAGATTACCAAGATCTGTGCTTGATACGCGCCCGACGTGGAAGTGTGTGGGTGCGACGACCAAACGAAGGAGGATCGGCTGTACATTTTTCCTTTGAAACCCTCGGTCGTTCCCTCCTCGCCTGCCTCTCCTGCGCTACGGAGAAAGTTAGCGTATACACGTGAAAGCAGCTCGTATAATCTCGCGAGGAGGACTCGCCTTCGCTGCCGGTCTCCGACCGATCGCGTCAGGGATCGAGCCGAGTATTCGACTTCGATATATCTGCCTTAATATCGGCGAGCACCCCGATGCAGATACCAGGCGAATACAAAGACGTACACTCGCGTTTGCCTCGAGATTAACGTCTCATTTCGCAAATACGGGAAATATCGAGACTCGTCCGAATTCGATCTTCATTGAATCGAGCCTTAGCCTTCAAGAGAGGCTTTCCAAACTCGAAAGGCGTTTCCACGGAGAACGATCGTCGCTATTGGCGATACAAAGGCGCCGACACGAGCCGAACGAACGGTGGAAAATCGAAGAGAACGCCAGCGGCTCCTTCGGGATCGCGGGCTTGTTGCTCAGCAAGGACCTGCTTCGGCACACGGCGTTTCGGTTTAAGTTCCCTGCAGCGGCACCTGGCGTCGAGTCCTTGAACCTTTGGGGCCGCGCCTTCCGGGTACGATCAGGGACCCACACTCACACACCCACACACCCACACACCGCTGCACACTCGTGAGCGCGCTCGGTTCACCGCCGCCACACGTACACACGTGTTTTCTCCCCCGCACCAAAGCCGGAGAGCAGTGGCGTAGCCAGTATGTAAATCAGTTCGTTCCTTCTGCCTCGCCTTCCGACTAGCCGAGCAGAAGGTTGGTTGCGAGGGAGGAACGAGAGTTTCCAAAGAAGATTCGCCTTCTTTCGCTCCAACCAGCGAACGTACAACGTCCAGACTGATCGACCGTGAAAGAGAAACGATCGATGGAGAGTCAAAGACTCGAAGATTCAAGCATCTATCCACCGATACATGCGCTTTTTTCATTTGTTTTTAATCGTTTGAGTTTGATGCGTGAAAAATCTCCCGCGATGACTTTGACTTTGCAACGGTCTTTTTCAACAGTTCAATCGATCGAGATGACTCGCAAGATTCTGATTTCTTCGACAGTCGAGTTCGTCGAGTATCCGAGGAAGTAGAGACGCCAATGGGGAGCACCCTGTGGCACGCGCTATCGCAGGGAAACACCCTCTCGAGCAGGATTTAGACGTCATGTACGGAACTCTGCTCGTTTCCTGGCATGCACTCTCCGACACGACACGTGTCTTGCCAGCCACGATAGTCGCGCGATCCATTCGAAAAGTCACAGGGAGGAAGTGCCATTTATCAAGGAGAGAAAGAAGACGAATCTTCACGTCTGATGCAGCGAATAAAAAGTTTCTTCGCTCGCGCGATCGATCGTATAGATAAATCTGTAACCGCTCTGTAACAAAACGACCGCGCGTCTCGATGAATTCAAAGAACAAATCGAGGTAAATGATAATGTCAACCTGGTTGCCCTTTCTCCCGGCTCGCTTTCGGAAATGCCGCCGCGTTCGGTGGAACACGCAGCATCGTGCCAGCACAAATGAGCGCGATGTTCCGTCCCGGTCGACGTGAACCCCGGTGCATGTCGCGAGCCCACGCCCAGAATTCCCGATCCTCTCCATCACTCCGGCCTTGCCAAATGATATTGTTGTCCCGAAATCGCAACGACGCAACGACAGCATCGCGGCCAAGAACGAGAATTCCACCGCTCGTTCCGTAAAACACCATGTAAAATTGCTCCAACGATTCTGCGTACTTCTCTCTTCTGTCAGGATACGTAATTTTTCTTTTTTTTTTTTTCTTTTTTTCTTTGTCAGAAACTAACTCGTGCGAGATCGGGTACAGTTTTCCGTCTTAAACTTTCCAAACAATTTTTTAAACAATTCCAAAGTGCGGGAGGATGTAGATTTGCCGAATTGAGTAGCCAAAGGTAAACGGCGTCTGTGAGAAGCTATTGTAACGAAATAGAGCGATCTCCTGGGAGCGTCGGTTTCACTCGCGAGGCTCTTTATAGCCTCATTGTTTTCTAGTCTGGGGCTGCCGTTTGGGCGTGGAGATCGTATCGACTCGACTCGCGTGTCGCGCCCGTCCTCTCCGTTGATTCGACAATGTCTGGAGCACGGAAGCTGGAAAGGTCACGGAAGACACCTAAGTGGAAATGCAAATAAATTACGCGGCGGCCGTGGCCACGATTATTTGCACCAGGCTGCCACATAACCGTCCATTTGTAATTATAATGCGGCAATTAGAGGACTGTCGTGATCCTGAGAGATCTAGCGGCCCGATCGCAAGGACGATTACCATCGAACCGCCGTGTATACCTGATCCTAAGCTTAATCTTAAATGTAAAGTCTCCTCCCTCGTTTGACCCGCCCGTTGCCGCTGGGTCTTGGGAAACTAGGAAGAGAAGTTGTCCTCTCGCCGTGTGTCAATTTTTTTCAATTGCACACTCCGTTGTACGGGCCAAGAGGCGCGCGTAAGAAACGGCCGACTGATTGATGAAAGCCGACCTAACGACTCGCTTAGGATCTTACGACAGTTTCAGCCGGTTGATTGGTCGTAAACCGAATCCTCGAAGCCTAGTGTGTCTGACGTTCGCTTCGAGAATTCACGGATGGAGATCGGGCGAGGTCGGAGAACGGAGAAAACGATATCCGTGTTACATATTACGTTGTAAGTTTTTATTCTTTTTTTTTTTTTTTGTTTTTAGAGATGTTTGAGCTCGAACGAAAGAAACCGACTTCCGAGAGCTTTCCTTTACACTTTAGATCGATTCAACGATTCCCTCTGGCGAAACTCTTGCAACCTCCCACCGAGATTTCACGGAGATTTCCCCCTTGGGCTATCCGTGGAGAATAGCGCAAGGAGAGAGTGGTTGCGCACTCGTGGTGTCGGCGAGCAGTTGGGGTCTTAACGCGATGCACTTACGAGCACGTGCCTTCGGAGCGTAGGTGATTCGATAAAGGTGATTCTCACGTGCGTGTACGTCTCAATGGTGGTCGCTGGAGGATGAGACCAGCGAGTTGAAGAAGAGAGTAGAAAAAGGAAATGGAAGAGAGGAGGAAGGAGACGAAAACTAACTCGTCGAAAGGGGAACGGAGCAAAAGAAAAGCACGCAGGAGGCGCGAACACGCGGTGCGAGAGGGAGGGTTTATGTAAAACGGCATTCCACGTAGTGGTGTCTGCTCAATCCTTATCTAAAGCAGTTATATAGAGTCGTTGGGAGTCGCGCGCCTTCTTCAGAAGGTAATGCACGCCCGGCTTTGGCACCGTTCTCGCTTCGCGTTTCCCCTTTGCCGCGTCGCTGACCACTTTGGCTCTCCTTTCCACGGACGGTCTATCCTCCCTTGCCGTCCACAGTATCTATCGGATCCCTTATACTTGCACGAGTGCGTGTGCGTCCGTGCGTGCACGTAACAGCAACAAACATTGTACGCAGAGCCAGAGTATTTGTCTAGAGTGCTCCACCCGGTATTCTATCCGTCTATCTTTCCCTCTCTCACTTTCTCTCGTTCAGACGTTCCGCGCGTCTCCTCCTCCCGCTGACCCTTGCTCAGCGGCTTTAGAACGCGCCCAGAGGGTTATCGAAACGTAACGAAACGTGGCCGAAGAGCAGGCTGCGATCAAGCCGTAACGCGGCTACGCGGATGCTTCGTCCCGATAAAGATATCTTTGGTTAAGGTACGACTCTAACGTGGGCAACCTCGGGGCTCTGGCTTGTTCCGCCGTTTCCAGGTACCTGTAGTACCTGTAACGCTGCACCGGTGCATCGTGCACGCGGAACTCGAGCCACGAGGCCAGATAACCCCCCTCCCTGCCGACGCTCCCCCCCTCGCCGTGGAGAAAAATTACGAGAGCACTTTTCGCCTGGCTTGTACGCGAACCACGAACGGATCTGTAGCATCGATTTCGAATCAATTAACTTTCGAACCCCGGCTAACGAGAACGAGAGAGGGAAGGAGGAACAACGAGGAAGAAGAGCGGTGTACACCCGCGAACACAAGCCAGATACGGAAAGCTGGATTCGATGCCAGCGAGATGGAACTACTACTTAAACCAGGCTCTGGGTAGATCCTCGTCGATCGTAAATATCGCGGTCGGCCCCGGTAGTTGTAAAGCCACGGCAGGTGATTAAATAAGAAGAAAGACATCATTTGTCGCGTGTATCTGAACCTTGATCGGGCCTGTTTTACGACGTTCGGGGTCTTCGCGTTCGTACGAACAGATAGAGGGAAACGTTTTCGCGTGGGGTGGAGAGACACGCTCGCACGGAGAAAAAAAAAAGAAAGAAAAAAGAAAAGGAAAAGAAAAGAAAAATCGTCGCCCTCGATTCGATTCGATTCGACCAGAGAGCTGCGGTCGGAGCTGTCGTCTGCTGGGCAGACCCTCGGTGTCGACCCCTCGGTTGCAGAAAGGCGTGTCAGTTGAGGGAAAAAAGAGAGAGAAAAAAAAAAAAAAAAAGAAAAAGAAGGAAAATGTTGCAGATTACGCGGCGAGTGCAGCTTTAGCGTGGCATCGTAAACCGGTATCTTTACCGCCCGGACGCCCACGCGTTCGAGCCAACTATCCTAGAGCGATCTGCCTATCAATCCGACGTGAAAACTCGGTTTAACACTCTCGCGCACTTACCGCTGCCTCTCGTGACACAACCAACGGAGAGTGGCCTCGGCCTTACCTGCTCTCGCTCGCTCTCTCGCTCGTGGCGAGATTATTTCGCGTCTCCGCGAGATCGCTAACGTCGAAATGGAATCTTTGTTGCTCTTTTCTCGGACTAGAGGCGAGGCGAGAGACACGATCGACTACGTGTTCCGTTCGTTACTGTTACGCTCGAGAAAGAAGACGCACGTCTCGAGCAAACGTCTCGACGAAGAACGTCCGCGTCGCACGGTAGCGGCACGGACGTGTTTGGCGAAAATTCGTTTGCGTTCTCCAGAAGCAAACAGGAAAGGAAACAACGCGCAACAGTGTGCACAGGGACACCTGTGCCAGCGAACCGGATGTTCCATTGACCATTGTCCAATCCCGTGGGCGGTACCGTCTTAGGAACGTAACTCAACGAGACTTTAAACAGAGTTTAGTTGCATCCAGTCAGGAGGCAAGATCGACGACTCATTGTCGGAGATGCAGGTCTTTCAACGTTACGGAAGAAAAGGTGCTGTTGTGCCCGATGGAGGAATTTCCCATGAAATTTTCGTAAAAATATCGTTTGAATCTCCGTTTTTATTTCTTCTCGCCGAGGTTCGACGTTCGAAAGAAGATCTTACCGATCAAGCTGAACTTGAACACTGGAAAATAAAGAGATTGCCTCTCCGTAAGAGCAATCTCCTTGCAAGGAAATGTACCTGCTAGCCTCTGGAGGCTCGTTGAAAGATATCGACGACGATCAAGTTTGGAATTTTACGCGTTGCCAGGGGAAGACGAAGAACACTAGCTAAACGTTGGACACGGTGTTAATGGATTGGTTCCACGCTGCAGCGTAGCAGCGCGTGGACCGTCTGTTGGGTCTCGATTGCACCACTTACACCGAGCCTCCGAAAAGAAAGCGAGACGCGTGCGTCTGCGTTTCACGGTTTACCGAAAAATTAGCCATTAATTTACGCCCGGTCTATGGCCCGAGACCTGTTCCTCTCCACCTAATAAATAGCCTGCCGCGCTAATCGGAGCCCACATGGTCCTTTTTCCAAGGGGATTGTCGGAGAATTTCGGAACGTGTCTGGAAGAAAAGTGCGACAGATGATCTATACCAACCTAGCCACGTGTACAACACGAATATTTGTCCATGCGATTACTACGATCCTCCTACACCTCCGGACTGTTTCCTCCCGGCTTCCCTCGTTTCTTGTCTGTCTTGGGAAAATATCGAGAGATTAGCCGACGAATTAGAAACTGCCGAATAACTTACGCGAACGAACAAACACCAAATGAATTTTACAAATTTTTACGATTGTTCTGTTTCGCACGGACCTGTAAACGCTAGACCGTGCATCCGCAATTGCGTAATTCGCAACGTTTGCCGCCACTTGCCAGATTCGCCGGCGTTGTTAGTCGGTAAATTATCGCGGAATAAAGCTGGAGAATCTCTCGTTTCTATGCTCGTTTCATCGCGTGATTTACGACGAAGCAGGCATGACCCCTCGCGACAAGGCATTAACAATATCCTCGGCGCGCTGCGTGCACGAGCCAAGCGGATCATCGATGGTTGTTGTTTCATCCGCCTCGTAACTTTCATCGTAATTACGCGTTTTTACGACAGCGACTGGCTAGAAGCAGCCAGCGCTGCTTGGCTGGCGCAGGTGCGATAGAGATCTCTTTCGAGCCCAGCGAGACCACCGGCGCACGTACACGGTCCTGTAACCACCTGAAGCAGCGCGGCGGTGCCTTGACGGGGCTCGTTCCATTAGCCATCGGCGTGCGCCGTAAGACCTCGCCTCGCCGAGAGAGATAACCCCTTCTGTCGGCGCGTCGAAATATTTTAATTCCCCGTGGATGGAAACGCCTCGTTCTCTCGCCTCGTCCGCGCTAACTCATCCGCCGTGTCGGCCGAACAGCCCGAGCCAACCGCCCGAACCAAATTACGATCCTTCGCGGCGAGAACGAGGCGTGGTTTCCTCGTAAATTCCACCGCTGATAAAAGGATACCGTGGAGACGGCACATGCCGGGCAACCGTGCGTCGCGCACACGCGGCGGTGGTACACGCCGGCCCGATTATCCAGGTCGAAGACTGTTTCTTTTTCCAACTTACGCCGGAGGAACGAAGGTTGCCTAGAACCAGCACGATCCCCTCCCACCCTTTGCGTCCATTTGCGTGTCCATTTTTCCACATTGCTGAATACAAGCTATGCCCCCCTATCGATTAATTCTGATCTCGCTCGACCGATTTTCTCAAGTTCGACAGGTCGCTGATTACGTGTTTATACGCGACGTTATCACGCGCGTATAAATAGACCGACGAACGCGTTCCTTTTTCTCTCCCCACGCTTCTCGATCGGCATGATATTTCCACGTGATAGAGATCGAATTCGAAAGTTCTCGAGACGCGAGATAACGGAGGATTTCGTTTCGGATCTACACAGTCGATGTACTAGGCCAAAGGTTTCTCTCAACCTCGGTCCTACCTGCGTTTTTCCTTGATTTTACCAGAAATTTAATCAAAATTCTTTCAATTTAGAGACGTCTTTGTCAGTTGATTGACTATTTGATTGAATTCTGACAAATATATGTAGCGAAAGAGAGACAAAACGTATGCTTAACAAAACAACAGCACGTAGACTCGAGTCTAGAGCAAATCACTGATTTGAAATCAGTTTTCTTAGTTAATTTTAATAGTACAGTTTCGAGAGAGATAACGAAATGTGTTGCGAAATGTGTTACAACGAGATACGTATCTGTAGAGAAACGTATAGTTGGTTATATATATCTACCGCGATGCCACCCGACGAGGCGCGTTGTTGCGCAACGCTTGAAACGGGCCAGCTCGTATCACCCCGCGTGCACACGCTGTGTCCTCCGTCCCTTCGGCGCATCTCCATCCCTTCAACGAAGATAAACAATGCGCCAGGGATTCTCGGGCTCCTCGAACAGGATATGGAACTTGAGAAGTCGGCTGGAAAACGTTTGTGCTCGGTTAAACGGTCGGTGCACGAGGCGCAGAGGATGAGTACCGACTCATAACGTTCGCGCGTATCTCCTCCGCGCCGCTGTGCGCTGTCCGAGAGAGAGAGATCCCGGATAAGATGGCGCCGTGGGTGGCCTACTCGACCGGTAAGTAGTAAACGCCGAAGCGGACACGTAACCGCGGCCACGAGCTGCCCGCTCGCACTCGCCTTTTTCTCGCCTAACTGCTGCCCGGAGAAACGGATCGAGGGCAACTCTCGCGATCGTCTCTGACCGTCTCTTCGCGCCTCTAACCTGCGCTCCGATTTCGACAGGAACGACTGGCCTCGAAGCCACAGGAACGACGTGTCGACTTGCTCGAGCTTGCGAAGACTGTACAACAATAATTCAAATTCCATCGCGAACGCAGCTTGAAGATTTCTCTCGTTTGAACGTTCGTCGATGGGGAATCTAGCGATCCCCAGCTCGACGCGGGACGAATATTTATTTCCGAGAATGAACCTACGCTCGAGGATCGCTCTCTACGACGAGTATCGCTCTACAAACACTCGTTGCATCGGCTGGATATCCGAGATTGGCGCAGGTAGATGGAACCTGTCAGTGCACGGCATATAATTACAGGATATTTAGTGGGCATTCGGGTGCACCTGTGAGGAGGTATCCTCTCAAGGTGATCCGTATGGAAGGTGAGAGGGGTTTAGGTACACGGGGCATGGAATAAAATAGCCAGGCGTAGGCGAGTGTCCGGTTCCCTTTGTGTCCGCTACCTGTCTTAAGACATCGCCTGTTCCTCTCCTCTCCTTGCTCCTCCTTGCTCCTCCTTGCTCCTCCTCCTCCGCATCTTCCACATCTTCCACATCTTCCCCTGCATCCGAGTCTTCCTCCTTCTTTTTTTCCTTGCACACGCGTATTTACGCGGAGAGGAAGGGAGGAGAGGCCAGATCCTTTGATAGCACGGCGTTCCTGCCCATTCGTCAGACATTTGATAGCCTCACGTGGGAGCCGCGGAATTCCTCGGTGGTGGCTACCTTTATCCTACCCCAGACCCCTACCTACCTTCGGGCCAGGCGTTCGAGTGTGTCAGGTACGTGCGTGTCTGGTTCCTAGCGTCGATACTCCATCTCGATACTTCGTCGAGCCGTCTCATCCTTTCCTGCGTCCTTCCCAACGTCGAACTTCACCTCGTGGAACGCGAGGAACCTCCATCTTTACCACCGAGCGAACTCTCGTAACTCTCCGAGAGCTACCAGATTTAGTCGTGCGCGAATTATTGCGACGCAGGCAACTCGTACTCGTACGCGTACCCGCTGAGCCACGCTACGCCTCGCATTTTCCAGGAAAACGCAGACGGTGCATTAACGGCGCACAAAAGCCGTTTGTTGGGCAACAACAAGATTTCAAGGTTCTCCGCTTCCGCTCGTTCTATCCTAGCTCCGCGTTATCGCTTGATAAATAATCGGGAATGCCAAAGTAACCAGGCGGCCGATTCATCGCGGCGAAATAATTAATGGCACGCGTACCGGATCGGCGGAACGTAACGCGCGACGTTCGTCAAGCTGTACGTACGTACGTACGTACGTACGGTGGTGGATGCTGCGCGCTGGAATTTGCATAGCGGTTATCATGCCGCGCGACATATGCTAGCGACTACCTAGAACCAGCTAGGGACTATCGCCAGTTTGCGCCAGTGGACACGGCCATGGAACGCATAAATAGGAGCGTACGCATAATGCGCGTAATATATTTGTAGATCGCCGTGATACCGACGCGACGTACCGGCGACGCGATCACCGTGCCGCCACGCCGCGCTACGCTGCGCCGTCACAACCTCCAGGGAGAATCGCGTTCGTCTCTGTTTCGCTCGTAGTGGCCCCGTAGGACGCCACTGCCAGGGCAACGACGAACACCCGCCATGTGGTGGGAGACGGCATATGGGCACGCGCCCAGGATCTGATAAGGTCGGCCTCTTCAATTGACTACAATCATAGGGGTTAGATATTAACTGGCGAGCATTCTTGCGCGCGGGATCCTCGCCTGCCCCACCGGCCAACGCCGCGGGAATTTTCGCGTAACGAGAACCTGCAATTGACGGGGTGTTATCGTGATTTCGATGGGAAATCCAGTCGTTCGCCGCCGCAGGCTGCAAGATAAGGGGTTCTGATGCTCGTTAACGCGTAGGTTTTAGCTAACTCGTTCGTTACGCGTTCGTTAGAAAAGCGTCGTCACTTTTTTTGACGAATTCGAGCGCGATTCGAGCGACAGGTTTGTTAGTTGTCGAATCGTCTCTAGCGAGCGTGTATCTTCATTCATCGAACGGAAAGGGTTTTTACAGGGGACGAGGCACGAGAAGAACCGGTTGACGGATCGATTGGCCGTGCATCGTCATCGACAGACGACGACATCGAACGAGGTAACGAAGGGGTCATTAGAATCAATTTCATGCCCAATATGGTAGGCTTGCCTGACCGGCTGCCTCCTTGTTTTTGTCAAATTAATTGGCCTGCAATTACCGCATTAGTCAGGTCGAGCACGGAACGCGAGCGTTCCTCGTGTCAGTTGGCAGCGCGCAACATGCTGCAACTGAAACCGCGACACGTAGCGACGACACGCAGTGCGTTTCCCGTTCGTTAAAAAACGAGGGTGGGGGGGGGGGGGCACGTACGCCACGCTCGAGCAGGAAAACAACGCTGGTCATCCCCTTCGCGTGTAGTTGAATTATCGCCTACGAAAGGGATCGGCCGGCTGCGGCAGGCGCGCAACGTTAAAACCAATTTGGAAATTAGTTTCCAACCAATTTCGAAACAACGCGACTGTAATTTAAAATTTCAAGCGGAGAAGGTTGGAACGAGCCGAGCAACCAACTTGGATCTCGTATTTCCACGCGGCGGCGTGTATTTTACGAGCATTCTTGCGTCGGGTCGTTCTTTCGCGGGGAGAGCCTCGCCTCGAGGAACAATTCACAGAAATCAATCGCGATCTACCTTTCCACGAAGGACTCTTTTCTTCCGTGATTGAGTCCTCCATTAGAATTTTGCCCCGCGGTGGATTCGGCATCTAAGCGGCGTCTCTCACGACGGGGTGAGAGAGAGAGAGAGAGAGGAAGAGAGGTGAAACGAAACGAAGAATAGCGGCGCGGTTGTCGAGAAAATCCAGCTGTGGATCTCTACGGAGCGCTGCCGTTTCGTGAAAATATTCCCGAGGAGAGAGCCTGCGAGGTATCTCCATATTTTCCCAAAGAGCTGTCGAAACACCTCCAAACAAGCCAAACCAGGACGAGAATAGAACTGCGAGGTTGCATCACCGATGCTTCCAAACGGAGAAAGGAGCTCTCTCTCTCTCTCTCTATTGCTCTCGCGTTGCCCCCGGGATGTACGAGAAAAATCCCACAGTTCGAGATGCACGAGAGAGAAGACATTGTAGACCTCTGATTGGTATTGGTCGACACAGCGATTCTGGACAAAGCACCTTGCATTGTGCCGCTGTCAAAGCCGAAGGGGCCACGCTGGCCCCCTGATTCCAATCGTAACGAGATTATTGTAGGCGTTGAGCCATAGAGAATGCCCGTGCAGTCCCACAATGAGAGTCCCAGAATGTATCCCCCGGTCCCTTTAAACGCTATTGCCGTAACTCCTCCATGTTTTCCCCGTCTCTTTCACCTTGCGTACACAGCTTTTTCCCTTCTTTCGTCCTCTTGGCTACTGAATTCCGACGTTCTGTCAAAGCACCGGAAGGCGAGAACGCCGCCAACCTATTTCGTATAGAGAGAGAAAGAGAGAAAGATGGAGAGAGACAGCGCGATTATCCCGCGATCGAGACGGCGGAGAGTGGCGAAGAATATTTGCACGGTGATGCAATTTCGGCCTGGGTCACCATGAATCCGGCTTACGGCGCGTAAAATATCGGACGAGCGACTTCGCTGGCGACTTTTTTATTACCCTCTGGTCGGATTAACGGTTCCCCGTCTCTCGATCCTTGCGCTTATCTTCCTCGTCCCCGTATCCTGGATCACTCGAAAAAATATGGAACGGCCTCGCGGAACAAGCTCGAGGTCGACCCCCGAGTGCCGGCGTGGCACTGATTTTATGTACCTACCAGAAAAACGGGCCGTATTTACGCGCTGATTATGAGACACATCGACGCCGACGCGTTGACAATTACCTCGTACGATCGCGCGTCTTGCTCGTTTTCGAGCCAGAGACCGAGGCCGATTTAGAAACATGGAAATTATCGTTGTCGATACGGGCCAATTAACGTCACGTTCAGCCACCGGGCCACCTACTACTTTTCGTCACGTGCAACCACCGGGATACCATTCGTGAATATGCTGGTGTCGTTTTCGAGCCGAACGCGCGATTAGAGTCCAGGCTCGTTAACCTAACCACGAACCACTCGCTTTACCTCTGCTTGATCGTTCGCGGCAGGGGGTACCATATTCGGGGCTACCGTAATTCCAACTTTATCATCCTCCGATGTCATCAAGAGACACGCGTGTTGCGCGTTAGGCATGCAAGCGTAATCGTGACGAAAACTCCTTATCTTCTCGCCAATGTCTACCTGACTACTTCCCTCCTCTGGCCAGATGACACCTCGACCGATCTTCCGGTCGAACCCCCGAGTTCCCCCGTCTGTCCGCCTCATCCGGCAGTACCGTTCGCTGGAAATGAACGTCGAATGTGGTCTGTGTCCACTTTCTCCGCCAGCAGTTATTGCTGTGGCGAAGCGAACCAGATAGATGAGTCAGCCAACGAGAAACAGCCGACTCGGGAATTAACGCGACTGGGGGAAGGAAAGTGCATGGGAAGAGCACCTACCATTCGTCGCTTATCATTTTGCCAATCTCTCGCTAATTACGATTAATTCGATTCCAAAAGATCATGGTAGTCCTAGACATAGTCGACTCATCGAGGAATAAAATTGTACAAAATTGTAAGAGTTTCGTCGATTCCAAAGAGAGGTTGGTCGTGTAATTAACAATATCGAAACCGTAGAAACCTGATGTCGAACGTGTTCCGTCAGAACGACCCCCGCCCGTGCATGTCCAATTAATTCAATGAATGAATCAGCCCCCCACCTAGCCGCCTGACTCGCCGTGTAACGTTTTAATGATGCGCCACGTCTAGGCCAGATGACTCTCGATGCTTATCTACCCTCTTGCCACCAGCAGGCACACCCCTGCAGCCCCGATCTCCCCCCGAATGGCATCGAGCACGTGCCGTCGAGGAAAAACGCACATGTGACGGAATATGAGCGATTACTCGGTGTCAACCGATGACAATTCGTTAGGGAGATAACTTTCGGCTACTTTTAATGCCAAGCTCGCAAATTTTAATTGCTCGATTACTTTGAGCAAAAGTTTTCAAGATTGATCCACCTTCATTCCCAAAAGGGAATGTTCCTTTCAACGCGCTTTCTCTCTTATCGCTTAACGAGGAGTTGAGAAAGGAGGAGATTTCGCGGCATCGAGCAGAGAGACAGATTTTGTCGGCGGTGGTAATTGAGAGTGACGTCCTCGCGACGCGGCGGCCTTTAAGATCTCCGAACGCCAAGGGTGGGCGTACTAGAAACGTCGTTGCGCAAGATTATACGCACGCCCGTTATATAGCGGCGGGAAGGCGGGGGACGCGGGCGCGAGGAGAAACAAAGAGACGCAGAGGAGAAACAGAAAGAAAGGGGGAAAGGAAGGAGGAAGAAGAGGGAGGAGGAGGCTGGCAGACACGCACGTGGTGCGGCGGCTCGCCTCGTGGAATACGTATTACCTCGGGGTGTCGGAATTATTGCGCCCGTGGGCCGCGGCCGAGCCGCAAATGGGACAGGTTGTTTCGCGTTGGTGGAAACGGCCGATAAATCGTGGAAATTAAATCGACGCCATCGGCTGCCGATAGGCGTTCCGCGGGGACGACGTACGAGACACGTCGGCCACAAAGAAAACCCGAGAACTGGTGGATTTCACCTTTCTGCCTGATACACGAGCCTGGTATCGACCTGTTCGAACGAGATCTCGAAAGAGATCTACCTCTCGGCGGGGACGCTGTTGTTTTTTAAAAGCACTGGCGTGCAAGACTCGCGTGGTATCGATTCTCCATCGAAACGTCTTATTACGCAGAAAACTCTCGATTGTGAAGAAAAAGAAAAGAAAAGAAAAAAAAAAAAACAAGACAATTTCCAAGAGATACTCAATATATACGTGGGATATTACTCAGACGACCGAGTGAAATATTCTCCGTTTGGAAGAAAGTAAAGAGTACGGCAAGAGAATTTCCAAGAGATACGCGGCACGTTAGAATCTAGTGTCTGAATTAGCAACGGATTAGTAAAACGGATTGCAGCAAGATGCAGGGACGAACGTAACGAGGTTTTCCGTGAAGGTTCGCATGACGTTTCCATCACGAAGAGCGGCGTTGGTCTCGAAACCGTGGCCCTGACACCCGGCGCGGTGGCCTGTACGGCATCGCTCTCCGAGATCCCATCGTGTACAAAGGTACACCGGGCATAGCGTGCGGAGTAAATGTTCCAATCGTCGTCGTGGCCTGTCCACAAATTATTCCTCGTGTTCAGCACGATGCGCAGCACGAGCTGGTCACATACACACACACACACGTACACACACGCGTGCCACCATTCTCCCTTCGTGTGTGGATAGAGGTGCACGAGAGAGTTCAGCGGCGCCGGTTTCAACGGGTGCAGCGACTCTTCCACTCATTCCGAGAACCGAGAGAGTATCACGTCTTGGACTCGCAGAGTCCGTCCTCCTGTCCCGTATGCCACGATCGGCCTAGCTGGACTCGAGAGATTCAGGGTCTACGGGGTGGCGAATGGACCCCGAACGAAGAAAGAGAAAGAACAGAGAGAGAGAGAAAGAGAAAGAACAGAGAGAGAGAGAGAGAGAGAGCAGTCGAGTTAAAAGAAAGGACGAATGCAGGATGCAAGAACTGCGACCGCGAGGCGGCGGAACACGAACCACCGCACCGAGAGAGGAGACGACACGGAGAAGGGGATGGCCGCTGTTGCACCACGTGTGTCCAAGTTGCCTCGTTTCGTTTCACCTCGCTTCGGGAGAGCAGTCAAGGTGCTCTCGTTTGTTCCTCGTTTCGAGTCGTGTCGTCGTTCGCGTCGTCAGGAGCTCGTGTGCAAGCCGGCCAGCCACAGCCACGCTCTCCTATCTCGCATCTACCGTCCACCTGTATTCCCCGTATTGTCAGCACGTGGAATTCCGTAGAAATTAACGATTGACCCCCGCGAGAGCCTCCTCCTTATCTGACTCGTTCGATCATCCTCTCTATAGAACGGGGCTGCGAGCCTCGCCACGGAGAGGGTCTTCTCTCTTCTCTCCTCTCGAGCAGCCCTGCTATTCACGGCTGGCGATCGTAGATATTATACACGACGCCGTGGCCGAACGTGACGGTCGAATAGAATTTGAATAAGTATATCGTCGTTGCTTGACGCGGCCGCAGCCTTCGAGGCGAGGCAATAATTAATTACCGAGCCTTTACTTCTCGCGTTTAATTCGCCGACGAATCGCGCAGATTTCCAGACGAAATTTACAAATCGTATACTCCTTGGCATTTCGCTCGTACGAATTGTACAACTTGCAACACCGAGTAGTAGTAAGTGCTCGGTGACTTGCGAATGCGCGTTTCGGTTTTAATTAAATTTCTTGCCAGAGGACGGGTACGAGGAGCGTTCGCTGGTTTTCAAAGCGGAATGAAACGACCGTGTCATTCCCGAGAGACGCTCGCGGCGAGACTCGGCGCGATGGCAACGGTATACGTCGCGACACGTTGCATCTCGCTCTGAAATGCAACGGGCCCCGCGAACCTTGTGTTTTCGTCGCGTTATCAACGAACCGTATCGCGGGAAAGAGACACCACTGGCGGGGTGAAGGCCTGATCCTCTGGGTGGAGAGCACTTGCACGTACGAGAATGACGACGTGAAAGTCGATGTAATAATCGTTCGGATACGATTTCCGCTGAGCAAATGGAAAGATCGAGATTCGCGTCTCTTTTTCTTTTTTTTTTTTCGAAGCGAAGACACATCCGAAATACTTGCGAAACGTTCCTCTTTGAGAGCGTGAAAAAATGTTTAAAATAAAAATCCGACGCTAACGTCTAAATAAACGTCCAAACTCTCGTTCTTGCCCTGCAAGAGCAACAAAGTGTTGGAAAAAAGCACCTGTTTGTCGTACGTGGGTAGAGAGAGAGAGGCAAGGAAGAGCCCACGATTTGTAGCGGTGAGGAGGACGAAGTCGTAACCCCGAAGAGGCGACCGCGCCCATATCGAGCGACAGCCCGTTAAGCCCACTCTGGACTCCATCCAGATATCATCGCGAATGCTAAACAGAAGGGCGACTTCCCTCGTTCGTTCTCCTCTCGATACCACTCGAGACTCTCATGCATCGAGATAACTTTAGCAGCGACGTCGCGCTGACCTTTCTGGTAAAATTGCAATGCAATTATCCGTAACTTCGTGCACGCTTCGCTCCACGTCCACGTTCCACGTTCCAACGACGTCCTTTCGTCCTCTCCGTCGTGATGCGTGAGGGTCAGCAGGCGGAAGATCCAGTTCGGCAATGTGGAGAGAGGAGGAGAAGAAAAGTCTGATTCAAAGTTGATTCGAAGTAAGTCGTCGATAAGACTCTCGATAAAGGATCACCGTCCTTTGATCGAGGAAGCTCCAACTTCGATTTGAATTTACAAGCACCACGGGGACCGCTGATGGTCTTGCGTCGTTTCGTAAATCGCATCAACGGTAAAAGGCTGTAAAAAGCACATGTACGCACACTTCGACGCTACACTTCGCTGTAGCTTCGGACAGCCAGCTCCGCTTGAATCCGCTTGAGCGGATGATCCTTCGATTCGCATGTGAATTGCGAGGAGAGGCGAGAAAATGACGAGACTGACTCCGTTTAGAATCGGAGCGACGATTTTTTAGAAACGAGAGTGAAATTCGTCGCGCGTGAAGCCGTTCGCGGCTCGCAACCACCTGCACCGGATATTTTTACGTCGCGACGTGGGTGGAGGAGGAAAGAAACGCGCGTCTCTTTGTTTACGAAGCAAAACGTAGGCGGTCGCGGCCAGGTTTGCCACGCAGCGGCGTACCATCGCGTGGTTGTCGTCCTCGTCGTCGCGTCGTGGGCCAAACGCCCAGGAACGTACATAACGCGGCGCGTAAAGCGATTTTCAGTGGCCCGGCGGAGGATTTTCGAGTGCCGATGACGCTGATCCCGAAAGAACCTTCGAAAGTAAAAGTTCCCCTCTTCTTTTACGACCCGATAAAATCCGCGGACAAATCACTACGAGTTTTTTATCGATTATCAAAACGGATACACACGAGTGTCCCGAAAGCCGCGCTTTCGCGTTCGACGAAGAACGAAACTGAGAGGAAAGTGGAAACGAGACACAGTGGGAGCGAAGAAGAAGACCGACGAAGAAAAATCGCGTCTCGTTCGCTGGTAAAATACGCGACGGTTGAAATAATGCCGGCACGAACTGTTTACTACGTTACGTGGGCGTGATTAAGGCCTGTGGCAAACGAACCGTTCATTTTCACCGTCTGTCCGCGATTTTTTCTTTCAACATCTCCGCACCTTTCCGGTGTGTGTAGTTATTCGCAGGAAGGAGGCCGCAGGAAGAGACGAACGATGATCGTCAACGATGCTCGAACGAGGATATTGCGAGTAGGTAGGTGTTTCGTACGTGCACACGCGAGTAGGTACGTGGGCAAGTCAGGAAACGAGGGCACTCGAGGATATCACGGAGATCCCCCTCCTCCCCTTCCCTCACCCTCTTTTATATTAATAGGGACAATCGAGCGTCTGTCACGGGACAATGGCCAAGACTACGCCCAGGAATCAGTTTCGTCGGTTCACTGGCGTCGGTTCACGTGAACACCACCGCTTCGCGTAATATTTGCCCGTGATACAGACAGTCGAAACTCTCGCGCCTCGCGGTGGCGTACACGTGTCCCGTGTCTTCTCCATCTCCACCTATGCAACGTCGGCAGAGAGGGCGCGTCCGGTGCACCTATCGCGTTAATTTCGCGCTACTTTGCGCTCGTGCCGCGAGTCCATAACACCGGGGCACACCTACCGATGAAACACGCGGCTTCCGTTTCTCGCGCACGATCCCCGTGTGCCTGCACATTCAGCGAGCTCCCTTCGCGAAACTCAAAGCTGACCAAACCGTTTGTGTTCCTGTCGTTTCGTTTGCAACGGTTATGCAGCGAAGTTATGATTCACCGTCTGAAGTTGAAATTGATACCAACGATATTTTTAACGTTTCTCAACATTAGAAAGATTATCGCTCCAGTCGCGAAACGAAATTTTCACGAAAGAAACCTGCTCAACTGTAGCTGCAATGACAGGTTAGTTGTGGTAGAGATTGAAACGGAGCGCTCCGTCAGGTATCGAGAGGTATCGAGAGGGAAGCGGTGAGCGCAACGAGAGCGCATGGCTCATGTCGCGGCATCTTTGTCGGCAGAGCCGGTTCTTCATCATCGTTTTGCCGATACGAGCGAACCGTGCGAAAAAAGGAGAGAAGCAGAAGGACGAGGCGTGCCTGGAACAGAGACAGATGCGAGAAAGAGGAAAGAAGGAGAAGAAGGAGACGAAGGAGGAGAAGAAGAAGAAGAAGAAGAAGAAGAGGGCGGTAAGCAAGTCTTTAAGATGGTCCCGCGAGACGAACCTGCTCGCCTCTCTTTGCCGGTCGGATGGTGCTCATATATTAATTAGTACGAGAAGTCCGAGTTATTATTGGCTGGAAATTAATAGACCCTTCCGCGGATAAATAACCGGAGCCCCCCGCCTCTCTCGTCTGAGGTAGCTCCGATCCGTTCCACCTTGCGTCACTGCAGGCTGAAGAAGGAACGAGAGGGAAGAAGAAGAGGGAATAAGGGACGTGTTTATTGGCACGGGCCCGACGAGTTTCCTTTTGTCGAACAGGTACAAGCAATTAGTTTCGTTCGGATTCGTATTTTATGACGGCGCATCCAGCGCCGCGGCGACCCATCCGCATCGTACGATCGCAGATATAACGAGAAACGCGCAGCTACCCGGCCTCTACCAGACCTAATAAAATTGTTCTTACGACGAACAAGTTCAATCGCAGTCTAATTGTTCCCGGAACGATCCGACGATTAGTTTTCGCGTAACGAGGAAATCAGTCTGTGACAAATACGATGGAACTCTGATCATCCGGACTAATTACGACTAACTACGCTTTACGTAACCAAATAATTTTCCTTTCTTAGCTATTTTTTCCAATATTCTTTCAGCTTTTTTTTTTTCAATTGGGTGCATTGAAAATGCAGCGAAATTGAACACTCGATGTAATATTATTTCGATTTCCCTAATTAACACGTAGCGTATTCGTGTCGATGGACGTTCGTTCGATATTCGAACGGACACGCGTACGGGGGCTGAAATTTTCTCGATGACGAGGGATCATTAATCGCCATCGCGTCGGCGATGCACGAGCGAATATCGAATTTCCTGGCGCGCCCTCGACCGACCGATACCATTGTACCGACATCGAGATCTACGAGGCGCGAACTCGTCGGTATCATTTATAAAACCATTGTCCGACTTGACAAATGTTCCCCCAAGTCGAGTACAAACGCGCTCACGGCGTGTACGGAAATTTATGCAACTTTTCCTTAAAACCCCGTTTTGCCCCTTCTCTGATGATCCGATCTGATTGGCGAGCCCACGGTAGGAACACGACCGATCGAGCCTTGTTCCGGGAAGTTTGCAGAATCGTTTAGCTGTCGGGCGAAGGTTTCTAAAACGTTGCGGAGGTCTCGATACCGTTACACCGAGATTGCCCGCTGTTTGTTTCGATATTTCAGATGGATCGTCGCTCTGACTCATCTGGCAAGAGTCCTGGGTGTTGATTGATGCGAGCGAATCCTTTGGTCGTGCAAAGTCGAGTCAATGAACGCCAAATCTCTCCTTCTGTCCAACGACTTGTTACATACGCGTATACGATACAGAGATAAATCAACAGCCAGAAGAAAGGAAAAATATGACGGGACAGCGCAAGTTTGACGCTTGGCGCAGGTTGCAAGAGGATCCGTGGCGAGCGTGCTGCCGACTTGCAGGGTGGTCTCGATGGCCGGGATCGAGCACGGGACAAACGGGCGACAGAGGCAACTCGATGCCTCGCATCGTATATACCCCTTCCACGCACCCTGTGCTCGCCGTTCCTTTGGGTGCCGTGCATCCACCCTCACGGTGGACGTCATAACCGTCTAACAAATGGCCGACAGATTAGAACTAGAAACGGGTACGCGCGCCAGGTCTCTCTTCCCGTGAGAGTCGGTGCCTTCGGTCGGTGCCTTTCATGAAACTGGATCTCAAGGGGGCCGTCGCCCCTCCCACGCTGTGCAACCAAGCCAAGATAACAGGGCAATAATTCAACAACTTCAGCGATACCGGGACACGCGCGGGACTCCTCACCGTGAAAGATTAGTCACGGTTACATACGTTTGTGCCGCGCTTCCTTTCCGCTGGATCCTTCGGTTCTTCTCCTCTCTCGTTGTCGTCGTCGTCGTCGTCGTCGTCGTCGATTCTCCGCTCGAGTCTTTCTTGCCTCCGCGCTCCCTTGTTTTTCTCCAGGCCCTCACGAAAAGCGTTATACCTACTACCACGGGCAGAGTACGGGCCGGAAAGGGCGAGATCCGGTCGACTCGCTTCTCTCTGCCGTGCACGGCGGCCACGAGCGTGGAAACGATCCACCGGACACGCTTCGCCAACAGGGCACATACCGCCGCATTGTTTCCAGTTACTGTTATGCGCAACAGAATACGTTGGTAAGAATAATGGGGTTTATGGCGGTTGTTAATCCTCTCTGGCTCCTCGCTTAGGAGGACTCTTTCCTATCGGAGCTTCTTTGCTCTACGAACGTGCGAGATTCGAACTTCTATTTGACACACATTCGGAATGGGCGAGATCGCGCTGACATACGCGAGCACGTGTAAGCTGTAAATTTCACGAGGAGAAGAGAAAGATTACGGGCATCTTAATTGCACACCGTGGACGTACAAGTGTAACATCTTTACGACGTCGCCGTGAAACGGTTCGCGTACGTGATAGTACACGGGAGGCACGCGACACACATCTTTTCCTGCAATCTGCTCTCCTGGAATCATTTTGACAGTGTACCGAGAACTGAATAACTATACCGTACGTAATATTCGTCGGCGTAGCGTGGAAAATTTCAAAAGAAGTCGAAGATTACAGAGAATAATAGCTTGTTTCTGAACAACGACAAACATCCGTGGAACGATATTCCACGATCTGTCGAGGAATCGGTGGTAGACGGAGGTTGATTTAATCGATCAACCGGCAGATATCACGCAGCGAGATCAATGTAATCAAGAAACAGATCGAATGATCGGTATCCGTGGCACGAGATGGCGGACCACCCTGACTTCATCAGCCGGGGGTAATTAAGTACCGAAGAGTGATAGGCTGGCGTGACCGGCGGTCATACATCGCGCCTCTGCGTTCGTGATCCGGGCCATGGGTTCCTGCTGATTGTTTCAATTCACGAATCGCTTAGCTCGATCAATTTGTCAGGCCCTAGGCAACAGATCAAAAATTCGACACGCCAAATTTCGACTCCGTCGCTGCGAGCGACGCGCGGCAATTGCAAATTGCGGGATGAACTGAATTTCGCCGAGCAACCGGAATCGAATTGTAGAACGTAAGGCTCGAGCCGCTTAACGTTCAAACGTCCAGACTCGTGATCGTGCACGCACAGATACGCGCTTACGCGAAGAAACTCGTCCAAGTAATCCTAGTTTTATACACTCTGCCGCGCCTTTGCGAGATGCACGCGTGTTGCATACTCTAATCCGCGTACTGCAACCTCCTCCTCCTCTCTTTATTCCCCGTAATGAGACCGTTCTCCTTGCGTGCAAGGCTATTCGCACTTTCGACTTTATTAGAACGCAAGCATAATTAATAGATCGTACGCACTTGATTGTCTTTCCGATTGTTGAGTCGTCAAAACGACGGAGATAAACCTCGAAGAAATAACAACATTGATCGACGATTAAAAAAAAAAAAAAGATATCTCGGATAAATCTAGCGGAAGCTGAAAATGGAAGTGATTTCATGGCAATTGGCAAACCATTCTGGCGCCAGTTTTATGCGATGCTGCCTCGATACGAACCGCGTTATCAACGACGCTCGGTTACGGAACCGCGCGATAACACGGCTACCACGTTATAAATCAGCGGCATTCAGTGCGAGTCCGCGGGAATCCGTACGGTAGGAGTTAGCACGATTCATCGACGAGTTCTCGATTAGCTGGCCGGTGATTACGTCGCAGTCACGTTGCGGAAATGCCGCGAAACCCGCGAGATGACTCAAAAGACGTACGAATGACTAATCGACCGAGGGATATTTATGCGGTCAACGTCGTATCCTCGTTAATTAATCGAGAAAAATGTTCGCGCCTGACTTGCGATCTTTCTCCACACACCGGTTGTGGTTACACTTTACGACAGAGTCTGGCAAGAAATCTCACGGTTTGACGTCTTGTTTTCAGCGAAATGTTGCAGCTGTTCCGGCAAGCGAAGTAGATACAGTCACCAGCGCCGAGTCCACCTCAAAGGCGAATTCCTATCGATCCGTTCTGGTCTTTGTCATCGGCGAGCTATGCACACGAGCTGCAGGTTCCTCGATTCCGTTGGAACAACGTGAAAACTCGGTGTCGTGCAACTCTCGAGGGGCAAATCAACGGAATCGACACGATCTCCTCTTCTCTGTTACTCTCCGCCCTTTCTGCCTGCGCGTCTCACTCGCACGATCGAACGGAAGGCACATGAGGCCAGAGGCTCATGAATATTCAGCGGACAAGTTGTCCGCGAGACGCTCGCGGGTCTAACGGGTGACGTATACTCTTGTTGATCATAAGTGGGTTTGTTTCGCTGATTGTTGTCGCATCGAGGCGACTGGCCCCCGAAGGGGTTCCCCGTTGAATATGCATCGACGGGGGCCAGTTTGCGTGCGCGGCGATACGGCGCTCGGCCTTATAGCTTCTATAATTTGCACGGTGTGCCGATAAGAGAACGGTCTCGGAGCAACCCGCAGACCTGGTTCCTGGTCAAGCTTAGGTGAGCGCGGTTCTTAGCGCTTGCATCGCGATTCTCGAAACTGGCCGCGTGCAACGACACCGTGCGAATGACGTTTTGACTTGAAACAATATCAACGCAATTGTAGTAGTATAAGGAGCGGTTGGAAAAAATTTTCAGTCGGGAGGATAGTTTTAATAATGTTCATCCTCAAGATCATTAAAAGTAAAATCGTCAGATATATTCTTGCAAATAAATTAATTGCCGACTTCAATTTTACTGATGAGAAGAATAGTGAATATTCTGTCTGCATTTAAAAATCGGTGCCGAGTAGAGCTGTTGCAGAAGATATTGAAAATTCCATTAAGGTTTGGCCCGCGTTCAAACGTACGATCCAATTTGCAAGATAATGTCGGTGGCTACCAGCGCGATTATTTAAAGGTCACAGAGGCGAAACAGGAGTTATCGAGTGGTTCGTATATTTCAATGGAAATAACGCGCGTTGGAACGCGTTTTCTTTCACCGATTTTTCCGTCTCGACGTGTATGTATATATATTAATTATATTCCGGTGGAATTCTTCGACAGGCGAGGGAAAACCTCTCGCGACTTAATGATATATTTTAGACGTCGCCGAGCCAATGATCCTTGCAGCCGGGGATCAATGGTGCATATCGGCGAAACCTGCTTTAGCCGGAGCTTCAAAACCGCGTGCACGCACCGTGGTGCGCTACACGACGACGACGACGACGACGACGACGACGACGACGACGACGACGACGACGCTCTCGGCAGCCGAACCCGAGCGCAGTTTCGAACCGTTGCGAGCCTTCGCTGTAAATTAATTTACCAAAGGGTACAAGGGGAACAAGCTGTCCTCCGGTCGAGCGTGGCCGGCAATCTTCTTAATCGCGATGAATTCATCTTTGAGCGCCGCGGCTCGTCCCTGCTCGTGCACGCGCGAACACAGATTCCGATCGTTAACGCCTTTCGCTCCCGGGACCAGCAGCAGCAACTCGATACCTCGGACTTCTTTTCTGCGTACGCTGGCTCGAGCGTACCCGCTGGGTTGCGCTATGACGCAGGCCGATGCCTCCGCACACAATGCAGTCCCGAGTTGCAGTCCCGAGTTGCATCCCCGCTGCAAAATCTCGAGTAAAACAGCTCGAGTGATTGCAAACTCGCTGTGCTCGCTGTGCTCGCTGTGCTCGCTGTGCTCGCTCTGCTCGTGAGAGTTTCTCCTGGCGAGCAACGAATGGAAAGGCAATGTAATGAGAGGCAAAACGGGTAAGGACACGAACCGAGAGTCAAAGATGCCATTCGACGCTCGGGTGGGGGAGGAGGGGATATCCCGCGGTGATTATACCGACGATCGACCGGCTCTATCTCTCCGGCTACCGACAAAACGCTCCGTACTGGCGGACTCCCGGTGCCACTTATCGGCTCCTCAATCGAGCGTGTACACGACAACGGTAGTCTTGCGCAACCTGTTCGAACCACCTTCGCGACCTCGCGCTCGATTGCATCCATCGAAGCACGAATTATCGTCGGCACCTAACACGCATGATTGAGCGATCACTGGGGCTCGTTGCTGGAACGGGAGAGCCACGATCGTGAGCCGCCGATCATCGTCGGCGATTCCTTGCCCCGCGAACGTGTGTGTGGTCGTGGCTCCCATCGGCGGGCATTGACGTTTTCGCGGACGGTAGCTCCCTGACTGATTGCTCCTCTAACGGTGGTTATTGATCGAAATCATTCGTGGATACTACACGGAGGTACATTTGTTTCGAACGCCGGGTATTCTGTCTGTCGACTAGCTATCCGTGGTTAGCCTAGCGAGGACTCGCTCGTACCGAGCGAGTAAGGAAGCGAAATTGGCAAGATCGAGATAAGTCAAGTTCTTTGAAGAACCGCGATGGTCACTTGCGCAAGAGTTTATCAAAGTTTACCAGAGGTTAAACTTTTATAAAAAAAAAAAAAAAAAGATAAAGACGAAAATAGGTCCGCGAATTGACCCGCGCTATCGTCCAACGTCCCGATACGACACGTACCCGCGTCCCTGCGTGCGTATCCATCGTCGCTGGGGCGATTGGTGACATCCAGTCCATAAAATCTAGAATTTTACGTCGCTTGCCGGGGAAACGGGTCTGCCGTCTCGATATCCGACGCGTGGGTGGGGTTTTGTTCCCAACATCTTTATAGCGGAAGACAGACGAGAGGCTTGGTGGCACAGTGTCCGGAAGTGTCCACGCATTCCCAACGCCCCCATGGGGACGGCGTAGAGTCGCTTATCGATATTAAATTGCCCGTAAATGGCCAGTTATCTGCAACAATGAGCAACCATCGGTCTTTCCGGGTCATCCTATTAGATCACCACCCGGGGATACCGTGATGTATGTTTTTCCCTTCTCTTCTGCCTCTCGTCTCTTCTTCGGTACTCTCTCGCCTAGCCGAGCTCTTCGGCTCTTCGACTGCCGAGAGAGAGAGAGAGAGAGAGAGAGAGAGAGAGAGAGGTTACAACCGTAGAAGAGCGTGTGTGCGTTCACGGTGGTAAGTGTGTGCACGCGGTAAACGCGCGAGGGCCGCTGATCGTGTCTCGCACGTCCGCGAGTAGGATTGATTTATCACACGGCGAGAGACAGATTGCCGTACGACGCTCGTTCGGCTCTCTCGAGGACTTGTAGCCGGACTCGGGTAAGAACCGGGCAAGACAGAGAAAAACAACGCCAAGAGGAAACGAGGATCCGCGGGATGGAGAGAGGACGAACGACGCTGCAACGAGGGAATCCCGCTCGGAAGCAGATACTCGAAGCCGCGACGCGCTCCAACTTGCTTATCTCGCTCTTTTCGTCTAGCTGGTTCTGCTAGGCGAGTCTCACGTAAATGGAACGGACGCCGACACCGGTGTACCAGCACGCGGCCGATAAAGGGCCGGCGG
Organism: Melipona bicolor; assembly: GCA_030673865.1. NCBI lineage: Eukaryota > Metazoa > Arthropoda > Insecta > Hymenoptera > Apidae > Melipona > Melipona bicolor. Next base: position 2,586,961 of record JAHYIQ010000028.1, read on the forward strand.
CTCGCAGATTTGCCCTTCCGCTGCGATTCCCTCGTCCGCGGGAGGAATTGATCCCGAGAATGGTTACCTCGAAAGATCTTAATTCGGGGGGAAGATCGATCGCTGCGAGCGACGCAATTGGAGGGTAAGCCGAACAGGGTTTCCTTTAATGGATGATTTACGCTTTGACTTTATCCACTCGTATATGTACGCGTCATTGCCGAAGCAGCGTGATTACATATTTTTTATTCCATCGTTCTTGCGTCTGTATATATATATATATATATATATAATAGCAATGCTATTGCAATTCACTTTGAAAACTTGTGTCATCTCTCTCGAAAAATTCTCATATTTTATCTTTGCATAGAAATTCATGCGAAAAGTGTTATTTGACGGAGGCGTCGAAATTAGGGACAGGTTGTTGGCTTCCAGCAGAGGGGATCAGGTGACGACTGGTTGGCTGGTCGGAAGATAAGCAGGTTCAAGGACTAGTGTCCGGTAACCATCGGATCGTTTACCCCTGAAATGGCACGTTTCTCATAGCCGTAGGAACAAGAACGCGCGAGGAGGAGAAAACGAAAAGACGAGGACGAGGACGAGGACGAGGACGAGGACGAGGTGAAGGTGGACTCTGGCGTGTCCGGGACTTTTCGTGGAGAGATAACAGCTTGATAATGACTGGTGGTGACCCAAGGTCTCGGAAGATAACCGAACGACGCTGAACATCTCGAGACGGGGCCCCGCGGCGGTATTTGGATCCTTGTCGGGAGTACGCGAGGGGATCATTATAGTGATTAATGCTGATGGAAGGCCCCGATAGCGCTGATTTATCGATGTCACCGGCTACGGATCCGAGACGGTGACGAGATAAATGGTAGACGCGTCCTCTTACGCCTTTCTTCCCGCTTCGGCGACCTAATGTCCGCGAAATAGTGCCGATCAACAGTGAAAACCGGCGGCCATCGGCTCGAACTTAAGTCGATTAAAGCCTCTCGGCCACGGATTTCTCCCATTAAAATGCCCCTGCCACGCGGAAGATGAACCTCCGCGGCGGTGCTCGCATTCACGAACCTATATCGAAACCGGAGGAATGCCGAACGACCGTCCGACGTAGAATACAATTCAACTATAACAGTTATACTCGTTAGGACTGCGGTAGCGATCCGTCTGTTTAGCTGGACTTTCTGGTACCGGTGCAACAGAGAAGGAAATTTAAACAGCAGCGCAAAGATATCTGTAATTTTTTTTTTCTGAAAGGCAATCGTCGACGTATTAGAACGTATTTAGATTCATTGTCTCGAATCATTACCGAATCCTCGGTCCGATTTCTACGAACGAAATCGAGTCTCGTTAACGAAACAAGAACCTTCTTGTCTTCCAATGTACTTATGCCCGTAACAGTGCTTCATTATCGTTCGCGTCGCCGTCCAAAATCCTACGACACGCAACGTTGTTACTGCCACCACAGTGTACACGTTCGTGTGCTGCGTCATTTTGCTCGAAATGTGCTCGGCCAACAACGAGACCGTACGAACGCCGTAAGAAAGGACCGGACCGCCGATTTCGAAAGAGCTATTTTTCGAGACAACTTTATTCCTTGCCCTCTTTCCCGGCTGTCTGTTACTACCTGGCGGACAATACGCTTTCCTTGTTCGTGTCGTACGCGGGTTGCACGGTGTTTTCTCCGCGGACCGCCTTTCGTGGCGTGGGCTAATGTATTCTATTCGATTAAACAAACACGGTATCTCGTAGGGAAGCTTGTACGTACGCAACGTTGCGTTGTCGGACCCTGAGAGCCGAGGGCAAGCGATATCCCCGCGGATATTCAAAGCTTGACCTCCCACTTTGCCAGCTCCGATTGAATACTTCACCGCGCGATTACCATTTCCTTCCTTCGTTTTTTTTTTTTTTTTCTTTTTTTTCACTTCTTTTCTCGATTCAGCCGGTCTGTCGGTACGGACGGTAGGATGCGTGCAGGATTTATCGAACGAAAGAGGAAACAGATAGCGCGGAGAAGGGTGGAAATCGGAGTTCTGGTAGGCCGTGCTTGGAAAAAAGAGACATCTCGTAAAATTCGGCCGAGCTCACCGGTAGAAACCCACGCTTCCCGGCGATCTCGGCCACGTGGGCGAAACGAGAGTTATACCGTGCACTGTCTACGATCCATTTCTCCCTCTCGTCGTTCGTCTCGCCGAGATATTCCAAGAGCTAGCAGCGGCGTTAACTGACCGAAACGCCGATGTAGATCCGCCGCCCGGACAATTTACGACGTATTAATGACGTATACGATCAGGAGAGATTTCTAGAGTTTGCTTTTCCGATCTATATATATATATATATATATATATATATATAGAATACTTGGCGATGCGATCGGCCCAACGATCGAGATCGCAAGCAAGGTTCGCTGCTAATTCTCAACACGTACGAGGCTTTTCAGCTTTCCAGCGAGTATGCTGAGAGATGGGAAGTGCAGCGTCGTTTGTAAACTCGCCATTCAAATACTATGTCGCTTATGATAATTCGCCGGGAACCCAGCCAGCCACGAGAGACCTCGAGGATCGCGGCTCGAGAGGCAGTCGGTAACACCACGGCAGCCAGGCTTAGGCTCGATAAGCCCGGACCACCTCTGAGAAACTATTGGCATCGTTGAAAAAAAAAAAAAAAACGTTTCGTAGGATATTATCGAAGCAGAGTGCGAGGAACGTGCCGTATCGATACGGAGTCGTAAAAGGATCGGAGGCTCTCGAGGTAAGCGAGAATATCTATATTGACAACAAGCTTCAAAGGACGAGTGTCGAGAAATTACCGAGAGCAACGACGAAGAATTTTCGGCATCCCGTTTCGTTCTCTTTGAAAAAGATCAGAGTTATTTAATTTCCCGTTGGATAAATTGTCGTTTGAACAGAAAGGCGAAACGCGTAAAGTGAAACAGAAAGAAAAAGGAAAAAAAAAAAAAAAAAAGAAAGGCGCATCGATTTGTCAAGCGACGGAGGAAGAAATGTACATACGATACGCCCCAAAATTAAATTAACACTTATTACCCGACATGCAAATGAGAGGAAGAAACACCGCGATAAAAAATTTATTTCGACTCCAGCGGACCCGCCGCATCGAGGCGACTTATACACGTCCCTCCCCTGTCCCCTCGTCCCTCTCTTTGACATACAAATTTACCTCGTTATCCGGTTGTGCGCGCGGATACCGTGGCCGGATACCGGCGCGCTATGGAATTTTCGATCGATCGTAGAAGCTCGATGGAGGCGCACGTGGGGTCTCCGTCGAGCCGAGCGCGGCCGCTTCGTCCTCACCGCAACGGCCGTTGCTTTCCGTTCGATACACACGACTAAACAAATCCGCCGGCTCGGAAACGCAATAAACGTCGGCACGGCGACGCCGTACGAGCTCGTTCCAGCGACAGTTAGGTGGCCACTTTCCCCACGTGGAACACCGGCCGCGGTGCGGCGCGCCGAAGCGCCGGAAAGAAATGTGGCGCTTAAATAAGAGGGGCCTGGAGATTACCGCGCGAGACCTCGCGCGCGTATAAGTAAGATCTTGGGATTTTATGTCGTTACCTCACACGAAGCTGCCGCTTCGACTTGTCCGTTGAACGACCAAGCTTCGCTCTCTCTTTCTCTCTCTCTCTCTGTTCTATTTTCATCCTTTTCGCTTTCGTGCTTTCGTCGAATCCAGAGATTGTCAAAGATCGTGGGTGGCTCGTACGTTCGTCGTGCAAACAGGTGTAATGGGACCTGGCAAGATGATTCGTGCAAACCCGTCTAATCGCTCGGCGGAGACCGGTAACATGTACATGGAATTTCTCTTGGGCGAAACGAACGTGGAATTCCGAGCTGCTGATGAATTTTGATTTCTTCATTTCGTCGGTGATTCGCCATTTACGCGGTTGTTTTTCCAACGTGAGATCGAAGAAAGTTGCCGCGCGGATACTCGTGACGTTACGTTACGACGCGATTCCAACTGGCGACTAGATTTGAGAAAGCAAAGCGTGCAACGATTGAGAGAGAGAGAGACGTTCGAGAAAATTTCGTTCTGGCGTCACGGCGATGGGTAACACGATGTCGGGTAATAAACGTGTCGGGATTATGGAAGAAATGTGTCACGTTTACTCAGACACGGTTCAGATTTTAACAGGCGCCAATTGGAATTTACGAGCGTGTGTTCAACCCTGGCTTTCGATGAAACGCTTTCTACGTGACTGAGGGAACGAGGTGAAATTCTTTCGGGAAATTACGTAAAGATTTTTATATTTATCAATTGTGTTATTTTTACGATAGTCGAAAATTAAAAATTATTAAGAACCTCAACTTTTCAAACCGAAAATATCTAAATACCAATTCAGTCGCTTCGAGAGATACTCAAACAATCGCGAGCCAAGAGGATACTTTCCGATAGACGCACGAGTCGAATGGAGCAATTCGAGGGAACTTCGATTCGAAACGAATGCACACCTTTTTAAGGATTATTCGTTTCTCCGGCGCGCGTTGCTGCAACACTGTACATTCTGGCGCCAGTCTGCCTACTTGCACGGCCGGAAACCACCCGGGGAAAGTAAGTCGCAAAACTTCTCCGGCCGTTTTATTGCCGGATGGTAAAATGTATGAAATACGATAAAATCGATCGGTATTTTCTCACCGACGCGATCTTTAACACGCGCGAGACAAGGTGGAGGGATTCTACGAGATCGTAAAGTAAAGCTCTATTGGATCGTCACGGTGTCCATGAAGAATCGTACGAGGCGGATCGCGTACACACCGCGCGCGAACCAACTCGTCGTCCGGTCGCCCATGGTCGACGTGGGCTAGTAAAGGTTTACGGCCAGGTAATTGAACACCCATGTCTTTCGAGATTCCTTCGAGCTGATTTAAGCCTCCATAATACCGAGAGAGCACACGCTGCCGTGGTGTACCCATCTACGGCGCGCTCGAGCTGGTTGCGTCACGGGTGTCACCACCCGCCGCAACGCAGCCGATCCTATCGTCATTACTCTCGGTGACAGATAAGCAAAAACTACGGTGCAACGTCGGGATGTTTCTGCGCGAAGCGCAAAATATATATACATATATATATGTGTGTGTGTGTCGAACGTGCAGAGATACTTTGCATCTCGAAGCGAATAGAAAAGCGCAGCGGTTTTCTCGATGCTTGAAACGACGAGGGATGGTCCTTTGCTCTTTCTCTCTCTCTCTTTTTCTTTCTAGGGATGCCGCTTCGTATAAATAACGAAGCAAGATGAGCGCGCGCGATAGAAATATTACTACGATCCGGTAAAAAGCTGGCGCGGACCGACGTACCGTTTAATTTCCAACGATTAATCAGTCCAGGGGGAGGAGAGGATAGGAGATCGCATCTGAAAGCTGTAAAACGAGGCGTAATAAGGGACAGAAGTCGAGCCGTGGCCTCGTGCAACATAGAACGGCGATTTTAATCGTGAAGCGAGATAACTGGCCAACTGTAAATCAATAAACGATGCACACCGCGATGCCACGTCCTCTCGCGTTGCCGGTGGCAGCGTCACGTAGAACACCAGAGGTATCATCCAGACCGCGCCGAGCGTTTCGATAGCCGCACGAGTAACACGGCGAACTATACCCCTCCCCCATTCCCCCCCCCCCCTTTCTTATGCTCCTCTTTTTTTTCTATCTTTTTTTTTTTACTTCTTTCCTTCGTCCTCCTCCTCTTTCTCTTCTTCCAAGGCGTAGACGCGACCGAGCGCGGTTGTTACTTAGTAGCTTATTTATTTTTGCATAGATAATCCGCCGGAGATACGAAACGAGATGTGGGTGGAGCGCATATGCTTGAGTCACGTGTGATTAAGCGATGTTATCCGCGATTCTTGGTGCCGTCGCACCTGTATGCTCGGAACGCCCACGACTTCTTTGCTTTTCTTTGACTTTTTCTATCTCTCTCTCTCTCTCTCACTCACTCTTACTCTGCTCGTTCCAGCTCGCATCACCGAAGCTCGCGATTGACGGTCCGACACACGATTGTCCTTCGCGGGTAGGCGAGAAAAATGAAAAGAACGTGGACGGCGCGGTGGTTCTCCTTGACTGTTAAAGGGAGAGAAACGAATTAGATACCACGATAAATTACCACGATAAAGAGATCACGAAAAATTAATGATAGATATTATTGCCCCGGTTGTTCACCGCGTGCACACCTGCTAGAGTCCGCAGTCGTGTCCGTGTCGTTGGAAACCGCGTAGTGCGTATTAGATTCAGGCGTCGTTCAGGTCGTCGTGCATGCGTGTCAGGGTCTCGCGTGTACGTTTCGAAAAAGAGAGAGAGAGAGAGAGAGAAGAAAACGCGTCTACGAATCGCGCCGGGTTGCGATATTCGAACCGGAGTGGAACCGCCGCCCGCTCTGCAATTTATAATTGCACTTTCCGTCCCGCGGCGGCTGATAGCGGTTCCATACGGAGAAAACAAGTGCACCGTGCAACGGCGGGGAGGGAGGAGAGGAGAGGAGAGGAGAGGAGGGGGAGGAAGAGAGGGAACTGCCGGAGCGACGTGACTCCGTGGGTGCAGGCCATTTCATTCGACCATTATCCTGTTTGCGCGTTTCCGATGCCAGAAAGGGAGCAAAAGAAGCTAGACGCGTGGAGAACAAGAAGAACGGACCAGGAGTAAAGGAGTAAAGGAAGAACGCGATACGCAGTAAAAGGAACACACACTCGGCCGTTATAGAATTATCGTCAACTTGGTAAACGACGGTTCAGTCGGCAGGTGCAAGTCGTGGAATATTTAAAATATTGTTCAATTCGTTCCATTTTCTCTTTCAATAATTCTCCTCGCAATCACTTTTCTTTTCGGTTTCTCAATTCGATTTCACGCGACACCATTGGGTCGTGCACAAGTAGTGACACACAAGTAGTCTCTGGTATTTTTGGTATTTCACGAAAAATTGAATACGTGAATCTCAAACGAAGGGAGAAGCTTAACCGTAGGGATAGCATACGGTTGCCAACAGGTATTACACGCGGTGATACATCTTCGTGCTCGAGTCGATACTTTGAGAGGATATACACGACGAGTATCGGAATCCTCATTGATTATGAATCCATCGTTGCACACGCTACTTCGCATGACCACTCGGAGCCGCTGTTTGACGCTTCAATTTAAGACCTTCGCGATATCGCCTCCTATACATACCCTTTTTTCAATATCGCGGACTGGGATTTTAATATCGAAGCGGCTGGTCGTCGCTGGAAACGCCGGTATCGTCCGGCTGAATTAAGAGGGGGCTACGGTCGATTAGTCGCCGCGGGCCGTGAAGCGCGTTCGTTCTCGTTAGTTATCGGCCGTACGTGTACGGCCGATACGAGAGAGCCGGCCGTCACCGCGACGAGAGGAGAAATGAAAGGAACCGTGGCCAGAGCGTATCTCGTGATTCAGTAGCTTCTTGCCGAACCGAGTAATGCAGTACTCGTGTACCAACGTTGATACACCGGCCGTCGAGACGTCGTTTTGCTCGCCTATAAAACGCCGCTCAATAAGAAAACCGCTATCTACTTTCCATGTTGATATCAGCCGGCGAGCAACCGGTGGCAAGATCGGTCCCGAACCGCGTCACTGGCGAACTCGCGCCGCTACTTCTCGATCGAGCCTGAACGAGAGAAGGAACGAACACGAGGGAGGGAAAGAGAGCGAGCGAGCTAATCCGAGAGAGTAGCAGAAGAAAGGGACGAGAGGGGGAGGGATTCGACTCGATTCGACTCGATTCGACTCCTTTAAAGTTGCCTAACTAACCACCACGTGGCGGAAACTGAACGAACGCGTGTAACTGTGCCGGCGGAACGAGCATTGTACTTTCACAATGTCAGATCAGAATCTACCGACCGGCCAGCCGGTTAGGCTAACAATTAATTTTTTCGCCCTCCGTACGGAGCAACGATAATCGAGCAGCTTAGTTCCAACGAGCGACTACGTGGCTAGTTGCGACTAATTGCGACTCTCTTTTGCCTGGCCAATCGTCCGGATCGATGTTCCCCCGATTTTTTTCTGTTTCGGTAGGCACGGGTGTCTCCGATTCGGAAAATCGTTCGGCCGAGCAAATTTGTTTACCAAGGAGGAACACGCTGAATCGATTATTACCTTTGGATATTTTCGCAACCACGCCTGACAAAATTAGCATATTTATCAACTTATCATTGCCGCGCGCACGCCACGGTCATACAAATGCATCGAGAGCTCAATCTGATCTACTTGCACTGGTATACGTATCAGAAGGAACTCATTTATTCCGCCCCAGTTCCGCAGCCGACGGAGAAAAATCGATGTTTACGGTTATCGTTCGCAGTGAAAGAAAAGAATGTCTTCCATCTAGAGAATCACCTTCTGTCACCGCTGAGAGACGGAAAGCGAGCGTTTTTATTCGCTTTTATCTCGCCAAGATTTCTCGCGATCGCACCTGCGCGAGATCGGAATTCGACCGGGGGATCGGTCAGGTTGAGGAAGAGAACGGAGAGTAAAAGTCGAGCGAGGGGAACAAAGAGGACGGGCATTCACCGGCATTCTCCGGTTAAGTGAATTCCGCGCGCGGCGCGCGGGTGTCGAAAAGAAGCACGCGGTTCGGCGAGAGCGGGGCTCTCGGGGAGTCGTCGCGAAGCGCACGCGTGTGCAGGCCGCGCTGGCTGGCCACGGGCGTCGCGTTAAGTGCATCGTGCGCACAGGTTGCAGGCGCGCGTTTATGCACGGGGGGGCGGATCCTTTGTATTCCATATAAAACGAATCATCGGACGGGTAAAAGGGACCGCTGGAATTACGACCACGGGACGCAGGGAACAGCCGAGAGTTAGAAACTTGGTGGACAATCTCCCCTCTATCTGCCTTTGGCCAAACGGAATTACGTAATGAAATTTATAGAGCTACCTTTGCTAGATCGTACAGGTAGGCAGAAATAGAGAGAGAGAGAGAGAGAGAGAGAGAGACAATGTGTGCACGTGTGTGTACTTTCATGGTGATGGTACGCGTCTTTTGGTTATTTACTTAAAACTGAGATCGACCGTAGCCTTCTTCACCCTTACGTCCGCGTTTTCTTCGGCGCGTACTCGAGGAAGCAATTGACGCGCGACACAAGCTCGCATCCAGCCTGCCGGTGGCTGGTACATAGAACCACACTTAGGGGATATATATCCGGTCGGGAGGCGCAAGAATACGGAACGTAAGAGCGATGTCCACTCGGTGGTCGTCTTCACTCGCTCGAAGGTTAAGGTTCCTCCCGACACGCAGCCGCGGTAGCCACCTATAACCTCTCGCCAACCAGGGACGCACTAATGTTCGAGGTTTCTCGTAAAACCTGACAGATTTACGTACCAACGTTCCGCGCGTTGGATCCGTTGGAAAAGTAAACTGTAAAATTATCATCGGTACGTTGCCCTCCTGTCGCCTCCTGTCGACAGAGCGAGGTAACGAGAATTTATCAGACAAAGGGAGAACACAACCGTCAAACGTGAGGAAAACAAGTTCGACCATCTACTATGCAAAATATAATCCCCCGGCGAGAGGTAGATCGCTGCACGGCAGTTGCCCGTGTGAGGTGAACGACAGATTGGAAAATCTAGGAAAACGCAAATGGAACAGAAAGATTTACTACCTACCGGAACGACCGCGGCCCTGTTGGAATTTGCCTTTCTGCTTAATATTCACGGTGCCGCGCCGGCGTGTTAATTAATTCTACTTAACGAATACCGTTTGAGAAGGCGCGCGGCCGCACGCTCACGATTACGACAATGTACGCAACGGCGCGTACTCGACTGGAGGCGGAATTGTGCCGGTGCTTCTTAACCCCGTGACTGTTCGAGCGGGGTTAAAACAAGTTACACGTTCCCTCGGCCAACGGCGCAGAAAATTCACCGTGAAAAGGAAAAACGTAAATTCGCCATTTACGGAGCGTTCGATCGTACGACTTACAATTTCATAGTAACTTAACCGAACGTTATACCCAGGTACAGTTAGACAGGAAGTAATTCAGCGTGCAGATACACGCAGGGGTATCGAGTATATATTCAATGGGAACGTCGAGGCAACGGAGAGGTGCGTAACGGAAAAGGTGAAAATTCCGCCAGTGGATTTTCGAAAAATCTCTAGCGCCGTCCCCTGGCAATCGTAGGAATTATGCGCGTTTCACGTGGGCGCCCCGAGTTTCCGGAGAAGTTACGATACGTGGCTGATCTACGGACAACAATTAAGCATGCCATTATAAATACCGCAGCGCGCGCTTGCAAACATAACTTCTCGGCCCCTTTGGTCGCCCGGAGGCACCGTAATGGCGTCCGTGCGAGATGCGTGTGTGCGTTCTAACGCGCTTAACTTCACCTACGCACCCTGTGTGAAAAAGCCTCGTCCGTAGCCTCATCGTCCTAGCTGTTCCTCTACTCCCCTCCGATCCCCTCCCGAGTGACCCCGCCGTAAAAATTAGCCAAAGGTGTTGAAATCGTACTCTGAACTCCAGCTCGTTCAAACGTTCCCGTAGAATGGAAATTGAATCTTCCTTTGAGTTTCTAAAATCGACTGTCGATGGCGACCAACGGTGAGTTGCGATCGGAATTGTTAAAGTCGTGGAAATTATCGCAATTTACATCGGGCGTTAATGGTGCACGCGTGTAATCGATAATCGGGTCTACGAGAGCGCAGCGCAAGACGAATGAATAGCGCGGGAGCGAAGCGGCGCGGCGCTTCGTAATAAATGCTCGTGTGTCACGGTCATCTTGCGTGCTTGATCTCGAGCGTGGACCTCGGTAGTTTATAGTGGCTTCTCTGTCTTCCTCCCTTCCTGTCCCCCGCGACGATAATGCACGCTTTTCTCCGCTAGTGTCACCGACACGAGAGGGCATAGCATTAACTGGTCGTTGCTCGCGCGCGACTTGCCGGAGCGGTCCAAGAGCCAAGCGATCGTAGAGCCAGCCAACCCAGCAGCAGCAGCAGCAGCAGCAGCAGCAGCAGCTACCGCAGCTACGGTAAAGAGAATCTTCGGTTTGTCAAGGGAACGGTAGTGCCGTACGGTAGCCGTCAGCGTGTCAACCGCTGACTAATGGATCTACCGTCTGATGAGACGACGTCCGTGGTCTCTCGCGTCCTCCTCGCGTCGTAAATAGCGGAGCCAGCGATCGGTAGCGTCGCAGTATCACCTTATTATAAATAGATTCCTAGGTGGATCGAGCCGGTGTTCTCGGTCGAGCCTGTGAGCACGTGAGATTCATCTTATCGGGACCAGGCAGAAGAAATAAATTACGGTCGTCCGTTTCAGAGCGAACGATTAGACCAGAGGAATGGACTTTCTTCATCCAGAGGATAAAGGATCGCGTTCCTCTATTTTTTTTTTCGATCGATCCTCACCGTTCTATCCTCACGTGCGACGAATGCGTGAAAATTGCTCGAGTTTCATCTCTCCCGGTGGAGATTACCGAATTATCGAATATATCGATCGATCGCACAACGCAGCCTTCGTCGATTGCCAACCGATCGTCGATAGAAGACAAATCGTAATTAATTCCTCGCTGACAAGTAATGTCACTATCGGCTTTGACCACGAATCGAGCCAGCCATTTCAAACGAAGCACCGTTACCAACAGGTAAGAAGAAACGCCAGAGAGTGACGATGTTAAACAGAAGAAGAAACGATACCTCAGAAATGAAAGAAAACAATCAAACCGATAATTCTCTCTTCCCTTTTCTTCGAGAGCTTTCCGCGACACCCTCGAGTGATGCTCGCACATCGCTGATTTATCGTCGTGATCTTACCCCCGCAACGTCTTCTCGTCTCTTTCATCTGCCCATCGCTCCCATTCTCCGTCGTTTCTAACTCATCGAGAACGATCGTGCGCGAAAAAGACGACAGGGCCTCATCTAATACAATTACCGACGATCACCGTTATTTATGAACCGATGGAAAACGTCATTGATATCTGGACGCGCGTCGGTGAAAAAGGGAAAAAAGCCGCGAGAGGCCCGGGGCGACGGGAATACCCTGAACACGTATCATGATTGAGAGTGCATAATGCAAGGTGTTGAGGCAGGTCTGACCGCGGCGCTAATGATCGGGCGTGGGTGCGAATTAAACGGCCAAAGGAAAACGGGGCACGGTAACGATGTTTAATAACGCGGAACGCGATGGAAACGGTGAGTATTATACGTATTGTCCGTCGTGATAAATTACACGGTATACGTATACATGAGTTTTTCAACGGAGTCTTTTACCTCTTCAAATTTCCTCGGCGAGACGTCAAGTTTAACGTTCGTCGTTGAGGCAACTGCGAGACAGAGAGAGAAAGAGAGAGATTTAATTGATCTTTCTACCATTAAATTCGTGCGTGCAATGTTTGAACCATAGCAAACAGGAATGGAGCGATTCGAAGAACGTGTCCAAAATTTATACACAGGATATTTGCAACGACAAAGTGTCGATCTTTTCATCTGGAACCGCCTACAACCAAGGCGCGTCTCGCAGGGTCAGGTATTCGATGAAATTGAATAAAAGAGCACCAACGTCGTGCAAGTGACTGGCGTCGATGTTAATTCCCGCAAATGGTATGCAAATTGCAACGGCGTAAAGAGGTGGTCCCGGAGCATTCTCTCGTATCGCGAGAACCGTCGAGAAAGAAGTAATCGGACGTCGTGTTCTTTTCGCCAATTTATTCAGCGAAAACGCAGAGAAAAAGAAACGGACGCGATAAGCGCCGCGCGTTCCAACTGCTCGTTGAAAACTTTGGTTATCTCTCTCCGCCGATTCAACACGACACGCACGAGTTGGAGAAAAATTCCCTGCCGACGATTTTAACACTTGGCTCGTTCAGCTGACCCGCGTTTGCCTCGATTATAATTGGTATCGAATCTCAATTACTGGAGATTACGAGGCTTTTTTCATCTGCTACCGGTATTGGCGAACGAAGCTTACTCACGACTTCACGATGCGATAAGGTGCTTATGACTGGAGAAGTGCGACAGAGTACCACCTACTACTCTCTTTCTCGCTCTGTCCCAACCGATCGTCCAGTATCTGCGCGCCCCTCTCGCTCGGGTTCCGCTCGCGCGGTTTCAATTTATCGGGCCTTAAGATATGCAGCCCGGCATCGAGGCGTGCTGGAATATCATTTCTCCGTGGCAGTGGCGGCGACTGCGGCTACTTACAGGAGAGGCGTCGTCTCTTCCGCCTCCGTAAAAGATCGCTGGCTAACCGGTGTGTCCCGGAGTCTTCCGCGCCGCGCTGCCACCGCCGAAAGAATAAGGCAGTTGCGCCGCGTGTGCGTGCACGTCCACACCGGTCATAACTCAGCCACTCGTGCGACATTAACGGAATTAGCATAGCAATCCGGCTGCGTAGCTACACGTGTGTGTCCACTCTTCACTGGCAACGCGATGTTCGACGAGGTTTAAACTTCGAGGCAATGACGCGGCATCGACGAACGCGAGAGAGCGCGTCTTGATTTCGTTTCCTCTTCAAGCTGTGTATCGTATCGGTGCTCGATCTGCTAATCAGCCTGGTAATACGCCGGCCCCCTCCACACACGTCGAACGGTGGTAGACGCCGTAACTCATGCGTGACTCCATAATTTTCTACGGCAGCCCGTGTTAGATATTCTCAATTGTGTTAAACAAAAATCCGTCCACGTCTGTTTATTACTTCTCATTACGGTGGACGAGATTTCCCGCGAGATCTCGCGGGGACGGTGCCGCGGTAACGACAGCTGTTTCGATTATCGATCCCCGATCAAACACCGATTTCTCGTCCGTACGCCTAACCCTTTGCCGCCGTTTCCATCTCGCTCCATCACGCTTTCGTGTGTCTCGACGACGATAATTTACGAGGCGAAAATTTTCACCGAAGGCTGAGTTTATACGGATTGGATTTATACGGTGCGCTGGCCGCGTTTCAACCGTTTTCTGCCGACAACCGTGAACTCCACGACAGACGCAGAAACACCTTCTCTCTGGGGGGTAATAAGTTCGAAATAAGTGGGTTAAAAAGAGTTCGCGGTTCGCTCGCGATTAGACTCGACTGTTTCAGCGTGTATCAACACCTTAAAGCGGTGCGGGCGGTCTTTTTAACGCGATTCTAAAAGGTCGAGTCAACTGCGTTGCATTGGCGAGCGGAAGAAAGAGAGAGAGAGAGAGGCGAGAAAGAGGACAGACTCGAGGAAACTCGGGTTAAAGCGAAAGACAGCGAGTTACTTCAACGCGAAGGGGAGAAAAATAGCCAGAACTGTGATTAGAGCCGTGCCGCCTGGTGATTTGTGAGCGAGCCGGCCTGTTAATTGTCACCAAGACGCCTCCACGGTTTTATACGTGCGTGTGCACGACTGAGCGTGCACCACCTTTTACGCGTCGCTCGCAATCCGCTATCAGTTGCAAAGTTTATTTCCAACTTGGTATATGCTCGTTGCGTGGAAAAGGGATACGTAATGAACTGCGAGCCCTGGGCGAGAGAGCAGAACGCTTTATAGTCGCCTATCTGCGAGCATGACGACTCTAGACGCTTCTAAGCTCGCGAATGACACGGTACGACGCTCGCCGATAACTCAACCCTTCCGCTCGTAATTTAAGCCTGATGTCTTCATCGCGAGGTTCACCACGTTCGCGTGAAATACGCGCGAGTGTTAGGCTCTATCGGTGTCGGTGAAATCCTAACGAGAGATCCTAGACGAGATCGAAGGGAGACGGACTCTCTCGATGGTACATTTTTTTACGCGACGTAGTGCGGAAACTACCCGTTAGTCGACTCACTGTCGGAAGATATTACAGTTGGAAACGCCGGCAGAGAGAAATGATACGCTACCATCCCGACCAACCTTTAGCGTTGCCTATTAGATGCAACGACCTTTCGGATTTTTCATGCAAATTAAAAGACAAACAATTCCCGTGGATGCCGGCGCGTAGGGAGGGTAGATGGGACTAGCAACGATAAAGAGAAGTACAAGATACCCTCCATAAATGGCGCGCGACAAGGACGAAGGGCGACGGTGTCCCGACGACGTGTACGTATGTGGATACGTTTAGGAAAGCATCACGCGCTGCAACGGGGGAGGAGGAGGAGGAGGAGGAGGAGGGTGGTGGCAGTGGCGGGGAAGGGGGCGAGGGGAAAGGTGGAAGGAGAGACTAGCCGTGCGCGTGCACAATGGCCACGTCCGTCAAGGTTGGATCCTCTTAATTAACTCGACTGGTTACATCGTTCCTTCTCTCGTGGACATTCCGTGTGTGCACTTCCACCGCATTCGTCCCTTCGTCCATTCTTGAGCGGATGCTCTTCTTCGCCGGGGCCCCCGTTCCTCGACCTTCCATTCTCTTCTTCTTCTTCTTCTTCTTCTTCTTCTTCTTCCAGCATCAGCGAGAGAGCGGTATCCTTTTGTCGGGATGAGTTGTGTCGCCGAGTACCAGCCGCTGGTGTCCGTCGTTATTATATCACTCTCATTATGCGCGCTTGCGCCAAAGGCGGTACCGGTCCGATCTCTCATACGTCCCGTTTTACTCTCGCGACCGGAGCGCACCGGGGCACACATAGGTGTAGATGTATAATACGCGCAGCGGCCGAGCGCAAACGACACAATGAAGCGCAAACGAGAAACGGAGCGGCGCAGAAAACGAGCGTGAGACGATTACCGGTGCTCTCGATTCGCTCGCAGGTGCTGGCTAGATGGCCGATAACGGGAGAAGAATCGACTTCCGGGGTGGTTGTTACACACACGATACAACCAGATACGATAACGACACGGAGCAGGAAGAAACCCAGAACAGAGAGTTACCACGTTCCTTTCGATCCTTTTGTTCCGCCGCGTTGTTCCGCTTTTTCCACCCAACAGGGTCGGGACAACCTGTTTTCTGGAATTCGATGATATCCGAGCGCGAGCACGGTCACAGGTGGAGCGAATTCTTGCCGCTCTCTCTCTCGAACGGCGTTCTGTATCTTTTAACGAGTGAAATAGGCGGAGTGTGTGTTTCAGATAGGAGGAGTGCGTAAAGCAAGCCACGTTACCGAGAAGGCAGCTAGATCGATCTTTCTACCAAGGAGGCCGGTGTATTCCGCGTGACGCGAGAGGTCATTAGGCTCCCAAGCTGCGTCGGATCTGGGATGTCGTCGACGGAGGACGATAAATTTCCGAGGAGGTCCAACCGGGGATAACGAGGATTTAGAGATACGGCGAGGATGGTCCAGGGAAGAGGAAACGGGTTAGGTGGTGGGGCCCGTTTCTCTCAACCCTGCCCGCGCGAGGGAACACCGCGTTGATCCCGGTGTCAGCGAAGGAGGATGTCCAGAGTTGTCGCAGAAAGGCCGCGAGGGGCATCCGTAACGATCGTAAACGTAACGGCGCAAGGAACGTAAACGCGAGCGTAAAGAGTTTAAAACGTGCCTCGTAAACTGCACTCTAACAATGTATGTATACCGCGAAGAAACGGGGCGAACGGTCTTCCGATGAGACTCGCTTCTTTTTTTCAGATTCTTCTCTCTCTCTCTCTCTCTCCCTCTCTCCGTCTCCGACTTTTTTTCAACGATATATCCTTCTCTTTCTCTTTCACCCCGGAACTCGCGAGATATACGAGCGAGTGCAACCTGCCCGGTAATGAATGCAAGCCGTAAAACAAGGATACCTTGATTTACTCACCGGGTTAACACCGAACGCGCAGTATTAATAAATTATCGGTTATTAAGTGCGCGACCATCATTTCCCACCGCGAGGTCGTTTCGTTACGTTGCTTCCATTTTACATAGACAGCGCCAACGATTCGCGCTGGTGTTGTCTATGCTCGTGCACAAACCACCGTCGCAACGACGAATGATTTAATTACCCTTCAACCAAGTTGTTTTAACTTTATACCCGGCAAAGTATGGCCAGCGGCCATTGTCGAACGAACCACTGACCACCGGAGTGTCTCTCCGGAATGAAAGCAACACAGTATCGCGAAACGGCTGGTTGCATCTAGGATAGTCCTGATGATAAGCCTCGATCGAATCCTAGTATAAGGTAAATAAAATGGCGACAGACACCGTGTGCATACTTTCTTGGACCGATGCTATACCTGTGTATAAATGGTCCGTAATCTTGGGACGGGCAGGACCACCGTGACCGCGCCGTGGTCTCTCCCGTGTAATACGACAGACTCGTAACTCATATCAGGGCGCCCACGCCCTCAGGTAGCGGCGACAACGCCGGACAACATCGGACACCCAGGGCGAGGACACTCAATTAGGTTCCTCTCCTTCCATCGCGTTCTACCGATAAAACCTCCCTACTCGCGTTTATGAACGAGAAGAGGACGGAGGATTATCAACCTGACGTCCGGGCACCTTGCGCTCTTTCGCCACCTTTTCTTCGCACCGCGCCATCCTCTATGGATGGAGTCGTGTTCGAAATGCATTTCACTTTTTCGCCTCGTACGTTCAAATCTAACGCAAATTTACACGCGTCGTTGACTCTCGAGACGAAATGAAAGCACGTTTTTTCATTGAAATTCTCGATCGAGTTCGACCGACTTTTCCTCCGTGTTCAATTCCCCTTGCGAAGAGATTTAACAAGGCTGTAAAACTTTGACCTCGAAGCTCCGCCAAGAGTAGTATCGTCGAAATTCCACGCAGCGCGAAGAAACCTCGACGAACGAAGAAATTCACGGTCGTTCGTTGGACGAGGGAGGAGTTTACGGGGTGCCGGAAGACCCTGGTCTTGGAAGTGGGCTCTGCCGGTGGTCACACACCCACGACGACGCGGGGAACGACAAGGGCTATTACGACTACTACCACGGGCAACGGTGGTGCAAGTACGATCGGCAAGAGATCGGTATAATGAGCAGAACCAATATTAGTCGGTGTGGCCACCGTCCGGCAAAGGAGTTGGCGAACGAGCACCGAGCTCGACGGATCAGCCGGGTAATTGCCATTACGATATCATCTAAATGCTCTCACGGCTGTCCGTAATGAAGACACACACGGACAACACGTTCGAGCACATCCACGTGCACGCGGGTGGATATCGATACGTATACGCGTACGTATTCGCGTCGCGGCGATCTTTCGCGCGTGTGGTTACATCCGTACCTTACTCTCTCGCAGGAGATCCTCACTCCGTTGGAGTCTCTCCTCGCCTCGATCGTCCACCTCCCCCGCCCTCCACCCAACCAACCACCCACCCACCACCTCATCACGATCGCCTTCCACCGTGACTGCCCAATGCCATCGACGAGATATGAGGCGTGTCTAATTACGCGATCGGTGCACGTCCAATCAAACTGCCTTCCTGTCGGCGATCACCGTCACCATTATCGCGATCCTCCCTCGCCCCTCGTTGCCTCGTATCTCACCCTTTTCCGTTCGCGCTCTCCTACGATTCTCCTACGAGCGAGCGATCCTCACCACGCGAGCGTGTCGGCGGTGCTCGACCTTCTAAATCGAAAATCCCGTCTAAATCGATCCACGTAGACTCGAACAGTCCTACACGTATCATGCCTGTGACGTGACTCGATCGAAAGACGAATACATTATCCTTTTGCTCCGAAAATGAGAACGCAGATACGACGATCGACGTTGGATCGATAAGATTGAATCGGCGAAGGAATGTCGATAATTTACAAGCGGCTCGTGGAATAATTTTAAAATTGTAAATGCGACACGCAGAGAGCGGTATCGCATAATTATGGGCGTTCGGGACGAAATCTCGTTAAGTCAACACGAGCGCCGCCGTGGATACGCGTTAGTCCGCGACTAACCTTTCGACGTGACTTTCCTACGATCAAACTCGTTCCTTGATAAGATCATCGGATGGCGTTACGTTCGAAGCAGGTATGCGCGCGTAATCTCCGATGCTGTTGCACCACGGCGGCGGCGACGCGGGAGAGGCGATTTTTCGGTCGGCCTAAAGGACCGTTCACACCGGCGTTAGTGGGAAAATCGACTTAGCGGGGTGTAATTCAACGTGTTATCTTCACGCATGATGGCCGCTGGTAATTGCGGATTTTACCCGTAATCAGAGCATGAATTTATCGGTTACGGATAAGAGGCTCGGTCGCTTCCACTGTTCGTTCGTGCCAGCCAGAACCAACAGAACTTATTGCGCCGCGTTATTCCAACGTCGCTAATTAGAATCGCGTAATAATCGCGGCCGATCAATGAGCGAGAATCCTGTAGCAATTTGTTATTTACCAGTTCCAGTAATTTCCATGGTAAAATTCTCGAGATCGTTTCAAAGTGGCGCTGGTTATTTATGCGGCTCGCTGCGAGGAAAACAGGAAGCTATGTTAGGAGGATATGTTAATGCAACCAGTGAAAATCCTCGCCGTTCGAGAGTGTAGAATAATACTACACGTTCTCTCTGGTCTGTTAGTTTAGATCGATTCAATCGAAACTTATCCACTCCTCCTCCTCCTCCTCCTCCTCCTCCTCTGACGATTCGCGTTCGTTTCTCAGAGCGTGGAGCGCCGTTTGAAAACCGTGGAGCGCCGTTTCTACGAAGGACTCTCTTTTTGTGAAAGTCTGCGGTTACGCCGTTACGCTCGATTTTTCCCCAGCGAGACAGGGTTACACCGTTTTCTATTTACGCGTATGCAGATTAGCAGTATTCACCGCTTCCTGATCGACGTCTCGTTGCGAACACGATACACGCGGCGGAATATATGTACGTCTGGCGAGCGGAACGCACCGCGGCACGCATGTTTGCAGTGCAAACTTGTCAAAAGGCGTGTTCGTCGAATATGGGGGCAGCGAGCTCCGACAACCTGGGTGGCAGACACGTTTCGAATCTCATCACCCCTAGTGATGCTGGGTGTTGAACCCGTTTCGCTCAACCGAACAGAAAAGATGAACCGACAAGCCTGTTGCGCGAGTGCCAGCCTTTTACGAGTCCGTTTAACAAAACGTCGTTTAATGAACTGCACGCGGTTGACGTATCGCGCCAGGGCTCGCTCGTCGGGCTATCCTATTAAAAGAAACCTAAACCACTCTTAAAAAGATTGGCTAACGAACGATCCGCCAAACGGTACAGGTAGAAGAACCAGAAGAATCAATTTTCACGCGTGGCGCGCGTACGCGTTCAGAAAATCCACGAGAAGTCCCTCGCTCCTCACCAACGTGGATATCTCATTCCACCTCCGTCGTTGGATTCTCTGCTCCAATACGTAGCCTACGGTTGAAAATCCGTCTCGGCTTACGGATCAATTAACTTAACGACTACGATGGCGGCGAGTCAACGTAGCGTCCCGCGTTAACACGCCGAGAATGCTCTCGGAACTCAGAACTGGCCGCTAGTCCTGCTCTATTTATAAAGGCGCCTTCATAAAACGCGAGCGTGTCGACGTTTTATTCGCGGGTTTGTTGACGCGGACAATTACACCGCCGCTGGCTAGGCGTGATTTACAAGGAGAGTTTGCGAAATTTTGCAAGTCTTCGATCGTCTCCAGGATATACTTCGTAACAAATTTAATTCAGATAGGTCAAACATACACGATGATATTCTAAATTCTATTCCAACAAGTAGTTCCGTAGCTCCGTGCAATGATGTGCCTCCTGTAAGTATTGTTTCTTTTGTACAAATTTTTTTCGTTTTTTTTTTCATTAACTCAAATTGATTTAATATCTTCTTTTTCTTTTTATGATTGCAATTATTATTAATAGACGAAACTATTAATTTCTATTATAATAAAGTTATTAATTGCAATGAACAACTAGATTAGAACACTAGATGATTAATTTAATGATTAATTTTTTTTATTTGAAAAATAATGTATAAATTGATTTTGAGAAGTGATTTTGACACGACATTAACCCTTGCGGTCGTATGTCTGCTCTCGACCACCACAGCAAGGAACCATACTAATCTTATATTGTATTCATCCATGTATCAGTTTACACTTTCTCTTATCGAACCTGAATGTCTAAAGAACCTATTATTATATTCACGGACCAATACTGTGCTCCTATTAATTAGAGATAACGAAATTCAGTGTAAATAAAAGGTGTTATCTCTCACTCGCCATGCAAGACGCCGTGGCGAGTCGGTCGCCTCTTGAGCGTATGGAAATGGACAAGTTTCGAAGATACTTTGTAGAATCCCAAATAATATTTTACAAATTGTGTTTAACTGCAATTAGGCATGCTCGCTTCTTAAGATATTTCAAAATAATACTCCAAAATGGCAAAAAGAAAGTTACCGAAAGAAGTGTATTATGAAACTGAAAATAGCGATGAAGAGTTTTATTTTAACTCCTTGAATACCGATATAAAAAGTGATAACGTTTGTAGTGATTCTGGTAGTGACATAGTTCCAGTGAAGCGAAGATTGAGGCAATATCCACGCGACAGTGAAGAGGAAGCAAATGATGAAAGGGAACAGTATAAACGAATTTACTACTTGGGGAGACGTTACGCGCAGAGATCAACCACAATCAAAAACTAATTTTTCGACGGAATCCAAGATTGTTGGACCTAATGTACCTGTTCATTGCACGGAACCTATCGACCTTTCAGACTCTTTTTCACAGATACACCAAATGTTATTATAAATTACAATATGAATATGGGAGGTGTCGATAAGGCTGACCAATTAGCAAGTTCATATTGTTTTATGAGAAAATGTCGCAAATGGTGGAGAAAAATTTTTTTCTGGGGATTAGAGGTTTATGGAATTAACAGCTACATCTTATATAAGATGTCAGCTAGAAGAGAGAACAGGACGTCTATGTCACATTTTATGTTTGTCCGAAAATTGGTGGAACAACTTGTAGGTGATTTTCGTGATGGAACATCTTCAAAACCTTTTTTAACTACATTCTTATATGATATTGAAAAGATAGTGAAAGTTGATGCAATTTTTCAAATATGATATAAAATGAGTGAATTGTATAACAGGTACGCGTTAAATATCA
The DNA here is from genome assembly GCA_030673865.1 of Melipona bicolor. Classification (NCBI taxonomy): domain Eukaryota; kingdom Metazoa; phylum Arthropoda; class Insecta; order Hymenoptera; family Apidae; genus Melipona; species Melipona bicolor. The sequence continues at coordinate 2,608,800 of JAHYIQ010000028.1, forward strand.
ATATCAGGATTAGTATAATTTTTCAAGTGTATTTTTAAAAATTAGATTCTAGGTATGTGCCTAGATATCAATTTTGCTATGATAAGAATACAATTTATGATTACGGTAGGTTTCTTCTCTAGTAATAGAATTGACAATCGTGAAGGATCATGTTTGTATTGTCTATATAAACTTATGAGCAATTTATGTAACTACTTTATATGAATTGTAAATAAGAAATTTTTTGTTAGCAGTACTTGTAGCAAATAAAAAAAAAAAAATATCTCATTTCATAAAAACTTATGGTCATTTAACTTTCCCTGCGTTTAAGCCACAGCAAATTCTTATTTGTCGTTCTTGAAACGTTTCGCGGAAGGATGTCCTTTCGTCGTCGAGGGCGAGGGACAGTTTAAGACAGGGCACGGTTCACGAGCGAGCGTCGTAAACACGCGTAGACGGAGTTCGTACAACGTGTTATGATAGCGAGGACAGGTGATAATTTGCAATCAGCGCGGGGAATCGTGACGATCCGTTTGCCGTTTGAGTTCGTTGGCTGGAACGAGCGCGGAGAAATTGCAACGAAAGCGAAAGACCGTGAAGAGATGAAGAGTTTAAAGAGAGGATAAACGAGTCCGCGGGGACCTGCAGCAACTTGCCACGTAACTCTTTCTACAGTGAGCAACCGGCCCAAGAATGTGGCTACCTTCTGTTCCAAGAAGAAAGCCAAGTGGACTTGAACCCTGGAAAACGCGCGGTCTCTACCCCGCGCGGTCCAGGATTCCCCTAATTTGTTTGAGTGAAACAATATCGAGTTACGACCGATGCTATCGCTGAAACACGCACGTGCTACGGCGCACGGAAGGTTCATCGCGGCCCTCTGACGAGCTACCGTGCCGAGCTATCTTCACGAATCTCCTTGCTCGCTCCGAAAAGAAGAAGTGGTGGAAGGAGGAGACGGAGGAGAAGGAAGGAAGGAAGAGAACAGGAATGAAACGAAGCCAACGAAGGCGACTCCCTTACGAGGTACACGAAACCGAGCGTCTCTGTCGCCTCTGTGTGTATATATACTCTCGACGTGATGCCAAAAAAAAAAAAATCAGGAACGAAGGAAAGGGAGAAAGGGAAAAATCAGAGAAACTTTGTTTCGTCGAACGATCAAAGATCTCACGAAAGCAAAAATCGCGAGGAAAGTTCATTCTCGATATTTAGATCGATCGGCAAGAGTTCGAGGACACGACCGACGCGGTTCAATGGTAATAGACGGTGTGCACGAGCGCGGTGTTCCGGTCACTGTTTGTGAAAGGAACCGTGCGTAGCAACGTTCTCTACTACCGTGGAAACTCTTTGACAAGCCGACACGCCACCCAACGCGCGAAATTAGGGCCGTATCGAGCAAAAAAGGGCCCGATATCCCGAGCTCGACAAGATGTCGCTGCTTAAAATTCCACCCGTGGCCCGTACGACGTGGCATCAATGATGAATCCACCTTCTTCTTCGTTGTTGTTGTTGTCGTCTTCTTCTTCTTCTTCTTCCGCGCCGTCATCCTCTTTTTCCCGGTCCTCCTCCGCCGAGGAAACCACGAGAAGGAGTGACAGGAGAGGGACGGCCCGTGGAACGTCAAGAACGAGATCCCAGATGCGAGTCAAACGACACGAGAAACTGTCACGCGACATCTGTGAACGTCACTCAATGAAGTGTCAAAACAACGATATCCACCTTCGACTAGAATCGTCATCCCCTTTTCTCTTTCGCAGCTCCTCTCTGCTCTCTCTCTCTCTCGCTCTCTCTTCGTTTTATTTAATCCTTCTCCCGGTTTCCTTCCTTTCTCCTTTTTTTCCTTTTTCTCTTCGCCAGGGAAGAGAAGCCCTCCGTCGAACACGTCGTACGCGCGTGCGGACCAATCGCATTTATTAAGGCGCAGTGTCACCGAACACGTTACCTCCGTCCACCTTGTACGCGTACCTACAGCCTCGAGGTGTCAGCCACATCGATCGAGAACAGGTCGCGACGCGTGTCCCCCCATCGTGTATCCTAACGAGACAAAACGAAGCAATCGAACCGGTCGTCTTGACGCGTCCACTGTGCGCCTTCTTCTCCGCTGCCTTCTCAGTCCTTCCCAATTTCAAGCTTCCAGGAACTCCTCGGCTAATTGGCATTTTACAATCGCGTAGCGAAATTCCTCTCGAAATACCTCTCAGCCGCCGTACCGTATATTTCCAAACGACAAAAGTTTGAACTTTCGTTTCAATTCGAGAGCGATAAAACGGCAAAGATTTGAAAACGCCGAAACGACAGTCAGATTTAATCGTTTTCTGCCAGGTACGGGTGTGATCGATTCGAAGAATTCCAACGTACACGGATACGACGCGGGAACGAAATTACGCGCGGCGTAACGATACCGATGATAGCGGGGCCATCCCGCGGAGACGCGGTGTTTTACCTGAACGTTCGAAACGTGAGAGGAATGCCGGCTTGAAATCGGCCACGTCGCAGCCCGCGGGATGGACAAAGGGGATCGTGATTCCCGTCCGTCCGTCAGTCTCCGTATCCTGTCTCCGCGAAAGAAACAAGATCGTGTGAGGAGGATGCCGGAGGAGGCGGTGAAACGAGGAAGAAGAGAAACGAGAAGGGAAGAGACGCGGATAGTTGGTCGACGAAGGGAGGAACAGGACAAAGAGAGTCGTTTTGAATGCCCTGTCTCCTTTCGGAGAGCCGGATGCTCTCTCGTCTCGGGCGGACGCTTCGTAAGCGTAATCCAGTTTATGAAACCCTGGACGCAACGTGCACGGAGCTACGCGCTGCGTATGTGCACGCGCGTGCGTGTGAGTGAGCAACGGTATGAATGTACACCTTCTATTTTGTCGGTACGGCACGAATGGACAGGAAACGGCTCGCTTTGAATACTTCTGGAATTGGATTAAGACCATTCTAGACCGAGGGCGGCACAGCGGCCCCGTAGTTTCGCCAAATGCCGCGAACGACGCGCTGCACGGTATACCTGATCGTTGCTCCCGTTTCCTCCGAAAAGCTACAGATTATCCGAATTTTTTACGGGAGGGGGGGGGGGCGGAGGAGGATCATCCGGAAAGCCGTCCGGCTTCCGAAAAATCGGTTCGATTCGGACACTGCAGACGCTGCGGGATCAAGGTGCAAACTCTGATCGTACTTTACAGTTCGCAGGATGAGAGAACTAAGTACTCCGTGACGGAGCCGAGATACGACGTAACGACCTTTAACTTATGGAGGGTAATATTGCCGTGCACGCCTCCTCCGAGGCATCGAAAACACTTTCATATTTCTCCGTCTCGCGAGCGAGGAGCCTGCTGCCTCATCGAATATTCCGCGCGTATAATCTCGCCCCGCGCTCCTAACGAGTTACCAGCTGCCGCTAATTGCGCAATTAGTTTGAATTTGGGCGGAACCGCGCGTCTCCCCCGTCTCTCGGGGAGCGCGAAGTGAGGCGTATGCCCGGTTAACTTCATACAACAAACCCGGGGAAGAGAACCGAGGGGAGGGGAGGGAGAGACCTCCGAACTCCGGGAAAGAGAGGGAAAGAGAGGGAAAGAGAAAGGGAAAAGAAAAGAAGGGGAGAAAGGAAAGAGGCGGTAAGAGGAAAGGGGGTGCGAGGGAGAGACGAGAACCGCTAATTAGGCGCCGCGCGCGAATACCGTGTCGGTATATATCGGGCGCCGTGATTATGGCTAAGCCAAGTCTCGTACGTCGGGAGTGAGAGGGAGAACCGGGAGAAAGGGTGACGGGAGAGACGAGGCAGAGCGAGAACGACTAGCGTACGTGCGCGGCTCATACGTGGGCTTCATTAACGGGCCGTGTTAATTAGTCGCAGATAGCCGATCGGCCGTGGTTGGTATACGGTAAGGCAACCTCGTCGATGCCCTTCGTCCTGGAGCCGAGCTAGTGTGTACACACGCTCGGTGCTGATCACCGAGAGAAAAAACCGACGTGATCCTTGATTTTCATCGAGTCCACGTGGACCCGGGTCAAGAAAAGTCATTCGTTTAACAAGCTTCCAGGATAAACCGTAACCAATTATAACGGAACGTTTGAGGACCACCCGTATGCTCTATTTGTACGTATGTACAAAAGGGTGTTGATGCTTCCTTTCCTTATCCTTTGACTCGTTCCACGCGGGTCTTGTTGTATCTTGCCGATACTCCAATTAGCGTTCACATCGTCACCGTGAAAATACAATTTGTAGGGCTCTTTTAGAGCCCGTCGAAAATGGAAAATAAAGAAGAAAAGAGAAAATGATAAAGGGGATGCGTGGGGATGAATTGGCGAGAGTGTCGAATGTACGATCGCTACAGTGGTACAGAGGAGGAAACATAAATCGACGCGTGCGTGTAATGCTCGGAAATTGTTTGCTGAAATTGATTGGACACGAAACGCGTCAAGTAATCAGGAAATATGGTGTACGGGGCAAAAAGACTGGTCGAGATCTATGTAAAATAAAGCGTGCAGCGAATATGCGGAACGAGACATTAACGACACGTGGTGAGGCACGCCTACCGACAAGGCGGCCGCAGGTTGGCCAACCGCTTGCCGCAATTAACATTAGAGCCCGATCAGAGAGGTTCGACTCTCAACGTTAATTAACGAAACGAAACGAAACGAAACGAAACGTTCGATCGGCAACACACACACACACACACACAGAGAAAGAGATAAAGAGAGAGAGAGAGGGTGGTAACAGCAACTGTTGGAAGCGCAGAGACGGCGCGGCGCGGCGGTACCTTTCGTCTCTAGCAGAAACTATCCGCGGTCGAGCTATTTAACAGTTTTCAGGCTGTCGCGGCGCGTCAGGTACAAGACAGGAGACGAGGACAGCCTTCGTCCGAGCTTCGTCCATAGCGGTGCTATGCATCGTTGCACCGGCTACCGCGTGGCGGATAAGCCGCAAAAGATCCTTTGCGGCAAAGCAGCTGCTGCTGCACTTGTTCATTAAAACGGGAAGATTGTTTATCCCTCCCCTCCCGGACGATTGGTTGGAGGAGGAATTTTTTTTTTAACTCTGGCGATATATCGACGAGCTTGGACTATTGTTCGACGAACGAAATATACGTGTAGGTTCGTTGAAGCAGGCAGGTACAACGCGCGAAGCCTGTACATCAGGGGGACACAAAAGGCGCAGGGGAATAGAGAGAAATGTAGAAAGTCAGGCAAAGTGGCGGATGACGGGAAACAAAGGACCGTTTTCTCGATGCATTATAATAATAAAGGCTCCAAGTCGCTCGTTGGCTCGACGAGTCACTCGCTGGTCATGCACCTACACCTCCTCTCTTGGCTCGAGCGTCGAGCTAGCTGGTCGAAACGTGGAGTGGGCACGCAGCCGGGGTCGTTTCTTCAATGGAATGGTGGGCGATCTACCATGAATGGAGGTCATTTATTCGCATTCAGCATCGTCCGACTGCATCGCGGACCTGCCATTGTGTGCACGAGAACCGAAGACTATACGGGGGCAAAGTCTATGATCTGGCACAAAAAAACTCGGACACCTCCGACATGACACCGACCGGAGGTGACGTCTATCTCTCCTCTCCTTTCGTCCGCGTTCCCTTGAATCATTTTTAAAGGGTATCTCTCTCGCGTCCTGTCTTCGAGTTATACGTTCAAAGATCGCTTAGCCACGGATCCTTTTACCCACGGGACTTTAACCTTGCTTCTGACAGTCGCAGAACGACTGTATCACAATGATGATGGAACGACGAGCAGTTAAAGGAATCACGTTCTCTGCCTAGCCAGAGAAGAAGAAGGTTGCTGACCCCTCTCTCGGGGTAATTCTCAATCGGACGCGAGACGATACGCGGACTATGACGAACGCGGCAAAGTTAAGCTACTTAAGCTCGTGTCTGTGAAACGATAATTGATGCTGATTAACGTTGAACTCTACATGGAGCACGAGACGAAAGAGGCTATCGAAACGAGCGACCAGCGTTTCTTCCGACGTAGCTACAATGGATCATGGAGCACACGTTGAGAGCGCGTATCTTCCAACCCTGGTCACCGCATGAAATTCAAAGCGGACTCGTGTGAAACTCGGTGGTACGTACCTCAATAGCTCGATGCACGCCAAGCGGTATATGTATATACATGTATATACATATATATATATGCAACAATGTCCGGGTGGTTCATATCGCGTAATCAAAGGCGAACTGCTGAGACATTGGTTTCCCGTACACGTTTCACAATGCGAAACAAGTGGTATAAGCGCTAGCGGTCGCGCAACACGTGCTATTGTGCGTGGCTGTGGTACGCATAGGGAACCCTGAAGAAAAGGCTGTAAATCCCCGAGTTCTCTCATGCGCGTTTCATTGTGCACCGTGCTTACAATCTCGCTCGTTTCATGGCAAATCCTTCGTCAGGATAACCTGTGCAACAACGTGTGTGGCCCACCGGCTCCACGAAATTCATCCCGTATTCGCAATCCCACGCAACGCAAATCGAGAACACCGGCACCAGCGAATCAAGATCTCGAGAGAAGACAACGACGCTCGACTCCTGTCACGTGAAAGTCGATCGAACCTATTATCTCGCTGCGTGTCCAACAAGCAAATCTACTTTTATCTGACTACGATCTACTCTATAAGTCTATACTTGTGTATGTTGACTTACAAATTCGAACCTATCTATTTATAGGAAGACCCATCGTCGCGTAGTATTCGAAAGGATCGTAACTTGGAAGACTTCGAACATCGTAAAAGACAAAGACATTATCCGGAGCACGTCTAACAATAAGACGACGCGAAGCGGTCATTAAAAGAGGCCGAAAGTTTTCCAACTATTACACGAAAACATTGGACCGATTGGTCTTCGCAACAGGTGGGCCACGACGTCCAGAAGAAAGATCCTGCCCATGGACCCTCGTCATTGATCGGGAGAAGGCCACGTACGAGCAAGGTGGTCGAGCCCATGGGGGTGGATAAGCTCGGCCGTTTTCCCCGACACGAGGATCGATTTATTATTGGCAAGGTGGCGGATAGCTCGTTTCGTGGTCCCTAGAAGGGCCGTATATAGCACGCCAGACACGCGCCATGTGGAAGCTGAACTTGCTATGATCTATCGCGCGGCTGCGTCGGAAATTCACGTGAAGAATCGTGCGCAATTCATCGTGGGAGTCACCGAGAAAATTCGGGAAACAAAGACAGATGAAATATTCTCTCTCAGAACATTTCTATCAGAAACCATTGGAAATTTCGACTGATTTTTTTCTTGAATTTATAACGAATGAAGGAAGAGAAACGAGGAGAAAAGAAACCTGTCGTTTCGAAATTTATAAAGAAGCAACAACGTCATCGTGATGCATCGCAACATAGAAGCGACAGCAGCTGACATTTACCTGAAATATCGTTTCTGTGACCGTGTCGTCGGTAAAAATCAAATGAACAACACGCTGAAATAGAGCGGACTAGGAATAGGGCTGACAGTTGCGGCCACGAATGAAGGCCTGAGCCTTCGTGTTCGTCGAGATCCTTCGGGTGGCCACATGGCGCAATTAAAAACGGCGCCGACTCTCTTTGTGCCACGCGTCTCGAAGGTGCCATATGGTTCTTCGGCACCCTCTTCTGGTATTCTTCCTTTCCACGAGGGTCGCGCTAGATAACTAAGTGGTTAAGAACACAGGCTCGAGTGCATCCTCGAGGATATCTTCCTTTTTCTTTCAAAAGTCGACAATTCCGTCAATTTTCGACCAATCTTGCATTTTTCTTTCTTTTTCGCCGTGCATTCCATCGACTGTTAACTGCTGAAATTGCTCCCGAAGCTTCTTACTTCTCTCGCGGGAAAAGATCGTAAAGACTGGAGATTAGAGGGGGGGAAAAACTTTGAGACTCGTTTGATCAGCTGTGAAAGATTTTACACGAAGGAGGTGGAGTGTGAAAGAAAGGCGCGTAGAATCTTACGTGAAGATCTGAAAGGATTGCGAAAGCCTTCCCAAAGTGTTGACAACGTCCAACGAGCGTCAAAGACGATGCTCCGTAAGTTTGTACGAATAAAAGAGATACACACAGAGAAAACCGTCTTTCTGCCCGATTCGAGCTGCATTCCCATGCGGAAAGTTCTGTTCAACAGGAAGGGAAAGGGCGGAAAAAACACGGCGGAGAATAGAGGACCGTTTCCAAGATTCGGGCAATTCTGTGGGAAAGGAATGAATGAACCGTCGTGCCGGTGTCCTGCGGTGCTCTAGTATTATTCGTCGGGACAATGGAGACTCGAGAGCACAGGCTGCTCCAAAATGCAGGAACGCGAAACTTTTCGAGAAAGGGATTAATCCAACAAATTAGAAAATCTCTCCGTTCCCATCGTTCTCTTACAAAATCGGGGGATTTTCCGAAAATGGAAACCGTTCGCTCGATAAGACCTATCCGATCTGGAACGTGACGCGAAATTTTGTTCTCGAGTTGAATTAAAAAAATGCTTCACTCCCTTCTCTGTAAAAAAAAGTTGCGATACGACCAGTTAAATCGTATAAAACGTATTATACGCAAGTAAATGAACGAACGAACGTTTGAATTGCTCTTGACTTGCGATATCAGAAGAAGCGTGCAATTTCGAATTCTTAGCAACTCGAAAGAGGCTCGGAGAGTCAGGTGTGGTCGGCCTCTTTGCGTTTTCTGCATAGGTGTCGTCGTCGCGTCGCCAACGGCAGGCTCGAGCGACAAAGGACCCGAATCCGCGTAAAAGCGAACTCCTCTCGTCGGATAGACAACGCGGCGGCAAAACTTCAGAGGGACTAGCGCGGACAGAGACGAGACCGAGCGCGGTTCGGGAGGAAGCTCCGCTGGCAGAAGGAACAGAAGGGGGAGGCTGAAGTGAAACCTTCGTCGCTCATGGCGCGTATTTCGCGATGCGTTCGACGCGACGCGGCCGAGGAGGGAGGGGGAAAAAAACTTGTCAACAACGGAGAAGCGGAGGGAAAAAGCGCACTGGTACAAAAGAACGAAAGGAGCAAAGAGATGGAGCGAGGAGATGGTTCTCCTCTCCGAGAGAGCAGCCAGAAACGAGAGATTAGCAGCGATGCTCGACCGGTAAAAAAGCCAGTCCACCGACTGTATAATGCTCGGTTCCCGGGGAATTCGTAGCCAGGAATGCGAGAACGCCAGCCCCGTTGCCTCGTACAAATTTGCTCTAATACGACAAAAACGACGCGAAACTCGTCGCGTCGGTTATTTACTTTACGAATTTAGTCGACGGAAGGATAAAGAATCCGAGAGAACGTACGCGACTCGAGACGCTACCGTGAAATATCCACGGATGATTTACGCAGCACGATAAAAGCTTCTCTAAGATTCGACGAGAAGTTGGATCGAAAGAGCCGAAGCGGAGGTGGTGCACGGCGGTCAGGTGCAGCGTTTCGATAAGCCAGGTTTCATCCACACGGGCTTGATATTTTTTCTTTCTTTCTTCTCCTTTTTCTTCTTTTCTTTTTTTTTTTTTTTTTTTTCTTTGCACAATCGTAAACGCAGGTTCATCGAAGAAAAAGGAACGACAGAGTCTATTATTCGATTGGCTGGAGAAAACGGGGGAGAGCCGTCGCGTCGAGAGGAGAAAGATTCGTGGCGCATCGGCGCACAGTGTGGGGGCGTTCTTTCGTACAAGAATAGGAGTAAGAAGTAAATCCGCGTGGAAGGGAAGAAAGACGAACGGACAGGTCTAGCCCGAGGGGAAAAAGACGTTCCCTGAAACGTAAACACGATAAAATCAACAAGGAGCACAAGGAGACCGCGGAACAGAGAGGCGCAAAGAGAGCCAGATAATTCTCGATACCGTGACGACACGATCGAGAGGAACTAAAGAGCACGAGAGATTCTTTCCTATTCAGCCGCGTTTTCACGATGAATGGAACAACGTTCGAGCGGTGTGTGTACAGGCCGACGTGTATACTGTGTATACTGTGTATACCTATGTACGAGGTACATCCAGGTCCTATGGAAACGTAAGGTGCAAGGTATTGTCGCGCGAGCATGAATGGGCGAAAGAATGGCGGGGTGGAACAAGTGTACCGACCCACAATGCCGGGAATGCGTGGAATTCCGAGTGATTTATGGAGTCGGTGCTGTTGGCGAGCTCATCGACGTTGGTCGGTCGGTCGGTCGGTCGGTCGGTCGGTTCGAAACCGAGTGGAAGGACCAAGTGGACCAAGTCGACGCCCACACGGCCCGGAGGAGCGTCTCTATACCTGCTGCCAATTACCGATACCGTGGAACATTCATAAATCGTAATTCGTTAATTCGCGGTGTTCGTGCGCGGCGTGCGAGAGCCGGGGTGTGCGTACGGCTAGCGGGATTCAAAATACGAACGTCCAGGTTCGCCTGCGGCCGGAATGCTATTCATTCGGTTCGAGAGATTCGCGCGGCCATTGTTCGTGAGTTATGTTCTCGTAACGAGAAACGAGGCGAGGTGCACGAGGTGCACGATGTTAACAGTCGTCCTGACTCTGATCGTCCCTTCGGTTTTGTAACCAGATGCAAAATAACGGTACGCCAAAAATGCCACTTTTTACCGATACCACATTTCGCAAGACGACAAAGATCGAGAGAAATTTGATCCGAAACCAAAGAGACATTCCTTACACGCTCCTTTTTGGCTTTCGATCGAATACACCGCGATAGATGAACAAAGAGGTGGAGTGCAGTTTTCTCTACTTATCGCGGGTTTACTGAGATCCGTGCAATGCCACCAGAGACCAAGTATACCTATCCGCAAACGATACCGGTTCATGAAAAGATTTTCTTGGTGTTTCGACAGGTGAATGAAACTATTATTCGCTCCTCATTCGGCTGCAGGTTGCGAACGTAGATTGTGTTGCGACCCTCTGCCAAAGTCGGATTACATTATAGAGTTTCTGGAGTACTTCGAGCCTAACCCGTGTTACCTGGACAACCTCTCCTCCCACTTTCAACCGAGCTCACGATTTCTTCTTCTTCTTCTTTCTCGCATTCTTTCTCCGCTCGAGCACGTAACGCAGCGTGCAAGGAAAGACGCTGCCACGGCTTTGAGGATCCATTAATTTTTAATGGCACATTTTCGGGCCATTGAATGGTCACAGTCATAAGCTACGGAAAGCGAAGCAGCCGCGTTTTGTAAAATGTATGAACCGTTCGTTCGTCGAGTCGTTAAAAAGTTAAACACACGGGGAGATTTTTCGAGAGGGTACGTTTCAGAAACTAAAGGGAACGTTTCAGGTTAAATAAGGCTGAATCAGGGAAAAAGATCACGCGCGTAGATTTTATTATACGCGCGAGACCGTGTCCCGAGATTCTCTTCCCTATAAATCTTGGATCCCGGTCCTGTTTTCGTGCTCGAGCACTCGAGCGTGCCGGCTAAATCTCCCCCGCACAAAGGATTTCATAAAGTGGGTGGAACTTGTAAAGTGACCTTTTATGATCTCAATGAATGAGTGTCACGTGAACAGCCGCTACAATGCGGCCAGGATTTTCCAATTTTCTGTGTCACAGTCGAGCCAGGTCGTGAGAGATCGAATCGACGGTGATCGTGTGAACCGCGGCAAAAACGGGCTTAAAACGGGAACAATTTTCACTAAGTTGCCGGGAATTGTGATCTCTCCCCGGCCTTTTTGGGCGATGCGAACGCGACAAAGCGATAATGGTGCTGCTGCTTCGGCTGATGCCAGAAGTGAAAGTCGCGTTTCGTCGGTTCCATTTCGTCCGTGTTATTCCACGAAATCTATCAGTTTAGCTCTTGTCGCAAGCACGAGAATAACATTAAGTGAAGGCACAGAAGCCAAGACGACACAGATTTAAAGCACCAAGTCCACAGCTACCGAGATTCCTACTTTCGATCAGTATTCGATCGATCCGCATTTAGAGATTCGTCTGACAATGTTGATCAGTGAACAAAGTTGACAAGGGGATCGAGAGATCGAACCGGTAGCAACGCGTCCCATTGGAAATCAAATTCACCTCAGTGGCGAGATATCTTGTCAAACAGACCTGCTTCAATTTTTTCGCGAAAATATAGACAGATTGGGACGCATTAGCGAGAACGCCAATGTTTTGTTTGCCGTGGTTTATCACGGGATCGTGGCTTGCAAAAAACGGAAAGGTTAACAGTCGAAGATTGCGAGATACTCGGTTTCCGCAGGTGGTGTTCCAACCGTGAGGAACAGTTCCCAGGTGTATTCGAAAGTAACGGTCCAGCCAATGACATCTCCTCGATCTTCACGGAATGACGTGACCCCTGATCGGTCATCGAACGATCGGACTTAACCTCGAGAATTCACCGATTGGTCATTGTTCCCTCTCTCCCGTGTCCGTGACACTCGGAATCGAGACGAGAATCGAGTCGTCTCGTACGCGTTAATAGAGAGTTTCTTGATACGCCGCGTAGATGTACAAAGAGCACTGTGCAGATACGAAAGAGAGTCTGAGAAAATCGCGGTATCGCGGTGACACGCACCGATAAATGCTCAAAGGTCTAACGTCGATCAAGAATGTGTGTGTGTGTGTGTGTGTGTGTATGTGTGTGTATATGTTTGTGTGTACGTGTACGTTTCTTCCCAGACACGACTTGATACTTGGTTTCAATGAAGAGAAGAGCAACGCTCTGGTAAAGACGCAAAATCGTGCGAGGGCGTGACTGGGAACACTTGGACGTTCCACATCTAGGATTCGCTTCGTGCCCTAGTGGCCGTAGAGAACATACGGTACCCGTCGTTTTCTCAGCGGCAGATCCCGCTTCGAGTAGAGACATCCCACAGCAGCATATCGAGCAAACCTCTCGAGGAGTCGAGGCAATGGTAATGACACCTGATACTCGAGCGTCTCGACGAACGCGTGACCCGGAAACCGACCCCCAGGCTATTTTTCGAATCTTCGTCCAAGAGAGGCGAACGCGACGTTTCGCCGCGATCTAGATGCTCGCTCCTCCTCGTCCTGTTTTACTCTTTCTCTCTCTTTTTCTTTCGTCTGTCCCCCCCCCCCCTTGCCCCTTTTGTTTTCACCTCTTTGCCCGTTCGCTCTGTCTGGTTCGACTATCACTCGAAGCTGTGGTAGAGTCCAACTTCGTACAACCGAGATGGCCGAGAGACGTTCTTCTTCTTGTTCGTAGCGCAAGAGAGTCGGTCGGTGTAATAGCATACACAGAGAGGAACGGGCTAGATTAGAGGGACGATGGTCTCAGCTCTCCGGCCGACCGTCCTGGACCTACGGACTCTACGGACTCTACGGACTCTACGGTCTCTCGAGGTCAACCCGCTTTGGGGCATCGTGCTAACCGCACCGGTGGATCCTTCTACCCGGAAACGGGTTTCTATCGGCCTCTCGCGCGCTCCATCCTAGGGTACGCCGGCGTTGCCTTCTTCGGTCGCCTCTCCGTTTTCCGGTTACGATCACTCATAAGGGTTTTATGGTTTCTTTGCTCCAAGGCGGAATGCATTCTCCTCGTATCGACAGGCTGGAGTTACGAGCTGGAAGCGCATCAAGCTAAGGGGACATTTTGAATTTTGGATATTTCCGCGTTCCGCTTCTCCGTTCGAAACGAAGGAAACGAATCTCTAGGAGTGAGATAGATCGAAAGTACTTGGACAAAGAGTCGAAACTGTTGGTATTGACAGAGGCCGACCTCCGGCTCGCTGTTGGAAACGTAGCACGATGGACAACGAATCGAATTAAGCAATATCCCTGGATCGATCGGCCACGTACACCACTCGGCTTCCTACCCGAGGTTGTTACGAAGATGAACCTTGGTACGAGCCGGGTAGCCGCACCTCCGTGCCAGATGATTATCCGTTCTCGGAGGATCGTCAGACTACAGAGGCACACGACTTCCTTCCTCAATTCTCGTGGCAATCAGACCGCGATTTCTACCCTCCCATAGACACAACGGGCAATTAGTTCGTCGAGCGTGTATCGGAGTGTATCGACCGATCGGCACGGCGGCTGGCGTCCTGCTGCCGTTCGTGATTTATGCCGCATTGTCTTCTGCCCCACAGCAGCGGTCGTATAGCTTCGACCGTTCAAATCCATCCGTCGTTTATATATCCCTTCCTCTTTCCTCGTTGCTTCTTCCACCTCTGTTCGAATCACTCGCTCTCTCGATATCGTGATTCGGTATCGTTGTTCCAATGCCTCGAACCGGCGAGCTGGCTCTACGCGTGACCGAGTCCTCCCTCTCTTTTCCTCTTTGGTCACCTTCCACGAGCAAGTACTGTCGTCTCCTCTCTCGTCGTTTCGATGCCACACCACGCCACGCCATGCCACGCCACGCCACGCCACACCACGCCACGCCACGCCGTGCCACGCCGACGCTGTTGCCGAGGAGAAGTGCTCGTCGCCGCGTAACCTCATTAGTCGCCTGATGTCTCTCTTAATTGCACGCCCTCCACCCCGTCGGTTTGTTTATTGGCGCTGATCGTGATCGCCCATGGGCCGTCGCGTAACCGTACCGTACCTTACCGTACCGTAACGTTCCGTTTCGTTTTCTTCCGTTTCGCACTCACTCCCCTCTTTATGATCCGTTTTATTCAAGAGTTTGTTCGCGATCCTTCTCGAGCCACGAACAGGCAGACGCAAGACATCCGTCGATCGGCACGTTTCATCCGCGAAACCGACTCGGTAAAAAAAATCGCGACGCGGACACGTCTCTCGTGTTTCTCTCGTGTCACTGCACCACGTGGCCATATATTTTCCGACAACGAACGTCTCTCCCCTACGTCCCCGTGCCGCCCCGTGTATCGATCTCTTCTCACGAGTGATCGATGCGGAGATCCGAGGCCCACGGTCTCGTCGATCGTCACCGTCGTCGATACCGTCGTTGTTACCAGATGATTTAAGTTCCTAACCCGAGACTCCTGCTGTCAGCCGCAACACAACGCCGTTCCCACTTCTACGCGCGCACTGCGCCCTGTCTTCCCTCCTCTTCTCCTTTCTTTCCCATCCAATCTTTTTCGCGTTTTTTCCTCTTTTTTTCGCCCGTTACTTACTTCCGTGAATAACGACCGTTGCGAAACAACTTCACTGACACGCGAGTCACGTGCGCGTATTATTTACACGATCCCGACGGTACTTCCACCCACGACGTTCACCCATCGCACGAGCATCACCCAAAAATCCCGTTTCGATTTCTCCGATCGAAAGCTGGTTCGAATTTACGCCATTGCGGTAGACGCGCGCGCGGATAAGCATTCGAGGATAATATTGTTCAACAAATCAGACAGCACGCACGCGTAGAACGTGTTCAGGTGCGGCCACGCGGACACGCGTTCCTTGTTCGCATCGGCTCGGGTCGAAACAGAGGAGGGAAAAGATAGGGAAAAAAGGAACGAACGAACGAACGAACGAACGAACGAAACGAAAGAAGAAAAAACGGGAGAGGGAGGGCGAGCGCTTACGTCTTATACGTAGGATCGCGAGAGGATCGAGAAGGTAAATCCAGAGGGCCAGCGGTGAGACCCGCTGAGTTATGGACACATTCGGGATTTCTTCAGGTTGTACCTGCTGGCATTGGTTAGAGGGAAAGGGCATAGTGCTTTATTGAATTGGGTTACATGATTTACGATACCGCCTTCCGATCTCGCTCGATCAGCACTCGCTGTCGAGGTTGACTCGTAACGCTTAACCCCTTTCGGGGTACTTGCTCTTTACGTCGACTTTTTTCTGTCGGAAACGCGCTCTTGTTACGACTCGCGGGAAACAAATCTCCAGCCTGGTATCGATAATCGATAATCGATAATCGAATTCAGTGCACGAAGCTCGTGGAATCGGCAATTCGGGATTTCCACGAAACGCCAGTGCGAACGAGATTGTTACGAGATATGTTTCTCGTAAAGTACCAGGAGACTCGTAAAATTTCTCACTAGCCATTGAAACGAATAACAAGTTCTATTCGCAATAATTTTTGTAAATTACACAAACATCGTTTAGCACTAAATTGTAAAATTGTAAAATTATAATTGGACTGATCGTTCGGTATTCCGAAATCTGAAATTTCGAAACGAAAGGAAATTATTTATTTCGACCGGGGTTCGTGCACCACGTGTCCGTCGGGGCTCTCGTAATGTTAAAAGTTTCGTCTTATCAGGACGCGACGGGTCGAAGACAAATTTCCGACAAGCGAGGATATTAAATAGATCTGCTCTCCTGCGAAGCATGGAACGTACACGCGATATTAAGCGGCCGAATGAGAAATGTAAATTCTCTGGCGGCGTAGACTGATGTAATTTAACGATGCTCGAGAAACCTACCGATCGTCGAGTGGATCGTAGGTGCGCGCCGCGCGGAGAGATATTAGCGATAAGGTGTATCTGCTTCAACCTGTTGCGCGTACGATATTACCGCGGATTGATATAGTGCCGCGTCCCGGTGAATATGTTGCCCCGTGTACTGCTCAGCATAATGACGTTGTACGGTAATGGCATGGTAATCACTGCAAGTATTAATACACCGACGCGACATTTGTTCCCGAGCTACGATCGTTTAGCGATCTCGGCCGCGGTCAAGATGGAAGAACGGTAGTTATTAACCGGATATTCCCGCGAGTGATAAAGATATCCTCGTGAATTACGCTCGTATTTTTACCGTTTGACAGATATCGACGAAACCTCGGCGCAGTCTCCGCGCTGTCGGAGAAATGGAGTCGTTTCGATGGTGATTTACGGTCGGCACGAGTAAAATTAAGCAACGAACGGCGATCATTCGCGCGATAGATTATTTTCAGAGATGCCCGATGCACTTGAATTGAACTCGAGCTGAACACGGCACGTGGGCCGAAGTATATAACGATAAAGCGGAGGTGAAATCTTTTCGCGGCTGTCCAAGGTAGAACGATTCCAGTTTCTTCGGGCAGGATACAGAGCATGCTCCGTGACTGCCCGTATGTCAATAAAATCAGCGGGTGTGGCTCGGTTCATTGGCAGGCTCGTTCAGAGTCGTTTGGGTTTCGCGATGCGAGAGGAAAGACTCGTAAAACTACCAACGAGAGAACTTTGCGCGTCAATTTATGCAAAAAGTTGCTTCGAACGCTGATTCGAATCGATCGATCGAATCAAGAAAATTCTAAAGCGTGAGAAAATGACACTGCACTCTACACTCGTATTGCACACGGAAACCTGTCCGATGTACGCGCAAGTATAACACGTATGTGGAACGCAGTTCAGTTATAATCCGAATGAATGAATTTAAAGCCGTCTTTGGGGAAGCTGTGTCCGGTAGGGAACAACCTTTGTAACGGTGTATCGCGAGAGCCTTCGATCAAATATAATCGAGAGCAGCTCGATCGGGGCTGTCGCAAACGCTTGACGCGCAGATTGCATAAAGAATCTCGAGTAATCCGACAGGACCGGTGCGCAACGACGCGACGGATGCAAACTGTTTCTGCAGTTTTCGAACGACCTCGCAATCACGGTACATCGCATTCGACCAGCCTGAATTTGTTCCCGGCGTTGGCGTGTGTGCGGAGGCCTGACCGATGGCACGGGCTTAGAGCGTGTACCGTAAAATCGTTTCACTATATCAATCTCCTCGCTTCTTTCTTCCTCACACGGGATTGTAGCACGGGATGGAAAACAAGGAGGCAAAAATCGCCGCGACGAGCCGTCGACATATTTCTTATCCTCGCTTTGCTCGATTGCGCGTGTTAAGAGAAGAAGAAAAAATGGAAATAATAAAAAAGAATAAATAAAATAGGGTACGCTTTCGCGAGAAAGAAATAATCCGAGTGGTACGAAATGTATAAGTTACTGGCCGACCAAATCGATATCTTGAATTATCACCTGTGAGACTGTGTGTAAAAATGTGTGACTGTTACACGTTGTAGATGCCGAAGAAAAAACGATGGTTTGCTCTTTGCCAGAGAAAATTGGCGAGATTACGACACAGACACATATACGACTCTCAGAATTTTATCTCACCAGGTGTAGTGCCAGCAACAATTTCACGGATGAATCACGCGAGTCGTTGTTCCCGTAGGATCCTTGAACGTGGACAGACAGGAACAATCGCGGGCATTAGCATCGTGGTAATTACTGTCTCGTAACAGCTCCACGTTCCACGTTCGGTAGTAATTTATATCCAAGTGATATACCGCGACGTGGGGTCCGGCTAATATGATCTCGGCACAGGCCAGCGTTAACGTGGGGTATAAAGTACGTCGCGAGAATTTCGTGATTCGTAAAAGAGAGCGAGGCGGAGAAGAGCGGTGCTGGGCGCTTAGAGTCGCTTAGAAGTTACGGCGACGTGTGCCGCGAACGAAAGAGCGGTAATACGATTTAACAGTGATTTAATAAGTGGACGCGATGCGCGCATGCCGGAGGAGAATGTCTCCGATATGTCGGTGCTCTCCGTTCTACCTTCTTTTCGAAGGTATCGTTATCTCCGCCTTTCTTCCAGCTGCTTCTTCTTCTCTCTCGCACGAGAGATCTTCTTTCACGGTAGAACTCGGCTGGACGCCGCCATAGTGGCGCCACGCACTCCCACCTACACTCGCGCGTGCGGTTAAAGGAGGTTACACGTACGTGTGGCATACGCACACGGTGGTACAACAGCGCACTCAACGGCAGCGCTTGGCCGAGCGTGCAAGTGCAACGTGTGCATCACGTACATCGACGATGATGTCAGAAGAATTTGCACCTGGCGGTACGCGTACGTACGTACGCCGAGCATCGTACGCTACATCGTACCCGGGGAGAGATGGGAGAAGAAGGAGAAGCGAATTCCTCGTGTTGTAGTTAGAAAGTACACGTACGCGTATACGTACGTATACACGCGTGCGCGTGTATACGGGAGGATTCGCGGGCTACGATATAACGCGGGTTACATGGGAAATCCTGCAGGCGATGGAAAGTCCTGGCGAATGTACGACTACATCTTACTCCGCGGATACACACCGGCTGAATGCAAATAATTATCGTAGTTAGTTTACGGTTGCTCGCACGGTATCGTACGCTACCGCCGAGATAAGAACATGGAAGGGAAATATGCGCGTCTGATATGTGTGTGCGGTGTGTACGGAGAGAACGGATACGTTGCCTTACGTGTACCGCGTAAATTATCGGCGACGCTGTTACGGTAATTTCTTGTCATTCCTCGGTAAATTCCCTAATAATTACGCAGAAAATTGACGACACGAAGAAAAAGGAGGATAAACACGGTCGAACGGTGATTAATACGAACGTTGAGAGAAGCGTGGCGTGGACCGTGGCGCAGGTAGACCGCCACGAATGCGATCGCGGGAGGAAGACAAGGCAGAGAGGAGAGGATAAGTGAACGAGATACAGGTTGATCGATTTGGTAGACAGGTTACCGGTTCCTCAGGGGCGGCATCAGTGGATCTTCAGAGGTTCCGGAGAGGCTACTGAATTACTGACAGCCAAATAACAGGCCGATCCCTGGCGTGATGTTCCACGCGTTGTCGGCGCCCTTTCTCTTCCTTCCACCGTTCCTCCTGCTCTTCGGCGTGGCGTCTCGCAGCTCCAACCTGCGCCGCTTGCTTGTCCCAATATGGGCCAACATATTATGCATATCGGCCATCGTGCCTCTTATCTAAACGACGTAAGTACGGACGCTTCTCTTTGGAGAAGCCGCCTGCAAATGTTCCTCGTGTCCCGGTGCTTATCCAAGCCGCTGCCATTCGTCGGATCAACTTGATTAGCCCAGAATCCTTCGGACAGCTCCGTAAATGAAACGTACCCATCTCGAAAACTAGTCGGACAATCCCACGACTACCGTCCTTAGCAAACCGCTAAGGAACAACGCTGGGCAATAACACTTTTTGGCTTTTAAACAAACGCGATAAAGCAAATCTCTCTCTCTCTCTCGTTTCTCATTCGTTTAGATTGTTGTTGTTGCATCACGGTATTCGGAGAATGCCACGGCTCGCGGACAGTGCAAATGCGTGCATCGAACCCCTGCGATTCCCGTATCGATGTATAAGTGCACCGATGTAATTATAGATTGTGTCTCTCTCCGCGCGACCCCTGCGCCGGATCTTATCGAACAATCGTATAAACGATCGTTCGATCGTAATTATTGCGGCAATCACGGTTCAACGAATGTCTACCTCCAGCGAGTAACTTGGACCAGGTTTTTAGATCGTCGCGCAGATCGATTTCTGTGTGTGTGTGTGTGTGTGTGTGTGTGTGTAGGAGAGCAGGAGGACGAATTCGGGTGCGGCTGTCTCTCGGAGAAAGGAACAAATGACAGCGATTGTACGACGTACATACTTTGTATACCGCGATACAAATCTTTACGATTAATCGTTTCGCTCCTACGATACGCGTCTTACGTAACACACTCTTTTAAAAAAATAGTTTCGAACGGACTAACGGCTACTACCGATCGTTCTGCCAAATTTAACATATTCGTACACGAGGCTAATTTTTCGACGTCACGTACGCGTACATCTCCGATTCTCTCCGGCGAGGTTGTTAAACCGTGGATCGTGCGCGGAGTCGTTCGACGCTCGAAGGTGTTCGCTTCACCTGCCGTCATACCGAATGGCAGTACACTCTCGGCTGGAGCTTGTGTATCAAATATCCAGTGGACACATCCTCGCGCGAGGTATTTCGATACGTTTCATCGCCTTGTCATCGATAAGTTCGGCTGGTACAGCATATACGGACGACTTGGTCACTCGGGACGCGCGAATGCGTGTCCCCAGAAACTCCGGACGACCCACATGTGGCGAGCAAACATTAATTTGTTTCCCGTCGAATGCTATCGAGCCACGGCAGAATTTAACCGAGTCTGGCAGCCTGTCGTGTCGCAGTTAGTCAACGGTGAAGTCAAGACCACCCCGGTTTGCTCGAGTTGCCCTATGTCGTCTTTCCTTTGCTTTCCTCCAACGGTGCACCGACCTCCGCGTCTCTCCTCCTCTCACTCCCTCTCGCACGAGTTTCCTGCTTACCCCCTTTCTATTCTAGTCTCTCCCTTTCTTACTCTTCCACGTGATTCATAGACTGGCCAGAAAGGAACTACACGCGGGTGTAGATTCAGCTCGGTTCAGTGTCTGTTTCTCTCGGATCACGCTGGCTCCGTTCGCCTTCGAAGCGAAAAATATCGATGTTTTCACCGCGTACGAAACGTTTGCGAATTTTTCAAAGTCCCAGGCAAATATTACAGCTGCGATAAAAGCACCAATGAAGATTTTTGGTTGTTCGATGTTGCTAATTGATGTCGCGTACTTTCTCTTTTAGACAGGGACTGCCTGGCAGAAAGAGGATTGGAAGGTTTGAAATTTGTCGCGGCGCTCCCAACGCGCGGGGAGACATACTGGAACGGTGAATTGCACGCCGAGTCGTAACGCGAAAATCGGCTTGGTCATCTCGAAGCATCGAGCCAACAGAAATATCAAGGCTGCGAAAGTATGCACGTGCAACGTGTTAACCAGCCCAATGACAGTGTTCGATTCGCGCTTTCTCGCTGCGATTACGCAAATCCGGGATTGACGGTGCGAAATAATAGGCGAGACTCGGCGGTATAGAAAATACACGTAGACCGTGGTGGCTCGTCGACTTTCTTCACGACTTTCAACGTTCAAAACCAACTTCCACGACGCCGCGAAGTTCCAATCAAACCATTAAATCTTTTCACGTGTTCTCGCGGAATTGACAGTCGGGATCCTTTAACGATCCTCCGTCCAGAGGTAGGATCGCGCCGGTAGAAGTGGATTTAAGTAGCTGACTAACAGTGAGTACGAGATAACGCAGGACGGAGACACGGTTGCTTAAAACATCCGATAAGCAAAGCCCGTGCAAAGGATGCTCGACGATTTCATAAAGGAGATAGTGGCCGAGGGTAGAGCTAATTAAGCGATATAATTTCAACATTCTCGCGACCATTAAAGGCGACATCAAACGAACACTTCCACGGCGGAAGATAGTTGCGATAACTGGCTGGAACATCCAGCCTTGTTTGTCGATGACACTCGTATACCAAATGAAATCGTAACGCAATGTCCAGGACTTTATGTTTTAACACGCTGTAAAACGAGTCGCATCTACGATACTGCCGCGTGGCGTATACCTACGCGTTTTCAATTTGCCTAAGCAGCAGTTCCGATGAAAAACGCAATCACGCGCCAAGAAGCGCGGCAATTACAGGACTAGTATTCGCGACTAGTAATTCTCGTTTAACCAGTTTCCCTAAGGTCTAGAGCTCGTCAAGAAAAACCGTTCGACCGATGAGTTAATGTTCCCCGGACATTATTAACTTTCATTCCGATCGGAAAGAGTCTATTTTTGACGAATCGTAGAGTGAAAATGGTACGTCAGTCGCGCCGTAAAGGATATATACTGTGTAAGGATGTGCGCTACGATGGAGAATAAATAGGCGGAGCCGGTGTTGCGGAGTGTTCGTATCTGTACAGGACAGGTCCGTAGCCAGAAGTTGATCCACGATTATGGCCGTGGCTGTTCTTGTTCTCTCGATCTGGCCCGATAACCGGGGCACTTGATGTAGGGATCTCGTGGAGGAGTTTTCGGCCAGAATCGTTTTCGATGTCGAGCCAATCTGCCTCGACCCGGAATGTGCCGCGCACTGCCGCCGGACAACCCGCTGAGCCACCGATTTTTTGACTCTTAACCTCATGATCCGTACGACAAACGACTTTCCGACGGACAATAAGACAATTCTCCAACAAGGCAGAACAATTCGAATAAAATATCGCGGGGATTTGAATTATGCGCGTCGAGGGACGAAAAAATAAGGCTCGACGACGATAATTGTAGTACAAACAGGTTGCGCAATCGATGCGTTTTATAGCGTTAAAAGACGCGAGTCAGTGTTCAGCGCGAGAAGAAGGGAGTATGATGATTGAAAATGTACGATTCGATGATATTTTCTATCGCGAAACGCCCACCCGCAGATAGTACAAGCGCAGGTGTGTCCTTCCGTTTCTTTTTGCCCGCTTTCACCACTACACGCTATCGAACGTTGCCTCGCGCTCCCATGCAGACCACACCGGTCCAGGAATGCATGGCACTTTCTTCGTCTCTTTATGGAAACGCGAGAAGTGTGCGAATCGGTTCCTCGCGTTCCGTGATTCTGTGGTGGTAGCGAAGAAAGAAAGTGAGCCGAGAAGAGAGAAAAAGAGAGAGAGAGAGAGAGAGAACGCAAATTCTCGTACAGTTCGCGAGTCAGACCGCACCTGCACGATTCCTATTCCCTACATGCAATATCACTGTCCGTGATTACGTTCCATTCGTGTAGGTGCGCGTGCATTGGGGAACCGTGCACACCTGATTGCATTCAGGCAAACTGTGCGCCGCGCCGTCCAACGAATCGCACGTAGAAAGCTCGCGTGCTTATCAGATGATAAACGTCCAATTCATCTCCATTTACTTTCAATTTAAAAACCATAAGCGTCTTAAACGGGTTCTCTAATGGTTTCGACGCTGCCGCCGTTGCGCCTGGCGTAACGCAACTGTGCAACGTTGCGGCACGGTTGGTCGTCGACTACCGGGGGCCACACCACGACCACCGACGACATCCAATATTTCCGCTTCGAGACTATTTTCTCCCGTGAAAGTAGTTCTGCGTGTCGCGGTAACAATTAGAAGGTAACAACGAGGTCGATATCGACCAGGATTATATTGATCCACGTAAAGAAATCGGACGAGAGTGTCAAAGAATGAACGTGAAACAACTAAGAATCTAAAACTTGTTAGAGCTAAAAGTTGGAAAGGAGTCGGTATCTTCGAGTCAATCGTGTGACACTTCACAAAAGAATTCGGTTAAGAAAAAGAGAAAAATAGGGAAAAAGGAAGACGCGTGCCCTTTGTCTATCCGGTTGATTCACGACGTGGTCATACTCTTGAAAACGTAAGAAGAGAGGCATCTTGAAAGGGACACCAGAGTCCGCTGTCAGAGATTACTAACCGAAGGATCCTCTTAACAACTGCTGACCGAACAACCAAGGGCTCGATGCAGTGGATACGTCTCGAGAGTACGGACCGTGAATACGAGTCGTGGTACGCTCGTAAAAAGGTGAGCCGGTGACAACCGCTATGACGCGAAATTTACGACTCCGAGGTCGTAGCCCAGGTCGAATCGTGAACACCGCGGGACAAGTTGTCGTTCGCGTTAGTAAAAACGTCTATTTCGGAAAGAGAGACCGTGCTCTGGTCGACATTCGTCTCTCTCCTTCGGCCAATTTATTTCCCGGATACGGACAGTGCCGGCGTCGAAACGGCGAACCAGTTGGACGTTGGATATCGCACCGAAGGACGGTCGTACTAGGATTTTTGAATTGCAAACGAAGAATTTTTTCGGTCACCGTAGCTAATGCGGTAGCTGTGTCTCTCGAAAGATTAAGACACATTTAAGATGGATGATGTGACAAATCTTTGATTTATGGTTCCACCGTAATCGACTCGTGGAGCGATAACAATTCGTTAGAGACTCTCTGGTAGCTGTTCACATTGTCGTTCGAGTCCGTACGAACGTGACCGAGCCTTCACCATTTACAGCAATCGCACCAACATCAAAGCGTCATAGCTGCCCGCGTTGTCTCGTATCTCATTAATATTTCAATTACCGCTTCCCATTTGCAATTCACTGACCCTCGACTATGAGTAATAACGAGCTGTAAATTTGTCGTTATCTATCTCGTTATCAACATTTCGGTCAATGATAGCTGGCGTTTCCATCCGATTTCCGATTTATCATCGTAGTATAACGATCATCGTCGATATTTTTGTTTCACGACGTGTAGCAACGTGCCGTTATGAATTATGCAGGATTACGATACGTTTGCGATATCGTTCGAATATTCCATTACACGGACGAGATATATGCCTGTGATTACAAATACACGATCGGTAACTTTTCATCGGTGGTTGCGTCAAGGTAGCTGAGATTCCTTATTATTATTGAAAAAAATTCAAACATTCATCGTTTCGTGCAAGTGCTACGACGCAGCGTACGTACGTATACGTGCACAATTCATTATGTGAGCTCTGATCCGTACCGTTAACTTTGGTGAACAAAGATCGTGCGAGCAACTGATATTAATTTCAATGGAAGAGTATTTTATGCTCGTTGCGCTTCGAGAATTATTCGACGCCGAGTCGTACGGTTTTCAAAAGAGTGGCGTCTTGAATTTAAGGATCTTTCACGCACGGAGGAAACCTTAAACTCACTTCGCCAACCTCCGTGCGATATTTTAAGGTTCGCGCTTTTTTTTTCATTGCGCGGGACATCGGGAACTATACTCCGTGGTGGCGCACGGGAGGATAAATCGTTCGTGAAGACTGCGAAGAAAATTCGAGAGCCCTCTGGGTCGATACGAAAAATGACTTTCTTCTCCCCTAAATTGGATGCGGGTCTCCGTTTAATCGTTTTATATTATTGTACGTTTAATATTATCGTGTACAGTTATAGCCGGACAGTCGATCGTTTCAGTTAGAAATACAATGAATAGTCTGTTAGTTTTTTAAATCCTGTTCTATAAATAAAAATACCTAAAAATCTCTTTCGTCCCACTTCTCTTCTAATTAACTGACCACGGTAACAGACTATAGGCACAGAGGGCCGCGAGTCTTGCCAGAGAAATTAAAAACATTTATCATTTATTAATTAAGCGATTAGTCTAGCATCGCTAACGAGAGGCTAGCGTGCGATGGAATTTCTCTACTTCGTCCAACGCCGCCGGGCAAATTCTAACCAACGCCGCGCCGCGCCGATCCGAAGCAATCGAGATAATCGGATTCTAATTCGGTGGATAGATTAGATCTCGGTTTCTCAATCATCCCCCGATCTATTACGTGGTATTTCACACCATAAATTTCGACAGATCGAACGCTCCATTGCGTGCGAAATTATCGCGCGATGACGAGGCAAACTTTTCCTTTGAAATCGCAGAGACAACCTAAATCGCAGAGGAGTAAACTAAAATAATAATGAAATAAAGTAATTTTTATTTCAAGTGCATTCGAATGTCGATGATTTCCATGATTCTCGAGCGAAACGACAGCAAGATAGGATCGAGTCGTTCCACGAACTGTTCTCCATCGGAAAAATGTTCGATTTACGTCGATTATTTCACAGGCAGTAACGCGTGCATTTACGATTGTTGTTTCGAGGATCTACAAAGCATTGTCTACCGATAACAGAACGTTTCACGTGGTCACAAGGGCCGGCAATCGTTACACTTTATGTCTGTATATGTATTCAAATGGGACGCGTGGGTGGCAAAGAGAAAAGACGCAGGTAGATTCTCGATAATATACGACGCGTTGCACGCTTCGTGCAGGTTGATAGACGCCAAGTACGTCGGGATCAAAGCTTGGATGTGAGAATACCTCTCCGAAGGATTATTACCCACCGAAGCAACGTACCGAAAAGCACAACGTACGTGTGTATCCGGGGAAATTTGTGTTCGCGAAATTTTTTCACGGGCCGCGTGGGTGCCTCACGTTCTGGTTTCACAAGACATCCGTTGCAATCGCGACACACGGTGAGGCGCCGCCCCCACGATTTTCTTCCGTACCACCACAGGGAGGAACCCCAACAGTTCTACGAAGAAAACGTTATAGCGCTGAATTTCGCGTAGGTTGCATCGTGTCGCCCGCAAAGCGTGGCGCCACCGTGGCGGGACAATCCGCGTTACACCGATGCCACGCACTCGTTTTACAACTTGCACGCCGCATTTCTACATGTTACACTTCCACGTAAAGCCCGTTTATCAAACCGTTACGCAATCCTGTCGCGAAATTGATCATACAAATGCTCCGTTACCAGCCATTATTCCATTCTTCGAAGCGTGGGTCGAGAGCAAGCCCGATTCAGTAATTCCCGGCGCAACGGGATTTTTCATCCCGGGCTTCGATGAATAATGTCCTCCAATCAGATCGTACCGCGAGCCTCACAAAAGCCGATTCAGCCTGATAAAATTATCAGAAAGAAAGATGACGGCGATTTCGTCGATAATGGACAACGAAGAGGTACCGTTGCGGCCGCAGATCGTACTCGTTGCGGATCAGGGTGAGGGTGGCGTGATCGTGATCGATGTAGATCATTCCCTCCTTCTATCCGCGGCGATCCATACCCGCTGGTCTGGTATGTCTCCGGCGATACGTATGCACGTGTATTTGTAAATGCACGTATATACCAACTTGTTCGAGGTGATCCGTTTCCGGGTCACGCTATGACAGGTTGACGCTATAGAACGTATCTATACGCCATTGTGCCTCCTATCCAATATCTCAGTTATCGGTTAGCATTGATTTGTGAATTATCCGATGAATATCGAACTCAAAGAAAGAGGTACGTTTCGTGTCAATTCCCACAGATCGCAAGCAACCGTGCGAAAACATCCAACACTATCGATCGATAGATACTGTCCCAATTACAATTCCCTACGTATTTCAAACTGTTTCCAAACGGTAAAATCCAAAATGAAATTTGGAGAAAGCAGAGTTACTTTTATAGCTTGAGTATTTCGAAACAAAGTTTTTCACTGCGATTTCACGTATTCCATTGTATTCTCATGTACATTAAATGTTTATTCAATTTATCATAAATCTGGACATAGAGTATGTATGAAAATGAAGTTCAAAAGGAAAAATTTTCTTGAAATGTTTAAAAGAAAAAAAAATTGAACTCCAAATATGCCTCATGAAAAATTGAAAATAAAATTCAATGTATATATTGCTCGAGAAAGGCAACCAAGAGTAAGTAAATATAAAAGAATATATCGCAACTATTTCAAACACAAATTTAGTATCTTTTTACTACCATAATTTAACGCAAAATCGACAATCATTTGCAAGACTAATTCAAACTGATATTGATCATTCGCAACATTACTAAAAGAATTTGCCACGTGATGATGTGCCGAGTTGTACATTGACAAAGAAGCAAAAACGGACGAACATAGTGACAAAGCAGTAACAATAACGACTATTCTCTGGATAATCCAAAAGATAGGGAGCTATTAGTAGTTGCCCTCTTCCATGGCAATTTGCCGGGCCTCTTCGGCTTCTAGCCTCTTCTTTCTTCAAGCGCAATGCCCGCTGAAACTTACCTTTAGCTCGAGTTTTTCTAATCGCAAGCTAAAAAATAACTTATAAAGGTGAAATAAAAAGATAAATCGCGGAAATTGGACAATCATCGATCGTAATGATCGTTGTCCGTTTGCATGTGCGTGCTCGAGCAATACCTACAGTGGCTGACGAAAGTATTCGAGCGCCACCAAACATCGTTAACAAATAAAACGCACGCGTTAGGTTTAAATTGTCAAAATAAGATTGTACGTAAAGTCACATTGGAGTCTCGAGAATGTATAAATAAAATTATAAAAAAATCTAACGGCACATACAGGATTTACAGGGCACCGAGTGTAAACATACCGATTTCGGACGTCTCAAAGGTATTCGGACGACAAGAATCGTTTTCTCGTGAAAATATTGTAAACATTACATTTTAATAGATTCCGAGACACTGTATGGTTCGTACAGATTTTAGTATAATCTTTCACAATTATTCTAAGCATGAGCACGAAAAAGTCAGAAACCAATAAATGCGAACGTGAACTAATATTCAAGTTACTCAATGAAAATAAATTTTATCTTGAAATTGCCAAATTATTAAGTTGAAATAAATCTACGATACATTGTATAATAAAAAAGTCAAAAATTGAGGGAAATATTACTAACAAGAAGCGTATAGGACGTCCAAAGAAGTTAACGTTAAATGATTATACGTGAAATTAAGAAAAATCCAAGCACATTTGCACCGAAACTTGCAGCGATTGTTGCAAGTAGTTTTGGGAAAGATGTACATCCCGAATTATGTCGCGTATAGTTTATCGTCATAAATAATCATTCCATACGTTCTGATCTTAATATTATATTATTCAAATCAATTCTTCATGTTTATTGTATTAATGTGATAATCATAATAATTATTATTCAAAAACGCCATGTGCAAGAAATCATATCCTGAACTAATAAATAATAGGAAATAATAAGGGAATGTTACTACTCACAGGTATAATAAATACCTGTGATCACTATGTTCGTCAAAAGTTCTACGTAATACAACCAGTCGCCCGTGTCGATTCGGACCTTTCATCCTACGACATGATTGAGTGACTAGAGGAACAAAAATATGTATGACTCACCGTCAGGTACCAAGCACGTTATCATCATTGTTGTACCAGCACCAAGAAAGTCGTCACCGAAATCGTCGTCAAGCAAGAATCATCGGATTTCATGGTAGAAGTGGAGGATGTAAATCATCTGTTTGTACCTTAAAAACATAAAGTAAATTGTTTAAAAAAATTACTTGAATTTGAAGTAAAAATATTCTCCAAATTTACAGTTGAATTTCAATAATAATTACAATAAAATGTAAAGAATTAATTGAAACACTATATGCAAAATACTTACATTTCTTTTTTTTCATTTGGAGCACAGTTAGAAGATCCATCCATTTAAAAGATAAGAAGAAGTAGAAATTGTAATCAATCTTTAACAATATATAAAATATATTATCATTTATTTTCAAAATATAATTAACTAGAATACTATATGCAAAAATACTCACTTCTAACACTTTGGTAGCTCAACTGGACCCTCTCCTTAGGATAAGGAGAATACTGTAACAACCTTTAATAATAATTGTGAAATATTATTATTTGTTGTTAAAATATAATTAATTAAAATACAATAAACGGAACAAAAAATATAAAAATATTTAATGTTCAAATTTATGTATATTTCGTCAGCATTTATAATTTTAACTTATCTTGAATCGATAACATTGGTAGTGATGTTTGTTGCAACTGGCAAATATGCTTTTACCAATGCTCGATTATTAAGAAAATTTAACACTCAATATTAACAAGAATTCTTAACACAAGGAATATCTACAGTATCAAAAATTTTAAAACAAAAATATATCAAACGTACCCACATCATCGATGCAGTTGATTGGCGTAGAAATGAAATCAAATGTTTTTCCTCCAAAATTTCTTTCCAATAGAATTGTCTTTAGGCAATAGCCTAATAGAAAAGTTCTGTAAAAAAGAGAAGAGAAATTTACATTTTTTATACTGTAAGGAAAAATAGTCAATGATACAATTCATAAATTCCCCATTCTGGACCATAGAGGGCATGACGAAACCACACACACAGATATATAACCTCATCTATGTTACAGACCAAGTTTATGATTTTATTGATTTTTTACACAATCGGTATTTCAGGACATGTGGTAGAAAATCCTACAAGGTATTCGATCTAACCTGCATCTCTTGTATACACCATACACGAATGATGTAAGTTACCGCGTGTCTATCTTTAATACTGACTTTTACCAGTTCTTTCAAGTACGCTTGCGTTAATGTTGGTATACATGGATGTTCGTGTTTGTATGACACAACTACGCACAGTAGATGAGGTCATATACCTATCCGCTCGCACAGGTGGTTCTTCCTTCATTCACGCCGTGCAGTCACTCCGCCAAGTGAATGCATGACGCCTTTTCTCAGGGAATCTCAGTTTTAATTTTCGTTAGTGCATCTCGTCATGATGACCAATAACGCGTTAAGTATTAAGTATTCAGTGACAATCATACTAGTATTCACAGTTATAGCTACATGTAGTAATTATACAAATATTGATCTGCCGTCTGATCACATCAAGTATTACTTCAACTCTTTTCCCACGGTAGCCGAAGAATGCCGCAATAATACTGCTTGTCCGTATAAGGTAATGCACGATATACTAATAACACGATTGTGTCAGAATTTGTCTATTAAAGGAGTAATGGTACTTTTTTCATTGTTTATGCGAAAACGTAATACCGTAATCATGAAAGTATTGGAGATGCAAATAATTATGTTAAACTCTAATTTACGAAAAAACACTAACGAGAAATTCTTGGAAAAATTTAGGACAGCCTTGATACCAAAGCTTGTTGGGGTTACGAGCCGGATTGCAAACCCGAAAATTCTTTTTTCATTCCTCAATGTCCAGGTGATCACAGGGGATGGGTGACAACGAAAAAAGCACAGATAGAAACGTTCTACGCTCAAGGGGATTTTGGCTACGTACGTGATCAAAGGAAAGAAATGTCCATTTTTTGTGAACCATTGTTTGTGGTAAGTCTCGTTCAATAACAAGGAAAATGTGATTGTTTTTCTATTTTTATTTACAACACTTTCGAACATAGGACGACTCATCTTTGGAGTGTTCGGAACATATGAGATTTTGTCGAGCAAGGAACATAATGATTAATTTCACGGACTTAATTCGAAGGAAGGAACCCATACGATACAAAATGGATGTTCTGAAAGAGGGTCAAATTGGAGGGTACTGCACGTGAGTAAGGCAATCTATCAGTCAATTACTTTTAGTTACGTTTAATATTCATGTTATCTCGTTTGTACAGATTAAATGAAAAAATGTTGCAAGAAAACGCAGACCATATCAGTCCACTGCAATCTTGGGGACCTGAATTGCGAAATTTCCGCAAATTACCTCGACCGCCGATCGTCAACCACGACTGTGATATTGTGATTGAAAAGCCAACGTTCATAATGAAAATAGACGCTAGTAAGTCGTAAGAAATGATTCTCACGATTAATGACTGTGATGCAAAATTCGTCGAACACGCAAGTCGTTCTGTTTCAGTAGTAAATATGTATCATCATTTTTGCGACTTTTTCAACTTATACGCGTCATTACACGTAAACCTCTCGCACCCCGCTGCATTCAGCACTGATAATCATATAATGATCTGGGAAAGTTACAGGTAAATGACACCAGTGCGATATGAAAATGCACGAGATACTAGATACAACGAGCCCTCTCTCTTGCTTTCAGATATCGTTCAGCGTTCCAAGACGCCTTTGAGGCTTTCACAAGAAATCCACTTTGGGATTTAAATACGTTTCGCGGAGAGACCGTTTGCTTCAAGAATCTTGTGTTTCCCCTATTGCCACGGATGATTTTTGGTCTTTACTACAATACACCACTTGTACGATTGCTCACTTTTCGTTTTTTCAATTCAAGATCATGAGACTGGAGTAACTTTTGTTATAACGTGCTTTCAGATTTATGGCTGTGAGAACAGTGGATTATTCAAGGCTTTTGGAGACCATCTGTTACACAAGTTACGAATACCTCTTCACGAAAGAAAAGACGAAAGGATACGAGTTACTTTACTTAGCAGAGATACTCAATATCGAAAAATTTTGAACGAGGATGAATTGACAAAGGCTTTAAAGGAAAATCCAGAGTACAAAGTTAGAAAGGTAGGAAGCTTCTAAATATGATGTAAGGAAACTCCTACGATGAAGGGTAATTAAATAAATATAATCAGAATATAATTAAAATATGTTTGCCTTTTTAGGTAATTTATAATAAAAAAGTAACATTTAAAAAACAATTGGAGATTACAAAAAACTCTGATATTTTTATTGGAATACATGGAGCTGGATTAACGCATCTTATGTTTTTGCCAGATTGGGCAGCAGTGTTTGAGATGTAAGTATATAGACGAACGTATCTTCCCAAAGAAATACATCTTATACATGATTATTGTGCAGATATAATTGTGAAGATCCAGGATGTTATAAAGATCTTGCTCGTTTACGCGGGGTAAAGTACTTCACGTGGGAAAATGCCTCAATGCTAGTGCAACAAGATCCCGTAAGCAATTGTATCTCGAATAAAAGAAATTTTATTTAAAGTTTATTATAAAACTAATGGAAATTCTGTACAGGGTACACATCCGGATGGAGGAGCACACGCAAAATTCACCAATTATAGTTTTGACGTTAAAGAGTTTTCACGTATAGTTTCACAAGCCAGGGATTACGTAAAAAACCATGAGTCGTTTAAAAAATTTATCAGTACGCGAACGCAACGTAAAACAAAAAATGTTGGAAAAAAGAATCATACTAGGGAAACAAATGATATAAATAGGAGTGCAACTCCCAAGTCAAAGGAAGTAACTGAATTAAAATCTGACGTTCAATCCAAAGATGAATTATGATAAATATTCTAGATAATTTGATAATGAAACATCTGAATAATAGACTCATAATTATTAATATTAATAATGAATAAAAACAAAACAATTTGTTACCAATTAAGTCTTTATACTTGTTTTTACATAAATTATAAGTGTATATATATATACTTATTTTAATAAAAAGGAGGAATAAACAAGTATAATTTGATATATCTACGCAATGGCAGTGTAAATATTTTGTTATTAATTGTTTACACTGATTCATTATGTAATTGTACAATGTAAGAAATCATATACTCTGCAATTAGTACAACGAATTATACATTTGTATTTATAATTTAATTTGTACCTGTTTCCTGTACAATAATAAAACTGATAATATATTTACAGCCATATATGCAATTAATATTAGCAAAGCTTTCAAATGACTTACATATAATGTACGTACTAACATATTAATACCTCCAGTCATTAAGTTTGACAATAAAAAGAAAAGTAGACCATTGTAATTTACAGCTTCGAGTATTTCAATGCTATTTTTATTTGCATTTTTCTGGCATTTATCAGGCATTCTATCTCGTTTGCTTTTTGTATGTGTTTTGTATGATTTTGTCTTTTTTTGATTATGTTCTGAATCCATAGTTACATAAACTAATATATCAGCTATTATTTCAATCAATAGCAATAACGTAAGTACCATGACACCTAAAGTTAGAATCCACATGCAATATCCAGCATTTGCTAACCGTCTGGATACTTTAAAATATGCATCACAGATTAAAGTGGCTGCACATGTCTGAGCTGATATCAGGGACAATTTAATGCATAAAATCATAGACTCGTTATAATTTATATCAAGCTCGTATCCAAATAACTTAAACTGGAATGTTCCATGTTTATGTTGTAACAAATTTTGAGCATGTGAATTTTGATATGTAGAATGAATCAATCTACCAACTGCCACACCTATTAAATAAAGCCCAACGTATCCAGGTACAGATACTACACCTTCCCGATTAGCAGATACAAAATCATTTCTTGGCCTATTACTTAAAACCCATTCCTTTAATCCCTTGGTACTTAAAACATATTCGTGCATTCCTAAAATCCAAATTCCTGATAATAATGAATACCTTGAATTGATAGTGCTTGTTATAGAACTAGTAAATAATTTAACGAAAGCAAGAGTTATAAAAAAATTCCAATGAATGCCATATTCAGTGACATGCTTTTGATAACCTAAAACTTCAATAGCAACAGATCTGCCAAAACCTAATATTAAAAGTGGAATGCAACTTCTTGCAGAGTGTTTTATATTTTTTGATATAGTATGGAAGAAACCTATCCTAGGTTTAAGAGCAAAGTCTTTGGCTTCTGGAGCCACTAAAGCATTAGCTAATACAAATAACCCAACACCAGTATCCATCAAACTATATCCAAATAATTCAGTTTTTGCAAACTTGCGAGGAAATATGTGAAAATCTATAGCTAATATACATATCGCCGTTATTATATTAGTCAATGCTCTAAAATGTGTAACAAAAGGCCTTTTTCCATAAATAGGTCTTATGTTGTATGTTGACGTTATATCAGAATTAATTCCCAATAATAAAATATTAATTACAGTTAGTAACATCATGATGCAACATACTGTAACAACATAGTCAGATAATATAGTACAACACAAAATAGATGGTACTACAATTAATGTAAATTCTATTATAGTACAAATATTTTTATGGACAGTCTGTTCTAAAAAGCCCATTGTAGTTGTAGTTAAAAGAATACTACAACAACTTGGCAAGATTGCATATATAACCTCTATGGAAGTTGTCCCCCCATGACCAGAAACAAATGCTTCTTGTTCTTGACGGTAAATATTTCTATTCCATGTATTTGACATGTTTATACAGTGATTATAATTATTTCTTAATAATTAATTATAATAATCATATCTCTCAATGAGAAATCTGCAAAAAAATATTATTGATAATACAAAATAGTATGATTTTCTGAAAATTTGAACTTACTTAAAAAAACATTATTTGAACTTCTACTTCGAAGTATTGCATTTTATACAAATTAAAGTTTGAAAATAATTTAAGTCGACCAAAAGTGTATTCACGCATGTTCTAACCTCAGTAAGTCATAGATGGAGCTATAAACTACAATTTATCTTAATGTCAACTTTTTCAGAACCGTGACCAACTCAAAAAATGAAACACTTGAAATGTGAATATTTTTGGTTATACGTATACGGTTAATTTCGTTGTTTAACTAATAAATGACATATTTAAATATTATGAATTGATTGAAAATAATCAAAAAATCCAAATTTTAACAACAATAGTGATGTAATGAATAATGATGCATAGAAATCTGATTATATTGTGTCCAGTATGTAGCAAAGATTAAGCTATAGAATAGCGTATAGAAAAGAGGCAGAACATTATATTAACTTATGTTTTGCTTTTTTAAAGGAAATCAAAGTATCAACATCAAAGAGATTTCTTTCATGCGAAAATATTAGTGAAAAAAATCCACCAAAGAAACACAGAGCCAATACAGCAATTAATAGAACAAATATGAATCAACAGAAATCGCCACATAAAGAATTTATTTCCCTTTCTGAAAAAATGAGGCCTACGTGCCTTGATGACTATATAGGACAAGAAAGAATTATTGGATCTCATGCAGTATTAAAACAATTATTAATAAAAGGACATGTTCCTAGCATGATATTTTGGGGTCCGCCAGGATGTGGAAAGGTAATACATAAATTTTCATTACTTTCCAGTTATTATTAATATTTATTTCTCAAAATATTTTCTAGACATCTCTAACTAATGTTATATTAAAGCTGAGTAAAGAAATACATGGAAACAAAGTGCATGTTATAAATCTTTCTGCAACATCTTCTGGTGTGAGTAATATTCGAAATATTGTTAATACACCAAAAACGAAATCAACAAAGAAACAAATTATTATATTTATGGATGAAATACATCGGTTTAATAAATTGCAACAAGATATTTTTTTACCACACATTGAAGCAGGCACGTTTACTTTAATTGGCACAACTACAGAGAATCCATCTTATAGTTTAAACTCTGCTTTGCTAAGTAGATGTCGTGTATTTGCTTTAACTAAATTAACGATACCAAATATTATGGAAATTCTTTGTAAAGCAGTTTCATTTATTAACGGGGAAATACATAGTGTTCCACAACCAACTAATTTAAGAAATATTTTAAGCTGTAATTCCAAACCACGTTTTTCAATTAATAAGATGGTACTTGATTGGTTAGCAGAGATATGTGATGGAGATGCACGTGTTGCATTAAATAGTTTAGAATTGGCAGTTAAAAATAAAATATCATACGAGTTAAATACTGTTTCAATAACTCTCGAAGATGTTAAAGAAAGTCTCAAACAAGCACATACATTATCTGATAAACAGAACAATAATACTCATCATTTATATTCTGCTTTACACAAATCGATAAGAGCTGGCAAAGAAAATGCATCTTTATATTGGTTAGCACGGATTATGGCCGTTAAAGAAGATCCGGTGGATATAGCAAGAAGATTAATAAGAATAGCAAGTGAAGATATTGGTTTGGCAGACCCTGATGCTTTAGGTACAAAAAATCTTAATTTATCTACAAAAATCTTAATGCATTTTAATGCACCAGACAATGCTATTTGTATATAAAACATTGTATAATTTATTTTTTTAATATAAATAGTAGTGAAAAACACTTTTAAATAATTTTTAAATAAAATTCTGTAGTACTTAATTTCAAGTAAAAAGATTTTGTGGATAAATTATATTATATTTGATATAATATCATAATGAATATAATAAGAATTTTGAATTCTAGGCATAGCTGTTCATACTACTTATGGATGCCAAATGATTGGAATGCCAGAATGTGATGTGATTTTAGCACAATGTGTTATATATTTAACTAGAGCACCAAAATCTCAAGTGATATATAATGCTTTAAAATCTGCTGAAAACATAATTGCAAAGCACAAAGGCCCACAACCTACAGTACCATTACATATCAGAGATAAATCAAAACAAGAAAAACTTAGTTATATTTCTGGTAAGATACGAAAATATCGTATATTTAATATACAATATAATTATCTTATCTCATTACTCATTGTAGGGCAACATAAAGGAAATTCATTTCATAAAGAAAAAATTAGTACTTACTTACCATTTGGCTTGCAGAATGTTAATTTCTTCTTGGAATGTTGAATTCTCTAAATGTTCCATTGCGAACACTTGTCCTGCGAAAGACAATCGAGAACAATTTAAAATTTGCATAATTTACAAAAAAAAATTACGACTCACCTTGTAAACAGACGTCAACAAGCCAAATTAAATTGAAATTATTCATCTGGAGTTAATAGAGGAACAAGAATAACAATTTTTATAGAATAAAAAGTTACAATTCGCAACTTCAACGAGGTTTTCGAATAAAACGTGACCACCTTGTCCGAGCGCTTTTGAATTAAGTACATGTACCGCCTACCGATCGACCAATTAGATTGACTGAAGAAATTAGCAAGAAAATTGGCCAATCAAATTGAAATGAAGAAGTTAATAAAAAAAAATCAACCAATCTAATTGTATTAGAAGAAAAATATTATTGGTTAATATAATTACTGTTGTTAATTATTTTATGTAATATTAAATCTTATGTAATATTAGTTTATATGTAAATACAAAATAAAGAAAAAGAAAAAATTTTTTATACAATTATTTATATAAAAATTATAATATTATTGGTTTATATATCTCATGATAGACACGTACATATGACCTTGCGTAATGTTTAAAATATGAGTTAAATAAACATAGAGTAAAAAAAGAAAAAATGAATATAAAAAATTAATATAAAAATTAATATAAAAATTTTAATAGCAATAAATATTTTATTTTTATTTATATTATTATATATGTATTTATGTATGTTGAAAACACATTTATAATAAATTGTTTGTAAAACTTATACGAGATACAAATGAATATTTGGCACGAATAAAATTAAAAAAAGAAGCTACATTATATTTACTATTAAATATAAATTAAGCGTAATTTGGTTCAGTATGTTTGAATAAATAGAAAATAGTTCAAAATAATTGACCAATCAGATTGAATTGAAGACAAACTCATTGGCTGCTGGAAACAGGAATACCAACCTTTGATGGATCAATACACAATGAAAGATTAGAATTGGAGATCTCTTTTTACGTTACGTCAGATTTTGGAGTTAGTAGACGTATCTTGTATTATAGCAGTGCAATGTTTCTATGTGATTGTTAATAATTTAAATTATAGTGTTAATCATACGTTACATTGAAAAATTTCATAAATATGAAGTTGTGGACGTCGCATCATACTTTTGAGTAAGTATTTTTCATAAAAGTTTATTCATTTGTAACTTGATGAATATAATATAGAAATGCCTCGTGACATCTTGTTGTCTGTGCGACATGAAAAATTTCTGTGTTTTTTATGATTATAGTCATCCGTGGGAAACAGTTGTGAAAGCAGCATGCAGAAAGTATCCAAATCCTTTAAATCCTCATGTTTTGGGGACAGATGTCATCGACAGAAAAGTCGAAGATGGTGTCCTTTATTCTCACAGATTGGTCAGTTCCCAATGGCGTTTTCCTAAATGGTTAACACAGGTAATTATTGTAAATAATAGTTCTTAAGGTTATTCATTTTACGTAGTGATGGGTGTAACTTTTCCAAAGAAGAAAGTTATTTGCAATCAAACATAATGTAGTTAAATATAAATGTAGTTCAATGGATTTAATCTTAATATCATGATTTATAAACATGTATATGTTTTAACATATTGTCATTGAAGTTTGATAATCTAGTTTTAACCAGAATGTTATATTATCTCAGATGCGCTGCAATGTCTACACTAAACTATATTACCGATACAAAGATAATTGATTGTTTATAAATTTCAAACACTAAACCTTTAGATTCTTGAATATTACATATAATAAGTTAAAAACAATCCTGTTATTTTTATTACTTTTCTATTACTGCATTATATTATCAAATTATTTTATTTTGTATTATATTATTGTGTCATTACCTTTGTTCGTTACTTTAACATTTTAACATTTTTATTTTACATAAGAAAATAGAGATATCCATATAATTTAAAGCTTCAATTCTTATTTTATGACGCATGATAGAGATTCAAAATCACATGTTTGAAAATATTCATTTATTTCAATTATCCTCTGCCAGGTTGTAGTTGTTTGTTTGTTTGTGATGCATGACTAATTGCTCAGCTGTCTGCATTGAAATTTCACTTGCCTCGAGAGTGACAAACCTTCCAGCATATTCATTTTAATTCTTAGAGTTACCACATTAGCGCTAGTGTTGATTAGAATCATTTATTAAGATAATAAATTTCATTGACTGATGAAAGTCTGGGAGTCAAAGAAAAGAACAACATATATTCAGCTTGATAAAAATTATCCACGGTTCTGTTTATCAACTTTAATCATACTAGATGTAGTACAAAAGTGAAGAATTTCTCTTATTAATTTGGGAATTATTTTAAATATCAAAGAGTTGCAGATATATTTGCAATTGCATTTATAACATAAGATACATACAGTGTCACGAGCAATTACGTCCGTGCATACGCAAAGAAAATTGGCGAAATGCCGCTCGATGCAAGTTAGGAAGATGTGCTTATGCTTATATAATTCATCGTTTTCGTCAGTTAAAAGTAATATAGATTTACATTTACACGCGTACAAGATTTTCGTTACGTTACTTCTATTTTTTAGATAAGTAGATTATGCGTTTCTATAATCAGACATCGGTTAACCCTCAATTAGATAACTGTTACATAACTGGCTTAGTAACAGTGATCTTGATACGGTAGAAGTGTCCAATGCCAGATTAGTCTTTTTTTTTCTAGAAACTAGTATACAAAATGCTGTAGTCATTCTTCTTGTTATGTATTCAGCTTCTCGGTATTAAAAAGTACTTTTCATATATTTCAATCTTATCTGCATAATATCCATTTACCCAAACAATGGAATTTATGCCAAAGTTTGGAGATGGTAAGAAATCAATCTACGCAGAGTTATAATTATGCATTCCTTCTTTGCTGGGCAGCAGTTTATAGACAAAACAGTTGGTTGCCGTTTGACCAAGCAATCTATACAAACAGCGGCAGTAGCTAGCAGCAAATTCGAAACTTTCGACAAGAGCAAGAAGAAGGTGCAGAGCAAATTCAGGCTCGAGGCTAGAGAGAATTACAAAACAACGACACCAACCGTATCAACTTTCATAATGAGTACTCCCACCAATGTTATGCTCTTTGGCAATCATCCAGCTAGGCGCCTGCGTTGTGGAGCGAGGCCACCCTTAGAGCCTCTCTCCTCATCCCTGTTTCTTCTCCAGCTAATGGGAGATTCGAGCTTCGAATCCTTTTCGGCTCGGCGAATTGCTTCCTTTCGCAGGATTTTCTATAAGCTTGGCCATTTCGCAAAGCCGTCCTGTTGTGCCGGCTCTCTCGCTCGAATGCCTCGAATCACCGCCTCATATATAACGAATGCACAGCAGATGGAATGGAAAGAGAGGAAAGAGGAAGAAAGGTATCGCCTTTGCGTTTAGGCACTCTTGAAATTACTTGACGGAAGGGAAAGTGCAAAGCCCCGTTTCAGTTTGAATTAGCTGCCTGCCCTCTGTTCCGTTTTTATTTTTTATTACTTTCTTTCCTCTCTCGTCCATCGTTCTGCACCAGGGGAACGAATTTGTCGAACCGACTGCTGCATCGACTTTTAAAATTTCCGACTAATTAACAGATGTAACTAACAAGTTGCATTGGATGTGTTCAAACAGTAACAGATGCGGGGATGACTTTATGAATATTGTGGGATACTGGGTCGTTCAATTGTCGTACAATTAATCAGAATATAATTAATTAGGAACGAATAGTAAGCCGTAATAAATACAGGTACCTTGATTTTGTGAATCTAGCTTCTTTAATTCGGGTATCTTTAACACGTCGTTTTATAACGTAATTACTTAATCGATCGTAATTTGTATTCTTTGATGAATCTTTGTAGGAAAGAATTCTATTTGTTCTTGTTTTAGTTCTTCGGTCATCAAGGACCATACTATGCCAGCGAATGGAGCGAAGTAAATCCAGAAACTAAAGAAATGGTAGTCAAAACAGTAAACGTAAGTTGATTATAATAACATTGTATATAATGTTAATTATTAGACAATTTTTAGATTAATGAAGCTTATACGAGGATACTTTATATTAATGATGCGTTAACAAGTTATCTCAATATGCAGAAACAATTCTGTAATTCGTTTCCACTTAATTTGTATCGTTAATCGAAATATGTATAATGTTTAATCAGTCGAACGAGAACACTAGTGAAGCATGCTTTTACAGAGATTTCATTACATTTGCTCTTTATTACTCACATATTACTCGACAAAGTACTCTGACCGCATTTGTAATTTATCTTCGTGAAACGAGATAAATGGAGGATGAATAAATCGATATTCAACGTGCAAATGTTGCTTTGCACTTCGTATTGGATCGTTGAATCGTGTTATCTATCGCATCGATCTAATTGAATCGAATAATTTGGCGATAAAGTTGGCGAAAAAGAATCGTCTAACCCATGTTGTTTTAGTATCAAACATGCACACGTATTTGATACAAACACTTTAATGTTTCACGCGATCACGAGATCGCTATTCCTCTTCCATACTTGCATTAGCAATTCATTTGAACGGCGAAAATAAATTTGATGAACGAAGTGCAACCAACGCATGTTCACACGTATAACTGTTCGTATGCTTCTGTGTAATCGAACAATCAATATATTCTCAATTCCATTTGAATCGAGATCAGCAAGAGTAATTGGAAAATAGGTTGATGGAATTTCATCTGTAGAATTACATTTGGTTTTTCCGACAATCCATGCTCATCTCGTATATTTGTAACTCGTTTTATAATCGAAAAACACGCACGCGTGTTGTGTATTTCATATTTTGAAAACCGACTACAGATAAAAGCGACACCCCGGCCTTTCTATTCTTTTTCGCGGAAATATTTCTCACGGAGGGAAATTATAGACGAGTAGAGCTTCCGCTTGAAGTAGCAGATATATTTACTCGAGTTACAAGCACGAAGAGATCGGCACGTCTTAGAGTCTGAGAGTGTAGCGTCGCTTCGCATCGCATCGCATCGCATCGTATCTAGTTGGATATGATAGGTTATTGATGCGCGCATTACCGGGAGTTGCATAGCTTCGTGGTCTCTTCGGAGGGACGTGCCAGGAGGGTTTTAGGAAGACAGGACGATGGAAAATGGCGAAGGAAAGGGAATCGAAGCATTGCTCTCTTCAACTACGCGTTGAAGATCGTTCGCTTGCCTCCTCGCTCGATTCTCGGCAAAAAAAAAAAAAAAAAGAAAGAAAAAAAGGGGGGAGGGAGAAACTACGAGGCTAGATGCATTACAGGTATGATGAACGATCCGCAGGTGGCTCCGTGTAAAAGGTACAGCCTTTTCATCTGCAAGGAGTTGCCGTCGCGTCGTCAATCGTTTTTACCTATCGAGTCTCGACACACGAACAACCCGGACTATCGGGTATTTAGACGCGCACAAATTTATACACGGAGATGCTTTTACTGACGTGAAAAAAAGCGTGTTTGTTTTTTCATAGGTGAAATATCGCGGCTCTCTTTGGAAAGTGGCGTAACTAGCGGTAAAAGAGATAGAAAATTTTAGTCGGAGAAAGCATTAGGAAGTTTTATTAAAATATGAATATTGAAATGCGCGCAAATTCGTAAGTTACTTGTTGTGCGGAATATTAATATTGCGCGGAACACTGAGAGCAGCTACCACCTGCCCATTTATCAGCTATTTTATGTATAATTTTGCTGTTTGCCTCTATACATCAAGTATGAAACGTAAACGGGGGCTATCCTGAAACGAGATATAACACGGATACGTGCGCGATACGTGCTTATTGCTTGAACAGCGCGTATGGATACGTAACGAGCCTCGCACAGTTTCTTTAACGTTATTAATTATTTAAAAACAGCATACATTTCGAAGCGTTATTGCACAGCGTCCGTAGGTAATAAATTTCTAAAAATGGAGTTTATATTATGCAGCTGCGCTGCAATGAATTCCCAGAAGTAATCTCGGAGACCCCGAACAAAATATGTCGTTGTTAAAACGTTGCGCAAACGAATATAAAAATGTTCATTTAATGTAACAGGAAACCATGCAAGGACACACACGTCGGAAATATATGGACGTATCAGAGCAAGTGGAAGAAGTCGTCCATGGTCGTGGCGCGCTTGAATCTTTCGTTGCGCATGATGTACGCAAGTTGGCTCGTTTTTGACTGAACGTTTACTCACTAGCATTTGTTACTAAAGCAAATGTACGTAGACTTATGGATCGGTCGTAATACATCAACGTACGATGAAATGGCGTCACACAAGTAGCGGGGTATAAACGTGGAATTTCCTCGTCACGCGGGTCGTCCGTCTTGTAAAGTACGCAGGATATCCACGGGCATCCACGGGCATCCACGGGCATCCACGGGCATCCACGTTCACGACTCTCGACGTCCTCTTTCCCGCTGTCGTCTTTCCAATTAAGGCGAGACGGCACCAGGAAGCGTCGTGCGATATTTCCTCGTTCATCGTCCCACGCTTGCGTAATCTACGCCGAGGGTTAGAGGTGGGCTTCGACTAAAATTGAACAATTCCCGGTGGGATGTCAACGCTTTCTCCGCTTGTGCCTGGACTGTTTGGCGCGAGTACGCGTATTCCGGCTACGTATTCTCTGTAACATTGAAACTCGTACGCACCACGCGGACAAACGAACATTGTAGAGAAGCGTACCAGAGGCGCAATGTATTCTACATAAGCTCGAGCAGACTCTCGCCCGGGTTATAACCTATCCCCGTCGAATCCCAAGGGGGAGATATCTTTTAGCAATTTACCCGTGCTCGTAACAGGCCGTGCTGCATACGTTACGCGAGATGCATACGTATCGTACCGCCGCTTGGAACGTAATGCGGCATCGTATCGTCGAACCTAAACGCATCCGGCGTGTATGCATCGAGTACAAGCTGAACATAATGGGCTCGAATCTCTCCAGTGTTGCCACTGGCCAGGCTATTGGCCGGTCACTACATATTTTGGAGTTGATTACGAATTCAGAGAGATCGATCTTTCGAAAAGATACTCGATCTCGGATCGTTTCCGACGCGCCGGCGAGGATCGTGCCAGCGGAACTGTAAATATCGTAACGTTGCGGA
Organism: Melipona bicolor; assembly: GCA_030673865.1. NCBI lineage: Eukaryota > Metazoa > Arthropoda > Insecta > Hymenoptera > Apidae > Melipona > Melipona bicolor. The sequence goes on from JAHYIQ010000028.1 coordinate 2,653,100, forward strand.
GTCGCGTACCGTTAATCTAAAACAATGCTTGCATTTGCGCCCGGGGAATCGCGTTCCAATGAATACAACGGATCGACAGAAAAAAAAAAAAAAAAAAAAAAAAGAGAAAAACGGTGAAACATTCTCCCGACGGTGCAGGTGGATGGATATTATCGGATTATCAACCGGACACATTGCGCTCGTGCAACGTATGACGCTCGATCGCGTTAGGTTAATCGCGTTATTATTTAAAACCCGTTACATAACGTGCCTGCTTGACTTCCCGACTCGATGACGTATGCGTAAATGTACGCACCAATGGTGTATCCATCAGGGATGCTGGTAATATTTTCCGTTGGGCTCTGGCTACTGTACGGCAAATTTTGATCAAAGAATAATATGAAAAATAATAATAAGCAAGTACGTACATGTATTGCGCGAGTGATTGATTTTTCTTTCTTCGTTCGTACATCAATTTCGTAACAAATCTCGAATTTTTGTTTTCAAACGAAGCGACAGTCGCCGATCGAGTAGAACAACATGTGCTTTCGAAAGGAAGAAATATCTCGGGTGAGAGGAAAACTGCGAAAGTGTTCCAAGTGATCCACGTAGACTCTGCATATTCAAAATTGTAGAAAAGTGGAAGCCAATAGATCAATCGGATCTCTCGGTACGTAGAAACGTATCTCGGTTCTCGCGCGTTTACCGCAATACGTTGCCAGACACGAAGGAAACCGGAACAATATTTTACCAGCGGCGACTCGTGTATTCTCTCTAACGATCCTTCCTTCGACCTGGCACGAATTTCCGTGCGTGCGAGCGCGAAAACCCAAGACACGGTAGAGAGAGAGAGAGAGAGAGAGAGAGAGAGAAGTATATCGCTAGGTATATACTAGGGGTTGAAGGGGGTGGCAGCATCGGACGAAAATTAATAACGGACGCGTATATCGGTGATGTATCCGGGCCGTGTTCGGGGACTCCCCGTGGACTCTGCTGATGGAGATTTCGAGGGGGTTGCATTTGGGCGGTGGTACACGATGCTGACTGAACGTGCCACCGACTGAATTATTGTACTCGGGGATCACTAAATCATAAAAACGACAAATTTCAGAGGGCTGGGTACGTGCGTTGTATAGAGGGTCTGGTGTGTTCTAAAACGTGCTCGGTCCGTTGCCATGCTATTTACCGTATTTTTATACGGACAGGGCAGCAGGCAACGACACCATTTTTTGAATCGATTGAAATATGGAGCCACGGAGATGGTGGACCAGCTTAATGAAAAATGGTAACTTGAGGGTAGCGGGATTTGCGCGTTGTACGATGCTCGTGTACATGCTTCAGGTTGAACTCGCTTGATCCCTCTGTACCCTTGTCACGCGTTGTCACGCGACGCCTCCATCGAAATGTTTCTCGCCGAGCTTGATCCACCAGACTCGTTGGGAAAGTTTCACGGAATGGATATTAATGATCTCGCGACAACAGATGCGTTAACGTTGAGGGTGAAAATGCCTCGTTGTACATCGCGTACGCGTTTTCACGGGTAGTTTGTCACTCGTGTGAAAATCTCGCTCGAAAATACACGCGTGTGCGCGCCGGTACGTTTTTTCGAATATTTTACGAGCACGATTCGAAAATGGGTATCGATTTTATCGGTCTCTAGGAATGCGGCCTCTGTTTGTTCAGAAATGTTCATAAACGTGGAAACAAGTAATTGAATCGAACGTGCAAGGAAACCGCGCGTATCCATTCGACTGCAGAAGCAGATGACTGGGAGCTCCCCGTTTACACGATCTAATACGGATTTGTCAGCACACGATTCCCAATCTCCCCAAAATCCGCTGAAATCTGCGATTATCGTGCGCAAGAGAAAGCCCGAGGCTCGAACTCTATTTGAGGTCGATCCAGTTTCCGACGGTGCGTCCTGCTAGATTTGGGTTTCCGGCCGTGGTACCCTCTCGAGGCATCGAATCGTATGGTCGAATTGGGAGCATACCACGGCTCGAACAATGCTGCTTGCAGCTAGATCTGTAAAGTCCTCTCAATTATACGGCGATGCTAATTACTCGCGAGTGCGCATTGAAGAACGCCCTTTAGTCCGCACAACGACCCTTCACAGAGCTAGGTCTACCCTTTCATTCTCTCCTCGTTATATCGGCCAAGGATGAAACGGCATTCTTGATTGGACTCGCTGTTTGTGCGATAATTCACCCTCTTCCATAACCGCGCTTTTACTTCTTTCCTCGTAACTTCCAAATCCTAATCCCTTTCTAAAAAAGTTTAATTTTTTCATTTGTATATACAGATCGTTCGTTTTAATGAAAGAGACAAAGGACCGTTGAATTTGGAATCTTTTTTTTTTTTTGCGAAATTTTCGTTTAATTTTTTTTTGTTCTTTTAATTCCTTCGTTTTCTTTGTTGATTCTAGGTCGGCAAGATTCGAGCAAATCGAGGAATTTAAAACAGTTATTTAACAAGAAGGTAGGAGGTTCGGCGCGCGATTAGGATTACGTTGAATTTTGCGGCTTCACGTACCGCCGGCCTGTGTTCCTTTCTTCGTACCGTGATCTTGATTTTAGTTAACGACTTTCACCCTAACTGCGCTACTAAACGTGACCATACCGCAATGCTGCGGTAAATGAAAAGCAAACGCCGTGCTTGCTGCGGAGTCCGAAGGATTGGCAAACATCGGTTTCGACGCGCGGTTGATGAAAAAAATTTCAATTAACCGATGCACTAGATCGGACGGTGGGAGGGGGGGCCAGGGGGGCACAGGATCGACGATGTACGCTTTTCGTACTCTCTACAGCCTGATCGAAAAAAAAAGTGAAAATTAATTACTTCGTCGTTGACGCCAGGACCGGAAGAGGGATCGATCGTCCGCTTGATAGGATTAAATCGCGCGCCAGGCGTTTACCTTTTCCACGTGCTTCTTTCTCTTTTTATTTTGATTCCTATTTTCATTCGCGACGATACTAACGCACCACTTTTGTTGCCCTCTTTCGGACCGCTGACGACACACAACGAAAAATGATTACCTCGTGACGGAAGGGGAGGGGAGGGGGTGGCTATCTCGCGGGCAAAGTTCTTCTTCCGATGTCTCCCCCTGGAAAAGGGATTTATCGCGGCGTTGAAGAAAGAGTAGATATTTCGAAGGTACTTGCGAAAGTTGAGCGAGGCAGCCTTTTATTTTCCCACGAAATTTATATTTTAAAGCGAAATTTCATAATATGGTCGTGAAGAAGTTATTGTTACGCAACTACGATAAAGATTGTAAATTTATTGTCAATGTTTGATCGCGCAATGATCCTGAATTTTGAATTTTGAGCAAACGGCAGAAAACAAAAATATATATTCCGCTGTGATTTCAGTTCGCGCGAAACTGGAAAACGCGTTCTCTCGTTATCGTGCTTAAAATCGCGCTCTTATCACGTTCAGAGTCGCTCGTTACGGAAGCTACAATGAAACCATCCGTCCCTCTAATTACAGCTTACTCTCCATCTTCTTTTTCTTCCTCTTTCTCTTCTTCTTCTACTTCTTCTTCTTCTTCTTCTTCTTCTTCTTCTCGTTTTTCGCCCTTCTTCTTTATTTCCCATACACCGAACGAGCCTCCGAACCAATGTTCTTGAAACGTTTAAATGATAGAGGCGCAAAGTGTTAATTACCCGCGATGGAAATATTTCTATTTGCACCGTCGACGTAGTTTTTCGCGAGAAAATTACTCCCAGCTTGGTTGAAAATTGTAGCTCTGCGTGTGCAATACCCGAGAGCTCTCTCGTGTTTTTTGCAAGTATCTTTTATCAAGATTGAAAAGGGGAAAAAATTGTTCTCAATACTTGCTCCTTTTGTTCGTACAATCGCTGGTATTTTCGAGTAAATAACGAACAGTGTAAAAAGAGAGCAAAATCCAATCGAGACAAGCAGACGTAATGCTTGTGTAACGTCAATAGAGGTTTCATCGATGGCAGGAACAAAGAACTGTATTCGACAGCGTTGAATGCATCTGAATAGCAGCTTCCCCGATGGCTGACGAATTAAACCATCCGCATTTTCCCTAAATCTCGTTCGCGCGTAATTGATGAAACGCTAGTTGAAGCGAGGCGTTAATTTTTTGATCTCGCGCAATTGTACGGGGGCGATGGCGCCGCAAGATTGGGCGTTGGAGAGACTACGAAGCCGCGCGGTGGCTGGATAGTTGAGCGCGATGTAACACAGTTGACTTCACTGATTGCCAATATGGCGATGAGTATAGAGGACCGCGTCTCTCTATCTCGATCAGCGTGGATCCACAATATGCCGCGGGCGTTAATTCCCCCGTGAAACATATTGCACCCCCGCGATTCAATTGTTCCAGTTCCACGACCACAGTATTTCACGTTGCGCCGTTACGAACGAGTAGTATGCAGCTCGTAATGATGTAATTTTCCAAGTGGTGGGCGTATCATTGTTACCCCTCAGACGTGTTCATCATCGACAACGGTGAATTCGAGGATTGTGAGTACAACACGCGAATGTCTCATTGGACTCGTCTTTGATTACGATTCTTTGTCACGTACTCTCATCTTTTTTCAAATTACTCGATATTTTTCTTTTCCCAACACTTACTTTCAAGTGGCAATTTCTACGTTGCTTTTTTTATCTCTAGTTGGATTAATTGTTTGCAGCAACAATTTTTACAACAAATAAAAACGTGATGTTAAAACGTGTTTCTATTTTAGTTCTATTCTCGAGTTCTTCGTCTCGTAGTAGTAGTAGTAGTAGTTGCATCCCCCTATCGTTGAACGATACACATGGGCATCCATGATGCATCTACGCCATCGTTCGCGCACGTGCACGAGTACGTTAAAATTTGATCAAAGGTTCCTGGAGCTCTTGCGAAGCGTTGTTACATTTGCAACGCGAAAGAAAAGAATAGAGTGGCCGGTGTCTTTTAAATAATTCCGAAACGTACCGGCGGTTCATTTAATGGTCGGTGAACGGTATAACGAACCTTTAAGCCACTTCAAAACACAACGTCGGATAAATGGTCGATTTTGTTCAGCCACAAGGGCCATCGCGAACCCGTTGCCAGCCTTTATTTCGTGGCATCGATTATTCAAGCCACTGCGTCACTTTCGTGGAAACGTTTTATCTCAATAACGCTGGCTAACCATCTATCTGAGGGTTGCTAACCCCGCGAGTTGTTACAACACGCGATGGATACGAGAACACGTAACTGAAATGAGAGACTTTCAGCATCTAATGACAAGAATTGCGAGAAATTATTCTATGTGCGGCTTGCGTTATTTTCTTTTGCTTGCAGATAAGCTTGGGGAAGCACGTTTCGGTCGATGAGGTAGTCACGTACGCGCCACATCCAGAGAATCCGGAGACAACGCTTTTGTCGCAGCAGGCGGTAATTTCCATCCAAGGGGTGCCACTCATAGACCATTTGGAGAGGTTATTGACGATGAGGATAGATCAGAACGCGAAAAAGGTAACCACTTGCGCACTTTTAGTTTTAGCTTTCCGTCTACTAGAAAAGTTTCCATCCGTTTGAAAAACTTTAGCGCAGTATGTAAATTTATTTTTGTCGACAGTTCGGAGAACGACAATTTGAAATCGAGTTCATTATGGAATCTTTTCCTCTCTCAAATTGAAAAGAATCGATAGTTTATTCGCTAGACATTGACGAGTTTCTTCTTTTTGTACAAAGATTTCGCGAGATTCTTCGCAAGACTTGCGAATTGCGCTCAATTCGCGATGCTCGGGTCCAAAAATAGTTTTTACACAGTAACAATATATCTTTGCCCGATTTCGTTCCAGGGACGACAAGCAGTGGAATGGGTCATTGAGAAATTTCAGTCGGAAATGAAAGATATGACAGATGACTTGTTTAGTTATACGAAACAAGGCATGGAAGATCTTCAGAACGTAGCCAAAAAGTCATTCGATGAATTTCAGAATTTGACAGTGCCGCCTCCGTCACAGTCAATACCAAAGTTATAGCTAATGTTTCACGTTAGCTTCGATCTCTTTAACTAACGCTATGTAGATCTTCGATGGAACGATTGTAAAGTGAAATAAAGCGTTTCGATTTGAAACAATTCTCTTCGTTGTGGTTTCGGCGTTTCTAAAAATATATACACGGGGAGAATACGAACTTGAGGAATTTCTATATTACTGCCTAATAATATAGACGTATAGTCAGTAAGACTAATCGACGAGTCGATCCATTAAACCATCATCGGTTAGCTGATTATTTTAGTAAACGTGTATAAGAAACAAATTGTTCAAACGAATCTTTCATACATATATTTAATATAATATATTCTTTAAAGCGTAGAAAGAGACTGACACGCGTAATAATTTTCAAATGAAGATTCAAGGCGTGAACAAAGTTCACGATGAAAGTACAAATTAACGTTTGTTCACTAATTTATATAGAAACCAAAAAAGAGAGAAAAAAAAAAAATTTGTATCGTCAATCGTTCCGCAGAAGTCGCCTTAGTGAAAGAGACGTAGCTGCGACAATTAATGAAAGGAAGATATTCGACAATATCGCTTGATATCAAAAGGACTTGTTTCTGGAAAAATACCGTCTATTAATAGCTTTCCTATTAATAGCTTCGATAAATAGAAAGTAAAGTTTTTAAGGAGAAAGGTACGAAAAGTATACCGTATAGTATAAGGTATAGTATTTTATAGGCAGCAGCCACGCGTGCTATCTATGGTGCAGCGAACATTTCTCCAAATGCTTATTTCCTTCATTTTATTTTTGTTGAGTATTATTATTTAGCAGAATTCTTTAAAACGATGTCATACGTCGTCTTAAACATTTTTGCATATATGTTGATGTATATAATACATCTTCAACGACATAGCTTTTTCATCGCGTTCAACTTTAATCTTGTCGTATTAAAGTAGTATCGACGATATATTGTTGTTTTCTTATGATTAATTAGTAGGATTCTCTATTTACCTAAATGTATTCACGTGATGCTTGTGCAGGATTTAGTTGCAGTAGTTGATTTAGCAAATAAAAATCAATGTAAATTATAAGAAGACGTAAAACACACACTAGATATTTCGAGTCATGTAACATGTAGTGCACAGAAAAAAAATTCATGTCAATTGATCAGGATCCGAGCTTAGGTTCGTCTACTCTGACACTGTTGGATTGGAAATTATGAAAACTGAAACATATGTACGTGTAATTAATCTTAAAGCGAAACAGGTACATCGTATTATTTCCTATCAATGTATACAGTCTATTGTTACAATGAAATTCATAAAACAGTAAATGAACAGTAAGAACATGCAAGTCGTCTCTGTTTTAGCCAATTTATAGCGGTTTGTCGTTGTGCCGAAAGAAATAAGAAAATCCAGGTCCACGCTTTGGAAAGCGTTCTGTACCCAGGTGGTTCGTCGATATTCGTATCGTTTGAAATCGTGAACCACGTGAAATGCCTGATATCTCTATCCAACGTCCCTGTCCTCCTGCGATTCCTCCGAGGGAATATTCGCGCGAGTCAGCGAGTGCTTCCACGCGTCGAGAACGAAACACGTCCGTATCATACGGGCCAAGTATCGATTCAACGATGGAGGACCAGTCTCCACATTCCGTCCGAGCAATTTCCAGCGAAGCGGAATTTCGACCGGGTCATTATTGTTCTCGGCGGTCTAGAGACAATTTCCATCGGTTTACTCAAATCTGGCCGGCCAACTCTCTAGGTAAGTAGAAAGAGAGACAATGGAGAGCGAATGGATGGAATAGAGAGAGAGAGAGGAGGGGAAGGGAAAGAGGGTGGATGGATAGTGGCACGTGAGGTCTGCAATCGTGGCATCGTGCATGGGGCAGGAAACAGACGAAATTTGACATCAGGCTTGATCAGTGGTATGTAAGAGATAATTGATGACGTTACGGTTCATCGCTCACTACTCGGTTACCGGACATGGACAAATATTGACAGCTTCCGATCACAGAGCTGGCTAGTATCCTTTGTAGGTAGCTCACGCACACGATCCTTCGATGTCTGTTCGGTTTTCCCCGTCGAATCGCTTCGCTTAGTCTCTGGTACGTTAGTAAATCAACGTCCCCTGGACGTGCATGTCGAGCAAGTTTCGTAAATTAAAGTGACCTCGTTTGTCCCTATAAAGCTTGCCTGTGGCTATTGGTTGCACGTGACGTCGCGCTCCACGCTTTGAGGACAAAGTGGCAGTTTTCCCTTTGCCTTACTTTTATTATAGCCGGCCTGGCCTGTCTTCGTGCCACTTCGCCCGGAACGCAAAATTGCAGCCGGAAACTTAAGTCCGGGAATTTGAGGGGTCCTCTCGGCCAGCGAATCGGAGAGGAAGCACAGGTGACCGAACCTTCACCCCGGACATAGTTTCGAGAACCGTGGATGACTCTACCGCTGTTGCATTGTTCATCTTTAATTGCCTGTTCAGTTCTCACTTTGGTATTTTGCAAGCGAACGCGTCTTCAAAGGAATCACCGTAGCAAATCAGTTCGTAACAAGTTTCGCGAAATTCGATCAGGTTCCTTATTCTGGATCGTTTGCGGCGGAACAAAAGATCATTTGTTGTCCAACTGTTAATACACTCTCTGTGTAATTGCTTCCTCTCTCTCTATTCGATCAATTCGAAAACTCGTATCCTTCAATTCTACCTATAGCGAACGATGTCATTTGTCCGTTTGAGACCTTTCTTTTCTTTTTAATTTTTTTTAAATTTTATCGTAGTCGTATTATCACAAATAAGTCCTCGAGGCTGGCATTTAACCGTTTGAATATCCGAGTTGCCTTGTTTAAAAGCTACTCTCGAGCTTTGAAAGGAATACGATTTTCAAGACTGTCCTTGGCTGCTCCATTTTCCATTCCTTTAGGTTCAGCGCCGGAAGAAAAGGAGAGCTTCAAAGGCTCGAGCGGCTGTCGAAAAGGCTCATGGTTTACACATCGTGACGGTACTTTCTCGTCAAGGCTCGTAAAAGCTCTCAGGACGATCGACTGTAAAAGTCGGCGACACGGTCAAGGAGATCCTTCTTGATTTCCCGGTTCTCAATTCACGAGCTCGTGAAAAACCACACTCCACATATTCCCGGTCACTGCCTCGTATTATCCATTCTTTTTAACTCTGAGCTTTTTCATTGTTCTCTCGAGTTCGGCAGAGGAAACCGCCGAAATTGTTTCTTAATAGTTATATAAATAATCACTCGATTTGGTAAATTTGATTTTTTTAATTCACTCGTTTAACGCCAAGTCGGCGTTTAAACCCTTTCAACGAAGTTAAGATGAAATCGTTTAATTAATTTTTAAATGTTAAATTTTCTCAAACTTTTAACTGTAAAATATATTAAAGTCGAGTTGTAGATAGAAATAGCGGACGAAAAAGTCAGAAACAGGAAGATATTGTGAAAAAAAGTGTGAAAGCGAATGTAAAATGCAGAGATGAGATGAGAGAGGCAAGTTTTAATATATGAAATAGGGACAAGGTTTAAGAGATTATGTGTCCTTTTTCCATACGGCTGCTTTTGAAAAACTTGATCAGACTGAATTAGCTCGCGTCAACGTCGTATCACAGGAATTGTACGATAAGAAACAGTGAAGATACGCGCGCGTGTGTATGTGTGGGAAGGGACGGGTGGTATAACGCAGCTACGTAGGTAATAACGAGAGATGTTGAGCTGTTCTGGGCGACGTGGCGCATACGCTCTGCCTATTAGCATACAATTATCTTTATGCTTCTTTTATGATTCATATTTAGTGCCAGTCCTGCCCGCTTTTCGCCTCGTCGGCCAGCGCAGCTTCAAGTTTGCAACTTTTACGATCGCGCTTGTTTCTAAACTTAACGTTCTCCGGCTCACCCCTTATCATCGTTTCTCGGCGCAGCGCTGGTATTCTTGCTAACCGTGCTTTTACAAATATCCCCCGTACTCGCGGGGTGGAGGTAACCCGAAAATTTGTTGTCGTACGTGCTGAAAATCGGCAACAACTATCGATTTCTTCCGCGCTCGTTTTTGCCTCTTGTTACGAGCCGAACTCGGTTAACGACAAAGTTCATCTGCTAGTCTCTATAGTTTTAAATTAAACGAAACGTCGATAGAGAGGAAGATATAAAATATTTCAAATTAAACGGAGAGTCTTTTGCAGTTTTTCTCTTTTTTTTTTTTTTTGGTAGAGATAAAATAATTACACGAAGCGTGAAAGAGATGAAAAGAATAGAATTTCACGACATCTCTTCAGTACTCCAATAAGCCAACATTGATATCGACTGGAGTAATTTCATTAATTCAGGTCCATTTGCAGTTGCACGCGAATTAGTCATTCCGGCATTTATTTTACGCCATTTCGACTGTATTTTTGGCGAAACGCGAGTCCATTATGATTAGAGTCCGCGGAATATGAACTTGCCTGAATATTGAGCAACTTTTTATTATATTTGATCCAGGTTTTAGCCTCGTTCGCATTTTTCCGCGTTTCGCTTTTGCGGCATTGCGGCGCTATCAGAGTCGATAAAAGTAGATAACACAATAATTAGTTTCTACGATCAGCCAGTGTTGGACATTTTTTCGAAGATACGCGAGATCTTTCAATCCTCTTGATCTTTGCCTTTGTTTGTAACTTGTTAAAATTTGGTAGATTAGGATCGAGGAAGGATAAAATTCCAATCTGTTAGGTAGCGCTCGAGTCGCGCTATAAATTAGGAACGAGGATCGTTTTAGATCGAGGAAAGTTTGATTTCAGTAGTTTTAGACCACATCCAACCGAATGGCTAATAACGGACGTGCTCCGACTACTAATCGGCTTTGTGGAGATTTCCTGATGTACGAAGGGGTATATGGGTTAAATGCTGCGGGGAGAGGGGTCAAAGGGCTAGATTAGACGCTTGTGACGGACTTCTGCGGGAGTTGTGCATAATGCATGGCTTCTCGATAGTTCGTCGATTCATAATAAACGTTCATCCTGTCAAAATATGTTTTACGTGTAATTTACAGCCAACACGCAAAACACAAGGCCGTATACTTGGTATTTCTACGATCTCAATATCCGATCGGTCTCTTCCTTCTCGAAATCCGTTTGTTAATTTTTCCAAATCTTATTCGGGAACAGAAAATTACGAAAGAAATTACACTCGGAATCGCCCGGCTCGATTTTCCTTTTTTCCCTCTCTCTCTCTCTTTCTCGAATTAATTTAGCTTCCAACCGGGTACCTCCGTTGAGAATTCATTTACATGTAATCCGGCAGTAGTTGATTGTATCTCTAATTGCTTGGTGGGGAACACTGGAACCGATGCTCGTGAAGTTTGTTTTAATATTAATTTCTTATCGTTGATCTTGCACGGCGATGCTATTCCACGAGTATCGCCAGTCTCACCTTCCATGTCGTGCAAACATACTACGAGAACTAGTTGGTTGAATATCTTGCGATCTCTACGAAGCAGGAAGGTGTAAGTACCGTGTTAGTCTTTGGGGTTACGTCGCTGCTCGCAGAGCTAACTAATAGCCTCTTAGCCTCGGCTTAGAGAGGATCATGCTACAGGCAGCCGCACCCTCCATTGCTCTAAGACTCAGACCGCACATCCTCAGCCCTTAGTGCAATCCTTAAGCCACGCCAGGCCTGCAAACAACCGATTTTCTTCCCCATCCCCAATGTGGAGATGGATTAACGATAATGATTGATTGGATTCCACTCTCTTATCCGTTCTCGTCGTTCTTTCCAACAGCAGCGTACCTGCTCGTCACGATCTAATCACAAAGCGACTTGAATCGACCGGGTCCGTTGTTCGTACGGATTTTTTTTCGCTTCGCGAGGAGAGAGATTCGAGCTAAAAATTGAAACAACAGAAAACGTCGCAGCTTGATTAAACCGACCGTGCAGTCTCGTTTTCATTCCCCCCCCCCTGCCTAAAAAGAAGCATAATAAATCGCTCCGCCAGAGACGCGGCAGAGATTTTCATTCGCGCGGTTATTCGTTTATTCTCGTCCAGTGTTTCTCGTACAAATGAACCTGTTACCGAAGGGTTTGCGCGGAATTTACATTCGCTCGGGTGGTGAAACAGACCGAAGGAGATTTCCCCCCGTTATAGTTCAGCCAACGAAAGGCCGTCTGTGCTTCTTCTCCATAAGCAGACTTTCAGCGAAAGCTCAATCGGTGGATTTGCGGTAACCGTTCGCTCTGTATGCGTTCGCGTATTTCTCAAATCCCTCGTGGATAGCAGGATCGTTTCCTTTCGTTCGTTCCTCTCGGATATCTTTCGCCCGCGCGGTAAATACGTATGTATACGTATGTATACGTATGTACGTACATACGTAGGTACGCGCACGTATCCGCGCTGAAAACTCATAAATACAAAAATACCGGCCGGATATCCATTTATTCGATACGAGCGTGCACGTACACAATTATGTAAACGATACTCGTGTAAAATCGCGAAAGCTGAAACTGACTCGATGTAAAAATACGTAGATTGGACACATTGGCGAGAAGCGTGTTGCGAGCGTGTAGCCACTACCGGGATCGCTAACGGCCGCTTCTGTGAAAAATCGTACGCGAAACCCCAATTGGGCGTGACTGAGTCTAATTTATTTAGTAGTCGAAAGGAGAGACGAGTTCCGGTGCGGCTCGACGTCGCTTGTGTGCCATTGTATCGGCAGCTTTTCAGCGCTTTGAAATATCGCCGCGCTGCGGACTTGTTCGGCCCTTTGCCACGATCCCCGTGGGCTCGAATTAATTCCGCGAAGAAACAACTGTCCGCCGATGCTGTCGTCTCTCGCTCCGTTCGGGGGAATTCGATCCCGGAAAAATAAATTCCAACTCCCTCTGGTAAACTCTACCGCAAACGCTCCACCGGAATCGTTTTTCTTTCTCCTCTATTTTTCTCTTCTTCTTCTTCTTCTTCTTCTTCTTCTTCTTCTTCTTCTTTTTCTCTCTCCTCTTCTCTCATTTAACTCGGACGTAAAACTCGCGAAAGAGCAGATGGACGATGGATAGGTACGATTATTTGCAATTCCACGAGGACAATGACGATACATCGAGGGGCAAGTTCCGGCATCCGGAGGATTTCGACAACGTGGTAAGGGGTGCACGGGCAGACGCCACGTTGCGCGACACGCTTTCTGAATACAAAGCGCGAATCTCGCATACAGTCGGTCACCGAATCTACTTTGGGGGTTGGTTTACAGGACAAGCAGGCAATAATCTAAGAATGGGGAATGTTTCGACCAATATTGCGAAAGTTCTCGCGTACGAGTTCCTGCCTTGTTCGAGTCGAGTCGATCCCCCTGTTCTTTGTACGACAACTGACGTATGAATAAAGGGGAGAAAGGAATGCCACTCGACGCTCCGAGTGGAATCCTGAGACGTTTAGACGTTGACTGATGTTTCGCGAGTCTCTATAGGGGGATAATCCCCTTTTGCACACGCAAAAATGATAATCGCCAGTATGGTTTTGCAACATGTCGTGTTTCGCTATTTGAGATTTGAGCGATCGTAGATTGGCAACTTACACGGTATATCGCTATAAACCGAACGTTCGTTCGATCGAAGCTACGATAATTCAATGTAAAAGGTGTTTTGGTCTCCGCGTGATCAGGGCTCTGACCGCTATCGTTCCATCATTACGATCTCACTGTGTATGTATCGTACGTGTACGGCTAGATCGTATCGACGCGGTTCAACCTGCCGTTCGTTGCTTTTATTCCTCTTTGCCAAAGGCGAGCGTGTGGCGTTTAATCACGCGAGATCATTGGGCATCGTGTAATCGGTTGTAAATGGTCGTTCATCGGAGACGATCTACTCGAGACGCTCGGAGTCGTGAAAGACGTTTAACGAACCGCTTAGTGGCCAGATAACGCGACCGTGTCACAGCAAACGTACGAGGCTATTCTTCTTTGTAGTCTCGTTCTGAAATCGTTGGCGTAGCTTTCGATAACGTTTTCGAACGAACGAGTGTGTCGAACGATTGCTCGATAAAAATCACACTTTGCTACCGGTGAGTTCATTTCTTTTTTTTTCTTCTTCTTTTTCCCGTCTCTTTTCCCCCCCGCGGGAGAAGCCGTGACGCGAAACGTGTTATTTTTGCGAAAGATAAACCGAAGCTTATTTTTTTCTCGCGGTTCAGCGAAACGGGAGGAGCGCGTGGTGTAATTTTAAAACGCGTCGCCGGAGAAGGTGTCCCGCGGGGCCACGACCGTGCCAGGTATCGTTTAATCGACTTGTCCACGGTTTCATAGAGGCTGCACGTTCACCAACGCCCTCCGTAACGACGTTCTCGCTCTCCGCTTTTTACCCTCCGCACAATTTTCAGAATTCTCCCATTTCCCCAGTCCCCGTCTCCCTTTTATTACGGTCGTCGCGTGACAGGGTTTTTTAAAATCGAGGAGACTCTGCCGGGGATATTAGATACCGCGGTCGGTGCAAAATGGCCAGTAAAAAGACGCTGTCGAGCGTAAGCGCCACCGCCGAATTCTACAAAGCCCCGTGGCCCGGTGCCGCTGCGTCACGCCACGGGTCGGCAAATGTCCGCGGAGATCCTGTCGACGTGTAACTACGTATGTAGAGTAACGTGCTTGCCACCGTGCTCAGTAATATCCGTGGTTGGCCATAAAGGGAGTTCGTAAACGACTGGTACGGCTTTCCTCCCTCCGCCGTGTATCTCGCTCTCCTGGAAACATGGAAACGACTATTCGAAACGTGCGGGGCTGGTTACACGCCCGGGGTACACCGATGGAAAACGAGGCGAAACGGAGAATGAATATAGACTTTGCTTGCTACTGTTCCTACGTGCCAACATACTCGCGGGTAAGCTGTTCCCTTTCGGCCCGAAATGCCGGTTAAATTTGTTGCGGTCGGATTCGGCAAATATATATATACGATCGGCTCATTGTATTTTATCGGCTACCGTTTTATTTCATTTGCCCGGCGAACGAAACGAAGGAACGACGCTTTTGATAGAGCGCGATCGAATTTCATCGTTCAGCTCTAGCTTTGCGAGAGGCGTTTGCTATTGTAGGAATGTCGAATCGCTGGATAGTTTTTGCCGGGAAATATAAAATGAAACAACGAGAGCCACGTTCGACTCTCTTAAAGCACACTCGAACGAATCTCTCTATTCTGCCGCTATACTATCCGTACAAAATATGATTTTCTTTGTTTTTCAATCGTATCGCGTGTTCCTTTCACTTTCACTTTCGTTCCAATATGTTCCAACATCCACTTGAGCTTCGATCTCTTGTCCTGTAGATCCTGTCACGCCATTGTTCTGATAGTAAGAATAAGCTACAGTCACTATAAATACTTATCCTCAGACTGTTCTTCGTCGGCACACTTGTATAAATTTACTCCCTACATCTCCATATCTCTGGGTGAGAAAATAGACAGTAACAAAAGCGAAAGCGATTCATTTCCTGTCATCCTCTTTACTTTTTTTTTTAGCATCGTCTCTGCATCTTCCGTTGAACTGCGAAATAAGTCGGCTACTTTCAACTACATCACGTCAGATTATTGAATTTATTCGAAAGAGAGATTGTCGTCGTGATGTTGGCGATACAAGACTGTTACATTTGCCGTCGTTTCGCTTCCCGAGTTCTGATACGTCGCGGCTGAAGATAATTAGTAACGAGCTTGATAGCGTTTCACAACGATGCTCGTGAAGAGAGACCCGCTTAATTGTGAATCGTCAGAAGTGGATCAGCATCGTGGCATTAGCGCGGTGTTTAAAGGGACGGATTTCCTGTATGTTTGTCGTGGATCTTTGCGGGTTTCTGCTCGCGGATGCGCCACTTTAATTAGCTTTTCTTCCGAGCGGTGTCTGTCCTCGTCCGCTCCAGGGGCTGATGGTCCTTCAGCTTAGCCAAGGATTCGAAGAGTCGCGTAATTGACACGCGAAATTGTCTCACGTATTTGGCCACCGGGTTATTTACTCCGAAACTTTCGACCGTTTGTCGGAGCTGCCGAGTAGCTCCCTTCGTAGCTAGAATCGCCGGCGAACCGAATGGAACTTCCCCAATCGACAAACTTAAAAAACAAAGCTTGCGACATCGCAAGTCTTAATGGATATTTTGACAGGATAATTACCGCGTGCCCACCGTTGGTGTTTTTCGTTAAATCGTTTTTAACGATGTTTCGCGACACGCGAAAATGGGGAAACATCCGTTTGCGATTGCGGACAAAAACAGCAATCAAAGAACACTCCGCTAGTTTGATAATACAACGCGCAGGGAATATTAATTAACCTATTTAGTCGTTTTCTAACATCCAGTGATATATTTACTTTAACGCGAAATTTCTCCATTTTCTACGAATATATTCATTTACGATGTCCCCGTTGTCCTCCCTTGTCCCCTCGTTCTTCTATATCAGCAGGGGATAATACGTCATTAGTTTTCTTGCTTGATCGTGAAAACTCGGGGAATTACGTTTTATTACGGGCAGCGAAAGAACGAAAGTGCCATCAAATTGTAACTACCATTGCGAAGTACAAAGTTTCAAGTCGTAAAGCCGGATTACGATACGCGATAATTATCCATTTTAATTGCCGGCTGTCCGCCGTTTTATTCGAACGACTGAACGCAAAAATGAACGCGCCCGGAGCGCGTGTTACACCCGGTGGTTAAATCCTCGAGATTTTCCTTAACGATTACAACTAATTACCTAATTATTCGCGTCAAATTTGTGTGCGTCTTGAATGTCACGAGCAGGTAAGAGCAGCTTCTTTCGCCGGTGAGAACGGGAGGGAAAGGAAGACACTCGCGTACCTGTTCGTTTGCGTTTAAAGTTACAATCTTGAGAAGAAGTTGAATTACACAGCACAGTCGGGGCACTATTGCACAGCATGTTTAATGAATTATGCCACAACTGACAACGAGGTAATTGTTCGTGACGGAGAAGTCACAGCGACGCGATGAAGCAAAAAACGTATAAAGCTTCTACATTTCTCGAGATGTTTCTAATCGCGCGACGATGTATATTCTATTGGGTTGGCAACTAAGTCATTGCCGATTTCAAATAAGAAGGAAAATTCAGAATTTTTGTTTCTTGACATAACCAAGGGTTTTTAATTTTTTTTCAATGCATGTACGCGATACATTGAGCTTCTCTGCAAT
This sequence comes from Melipona bicolor, assembly GCA_030673865.1. Taxonomy (NCBI): domain Eukaryota; kingdom Metazoa; phylum Arthropoda; class Insecta; order Hymenoptera; family Apidae; genus Melipona; species Melipona bicolor. Next base: position 2,670,160 of record JAHYIQ010000028.1, read on the forward strand.
GTCTCGTGTTGTGCTGTGTGACGATCTGAATCGATAATGGCCTTGATATGGGTTTCATCCACTTCGACTGGGCGGCCAGATCGTTGTGCATTTTTCAGTGAAAAATCACCAGAACGAAATCTTTCAAACCAATTTCGACACTGCCTTTCTTTTAAGGCTTCATCATCTCCATATACGGCACATAACTTCTTTTGTGCTTGCGATGCGTTCTTGCCTTTTCGGAAGTAATACAACAAAATGTGTCGGAAGTGCACGTCCTGTTTTTCCATTTTTAAATTGGGATAAAAACAAAATTAAAGAACTAATCGATATAATTTTTTTACTAATTAAAAGTAAAAGTCCACACAGTAAGAAAAAAATATAGGTTAGATGCTCTGACCACGTTAACAAAACAAAAGAAAGTGTAGAGTGAATCTATCGACAAAAGCGGCAATGACTTAGTTGCCAACCCAATATTAAAATATAAACGTCTGTCGCATGATTGATGGAATTCGATTTCTAAACAGACATTGACGACACGATCGTGGCATACGTCTACTCGACCTTCTATGTCAGAGACACAGTGATACGAAATATTGTGTCGCAAGTTAATCATGCAAAGAAAATTATATATGTTGAAACCAGTTGAAATTCCTCTTACTTGTCGCATCGTTTAATGTCAACATTGCTCAATATTTTTTCTTTCTCAAGCTGTATGATTAAAACAAAAAAAAAAAAAAAAAAAAAAAAATTTACATTTTCCACGCTCAAAAACATTCGCGTTTCATTGTGCTGAAAAGTATTGCGCGTGATAAGAAGCTTACGTAATCTGTTAAAATAAAACAAGAGCCGAAAAAAAAAAGTTTACACAATTCGTAAAAAGAAACAAAACATTCATGCCCTCTGTAGCAAAAAGTGTATTCAAGTCGAAGAACGTGATCGGGAAGTGGTCCCATGAAAAAGCGACCGTGTTGTTATCTACCAGAGACAGCGATAAATACAGAGCCGATCGAGGAGGAGCCAACCAAGGCTGGTAGTATCGCCGTGATCGTCTCGTTGTAGACGCGATCGCGCGTGTGGTCAAACGATATATAAAAACGAAAGGGGATCTTACCGATCGAGTCGTAACCGTATCGACGCTTCGCGGATGAAACATACCGGTCAGAGCTGCGGGATCTTACGGGTCGATTAGGAAATCCCGATCGCGTCTGCCGCGTTCTCAGTGAAGGTAAACGTTTCGTTTGCGTACAGTTTTCGTCTATTTGGCGCGTCGTTTTCTTTCTCTACGTCTCGTCTTTGGTCGCTACTCTTGGTGTAAACGGGAATTGTGGACCGTTTCACCGAGTTAGCCGCGTCCGTGTGGTGCGGGTTCGTGTGCGACTGTGCGCGACTGTGTGCGAGTCTTCCTGTACGGCGTAGAGCGCGCATGGTGCTCGTCCCTCGTCGCAGAGCAACGATATGACGATGGAGCATGAGAACGACACAAGGGTGAGGTTAAGGAGAGCGAAAAGCGTGACGCGGGCCGAGGAGATCCAGAAGGCCGAAATGCTGGCACGTAGGTCGCAGCCGGACAAACCGTGAGTCTTGTTTTTTCATCGTACAACACACGACATCGTAAACACGCTCCGTTTTTATTCGCTGGCGCTCGAGCGTGAGAGACGAGAGCCTGAAACAGTGGCTCTGAAAATACTCTGGCTTGGTTACGGTTCGCGCATGCACTCGATCGTTTCCTCTTCAACGATCGTTGGGAACTGTCGGTAAAGGAGAGTCGTTGAAAAGACGACGACCGTCGTCGGTTACACGAAAATTTTCAGGTCCCCTCGAGCTACTCCAACGTAACAGATGATTTCGGCGAGCAACACGCATGCGTCGTTCGCTGTAGATCGAGCGCAACTGTGAACTCCGGCGATCCCCCTCTTTCGAACGGTGCATTCCTTTTCTCGTTTTAGCTCACGCCGCTCCGCACCGTTCTGTCGCCCGTCATAATCGATGCGGAGGTCAGTCGGTAGTGCGGCACGCGTACATTTCCTACAGCTCGTTTCACAACACCTTCCACGTCCTCGTTTAATGAACCTTCGCTCGCTATAGGTGACCCGGGACGACGATCGGGTTAACGGTACGACATCCCTTTTATTTTATCGCGATCTTTACACTCGCAGCAAAATCGAACAATGTTTCTTGGAATTCTTACGGGGGGGGGGGGAGGAACGAACAGTCGGATTAGGAGCAATGAAACTTTTTTCGGTATTGATTGAAACGTTACATTTTTATGGACGAGCGATGCGTCGACTGGACACTTTTGAACTTGGATTTGTAACTCGAGTCTTGTAAGTTTCTCTCGCTCGATGTATTTCACAGATACTCGAACAGTCGTCGAGTTGAGATTTCATTATTTAGATAGAGTTGTTTGGAACAAGGTTACGCATGATTCACGTAATGTCGTAGCGTCCAATCGTCTGATAGGCGCGCTGGCGAGCGTCACCGCACTTTGGTGTTTGAGTCCGGCTGTAGATATCACTTCGTAGAAACGTAGAAACGCGCAGTGGTAGATTAAATATATAGAAATGGAGGGGAAATCTTTGTTTGCAAATCGCACGCATCTTGATGGATTTAACCCGTTGAAAGTTGGGCAAGCCAAATATCGGTTTTGGGAAGGTGGTGAAACTAAACGCAGCAGTCGTATCGCGGATAATTTCAAAGACAAAGCTGGAGGTGAGAATAAGTGGTCGAAAGTAGTTCGTTTGGTAGAACGGACACGGAGGACAGACAATTGAATGTAGCCTCGAGTGCACGTCGCGGAAATGAAAACTTTCTTAACGAGCCGTTCGCCCCTTCTAATGGAACAGCACGTCAAGAAAACACGGCTAGATAATTCGTTCGCCAACTATGGCATAATTATTGAGTTTCGCTCTCCCTAAGGTGGTGTATAGCATCGCTCCCCGTTCCTTTGCAACGGGGAAACTTATCTCGATACGAGGTTCGCGATAACCGACAGTGATACTCTAGCCTCACGCCCGAAAACAATGGGTACCTCGGCTGAAGCTTCATTTAAAGTTCAAGCAAAATGAATGACAATTAGCTGTACCAACTTCGCGATCAATAAGACCTTGTTAGACGCCTGGAATAAGTAACGAAACGCGCCGTTTCCGGGCGCGTTAATCAATCAATTCACCCGGACAATACGCACATTTTTCCCTGTTTCTTCGACTTTATGATAAATCAAACTTTTCTCGATCCACGTCGCGTGAATCTTAATTGCGCGTCAATGTCTCGGCCGTTCGTTCCTCGCGTTTTAACAAATTGAAGGAAACGTCGAAGTGACGTTTAGTTAATTCTTTTCCCGACGTAACGCGGAAATGATTGGACGACGTAAGAAACGCCTCTTACTCTCTGACAATTTCTCAGAAAAATTTCATAGAAAAACACGTTCGAATTCGACGTGTTTAAATATGCTACCTGCCTCTGTAAATGTTTCTCTCTCTAATGTATTTTGCACGCAACCGTTGAGACTTAAATATGCAATTGTAAGTCATTCTGCACGTGTCATAGATTGCAAGAGAAACGCAGAGTATTCCGATGGCGGTAGAAAGTCGTTAATAATCCTGAAATAATGCTCGCTTTTCTTTGCTCCGAAGATTGTACGTACACGGAATTCTATCATGTTTAGCCGATAACGTTGTTGGTTTATGCACTGAATTGTCTTGAGATATATTTGCACGCTATTAGATTAGACTGCGCTGATATATAAATAGCAGTATATCAGGCTTAATCGTGGCTCGCTTCGGCTACACAAACGGAAAGTTGTCTGTGTGCAAGCTTGATAGTATTTTATTGCAAAGAGCAGAAGAGAATTAACATAGACGCGTAAATTCTGCTACAACATTTCCCGTTTTCCACTTGAAGAATTAGTATTAATATCCGCGCAATGAATTACGTTTTTTCTTCTCACGACAAATTTACTTAAATTTACGTAAATTTGTCGTATTATGTAAATCACGTTCTTGTCGTCAATTCACACAACGATAACACCACCAATTCTCCAGACCGTAAAGACTTTATAATACCATTTTACCAACACAGCGAATTTTCGAGTACAACGGTCTAAACTGCTTCAATAAGCATCAAACAGAGAGATTATTGACACGTAGTTGAAACGGCGATACAGCCCTCGTTTGATGTCAAACGTTACGGTGTTGTGTGGTAGAACGTAGTCGGAAACGGATTCTATTAATTAACTAATCAAACGCTCAAAAACCGCGCTCGATCGGGTCACACAGAATCACCGTGCGCTTTGGATAATGCGAATCGGTACAACAACGGTGTATTGCGTATTCTCTTTGTTACAATTACAGAATAATTCTCATAGGCGCGCTTGGAACAAACCGCACACCTCTGTTCGCTGTAATTAACAACCTCTTGTCCCCTCTTGTTTCTACGCGAGAAACTTCTCGTAATTAATCGTTTTTCTCGTTTTTCTTTCTTGCTCCTTTCATCGAGCTCTCGATTCGATCGACAACAACATCATTCGTATCTAAGAGTTAATTACGCAACTAACTGCGTAGCTTCGCAGTTCAAGACTGAACGATTGAATTTTTCAATAAAAACAGTTGGAATTAATGGCAATTCTTTTTTCTAGATTCCGCGAGCGCCTTACAACGTACAATTCGTTTCGGTGATCGTTCTTCTTTTCTTTTCTTGGAGCTTTTTTTTTTCCGTAACATCTTCACAAATCTCTGACGAGGTTGATACGGCAGGATGGATGGCCGGATGGACGTTTGCTTTAGCGTACTCTTAATTAAAATGTTAATTTCAGTGACGAAAGTGGCGGAACCGTAACCGTGCGGCGATAGGGAGAAGGGGTAACCGAGATATATCGCGGAAATACTTTCGCGAATTCGTACGAGCGAGCAATCAAGTATCATAAATTCATGATCGGTTTACGGTGCGTATATCCAATTCAAAACGTAGATTCCGCGACCTGCCGCGTTTCTGCAATCGGAATCGCTAATCAAAGAATCGTCGAGCGTTCGTGAAAGTAGCGAGGGAAAGCTAACTCGCGTTAATATTTCTCCGTAAACAAAAAGGGTGGTAGGTCGAGCGGCTGGAGGAGCCGGAGTAGTAGGCAAATTCCATTTGTTCAGATTTATGAAGTTTCGTGAGCGCGCGCGTGCGTGCGGCTTTAATGTCTATCCGCCGTGGGGAGGAAAGAGAAAAAAAAGAAAGAAATTTAATCAAGTCCACCGTCTAATCGAGCGCACGATCAAAAATTAACGCGCTGAAAACCGGGATTAAATCTGGAGGAGCGTTACGAGAAAAAGAAAATTCGAAAAAGACGTACTTCGTAAGACGTTGGAATCTTGGAGAGGACGCGAAAGGATCCGGGAAAAGCGGGACGGATGTTGCGAGCAATAACATTTTTTTCGCGAAAAAAGAGAAAATTGAGGGGGTGGGGGGAGAAAGAAATAAACGTAGTCACTTGGCGGAGTGGTCATTTCGTGCAAGGAGACGTTAATTAGCGAGACGAGACAAACACTGGCGAGGGTTGATGATGCCAGGGGCGCTTTATTTCAGAACACATCCTTCCGGCAAGCTCTGTTTTATTAGCGAGAGGTCAGTTAGCGAAAAAACAGCGAAATCCTCTCTTCCCTCTTTGACATGCTATAATGATCTGCAAACAAAAGTCTCCTTTCTTTCTCTCTCTCTCTCTCTCGCTCTCTCTCTCTTCCTTCTTCTCCGCTCCCCATGAAGGAACACCTTTCTCTACCTTTAGTTGTTTCTTCTCCCCGTCTTCGCACCCCTCCGCTTTCTTGCTTCGGGATCGTCCATTATGCCGGAGAATCAGAGATGGCACACCACTTCTCCGTCTCTTAAACAAACGAACCCTACTGTATTTACCCGTTCCGTGTTTGCCAGATACTTCTTGTTTTCGCCAACTTTGCAATTAGGCGCGAGCGCGTCTGGGTTCGTTGGACGCGGTGAATATCGAATGATCTACCCCTTTGGTCGAAGGAATTCACACGGAAAGCTATGTCTGGCTTGCACGATCTTTCAATTCCAGATTGATTTTAAAGTTTCCGTTTGCACGATCCTTCGATGCGAACATCCTGCTCGCGTGTGTTTACTTCCAAATTGAATCTCGACAACTTCCGTTTTGATGGCAGAAATTGCAGTCCGTTCGTGAAACATTCGCCGAACGATTCGATTTATTTCGATAAATTTTCGTTATTCGCGGTACGTAATTGCACGTTAATGATAATGATTAAACGGCGAGAAACATGTCGTTAACATCCGGTAAAAATATTTCCCAATATTTCCTCCTCCGTTTGCACCTTTGAAATAAAGGACAATGATCGTTCGGTAATACGAAGTTGAACTACCATATCCCAGTTATTTTTCTTTCGTCATTTTCTTTTTTTTTTTTTCTCCCACGTATCGATCCTTTCTCTCCAGCGTTGTCAGTCCGTTCTTGCGATCTATCCCTCTGCCATGGACCTTGTTTCTACAGCGTGCCAATATTTCCACAGTGCTTCCAACAGTGCCGGACTTCTCTCACCCAATCCCCAGGCTTGATATTCGCATCGCTAATAACCTCGCGCGATGTGCACGAGGCGTTTTATACGAGGGAGCGGAAGTACGGGAGCAGAAAGAGAGCAGATTGGTGATTATTTCGCGGACCTTCTTCCGCGTCCCCTCCCCACCCACCTCGTACGTACATACGTCTGTACACGCGAATAATCATCCGACGTTACGGTATTGAACGACCCGCCAAGAGAATGCGCAAGATTTTCCTCGAGGATTTTAATTTGCCGCTCATGCACATTCATCATCACCATCCCCAGGCTTCGTATCATTATCACGGTGCTCCTCGTTGTTCGTGCAAACACCTCCTTCTCGTAGCTTCGAGCGTCAGGTGTTCAAAAAGTACACCACTACTTAGCAACGCTCGGATCTTTTCATTTTCGAAATTTCTCTCCGCGCTGTTTTCTTTTTCTTTTCTTTTCTTTTCTTTTCTTTTTTTCTTCTTTTTCTTCTCCAGAGAAGTACAAATGTTTTATTCGTTTTTGTCGTTCCACCGCGGTTGTTTCGACGCCTGATTGTTTCTTTTTCCTTTTTTTTTGTTTTTTGTTTCCTATTTTTTTTCAAGGTTTTTAATCTTCGGCATCGGACGACTGGACGACGCGCTACCGTTTCGGCTGACGCGACTTCGAAACGAATGAGGATTAACGGTATTGTGCTGTCAATCCGGCCGTCGTTTTCTAGTTTCCTCTTGTCCCCCGCCCCCCTCATCACCCTTTTCATCGCGCGGTTCTTTTCTTTCGCGGAAGATTGCGGCGTTGGTGTCGAATCTCGCGCGTGAAATCAGCCGGTAGAACAATGGAAAGCGATTACGTCGACGAAAAGGGACTGAACGAGCATTGCTGGATTAGGCGCGAAGACGATTGCGTTTTTCTTTTTATGCCGGATCGGATGTTGCACCGCGCGACCCACGCCCTCAGTCGCGGTTTATTTCTGGTGTTCGTTCATTCGCGGCGGAATCTTCTTCGTTGGAAATAGCTAGAAAAGGTCAGGTCGAACGAGTCGAATTTCGTTAGATTTGAAATGGCATTTCATTACTCTCCAAACGATAGGTCGGAAATATTACGTCATTTTCAAATTGAAAATTGAATAAAAATTGGACGCCGGAATTTGTTCGTTGAGGTCGTGATTCAGCGGAGAAAATACTCGTCGTTAGAGCTTCGACACTTCTAATTCGACTTTCCCCTCCTTCCCACTTTGAACGTGGATCTCGGTTTTCAACGAGAAGGCTTCCCTTACAACAGGTGAGAGGGAATCTTGATGAACCTCGAGGATCGTGAACAGAAGGAATGCAACGGCGAAAGTTAGGGTGGATGTCGCGCGGTGAAAGGCTGAGGATGGGGGGGGGGAAGGGGCGGTGGACAATAAAACAGGGAGGCAGACAGACCGACAGACAGGGAGCGAGAAAGACGGAACGGTGGTGGTGGTTCTGGTAATCGATTCTGGTGTGCTTGCAACTTGCGAGAAGAATAGGACGGAGAGAAAGTCGAAAGAAAGACGAGGCGAACGGAAACCGGGCTATAGGAAGAAGACCTGTTTAAAGCGCCATTTAATTTTCCTTCATGAATCATTTAGAGTATTCTTCCATCCTTTGCTGTTCTTGCTGTTGCCTGTTCTCCTCCGCCGTTCCCAATTCGCCCGATGGCGGCTGCCTGAGCGGCAAGTTTTCCCTCCTCATTACACGGGTAATATATGTATATCCGTCTATCGTTTAAATATTCACGAGGGTTCCGGTGTCAGGAAGATTCGCGAGGCAGATACGGGAACCCTATGAACCTACTGCCCCTTTCTGCCATTCTACGCTCTTCCTTTGCGTCTCGTTCCTTTTTTCACCCATCCTCCTCTCATCTTCGTGTCCCTCCTCCTCCTCCTCCACCCGTTGTATGTACAACGGCTTCCCTGCTTCCACGTCAGCCACCGGAGGCTGACTTGAGATTCGAGAAACAGCCAAGGGGGATGAGAGAGAGAAGCGGCGAGTGCCGTCCTCGCTTTTGTGGCTCCTCGCCTTTTCCCCTCTTTTTTCCTCGCTCGCGTCTCGCGATCGTATTGTAAGTGTTGCGTACCAGTTTTTGGGGAGATGACGTAGTCTCTTTTGGATCGATGCTGGTTCATTCGTAGTCGACGAGGAGACGAAGGTACAAAACTCTCGAAGGTTAAACTTTGATCGAAAGATATTTCACGGACATCGAAAATGATCAAATGATCACTCGGAGGAACTTTGAAACTCGCTGATATAGATGCTAGAATTTTTTCATCATTTTAAAATGATTCTATATAGTTGATCTGGCGTTGGTCGATGCATCGGCATTATTTCCAAATTCGGAAAGATCTTCTTATCGAATCATTACCTTACCAGAATTGCCCTACGACCGGCAGACGATCTTTTGGCATTCTTTCAATTCCGGCCGTATAATGGAGACGGCAACGTTGACAGCGCGTAATATACTTTTCATGGACTTGCACGGTTTAGACGTTGGACGGTCGTTGGACTCTGTTCCTTATCGCGAAGCGAATTACGAACCGCCAGATAACCATGATTTGGGTCGCGACGTGTGTCTCTCGGTATAATGGCACTTACGTTCGCGTTAACTTTACGATTCGCTGTGCGTCAGATATGGATTTCGATGCGTGCAAAATGTGCGCATGATTCACCGGGCAATAAAACATTGCCGGCGCACGCTTCGCTTGCCGAATATTAATTACACGGATAGAGCTACAATTATTCAGATTGGCAGTGCGTGGCCGTGATGAAGCACGCCACGATTCGTTATCAACAAATGGAAACTAAAGAGTCGAAACGATGTACAGCGATGAGCAAAATTGAATCCACGCGTGCAATCTGAACATAAATAATATTTTACCGAGTATTTTTACGTGGAATACACAAAAAGCGAAACAGCGTGTTTTGCAGGATGTTTTAGTTGCCGGAAAAAATTTTACGACCTGTTATTATCGACAGTCTCGTAAACGTAAACAGTTCGCGGAATCAGCTTCGCGCCGCGATTAATTTAAATGAAAAACTATCGGTACTTTAGACCGATGATCATGTAACACTCTACTTCGTTTTTTTTTACGATTCGAGCATCATCCAACAAATGGGAAAAAAAATTACACGTATATAAAAACACTGGAAAATTTTATTTATGACTAAATCCATCACCGTCTCGAAGATTGAAGTTTCCCCTCTGCAACGACTCCTTGAAACTTGCTGTACGATTCTTTCTCGTCATTTTATCGAACTTTGAATTCCCCTGTTAGGGTAAACGACAAAAATTCAAGAAATCCCAACGTTTTGTCATTTAACCTTAACGTTCAAAGTTCGATAAAATGGCAAAAAAATAATAACCGTACAGCAAGTTATGAAAGATCGTCGCAAAGGGGAAATTTCAATTTTCAAAACCATAGGTAGATTCGAGTCGCGAAGAGAATTTTTTAACATTTTCACAGATGTTTGAGTTTTTACAATTTTCTTGTTTTCCCACTCGCTTTACACGATGTGAAAAACATTTTTAGAAAAAGCTTGAAACGGTTAAAGTGGAAACTTTACGCTTTAAAATGAAAAGTACACTGTTACACGATTTTCTCTTGATTTTTCATCGTTGCGCGTTCAGTTATGCGCTTCACCGTATAATTATCGACCGCTCAGACTGTAAAAATCCTTTCAGATTGAATTATGTGGGTATTATTACTCGGATCGTTGTTTCGACGCAACGTGCAAAAATACGCTACTGATTTTTATGTTGTTTCGTGCCAGCGGAATGCACGGATTATTTCTTTCCCTTTCCATTCCGTGTTTTTACATTCTCACGCAACCGCGAATGGGAGAGTTTTTCCACGTCGACTCTTCTCTGACGCGAGAAACAACGATCATTTGTAAATTGTACAGTGGTTCCAATAACGTCGACATCGGAAACTTGAAAATTTTACGTGCTTCCTTTTAAATGTCTGATGGCGTGCTAACCTACGTAACGTAGGATAGAGGGAACTTTTAAATTGTAACGCGACTCTCGGTATCTCATAAAATTTGCCTCAGCGCAAGGATACAATTCAATTGATTCGATCGCACGAAACGTTACGATTTTTTCGATTATCCACTGCACTTTTTGCAAGTGTCACTTTCGATTCTTCATTTTCTGAAATTTTCATCGTACGTTTGTCATTGATTTTTTCTCTTTAAACGTTCAACGACGCGTCCGTGCAATCTGTTACTTTCAAATGAAAAACTAACACGGGCGCGTGAATAAATTTCACATGACGCCATTCCACAAATTGTGCACTTTCATAAAAATTGAACCACGTTTCCGCGTTACAACGAGCGAAAGGTGTCTTCCGTTGTTGAACGCCCGAGAGTTTTTCACCTCGTTTTACGACATCAATAATAATCGAGGGGATTATAACACGCGCCATCGAGAGGTCGCGTTGAAAACTGCCGGGTCGCAAACTCCCTTGCGTTACGAGCGAACCTTTTCTTTTTTTCTTTCTTTCTTTCTTTCTTTCTTTCTTTCTTTTTCGCGTGTAGCATACGTCTAGACGCGAAGAAGACCGACAAGACTAGTTTCCTTTTTGCACCGAGGAACAGAGATGCCGGTCCAAGAGCAGCATACCGAGTATCCGAACTTTGAGAAGTAGACGGTAACTTGTACCTTCACGTCAGATCACGGGGTGGATCTCACCCTCGAGCCTCGCGAAAATACACCGTTTCTGACTGACATCACGATTCCACGCTCTGAGATATTCTCCTTTCTCTCGCGCGAACGACGGGAGGAATTTTATGAAACGAAGGCTCGCTCGGGATCGTTTTAATTACAAAGGAATTCCTCCGACAGAGAGATTCTTTCGAGACGTCGAGTTGTTAAAAATTCTTTTCTGCGCAGGTGCGTGTACAACGACTCGTTTCTAATTGTAAGTTTCTCGAAAGATATATTTCTTTTCTTTTTTTTTTTTTTTTTCATATATATTAAGATCAACTTTCGTGAATATTAAACAATGGCGATCATCGTGCGCGTTTACACCGAATTAAAGGACGTTGTAACAGTTGTTGGACTACTTAAGATCTCAACTCACGAAACGGGTACAAGTCCCTGTTGTACGAGCCGTACTGCATGCAAGTACTCGAAAGATCGTTTACGCGTTTATTGCTCTGGCCCTGTTGTTTCTGGGCAAGTTGGCCGCGACACTTCGGACACCCAGTACAGTAGCACTCATGCATATGGAAGTTCTCGGTGACACGTCTGCATCCTGCCATGTAGGCCGTGGCCAGTATCAGAAGTGTGAGATAGCTCTTCCTGTGCTCGGCTCTCCGGCCGAGCCTGCTGGCTTTATCGCGGCTCTATTAATTACCACGATCTGCCATAAATTCAGAGTAATAGTTGGGATTTACTCGAGACAGCGGCCAGGTTAAACGATCACATTAAATGCACATAGTTGTAGGGAATAAGGGACTCGCGTGTCAGGTAATTACGAGAAACAAACGGCGGCAGTATTTCAGAAAAGGCTTCCCTTCGTTTCTCTTTAATCTTTCGTAGCTTTGCCTTCGTAGCGTTACCTTCTTCACGGCGGACAACTTCTTCCCGCCCCGCTCTGTTCCGTCACCCGCGTCGTCGCGTTTCTTGTACGTTATCACTGAAAGTGATGTTAGCGGGGCCTCTTCAGGTGCAACGCTGATGCAACGAAAATTAGCGATTGGTTGATTTGGGTCACGTGATTCGTGAGGGGGCGTGGGGTAGACCTCGAGTAGGAGTGGCGTTGTCTGGTACTGAGTTTTATGGCAAAAAAGTCGTCGGAACAGTTGCTTTTGGGCTTTTCAGCGAGACGAATAGTACTGGGGTACAAGTCGTGCAGTTTTTTCCACCCCATGTTGTATTGTTCCGCCGAGACGGTGGTGGATTTAACGTCCAGGGGGATAGAACTCTCTCCGATCGAGTTGCTGCTCGTAGGATCTTCCCTTGTAAATACTCGCGTCTCGTGGCTTCCTGCGATAGCGACTTAGAAGCCGTTCCAGTTTCAACCTTAATCACGCTCCGACGTGGTTAAAAACCAGCGTGGAACTTGGCCGAAGAATGGGGGACCAGGCTTGAAGTTTAAACGGCTGATACCAGTCTTCCCTTCTTTCGCTGCCCGAGAGATCCATTCGCGATCCAACACACGGAAGAAGAGAGACGATACTATGTGGATATTCCACTTTTAAGCAACGCCGTGAACATCTCGCGCTTTGTTTCGTCTACCTAAATTCTCACACTCAGGCAAGCGCGTCTTATCCGGAGAGGGAACAAGGGTTTCCCTCGAACGCTTTATGCTTCGAGACAAAACGCTTTTGAAAAGTTTACACGATGGTCCTTGTCAGCCCTTGTCGTGCGCCCAGTCACGAAGGGATGATACCGGTAGTCCGTGGAAGCCGATTACTCAGGTTCACCCGGTGTATTATCCGAGCGCGAGAGATACCCAAGACGAGTGGCTTTTGTATTCGCTGTTCGCCGCGTGATTGTACGTGCTATTGAAATTTCATAAGATGGAGAATCGACGTATTGTCAACGTTGTCCGCCTAATAGACATAGTAGATGTCGCGAGCGAGAGGAAATCTCCAACGCCCCGAGCGTTTGCCGCACGGGCAGATGCTAGCCAGCTAGGTAGCGATACTCCTCCATTCCGAAGATGCAAAAGTAAAACTGTGTACTTCGTACGTCTTTGTCTGACGCGGCCTGTCCATTTCTACTGGCGTCGTCGCGGATCGTGTATATTTGTCGAGAAAGAGGGATCAAGGATAGAACAAGAAAAAAAAAAAAAAAAAAAGAAAAAAGGATGAAACGATCGAGTGGTTAGGGAGGATAGAAGGAAATAAGAGAAGCTTGAGCAAATGTTTTCAATACGTTGCATAAATCGCGTGTTCCTTCGCAAATTGAAATGGGAATGCATATAACCGTACGGGTATGGAAGCAGCTTTATTGTTCCATTCTTATATTTCAGCGATGTTTCCACAGTACCTCTTCTTCGCTTTTATATCCTCGCGGGTCAGAGGAATACGATATCGATCTCGTACGGGGAATTTCTTTTAACCCAGACCGTTCTTTTTCCTTACAGATGTCATCGTCCCAGAGATAGCCTGTTCTCCTGGAGCTCGGGCTTCGACAACTTCACGGGATTCGTCAACTGGGGCTTCCTGTTGTTGGGCATCGGCGGAATCCGATTGCTCCTCGAAAATTTCATAAAGTGAGTGTGTATCGGGAATCTTGATAAAACCGCTACCCCGCGCAAATGCGGCGTCCTCGCGGACGGACACGTGATTGGATTCGTTGAGAGTTAGCCTCGGATTCGTGGGTATGGCCGGACGCGGGTATGCTGCCCTTCAACGTCGCGCAGACGGGTAATTTATAGGATTTGCGATCGATAAAGGAAGCAAGAGGAAGAAGAGGGTGGGAGGATCCTCGAAAATCTCGACGTTCGATTATTTGTAGTAATTTAGCCGGGGCGGGTAGCGGAGCGCGCTATAATTTATCAAAGAAACCAGTGTCATCTCGTGACACTGATGTCTTTATCCCGTTGTAAAAGATGTGTCCGAACGCTCGAACGTTCGATACGTCCCCCGAGGTATTTTTTCGAATGTGCGCGCGAGATGGGTTATCGAGACGTATATCTCTCGATCATACGACTGGTCAAGGGATGTAGCTTGAAAAACACGATGGAAAGCCCCTAAATGCGACCGGTTTTGCTCGGAGCCTCGAATAATACCATAAAGGGGGGGGGGGAGGGGGATACCCCAGAAAACGACAACTTCATCAACCTGTCACTGGGAGGACCGCAGAGAAAAAAGCAAAAAAAAAAAAATAAATTCTGCGAAAAGGGAGAGATATCGAGTGAAATTTTAATTAAACTGCGCGATAGTTTTGAACGGCGAATAAATTTCGATTGATCAACGATAAAATTTGGCTGATGAACGACCCTGAAATCTGAGACGCGGGCGTTGGAGAAATTCTTCCAAGACTTTTCTTTTTTTCTTTCCTTTTTTTTTCTTTTTTTGCACGTGAAATTCGCGCGGGATGGTAAAAATAAAAAAAAAAAAGAAAGGGATCAATCAAGCCGGCAGTGAAAAATGAGATTTCCCTTGTCGTTCGAACACAATGTAGAATTCCTGGCTGGACCTATCGACGTCGTTCTCGCTGGGAATCAAAGTCACCGTGACAGTCTAATCTATTTCGATAACTACGTCATTATCGGCGGCCTCGATAAGACCCTCGCGCCGATTATAAAGGTTATTATCAGAGATACGCGTAGCGGCGCGTTAATTAACAAGGCAAAAGCACGAATATAACTCAGTCTTGCTAATGTGTCAATAACATTGCCATTAAATGCATTTCTAAATTCCACGTAAATTCGTCTATTTATGAGCCGGTTGAATTTCAATTGAACTGTCCGATCGATTTTCGCGAAACTCGGTCGGTCGTACTTTCCGAATTATAGATACTCGCCGTGGGACTGTCTAAATGTTAATTAATTTACGAACGACGTAATGAAGGCGATCCCCACGCTGTGCCGTAAAGATCGATCAAAATTAACAACGTGTTGCCAGTTTGGTATCGAACGGAAGATTTCGCGCGAGAGAGAGAGAGACAGCTCTCCCCCTCTCTTTTACCAATTTTCTGGCCGTTGAACGGAGAAGGGCAAAGTACAAGCTCGGGCCATGAATAATTTCAACGAGATTTTTATCGCTATTGTAAACTCTGGGCCACGGGTCTGCCAGCTCCTGGGAGCGCGTAACAGAAATTTATCACGCTCGTTAAGCGTGGAAAAACTTTCGAAAGAAACTTTCCCGACGTAATTGCTCGAGCCAGTCTCGAAGCATTTTCTAAAACAGACGCTGCTGCAGAATCGCTCGAAGACTTTCGTCGAACGTACGGAACAAATGATTCCACGCGTGACTGGCAATGAGAATTTCCCTTCGGGGCGATCGGCGCGATTGAGCAAATTATTCTTTGATCGTGCAACTCACCTCGACACCGTCCCGCTGTTTCTCGAAATGGCTGAGAGAAGCGCGCGGACGCCCTTTCGACTCTCCCTCTTCCAACGGGAAATTTAATTACGGGAAGCTGCGTTGGCGCGAAGATTGTTGTAACGAGAACATTCAGGATTGCGTTTGAAAGTGTAAATTCGGGAAAAAAAAAGAGAGAGGGAAGCAATTGAGCCGGAAAGTTGTTGCACGGCTCCTCTTTCAAGAATTACCATCTATTTAAAAGTCCGAAGAGAGGAAGAGAGAGGAAGAGAGAGAGAGAGAGAGAGAGACTTGCCTAGGAAAATATCGAAATAGCTTCAAGTTTAATTTTACTCGATTCGAAAGCTTGGCTAGCCTCATCAGTGGATCACAGTAAATTAGATCCAGGGCCAGATGCTTCCGTTATTTGCTTCCGCAAAGAGAAACGCAGATGTTGAGAAATATCCCTTGGTAACAACTACGAAGAACCTGCGTAATAACTAGATTATTTTGAATACACCTCGTCCGGCACTTTACATCCGGCGAGAGAGGAAAAGAGAGAGAGAGAGAGAAAGAGAGCTGCGCGTTTCCTTAATTTCACCTTGTTCCGTGATAATTGAATTCGTAAGAAATCTGTCGGGGCGGCGGCGAGCGGATACAAGAAAAAGCGTTCGTTTGTCGAGCCGGGAGAATAGGAACGAAGCAAGCAACGCGATTTCACGGCGATCGAGATTAATCGACGCGGAGAAACGTCGAGACGGAGGTGGACGGAGGTTGAAAGAGACACGGCAATAAGAAAGTGGGAGGACGTTTCTCTCTTGCGAAGTGAAAAAAAGTACGAGGGAAACTCAATTAATCGGGACTCTCGGCAAAGGACTCCGACTCTATCGATAAAAGTCCGTGGAAAGGTTTGGAGATAGAGAGACAGAGGTATCGAAGTTTCTCCTCCCCTCCCCCTCCCCCTGCCCTCACCTTGTCCCTTCTCGTAGCGGCGTTCGAGAAACTTTTTGAAAGGTCCGCGATCTGGTCATAATTTATGCACTTAAACTGGAACTGTACGAAGCCCCTGTGCGATTCTTAATGGCTCGAATTCACGGGGACGCGATTCGTGAAACCGTGGATTCGGAGGACGGAGGAGGGGAAACTCAAACGGCGGAATAAGAAGACGAAGAACGCCTTCTGTGTTTGGCATTCCTTGCGGAAATTTCTGAATTCGCAAAAGATCAAAGTAGATGTTGCGCGAAACCCATTGAACTTGTTACAGCAGAATCATCTCTCCTCCCGGAGAGAGAGAGAGAAAGAGAGAGAGAAAGAGAGAGGAAGTTTCTCTTCCTTCCTGTTCTTCGTTTTCTCGCGGACACCGAATGCGCGCGCGTATTTTTCTGCGATGTTTCAATTTTTGTCACGCCGTGAAAAAAAAAAAAAAAAAAGGCAAAAGTTGGCGATATTTATAGCACGTCGTCTGACAACAAATACCCTTGAACAACAAACGGGAAAGCAGAGATTCGCGATGCGCCGTTCGTTCCAGCCATTATTTTTTTTGAAGCTTCGGTCGGGCGAGTTTCATATTCGTAGGAACGATTACAATGTCCAGCTTTGGAAAATTTTCAACGATTCGATATCGGGTTCGTCGCGGAGGGACAGCCGGATCCGAGCGTGTCACGTTCATCCCCGTCGTTCTATTTTGCTCGCGATTTTCGCAAGGATTCACGTCATGCCGAGAAATAAAACTCGTCCACCGTTCATCCGGATTACACGAGCTATAGTCGGAGAATCCTCGAAACTGTACCGTTGCCCGGTATTACCGGGAGCGCGAAAAAATGGCATTAGTCGTTTCCGGCATCGCGATAGCTTCCGTCGAGCTCGTCGTTCCCGTGTGTGTATCGTCCGCTCGTATTCCTTCGCTCCCGCTCCCGCTCCCAGTGCGCTCTCTGCATCGATATTCCCGCGTCGTAAATCAATCATCGAAGTCTAGAGATTTCGAAACTCTCCGTTCGTTCGGAACACGCGGACTCGCGACGCTGCTACGTCGCGAGATTTATTTCGAGGAGCTTCGAGGGCCGACGTTCTCGCCCGACGTTCTCTCGCCTCCCGACGGAAGGTTCAAAGTGCGTTATCCCGCGGAAATAAGTTTACTTTAGAGTTTGGCCTAAACCTTGTCCGTGGCTTTAGGTTCAGGTTAGGTTTGTTTTAAGAGGATTTATTCAGGTTTATGGGCACGCTGGCAAGCTTCTGATCCGAAAATTGACCCGAAAAACAAAGGATCGTCGTAAGGATTGCAATTTTCCACTATACCTCGGGATATCCCCGAGATTTTACATCGAGAGTTCGCTCGCAGCGGAGCTCGTTTTCTCGTTTTATTGAATTAGAGTAGTTTCCATGCCCGTTTCGAACAATCCGATCGCGCGATTTTGCTGACAAGTCGATTACCAGTCGTCGCCAGCCACGCTTTTGAGTCTAATTGAGGATAGCGTTGTTGGATGTTTACGCCGAGTTGCATACACACATTCCGGCAACACTTTAATCCGATTAAAGATCCCGCGGCAAGGTGATTTAATTTGACAGATTGCACGGTAAACCTTTGTGCTCGTAATCGGATCGCGCCAATTACACTATGAACTTGAAATTCCATTAGATGACGGTGTGTGCTGCCGGACAAAATCCAGGTCACCGGATTACACCCCTAAAACGAGGTTTTAAATCGTATTAATGACGGCACGGCCGGCCATACAGGTCACTGATCTTTCTCGCTAGTGGTCACTCTCTGGAGAGACAGTCGAGCCTTTTTTTCTCTTTTTTCTTTCTTTTCTTTTCTTTTTTTTTTTTTTTTCTTCTTTTTTTACAGGTCGCTCGATTACACGGAACGCGCGCGCCGCAGTCTCGACTGTTTCGATCAGAGAGAAAAAATTGCTCGCCCCGGTTCACAGTTTACACGGTTTACACTGCTTTACACACGGTTTTACAACGCGCGAGAAGCGAACGTGCTCGGTTAATGTGTGTCAATGCGCCACTCCGCTCATTTATAGCTCGATTGCGTAAACTATCGAATCACCGAGCCGTGCAGGCAGAGCCACTCTCTTTAGCCACCAAAGCTGATAAAAGGTAACAGCGCGAACGTGCTCGCTGGCTGCACTTCTCCAAGATAAACCTCGCGCCCCCGCGACACCCGCGATCGCGTCATTTATCAATATTTAACGCGAGCTATTCGCGGTTACGTTTTTACACCGGAGACATTTCAACGTATTGACGTCTTTCAATCTAAAGTTCCTCCTAAAGAGGCATCATTCGAGACCCCTTTTTCTTTTCCCTCGCTCTCGCATTCCCCGCGCAGAGTCCTCCTCTGTCTAACTCGAGCCGAGCGTACCCGTTCTTTTTCTCGATCCAACCTCTCAATCCGTCTCCCTTCTGCCTGCCGGAGGATCGACGTGGAATTGGGGATTTTATCGTGACGCTTCGTGTATTAACGAACTTCGACGAGCAAAGAACGGGCGCGGATTTAACGGGTGCGCCTGGATCAGCGCGGCTATTCTCGTCCGGGGGAAAGAAATTTAATATCGTTCCCACTCGCGCCTTCGGTCGATGAATTTCGATGGCTACCCCCGATATCTCTCCCTCGAGTTTTCCCCCGTCGTCTCGCTTGCTTTACCCAGGCTTATCTGAAATAAACAACCGCCAGTCATCGTATTTTTGATAAAACCAATAAACCTTCACGCCGGAAATGTACACCACTCCGCGCCACGAAGAAGGTGGAGACAGTTGATCGAAACTTTCGCGTGTACTGTCAGTTTCACGCTCGCGCCGGAAGAAGGAAGGACGAACGCGGGGCAACCCGATGGCTAGGCTTTATCGATAGCCGGTAGATAAAGATCTCGTTCTACGACTTTCCGACAAATTTCCGTCGGTTTCGTTCGCCAGAGATATCGACTGTATTCCTTATCGAGCGTGATTTGTCGAATCGGAAGAATCGCCAAATCACTTATAAATCATGATTACATCTACTTTCTCGGCTGCGTTTATTCATGCCCGTCTATGTAGCGTCTAGCATCTGAATCTATTGCGAAAGTTATATAGTATATATATATATATATATATATATTTTCCCTTGATCTCTGATAAGTAATTCAGGCACATTGCAGCGAAAATAGCGCTCTGATGTAAATTACGTTTTCCCGTAACGAGGAACATTCGTATTAGGAAACAGATTCCCCTCCAAACAAAGGATATGCTGGAAGAAATTGATGGTTAGACTAGCAGCGAGGTGAATGGGAATTGATGAAAATGGAAGTTAACACGCTTCTAACCGTGTTCCTCTGTTGGCACGTGAATGTGTCCTTAATGACAAGTTTCGTTTTCGTGAAAGCGGAAGGTTTTCTTTGCTGCAGGTTTATTTTAAAATTCCTGCAGAGTGTCTGATGAAGATCGATTTACGCAATTTACGGAATCGCAGGATTCCATACGATGCGCAAAAAGAAAAAAAGAAAAAATAGGAGAGCGAACAAAGATGTTACGATCAGAATCAAGATATTCTTCGTCCATCGATTCCACAAAAACTTGTACCCCAGTACGATTTTGCCATAAAATTTTATTGACATGCAAACATTTGACTTTAACTCGGTACCAGACAACGCCACTCCTACTCGAGGTCTACCCCACGCCTCTTCACGAATCACGTGACCCAAATCAACCAATCGCTAATTTTCGTTGCATTAGCGTTGCACTTGAAGAGACCCGATTTTCTGGGTTATCCCCGCTAAAATCACTTTCAGTGATAATACGTACCCGGTTTCGATGTACGCGTCGTTCCTTTCGCAGCGTCGGTAAAGCGCTTTCCGATGTGCCGCTGCTTCCGCGGCTTTGAATGTTTCATTCACATAGTGGAAAGGAATTAACTCGTATTACCACGGTCAATCTCGGATAAACGGCGACGTGCATCGATTCTTCTTTTTTCTCTCTTTCTCTCTCTCTCTCTCTCCGTGGTCCGGCAAAGTGTTTAACAATTCAATCGGCGAAACTGCAGGAAGATACACGCGATATTCTAAACGAGCAGTGATTTGCCGGACGGTAATATAAGAGGATTGATGTTCCCTTTCGAATCACTTTTGACTCGCCACCGTGCGCCACGGAGCACGCACGGCAGCTATCAATTATAAACGTTTGATTTTTCTGGCTCGCTCTTCAATTATCGCGGCCTGCGTCAACGTGACTGATTGCGTTTGTGACGACAAAAAGCGGCGAGACGGAGCGGGGGCAGGGGGATGTGGAAGATGGGATGGCTGGGAACGTACGTAAAGAGAGAAAAAAAAAAAAAAAAAAAAAAAAAAAAAGGAAGGGAAAAGGGTAGCGATCGCGTACCAATAAATATCGTAGCACCGTGTCGGGCCGCGCCCACTTCAAATACTTTAATTACTTCAGCTATAAGCCTCGTTCATCATCGTTAGCCGACGCGTTCGACCTGAAGCCATTAGTGTCGGTTACCCTTTTGGCTTGATTTTTTTTTTTTTTTTCCTTCCTTCGTTAGTCGACCGCGAATGTAGTTCGTTTGTCTTCCGTGATCGCCGGCGGTCGTGTGCAACAAACGTTTCTGATGACTCGGATTGATACGATGGCGTGCGATAAATCTCGCCGATACAGAGCTATAAAAATTGGTGGCGGGGGTTGGAGCTCGATCTACTGCGAACTGGCGAGTCGTTTTTCTTTCGGGTGAAAGTATGTTTAATAGACAGTCGAACGATGATTTACAGATCGAGAGAGAGAGAGAGAGAGAGACAACCCGTTTCTCTCTCCATAATCCTCCTTTCTCCTGCGAAATTACTAGACTTCTTCTCCTCTCCTCCGTGGACATTTTTAAATTTTGAAAGCGAACACGCGTCGACGTTCATTATTTATCCGAAGAACAAAGAGATCAAGGAAACCGTGACTTTTTATCTGACCTTACCCCTCCTCGTGTTTCCTCCCTCCAGCCGTTTCCCATCTTCTTTTTTTCAAGGACCTGTGAAGAGCGTGCCGACAGACGCTATCGTTAATAACGACGCCCTTTGCTCCCAGACCCGTATCGCGATGTAGACGCTCACGCTTCACGTGACTTCGAAGGTAAAATTGCAAGGACGACAAGAGAGGGTGGGGGGATGTGATAATAACGAACGAGGTATTCCTCCTTTCGTCTCTTCTTTTCGAAGTGTTTACATGCCTTTCTCTTTTATTTTGCCGTAGGTACGGGATCAGAGTGGATCCACGGGAATGGTTACTGTTTCTCAGCGGCAAATACGAGGGTGGCCAAGAGCATCCGTCGATTCTACTCATCATCTGTAAGTCACTGCCAGCAAAGAGAGAATTCCTCGAAATGAAAGAAAGAAGCGAAAGAAATGCGAAACGCTTCGCGCGTTTGTGAAAAGAGAGATCGGACGACAAATATTAGACCAGCTGTTGCGCAAAATTATCAGAAACGCATAAATTACAGCTTAATACGCGCTGGCCAAAGTGCCTCGTAATTCTGCTCGGCGTATTTTGTTCGACTTCTTTTTTCCGAAAGCACGAGTATAGAGGCGTATTACGTTAAAGTGAGCTGCTGTAAAAAGGTAATATGTTCGCCGAGAACGCGAAGCAAAAACTGCTAATTTAAATGTAAAAGTAATTAGCGCGTGACTCGTCTGTGTGACGAGCCTCGGACGAACGTTGGACGGACGTTCTCTTCGTGCAAAGGTTAAAAAGATTTCGAAAACAACTATCGCGTAAAAGTTTTGACCGAGAGACACTTGCAAAGAAGAATTGAAACGATCGTTGTATCTGAAAATGGCCAGTATATCGACTGCGGTTCCGCGGTTCCGCGGTCCGTTCCATCCCAAACGATCGAAACTCACATCGAAAACCAGAAACGAGATCCATGTTCCATAAAGCAAGTGCCGGGTAAACAAAAATCTTCTCACCCCGCCTGTAACTCTCAAAGGCGTGTTTTAACGCGTGGCGCGTTTATTTCGACGCGTCAGTTGGAAGATACGATGGTCACGAGGGTCCCCCTGTTCCCAGATAAACTGGCCACCCGAGGCAGTGACCCTGGTTGAATTCGAATTTATCGCTAAACCGGCGACCCTTTAAACCGTCGTTTAAAGCTCGACTTAAAAGGCACGAAATTTAGCGCGGCGTAGTGGCAGCACGCGTAAATTTCGACGCTCTGGCAGGCAAGGCCCCTCTTTTGGAATTGCGAACCGCTGCCTACGCATTGTCCTTTTACTGCCGCGCGATGCACTCGGTTATCCGGCGTTTTCATTTGGAACAACGACGTTCGCTCTTGGCTGATGCTGGCGCACCGAGGTCGCGAATGTTTGGTTTCTGCCTTTGGTTTCGCCGTGGGGAAAGTCGGCTAGCTGAATCTACGCGCCAAGGGGAGAATTTTCACGACGCTCGCGACATTAAAGGGACACGCGAGGAATTTTTTTAAATCAGATACTGTTGCGAAATTGCAACTGTCGAGGATAATCCGGCATCCGCTCGATTAACAGATGTACAAGGGCTTGAAATTCTCGATCGGTTGCGGAGCGACCACCGCGCTCAGAGTCTGCAATACCAAGGTCTGGAATACCGATACAACCGAATGACCTACTAAAACCGTCCCCGTAAGTTTCACCAATTTGTCGATGGTACACAACTCTCAAGGCTAATTATTCTGGCGATTAGGCAGCGAAATTAATTTCTCCCCGGGAAACTTTCCCTTGGCCCTGTGTGCAGCGCTTTTACAAAGAACCTCCGGCGGCTGATTCTGGCGCGTGGGATGGCGTGGGCTCGATGCCTCGGGAACACCCCGTGAATATGCGTTTAAACTCTCGTTCCGCAGCTGCGCCGGCAGGTTGCACGGCCGCGTGCAAGCCTGCAGATTACACGTAGAGGGTGGTCGCAGGTACGTACGTAGAGCTGGAGAGGCTGCAACGTAACAACGGGTGGGGGAAGACGGGATCGGTAGGGTAGGGGGTGGGGGTCTGCATTATTTACACATGAGGGAAGGTAATGCTCATAGGGAACTACGGTTAATAGCTCTCATATTTTAGAATCTTCGTCGTGGCGGCCCTTCTTTCCTTCTTTCCCTGCGCAGCCTTAACATCCCCTCTCCTCTTCTTTCTTCCTCCTCCTTGCTCCTTCTTGCTCCTTCTTGCTCCTTTTTTTTTTCACAGCACGGCTCGCTCGTCGAAGCGAGTACACCCCCGCCGGTGTGTGTTGCTTCCTCCTCCTCCGTCCACGGTGAAAGGCCGTGGGGGTCTCTCGCATAATAATTTTCACGGTTCCTGTACGGCCTGGCTGCCGAGATTGCTTTTTAAACGGAGCGCCCTGCCAGGGCATCTCCCCGGGTTCGCGGCTCGCTCTTTCGCGATTAGGGGATTAATTATTCCGTGGACGTCATGAAGCGCGAATTATACCGTTTAAACGGCTGACTTTCGTGATTTATTCCGGGTTTCCAACGTTGATTAGCTACCCGTCCGACACACTTCTTTCCGCCGGGTTCCCACCTATTTTTTCGCCGGTTTTAATTAATCTTTTCGAAGTTTCGCAACAGAAGACGAAAGAAACTGACAGTTTTACGAGGTCCGGTGAATTTCCACTGCCGAGTGCCGAGTGCCGAGTGCCGAGTGCCGAGTACCGAGTGCCGCCGGCTTGCCACTCGCCATTTCTGATCCCATTTCCAACGGGAATTGTTTCGTTGATCCGACGGAATGACCGCCGTCTGATAGGCCCCGGGCAAAATGTATTTTTCATGCGCTCACGCGAAGCGTTAATTGCATACTTTACAACGGCGCGGCGGCAGCGGCGCGCGATGCAATTTCACCACGGCACTTGGCCGCGGGAATTGATGTCGAGAGGGTCATCGAGTTAAGGGACGCGTTATGACATTATTGTTAAAGTTTCGCCGGTTAGCACTCGAAATCTGCTTTTCTTCGCGCAAGGGATACCGGGATGCCGTCGAACAATCGTAAACACGTTGCGCCTTGTTTTTATTTCCCTGAAATTCGAGAAAGCATCCCCCGACCGATCGGGGAGTAGAAACGAAACGCAGACCCTCGCGCCAAGGGTATAATTGAATTTCGTTGAAGAAGAAGAAAAAAAAAGAAAAAAGAAAAGAAAAAAAGGAAAGAGAAAGAAACTTGAACACGATGGAACCGCGTCCAGGCTCGCGTGTTTCTTCCTTTCTTTTGGATTCACATATTCCGGCCGAAGAAGCTGCACAACTTGGACTGGTCGGAGCGCGGAGCGCCGAGAAGGGAAAAGAGAGAGTAGACCGAAGGGGAGAGAATAGACGCGCTTGCACGACCTTCCATCCCTTGCGTTTCTTTGCGGAGGGAACGCTGCCTCTGACCCACCTATAGCAGGCGTCCGTTTGATGGTTTTGCAAAAGTTTCGGGACGGCAAGTTCCGCGAAACTTAAAGTTAACTGTAACTCAATGCGCACGGTTCTCAAGTGACATAACGAGTTAAGAGCGAATGCGAAAGGGGTGCAACAAGCAGATGGGTTTAAACTCTCGCTGCGATCTCGCTTCTTTCGGGCCTTTGTGTAACGTTACGTACGACGCAACGGAATCTTCTTAACTTTGTCGGAAAGATATTCGGGGCGTAGGGAAGAGGGGTAGGTGGGGGGGGGGGAAAAAAATATTCGAGAGAGACTTCGCCTCAGCTCTGCTCGGATGAAAATAAACGGCAGCTCGCGGAGAAATATCAAATCTCGCAAACTCTCTTCTCCCTTTCTCCTGTTCCCTTATTTAAAGAAACCGAATCTTTTTAAAAGCAAGACTTCAGGTTCGACTCGGCGGAAAGAAACTCGCGCGCCGCTTTTCACAACCGAGAGCCTTAAATCAATCTGCCTTGAGTAAACTCCAATCAATTCCTTAAACGTTTCGAGATTTTTGCATACACTCGGCGATTCCGCTCCCGTTCCGCTTTCGTTCTCGCTAATGGATGAAACATTGCGAAGGCGTGGCGGTAGACTTGCCGGATTAAACAAAAATCAGAGAAGGACCGAGCGCGATTTAAATTAAAGCTGGAAGTGACGGTGGTCGGAACAAAGACAAATTGATATATGAAATCAATAATTCTTCCGGTGTTCGGATCCACTCGTGCGCCGCTCCGAGCCGTGTACCAGCGACCCAGATCGGCCGGCGTTATCGGGCGCAATTCGTGCGCGAAAAATCCAAGTAATTGTCACCGATATCAGCGCCACTTTCGAGCAGATTTTCGGTCGCGACCGAGGGGAATTAATGCCGTCGCATCCTGGAATACGAGTCGAATTGAAATTCACTCTCGGCCCGAGAAAGGAGGGAGGATGGAGGGAAAAATCCGCGAGAACCGGTCGTTACCCGGTGGAAAGTTACAACCGCGCGAAGCGGCCATTGAAAGAAATAATTCGACGATTTTTTTTTCCACGGCCCGATTTACCAACGGTCATAACCATCCTCCGGTTTCAACGACGGCCAGCCCGTGAAACAATCGAGAGCCCGTCCGGCAAACTTCGGCTCCGTTCTGCGCGATGTACCGGGAGCGATTCGACCGGGAGGAATCGCTTTCAAATCGAATTACGCCGGCCCGGCGGTAACTTTTCCTCGTTGATGTGGTTGCGCGGGAAGAACGGCGAGGTTGAGGCTGGAGAAGGAGGAGAGGAGAAATAAAGGAGAGGGGAACAGCTGGCACCGGGAGTTACTTACTACGGGCTGCGATCTGAGAGAGAGAGAGAGAGAGAGAGAGATGTTAAACTTTTGCCAACGTGGTTGGTAATTAACGCGGGTATGAAAAATTGCTCGACTCGGGTCGGGAAGGTAGTTGGAACAAAAGGGCGTCGAATGAAATTCCATCGCGGTGTGCGACGGAAGGGGAGATTGCCGAGGGGAGATAACCGCAACGCCGATAGTCAACGTCTGACTCTGTCAGGACGGCTGATTTTATTTCTCGGCGGCAACCGTAGAGCGCATTCGGCAATCGGACCGCGCGTCGCGTTTACGCGGTGGCTGCGGCAGTTGGGAAAAGCGAAAACGGGGAGAATCGTAGAAACGTAGATTTTCACGTAGCGCCGGGGAAATTCATGGGAAAACTGTGGTCGAGTCGTGCGCTGGAAGCAGTGCACCGGCCGTCGAAACGCGTATCCAACGTTTGAATTACTTAATCCACTGCCTATACACACACGCGCGCACGTGCACACAGAGGCCGAACTATATAATAATCGAATTAAATGCGAGATTGCGCCTGCGAAAAGCCTTTCACGCATCCACCATCCGCTTTACCGTATCCGATTTACCGTCTATCGGAGCCGACGCAGTCGGTTGAACGCACCGGTGCTTGTCAGAAACACTTGTCGACTTTGCTGCCAAGTTGCCCGACTTTCCGTCCGAGGATCGAGGTCGAAATTTCAATTATCCGCGCGGGGAATTGCAATTGTGTTTGCGAGTCGATATATTAAAGGTATTAAACCCGAGATACGTTTAATTTTTTTCTTTCTCTTTTTCCGTCTTTTGGCACGGAGAGATTCGGGGAGAGAGTGTGTTTCATTGGACTCTTTATGTTCTTCGTTAAAAGGGGGCGGGAGATGGAGGACAACACGTCCGATTCAGAAGGTGAAAAAAAGAGAAAGGAGATTTCAAAGGATTCGTAAAAACTCAATAGAGTGTTGATTCGCCAAAGTCTTTGACGGTATTTTTCACGGTCGGTTAGTTAAACACACTTTTCCGTTTTATTTAAAAACACGTTCGGTTCTCTAAATATTCAGTGATCCGAAAGACGGAATTTCCATGGACAAAGAGAGAGAGAGAGAGAGAGAGTCTTTTTTGAAGTTTGGTTGCGAACGTTCCGGACAGTTTTTGCAGCCACCGATTGTGACATTTGCGCATCAATCTGTCAAATGTTTCGACGGTTCATCGCCGTTTCATTAAGTTGTCTCTACGTGTTAATCCGGCGTCTATTGCAGGGAAAATTGAAAAACACGCGAGTAACAGCGTGTTAAGCAATGATTAAATCGCGCTCGATTTACATAATTCCGCGTAAACGAGAAAGAGAGAGAGAGAGAGAGAGAGAGAGTGAATTTGCCCCCGGTGTACGTGAGAACCCATCGAAAGTTTCGTGTCTGCGGGAACATTGCGTGTCTTCAAAGCCGATCATTTCTATGGTGTTAGCATGCGTTTAATAGCGCCGTTAAAGCGCGGGTATATTATACGTACACCTTTGCTCGTAATTCGCGCACCGCTGCAAAGGGAAGCCTTAATTAGTACTCATAATTATTCGTAATTAGCACTCGGCGCCCCGCGGTTTAGGGTGCTTGTGAAGCTCTTCTGGTTGATGGTGACGCCGCTGCTCGTAATAAAGAAAAAGAAAGAAATTGAGAGAACCGGGGGAAATGCGCCGGGCGAAGAAGGAGGAAGAAAAAGGGGAACGAGAGAGAGAGAGAGAGAAGCTACCGACTGAAAATCATTGCTTTCACTCCTCATCTCTCGAGTTCAAGCGAGTATTTATATCTCGAGCGCACCCTCTTTTTCTCGCTCTATCTCCCTCTTTCATCCTCTTCTCCCGTCTCTCTCTCTCTCTCTCTCTCTCTCTCCGCTTGGTATTTCGTTCTCTTTAGTCAAGCCTCCTTCTCCACGCTATTCTTCTTCATATATCCTTGATCCTGAACCGGGCTCGCACCATTCGAACGAAGGCTTTCGCGGGCTCATGCGACTTTAACCCTCTGCTTTGCGCGAGCCGTGCACCGAGTCGAAGATTTACGCGCGCAATTTAGAATCTCGGGCTGTGGTATCGAAACCGTGGGTATAATACACGTCGTAGTACGGGGGATCGACGATCCACGGGGGAAGAACGGGATGAGGATCTCTAGTCACCATTATTCGACACGGTGGGACCTCGCCGAGGGGTGGTGGTGGTGGTGGTGGTGGTGGTGGTGGTGGTGGTGGTGGCAACGTAATTTCCACCCCGGATTTCAAAATCTGCAACCCTTTTGTAATTTATCACGAACCGCGGAATGATAAATTGCGTTCAAATTGATAGAGTCCCCGATGCGCCTCGACGTGATTCATTTCCCTCCGAACCGGTGATTAAACGCGCTTCATATTATTAACGATATTTTGGAAATTTCGAGCGGCCCCCCGGGCAAATTCTCGCGCGCGTGCAAGAATCCTAATTAAATTCAACGACTGTCGCCGCGACTCTCTCTCGTTACCTCTCGATTTCCGACACTCTCGACACTTTTATCTCGTTCTTTTTCAAACATTTATTTATGGATGGAAATAATTTTCGCGATATTGCCAGTAAATTCTAAGCCGAAGCTCGCGAATTGCCGACAAAGAGAGACTGGCGGATGAAAATCCTTTAGCTTTTCTGCCATTCTCCGGTCTCTCTCTCTCTCTCTCTCTCTCTCTCTCTCTTTCCTTTTTTCTCCTTTTTGAAACGAAAGTTTTATTAAAAACGACGGAATGTTGCCAACTCGATGTCGGGATATAATTAAAATTTGCCTGCTCGGATTTGATCTTATCCCGTCCCGGCCATCCCCTTAGTCCCGTTGCCGACAGCTGTGCTCTCGCGCCATCTTGGTCGACGGTTTTTCACGAACCCACGTCCGTAACCAACGCCGCGGCCGGTTGTCGTCGCGTCCTCCTTCCCCCTTCCCCCTTCCCCCTCCCAACCCCTCCCCGGGACACTCGAGAAGATAGAAGAGACTTACCAAGGAAAAAGTAAAAGTCTTAATTAGCGGCTGAGATCCGAGAGGTGCTCAAGAGTGGAGGTCGATTACCCTCGAGGCTTCCAGATACCACTGCTCATCTCGTCTCTGTCTCGTCCCTTCCTCTCTCGTCGGAGAAAATAAAAGGTGGGAGAGAAAGAGACGAAGAAGGAGGAGGAAGAAAAAATAAAAAAAAAAAAAAGAAATGTTTTTCACTCGTGCTCGCTACCTTCCCGATGAATTCCCTGAAAAATTTGATCCCGTTAATGCGACGGCTGACTCGTTAGGGAGCAAACTGCCGTAGCTCATTAGGAAACTCCCGGAAGAATTTCGGGACGCCGGAGAAGCTCGCGCAAGTTCGTGCCTGGCGTTTACCACAATCGGCGGACGGCGAGGTACGCGCGGAAAGCGCAGGATTTAGGAGTTTACCTTTCGACCGCTGCGTGTATTCACCACCCTCCCCCCCCAAACCACCCGCCTCCCCCCCCCTCGAAAAATTGACGTTTAATAATCGACAATTACGAAAAAAGGGAAGAAAAAAATTTATGGAAACTAGCAACGCGATATTCGATTTACGAGCATCGATAATCGGCCTTGTATCGGGTTATTGTTTCGCGCACGGCGGAATTTTATTCAATCAGCCACGGATAAAGTGACACGGGCCGCGCGCCGTTCGCTGTCGCACTAACGCGTTTACCGTCGGGCACAATTATTCATTAAAATAACATGTCGACCTGTTATGCGAGCAGATTTTTAGCAGGGTATAAAATTTGATTTTATCACGACCATTACGCCGTGAAAATAAAACTGTCGCCACGCGGAACGGCGGGCTGTGGAGAGGGGGAGGGGGAGAGGACGTCCTCTCGCTAAATTGCAGCCGTAAACACGGTGTATCGGGGAATATGTAACCAATTTCCCGTTAGCTTCGCAACATTTAATCGGCTTCGTATCACTGTGTGTACCATCGACATATTTGACGCGTTTGTCGCGGCCTTCTACCTGTTTTTCCATCGCGACACACGCGAGCAAACTCGCGAACAAGGGATCAAAGAAACGCTACGTACGCGCCTATCAATCGAATCAATTATGCGAAACGCGACGTGAATTCGATAACTGTGCGTCGTGTAAATAACACGGAGAACGCCTCTCTTTGGAGCGTCTCTGTTCTCTCGCAAGTTATATCCCTCGAACAAGTTATTCTCGTCGTTTAATTTCTCTCGATATTTTCCTCGCTCGCGTGCGAATGCAGCAAACGCTCGACTACTTCTCCATCTCCTCCCCGTTGCCTTCGTTTCCATTCTTTCTTTTATTCTCGCACACTCGCACTCGCCGCGAAGCAAGATGAACGAAGATGCCCGGCTGTTCGTTCGCATGGAAAAAAACGGTCGTATTTCCACGGCGGAAAGAGTTCCATTAATATCTATTAGCAAGCCGTACTTCACGTTATTTGGATTTGTTCTTTCCACCGTTATCCGCGGTGTTTGTTCTTTCCATAGCGAGATCGGAAAATCGAAAGTAAAGAGGGTCCCAGCTGGAAGGGCTGGAAGGGGGGATTCGCGGGGGCTACCCGTTTCGTACCCGTTGAAATATGAGGAATCGTTTGTTCTCATTAAGCAACGGTGCAGGAGGATTGAAATGGCGATACGTCACTGCCATCCGCCGAGCCGATACGTTCCCCGAATTATCGATCCACATTCACTTCGGGTGAAATCGGTGAAATCTTCGTGCTTCGCGGAACGAATCTTCTTAAATGACAGTGCGACAAGCGGACGCGGAGTTCTTTCGACTCGCGGTTATTCGCGAACGCGAGAACAATCGACAACGGGACGTTAAATTTCACGGTTAATACTGTTTCGCTTCGATTAGACCGGATGGCGAAATATCGGCGGACGAGCGACAGTGTGAAAAATCCTGGCGTTGTGAAACAAAAGTACTTGAAACGCGGAGGATCCCGTGAATTTTGATTTTTCGAAGGCTATATTTTACAGGAATCGCGCGAAAGCTCCGCGCATCTCTCTTGGAATAATGACAGATTTTTTTTTTGCCCGCGAGTACCGAAGCGCACTCGTATAATAACTTCAGTGAATTTATCGAACGGCGAGTTTCAAAAGAAATTTATTTCCTCGAGCATTGTGCGCGCTCGCTAGGCCCGTTGCTCGATGAAATATATACCACGAGAACGCGCCATTTATTTTTTGAATGCTATTTATTTTATCAATCGACTTTCCTATAATTAACCGACTTTTTCCGACGTCTCTCTTTGGCTTAATGCGACGCATTCGACTCGTCGATCAAGTCTATTTGTCTTCGTTGGCACGTGGGGTGGCCGCACGTGCGCGTAATTCAGCACACACAGTGGAAACGCGCGTACGAGGCGGTTCGCGCGCGGGCCAGAAAAATGCTGGAAACTCGTAAAACGCGTACGAATTCAAAGAGCTCGTAATTAGTCGACGCGGGGAACACGTGTCGGTCATGGTAAAACAATCGTGGCCTCACCCTTTGCCACTTTTCCTACTCTCTCCCCCTCCCCCTCCCCCTCCCAGCCCCCCTTTTTCATTCATTCGTCGCTTTTGTCGAGGCTCGCGCGAGCGCCAGGCTCGAATTTCTTCCTTTTTCCGCGGAAAAACGTCAGGACGCCGCGTCTGTCAACGAAAAAAATGCGTTCGACGCGCGATAGTATAAAGTTGATGGCAAGCTGGGTATCTCGCGGGCGACGTGACGCGTTCGAATCGCATCCGGGGCTGAATTAAATATTGACTGCGAAAAGAATTACGCATTACGCGATCGGGCGAGCGTGTTTTCGAGCTTGGCCGTTCGATTTTCGATAAATCGGATTTTCCCCGATCCCTGCGTTCCTTTCACCCGTCGGCATCGATTCGCGAGCGTGCAGTTGATTTGAAAAATTAACGCCGCGCGATCGACGTAACCGCACGCGCAAATATTTTAATCAAACAAAAACCCGGTCTGCGTTGAAATCGAGCAATTGTTTGTTCAAAAAAATATTTAACGAAGTGTTTACCGAACCGGGCGCGTCCACGTCTGCTCTAACCGACTTTGTTAATAATGGAATGAAATAAATAGAATGGGAAGCAACGGAGAACAGATCGATCTCGATCTGCGCGCCGGACGACAATCGGAAATTGCCGAAACTTTGGCCGACGATATTATCTACACTTCTGTCCTCGTTCGCGGCGCGCTCTTTCAATTTTCAAACGTCACTTCTTTGACGTTCGTCCCCCCCCCCCCCTCGTCCCGATCCCGATGGCGTGAATTTAATCGCAAATGAGACATCACGTTTTCATCAACTTGTCCGTAAAAGGCAAGCGGAGAATCCATCCAGCTCGATGGCTGTTTTCGTTTCGTCGACAAAAGCGACTCTAATTGGTAATTGGCGATCGGTAATGTCTTTCCTGATTATCCGTTTTACGTCACCGTGGGAAAAACAGTCGAAGGGAAATCGAAATCCGCGCGATCCGACCTTTCGTTCTGCCTGTCCATTTTATATTTGACTCCTAATGTCGCGCGGGTATTATCGAATTTTCGTTGGTCGGTCGTCGTGGGTTAAGTTAAACGCGTTGTGAAACACGACGTACAGAGACATAATACCGTTTCACCGTAATTAAAACATCGCGGTTTAATTCACGGTTTCGATGTTTCTGCCGGAAGGAACGGTTCTCATTCCGCAAACGTCCTTGTGTTTGAGATTCGTGACCCGCTTGCCGCGAGGATCTTGCGGCTCTCAATTTCGCGGGCGTGCCTATCGTGCGGTTGCATCTCTTAAACTTATTTAAGTTTCGCCGTATTTTATGCGCGGGGACGGACGATACTCGGAAGAATATGAGAACGAACCGCTCGAAATGAAATCGTTACCTACCTATATCTTTGCTATCGCGCCGGTCTCGCCGTCGAATCCCGCATAATCCACCAAAGTGTTTTCGCTCGGCGAATCCCGCGGATAGCTCGGAGAATGATCGAGGAAAAAAGGACGAAGAGTAAAATTTGCAGTTTACGAGGCTTCCGAACGATGATTCGTTCATGCGTGGAATCGCATTTCCGAAGAGTTTCCCCAACTTTTCGACGTTTCAGTCGTCTGATCTCGGCTCTTTGGGTCTTCATCTACGAACAAGTTGATTACGATACGCTAATATCAAACGATGCTCTACATATTCCGTTTTTTCCTTTCTATTCTTTTTCTTATCACGTAAAAAGCTTACGACGTGATAAAAGTGAGATTGCGTGATAAAGGGTGGGCCGGGTCGCATAAAAAGCAGAATGTAGCGGAGATAAAAAATTTGGATGTTAAAAATTGCTCATATATATATCCCTTTGAATGAAACGGGAGGCACCTAGGAGATCAGTAGAACAGTCGCGGCTCATTACTGGTCAGACAACCGTGACGTAAAGCCACCTCGCATAATCCCATGCATACTCCCGCCTACTCCTCTCAAAATGTAGTTTACGGTGATTCTTTACAGCGTGGAACAAAGTTTTCTTTCTTCGGTAATATTTTAAATTCCCGCGGTCGCTTTTCAATTTTTCAATTTTTCAATTTTCAACGATTCGTGTTGCTTCGGTCATTCGTAAATTAACAGATTTTGGATTTGTAGCAATCCAGTTTTTTAAATAAATTCGGCGATTATTGTTTCCAAGATTAAAAAAAAGTGTATGGTTGCGAGGTTACTGTACTGAAAGATGCACTTGGCAGGATCAGAGTTACCATTGTTTCTTCGAGCGAAGAAGATACGAGCCGGTTTCGTTAACTCATAGGTACACGACGCCCGATCGAACTTTCGTTCTGTATCGTGTGCTGTTTTAGCTGATTTATCGGTGAGTTGCTTTCGTCGCTGTTAACTCGATATCGGTTTTCTCTCTTTTTTTCTCGCAGGACCATGCATGCATGCCCGTCTACTTGTGTGTGTATGTGTGTGTGTGTGTGTTATCCTTTCCGACCGATCCAACGAAGCTCTCGATCACCAGTAACGTTTATCCCGGATGCTCAGCCTTCACCTCGCGCGCCACTGTTTCTCCCCCGTCGTCCTTTTTTTCTTTCTCTATTTCGCCCCCTTTTCCCTACCCTTTCGATTGCCTCTGGAACGTCACATCGTGTGACAGACCCTCGTCACTTGCTGTCTGTAGCCAATTGCAGAGGACAGGATCCCGGGTGACTGACCTTTTGGAAGTTTGTCGTTTCGAAAAAAGCGAGCAACGAACAAACGGCGGGGGGCGAGTCGCCAGGCGAATGGATTGTCCGGAATTCGTTCGTTCGTTCGTTCGTTCGTTCGTTCGCTCGCTCGCTCGCTTGCCTGTGGGGATCATTGAATCATTTGTTTTCATGTTTTTCTTTCGTTCCTTTTTTTTCTGTTTTTTGATCTGTTGCAGATTCCACGGTGCCTGTAGGCCTGTGCCTGCTGATCGAAAAGGGACTGTCGGTGGTGAGTAACCTTTTTAATATCGCCGGTAACCGAGCCCCCTCCCCCCCCCCCCCTTTTTTTTTCTTTTTTAGAAACGAACCGCGGTAAACGTATTCCCCGTGCTAATACGAACGACACAGGATGCGCGTCCGAGATATTAAAAAACTTTCTCTCGCGCGTGAGCGTGCAGGAGAATTTGTACATTTTTTCGTGGCACATACACGAACGTCAGTGCAAAAAGTAAATCGGCCGAGGTATAGTGTCGAAAAGTGGGTGACGGACGGACGGGGGGAGGGGGTGTCTCGTCCGGGGTTGGTTAAGAGAGAAACGCACGAAAGTTGGAAAAATATTTTTCACCTGTTTTGCGGCTGTCCTCCCCCCCCCCCCCCCATCCGTCCCTCTTGCTCCTCCTGTCCTGGCAAGAAGCACGTTGCTAAACTAAACTAATAATAATATCTCGAGCATATGGCGTCGCCGGTGGAAACTTTACACGTTCGCCAGGCAAAAATGGCAGACGTGCGCAAGGAACGAGCCACCGTGGCTCGTTGCATTTTTCTCGTATCAGACCCGGTCGTGTTACATCCGACGCGAGACCGTCTTTTACACCCTGTGTCGCTGAGCCAAGTGTCTGAATTCCAACCGGCTTCAGCTCGGATCCCGCTGAATCCATCGCCACGAGCGTTAACGCTCGTCGTTTCCTTTTATTTTTTTTTTTTTTTTTTTTTTTTTTTTTTTCGGGCGACGGGCGATAATCAAACGACGGTCGGTCGGTCGGACGTTCGCGATAACGGCACGAAATGGCCTTTCAAACGATGGCCCGGTGGATCGATAATCGTCGCGTCGATATCTCACGGACGGCGAATTATTATAAATCTAACTTTTAATTTCCTTTATTTTCCGCGGGCAAAGGTTCGCAGAGAGACCATTGAAATCCAGCGAGCAGCGAACGAGCCCCAGCCCCCCGTAAAGTCCACGCGGACGCCGGGCTACTTACGTTTTGGAAATTAAATTTTTTTCGTTTACAGTTTCTCGACCGGAGGCAATTTCCCGGCCAGTAATTTCGAAACTTTACGAGTTTACGACTCGAACGCAAACCTTTCCCCGAGAATATACGGATTTCCTGCACGCGTCACATACTCGTAATTACCCGGCTATGAACCCGCCCCGTCTAATTCTATTTCCGTCGAAAATCGTTTCTTTGCCGATTAGGGGAAACTCGATCGAGAAATTCTCTCGTCCCTGAAAGCGGAATTTCACGGTTTTCACGCGCGTGGTTCTTCCGTCCGGGTGGAATCTCGAGTCTCCGACCAAGTCAGCCTTGGAAATCGAACTGACCTGTGGCGATCTCTTGCTCGCGGCCGGATCGGCATGAATTCAGCGCGTCGGCAGAAACTGCCTGATTAAACCGGAGTTTATAAAGCGAAAGCTCGTTGATATTCAGATTCCGAGCTGGCGGGATATTAAGTCGACGTGTTGCGTCGACGGGGAAGAGCCGAAAAAAAGAAAAAAAAAAAAAAAAAAAAAAAACACCGGTCGGCGGGTCGATGAAACG
Organism: Melipona bicolor; assembly: GCA_030673865.1. Taxonomy (NCBI): domain Eukaryota; kingdom Metazoa; phylum Arthropoda; class Insecta; order Hymenoptera; family Apidae; genus Melipona; species Melipona bicolor. The sequence goes on from JAHYIQ010000028.1 coordinate 2,706,315, forward strand.
TTCCCACGAATTCGTTTGAATTCATTTAACCCGTTTACAGATCGGTGAACGTTCCTAACCTAAACCTGATAATGCAGCGAATTACGAATGCAGCTACGTACTGCGGGCAAGTGGAAGGTTCTCTCCTCTCGGCTCTCGGATCGATCGGATCGATAGTTTCGAAAACGGATAAGAGCGGCGAGATGATGCTTGCTTCCGAGGTGGGTGAAAGCTGTATCGGTGAGGAGCGATAACGGGGAGCGACGCTGCTTGAAATGGAATCTGAAACGTTCACTTTCTTATCGGAGCGAAGCCGTAAGAACGGGCGAAATTAGCCTGTGAAGCGCGGGCAGAGCCCGTGGTTTTGACACGATCGAGCCTAGCGTAACGATCGCGTTGCGAAGCGTGACTCTCTCCCTCTTTCTCTCCGTGGTCCCTCCCTCGTCGTCTCTGTCTTCCACGTCGACGGGAATTAGCGATGCCCTGGCTAACGTCTATATATCTTATATCGTATATTCCCCCTTGGCGATGACGCAAATACACGTCTAGTATCATGTCAGCGTAAACATTGCCCGCGCTGACTCCGCCCGGGGACCACCGTGCGCATCGATCAATGTACAACAGAGAGATCCGTCTCTCCTCGTGAATCTAAATTTCCCGCCAACTTTGAAAAATTGATCGTTGACCCGGCTTCCGTTAGTTAAGCCTCCGTTGGCTGCCTTGCTCGAGAAGCAAGAGGGATTTCGTGAAATTCGCGCCGAGCGGCAGACTCGTTTTACGAAATCAACCTACGTACACGCGCACGTTTCTGAAGCTGAAACGAAATATATTTTGAAACTGAAACTTTGTCGTGCCGAGTGGACTCGTTTCGCTGTGTCGTTTTCTTTCCCTCCCTCCCTTCTCGTACTCGGAAATATAACCGCGTCGCGAAAATATTTACAAGTTCGGAGACTCGCCCGAAGTAAACGAAATATTCCGAGGTTGTTCTCTCTCTCTTTCTCTCGCCGTAATACTCCCCGGCCTAAACCAGTTTTAAAATCAGTCGTCGTTCAGCTGTCGCTTGGCGCAATATCGTTCGTGGATCGCTAATTACAATTCCCGAAATATGGATTCCCGTGTATTCGATGCTTGCGGTGTCTCTGCTCTTTCGATAATTTGACGAGTGTAATTTTTAACCAGGTGAGAGATTCTCGTCACTCGTTCAATTAGCGAAGATTGTCGAATAGATAGCTTGGTAGAAAATTGTTTTCTACCAAGGCCGTTGTTCCGGTCGCCTCTCCGATAGACTCGTAGTTAAATGTACGCGTTTTATACGAAACGCGTATGGTTTAATTAAATTTTGTCAAACATATGTACACCGGTTTGCTCGGAAACTATATATACACGTATATATTTTAACGCGTAATTAGTATATCGCGCAGAGTCAGCGGTCGAAATTACATTCTTCTCGGAGCTAATTTCCTGACTGCAGCGAACAGTACCAATAGCAGGGACGGCCTGCTGAACTTGATAATTACCATAGCCTGATTAATCGTCGGCCGCTAATCGAGTAATAATTCGACTAATGACGATCGCACGGCAACAACCTAGTATGAATAATTTGACGATACGAATAATCACCCTTGTGTGATGAATAATACATGACAAATTAATCCCGAAAACTAACGCGAAACCGCGCGCGCGGTGCAATTTTGCAACCCTGCGCCGCGTCTTCTATCAATTTCCCTCGGATCGGTCTCTCTATTAAGCTCGTAAAACGTATCACGTATGATATACACACATACACACATATATATATGTATATATATATATATGAGGAGATACGAGGTTAAAAAGAAAATTGAAACGAGAGCACCTCCTCCTCCCCTCCCTCCCCGCTCTAAAAAAAAAAAAAAAAAAAGAAGAAGAACGGGCGCAAAAGAAAGAAGGGTAAAGAGAATGGATTAAAAAGAAAGAAAGGACAAAAAAAAAAAATGCGAGAGATTGAAGCGTGCTACTAATTAAAATGCAAATGGCCGCGTTTTATTAACGTCGAGAGTGGCGGACGCGTCGTAAGTAATGTCACGGTTTTACGGGGGACGAGTATTAGCGTGGCTTTTACCTCGCCTGATTACCCCGATAGATCCATTTGTCTCGATTAACATGTCCTGTTAATTCGATCAACCGGAATTCCATTTCCTGTTAATACCTTTCCCGTCATCGTGACAGGATCGTCGTCGCGTCGCAGTCAAAGAGACTCTCCCACTGTCTTTCCCACCCGGGCGCGGGGAAATTATTATGCCGGGTTCGTTCCGCCCACGTGCGTTTTCTCTCTTTGTGTTCCCCGCGAAGACGGACGCGGTGTTGCCACGCGTGTCCCCCGTGTCCCCCGTGCCTCCCGTGCCCGCGGCTCCGGTACACGCGCGTGAATGTTTCAGCTGTGCAATTTGCCGGACCTGGCTTGACATTCATGGTATTCTTTTGTCCCGCGTAATTGGGTCAAGCGCTCCGAGCGTGCATATTTGCTCCGCCGTCGGTTTAGTTGCGGACAAACATCACTTCGGTCTGGCGTCTAGCGCTGGTTAGTGCAGGCCTCGTCGATCGTAAAACTCGCAAGAGTTCCAGCCTGACGAGAAAATTCGCCACCGCGCAAGGAAGAGAGCCAGTGTCTCGTGTCGCCGTGTATTTTTGCATTCGTCGTGACGTTTCTGAAAAATTCACGTCCGTGTCTAGTTTAAGAGTCGTCTCCGTAAGCACGTAAATACGGAATGCGTAATGAACAGCTGTCCTTATTTCTCGCGCTTTTACTTTCTTCCTTTATCTTCTTCCTCTCGTGCGGTTGAACTGCAACCCGGCGAGGCCGACAGTGGAAAATATAACGCGGGAACGTGAACGCGGAATACTTTATATCAGATGAAAATGTTTCATTGCCAGCGTGCCGTTTGGTTTTACCATCGGTGCATCGCGTATATTTTCAACGTGTGTAATCTCGCAGGGCGGCGGGCTACCGTATTAAAACCACCGGAACGACGCGTTTAAATAATTAACCCCGCCGTTGAATGTCGCTGAATTTTTCATCGTGCGTCGAGTAGCTCGCGCCGCGTGCACATTTTCGAACGTTGCGACTTGATCGTCCGTAAAGCGATGACCGACGATTCGTACGACGAATCTCGAGCCCGAGAGGTGAAACGGTACGTACGTTGTGTTTGAAAGAAGGAATGTTCTTTTAATTCGGCCAGACGCTAGCGGAGATGTCGCCGAGCTAGCGTTTAAATAAGCAAGCCCCGCAGCACGAAGCGAGCAAGTACATTTTGTTTCGCGGTGGATTTCGTAGCAGACACGGCCGGCGGATACAGGGCCTCTGCATGGATAATAAACGACTTTCGGTAGTTGAGCGGGCTACGTTTCAGCCTTCGTATTTTGAGAAGCTCGCCGGGGTTCTCCGGGTCACAGCCATCTCCGCCGCGCTATCCTCGCTTCGTTTCCACGTGCCACGCGCCGCTCTCTCTCCCCAAGCAACTTCCGCTCGTAACTTGTACCTCTCTATTTTGTGCCGCAGGATATCATAGCTCACGGGCCAGGAATGGTGTTCCACGTCGTAAACCTGATCGTGATGGTGCTGGTGCCGATGGTGGTCATCCACGTGAAGGATTCCGGATTCAGCTTGTGTAAGCGCCATTTTACGTATCATTTCATTCAACGGGATTCCACGGCTCCCGCTAAGGACGACGATATCGCTCGTGTACGAGCGCGCTCGGCTATCGAAATGAAATATAGGAAGTGGGCAAGTAGCCGTCGCGCGACAGCGCCAGTGTCTTTGCCGTGGCGTAACGGCGTTTCCGTTGCGGTGGAGTGTCAACACGCTGTTGACACACACACACACATACACACAGGTCGTTTTCAAGATGGAGATTCACGGTCGCCGCTATAAATTTTAATTTTTCAACGCTCAACGCTGCGATGATGTCGCGTACAGACATCATTTTCAGTTGTGTGTGTGGTTTTGTATCGTGGAGCGTTTCGTTTCGCGGCCGTGCTCGGGCGTTCTCGAATGAATTATCGAAATAAAAGGACCGACGAAGGCGCACGAAGTCCATGAATCGAGTGTTAGAGAGAAGAGAGCGCGCAGGCTAGTTTTCGCAGGCGAACGTTACCTGCAGCCCACGTGAGCTGTGAGCGGAGAGAGCTTCTCTGTGTCCATTTACGAGCGCACACCTCGTACGGTTACGGTTGAACAATTTTGAATTATTCTGTCTGCGCGAGCTCCAAAAATGCGGAAGCTTACCGACTCGAGGACGTACAAAGGAAGGAATGTCGGATCGAAACTTTTAGCTGCAATGGAGCTTTATAGCATTCCGTGAATTGCGGGCGTCGTTTCCTCTTTTCGCGCGAATATTGGTGTCCGTTGAGCTGTTTAATTATCGAAACCCTATCGTGCACGACGTCGTGCATTGCGCGTTGCCGTTATTTAATCCAGCTGCCGTTGTAAAGCGGAACGCTGCTCGAATCGCCCGACGGCTTTTCAATTTTTCTCTCTTTCTCTCTCTTTCTCTCTCTTTCTCTCTTTTTCATTATCTGGATACCAGCGTAAATCAGGCCGTTGTTTACAACTTTTTGCGCACGGGACAGATCGCCAACAGATTCGCGCATTGATCAACGAGACGTCGCTCCGATTTCGCGCTCATTAGCGGAAAATTTTCAATTTTCAGCGCGTGGTATTTCGCGCGGCCGCGCGTGGATTAGTCGTTTCTGCCCGCGGCGGCTGTTTCGGTCGCCGTCGCTTGACGCTGCTTGAATTCTCGTTTACCGGGGAACGCCGCCGGACGGAGCGTCATAGCGTCGTATCAAAAATTCTATTTAAATGCAATACGCACGGTGATCCGTGCGAGTTCCGAGTGGTCGAGTGTCATCGTACACGCGAATGCAATTACACGACAGGCCGATTGATCTACGATTCGGTCGATCGATTCGTTCGATTCGTTCGATTATACCCGCTTGCGAACCCTCGAGCTTCTGAATTAGCCGGGAAACAAAATTTCATTATTTGTTGGGTTGAATCGCGATATTTCATACGTACGTACGTACGTACGTATTGTTCCGATGTATTCCAATATTTGTTTTACTTTTCCATTCCGAATTCTTCGCCATGGAGTAATTTCCCATCCACGAGAATCCACGGTGAGTTTTGTTTGTTGAATATATAATCTCGGTTCTTAGACGCGCGAAACGTTGGAACGGGTTCTCGGTTAATTCCGGCCATGGAAAACGTTCGAATTCACGCTGTTTACTGGCCGAAGGCCCGTGAAGGGAAACCAAACGAATAATTAAAGCCCGGTGGGGGGAGGGTGGGGGGAGACAGGCGGGAATCGGTGGAAAAAGTTTCTCGCCGATCTGGTTGGTCGCGAATGAGGCGCTGGGTCGCGAATCTCAATTAAAAGAGATTTTATTGGAACGTCTCTCAAGATTGGCGGGAGGCGCGCGAAGCGCGCCGGAAACGATCGAAGAAAAGCAATTAAAGAGTAAGCACATCGAGGAAGAATCCGGAGAAGGCGGCACTCTAATTAAAGGATTTCGAATTAAAACATCTCGGACAATGGACGCGTTCCGCGATCTTTGCAACCACCGGCGTCTGGGTGCTGGCTGTTTTTTCCCTCGATTTTCCGCGAACGAACTTGGATTTCGCGAAATTCAAAGTCGAGATAGCGTTACGACAATCGTAAAGAAGAATTGAGAAATTGCTCGAAGCGAGGTAGGAGGGAAAGAGCGAGACAGATATTTCGCGCGTTGATCGAAGAGATATCTCTCGTTGGATTAAAGAAACGTAACGAGAGGCGCGTGTAACGAGAAAGTCGTCTCGCTCGAGCAGATGCTTTCGTTGGGAGAACCTGCTTCTCTTTTTCCCTTTTTACCGACGATGCTACAGCGATTTGTGTTCGCTGCAGGGTTTTATGACGTCTTCCAAGTTGTTTTTCCCTGACTGAGACATCCGAGTTTATTGCGAATCTTCCATCTTGGTCAGAAAACTATAGCAATCCCTTCTTCCTTCTGTCGCATAACGATATATCAAGGAAGTTTGATATATTCGCTGGATTTAAACGTTTCGTAGTTTCGCAAACAGCGTAGCGAGCAATTGCCGTCGTTTGTCGTAACATTGGTCCTCGAGTGAACCTTTTGTTTTTGCGAGAAGAAATTGAAGTTGAAATGAAAATTAACAAACCATCTTCGACTCTCTCTTGAAAACTTCGACTTTCTCCCCTATTTATGGTCTTGACAACTTATCCCAATGATTCTTCCGCAACTTGCCTTGCTCTCAATTCCACCGCACTTTCAAGCGTCTCGCACACGCGCAAACCTATAGACTCGAATAACTCTGCCACCCCGTGGTGTCTCTCTCTCTTTCTCTGTAACTACGTTCCCGACATTTTTCACGCGCGACGAGAAAGTCGAAGAAAGAAAGAAAAAAAAAAGAAGAAAAGAAAAGAAAAGAAAAGAAAAGGGTGAGAAGAAGAGGCGAGAGAAGCGAGCCGACGATGGAGAAGCGAGCCGGACAAATCCGTGAACAACAACTGGCGAGAAAAGTCGTCGCCGCGTCTCGTGACACGTGAGCCACATAGAGATTCATACGTCAACTAGTCGGTACATCCGGTTGTGTAAGCGCTTCTTAAAAGTTCTAAAGTCTGGCGCGAGTGCGCCTACAGCCTAAAAGTAGTACGATTGAAGTGGCTGTGCAAAGAGAACAAGGGCCGACCTTCTTTTCTTCGTCTGCTTCTTCCTCCTCCTCCTCCTCTTCTTCTTCTTCTTCTTCTTCTCTTTTCTTCGTGCTTTTTTCTCCTCGGCTTCTTTTCCACCGGGTTCGTCGAGATTCTCGACCATCGACTTGACACGCGCGAACTCACGTACGCGCGCGCGAGAAGGAGTAGGCACTCGAAAGGAAAAGAGCGCGAGGGGGTGAGGGAGAGGAAAAGCGGCTGGCTAGGCCCTGGCTAGCGCAGACACGAGCTCGCGTCGAGATCCTCGAGGTCTTTGCGAGGTCGAGGCTGCTGGCGCGCGCCGCGTTTCAAAGCAGTTTTGTCTTTCGATTGCCGGCGTGAAAGGACGCAAAGCAACCCTGAGCCTCCGTAATTATCGACGAGCGGTTTTATTCGAGCTCCCTTTGCTGGTCGCCGGAATTAAAGACGTCAATGCTCGCCACTTAGCGCCGTCGCTCGTCGGGGTGCGAACGAAAAAAAAAAAAGAAAAAAGAAAAGAAAAGAAAAAGAAAAAAAAGCGCGGACAGCCTTTCAGTCGAGTGTAAATTTAATGAAACGGAGCTTCCATTTGTCGTCAGCGCCGGCCTGAAATTGCATAAAGGGCCGAGTGATTTTTCTTGTCACACCGGCGAAGTAACACTCGCGACAATTCGCTATCGGAGAACGATGAAAAACTCGAATCGATCTCGTTAACTTGATCGCTGCGCGCGCGCTGGAAAGATGGAAATTAATTTTTCTTTTTCTTCTTTTTCTTCCTTTTTTTTGATAAAAGTCGTGTCGCGCGTATCGATCGGTTCCCGTATCGACAATGAAAGACTCGTAGAAACGGTCTCGATCCGCGATAGCATCCGTCATTTTTATTCGAAATTAACTGAATTTCCATTTGTGTGTCGCCGTAAAGATAGGTTTTAACGCACGCGATCGCAGCAGGAATATAATTTGCCTCGAAAACAGCGCGCAATTGAATAAACGATAAAGCCCGAGGATCTTGAGGACACGTTGATATTATGCGCCAGGGAGAATTGTCTGGCGGCACGTGATTCCCGTGCTGCTCTTGGTAGATGCAGCGTGCCATTAAAGTCAGAAACAGAGGGTGCGCGACTAGTCGCGGAGAAGGGAGGAAGATTCGACCGCCGTGCGAATATCGAACGAGAGCTGCCCGTGCTCTGCTCCCGTATGCTTCGTATCGAGTTTTCCGGCGAACGAATTGTCCAATCGTTTGTCTCTTTCGGTAATTACGTTGCCAGAGGCGAAGCCCCCCTCGTTAGAGCCTTAGGGAAAAATGGCTGACCGATTTCATTCTCGCGCCTCTCGTTTGCGGATGACGAAGCTGTGCAAAAGGCGCGCGAGACACCGCTGCGAAAATCGAAGTTGGACTTGGTCAAAGAATCGAAACGAGACTGACGAGGGAAAGAAAGGAAGAGACAAAAGGAGAGAGAGAGAGAGAGAGAGAGAGAGAAAGAGAGGAAATATGAGAGAGTACGAGGAAGCGAGAGCCGTCGTAATTACCAAGCCAGGGAAAATATCGACGAGCGGACGCCGTCGAATTCCATTCTGCTTCGGTATCCCCGTATATCGTACTTTCCTTTTTGGCATTACGGACACGACACCCAATAGAAACGTGACGTCGAGCTATCGACCTACGCTTCTTCCTTTCCTCTCTCTCTCTCTCTCTCTCTCTCTCTCTCTCTCTCGTTTCATTCTCTTTCCCCCTTTCTTTCCCTCTTCTCGCTTTTGGCCTGCTCTCTGCCCCTGCTCTTTTCGATGTCTCTCGCGGCACCACGATGTCACCTCTCGTCTATGTTGCTCTCGGCGTCCCTCTGCCATTCGGCCGGCTGCCGCCCGCAAATGCAATAAAAGGCGTCGAGTGTTTACTCGCACTGTTAAGTGGCACTCGGTATCATATTGTCGCGGGACAAGTATTCTCGTCTTCGTGGTGTGATTGGTCGCGCGCGTGACCCCTGACGCGGCAGCACCCATTGAGACACGACGGTGCCCCTGGAATTTTTCTGATTTCTTGTTCAACGGTTGACGGGAGAAGAAAAACAGAGAGACAGAGAGTGAGAGAGAGAGGGAGAAAGGGTAACAAACGCGCGGCCGCGTTTCGCAATGAATCGCGATTTCATTGGGATTAATTAGACTCGGCGAGAGAAGCGCTTGCGTTCGTCGAGCGGGGATGTTTCACTGTCGCGGTAAAAACGATCTTGTTGGTTGTGTAATCGCATTATCTTACGCGCGCGCGCGGATATTGGCAGTTGCATTTTTAATGCAGCCCCGATTTAATTGCGGTGAATTATCGGATGGACGCAACAAACGTTTCGATACGTTACCGCTGCGTAAACACTTCCCCCGTTTAAAATTCGCCCGTTTTTCCCGTCAGTCTGTTTGCGTTCGATATTACCGTTTCCGTTTAAATTCTCGCCCGGAGTCCTCCGCTTTGGCAAAAAAGCGGCGGACCGCTCCGTGGAAAATTCCAGCCTCGGCTTTAAAACAGGACGCGATATCTCGCGCCAGCCAACGCGTTTCGAAGAATTACCATTTTGTACCCTTTTGTCTGACGTCTTCCAGTCGCAGATGCTTCCGTTCACGTTTTCACGCGCTCGCGACCTCCTACATATATCACTTCCATTTGAAACATCAGCGTTTCCGCGCGACGCCACGTGGAAGTCGATATCTCGTCGCAGTAATGAATCGCGTCACTCCGCGCGTCACTTAGAATTTCATAATTCGCGAATTCTTGCCTCTGTCGCCGGCGGTGTGCACGTGGAAATCCTGCTCTCGGTGTTGTCGCGCATCCGCGTTCTAATAATTCTCGGCGCCTCCGCCCTTTCGATCTCGCCGTCGACCCATAAATCCGAACCGAAGCGTGCACTTTGCACGCACCCTGCGAACTTTTGGCGTAAAGTTGCGACGAGCGCGCGAATAGCACCCATAAAATCCGAAACGCAATAACGCAATCACGCGAAACAGAGAGACGAATTTTTTTTTCGAACGATACGATCGCTTCCTCCTTCAGAAATTTAATCGTTGTCGTCGTCGTCGTTGTCGTAGTCCAACGCGTGACACGTTAGCGTTAAAGGCGAAGCGCGGAAAGCAAACGACCAGGCGACGTATATTTCAAGATCGTGCCGAGAATAAGGCGTTCTCTTTTCCCGTTTAGCTTTGTCACTCTCTGCTGTGCGTCTCGCTGCTATACGTTATACACGATGCCGGTATCCACGTTTTCTGGGCGAGGAATGCATCTCCTCGGAGAATGGATATTGGGTGTGAATAACCCGCCTATTCGGAGTGAGAGGAATTTTTTTGAGGGTCCACTCGATGCAAAGATGACGGCAAGGTTTGATTAAGAGGAGAGAAGGGGAAAAGTTTTTTTTTAAGCGTAAAAAACATACGGAGCGAAGCGTGCGTGAAACTTTAAAAGTGTAGGAATTTTTATTGAAAATAACGCGATGTAGTTTATTGAGAGTAAGAGTTAAAATTAAAGCTATAGTCTAAAATATGCTTTATGCTGAACACGCTGAACTCGCAATCTCTTCACTCACTCGACGTTCACTGCTCTCTATGTCACACGAAAACATTCATGCGTGCCAATATAGTCATAGCTTAAAACATTTCAAGTGCTAAGACCTGGAAAGCCAGAGCAAACATTCCAAGTCCCAGGCCGAACTCTTGCTATCATCTGCTATCAGACACGCAGGCGCCGACTGCTGGGCCCCTTCCCGAAATTCCCAATCCCACAGAATTTGGTGGTATTTTGTCCACCGGCGAAACTGTGTAACCGTGTAACCGTGGGACCGTGAAAGTTTCGAATCGTTGAATCGCAAAAAAATCCTTTCTCCTCGACGCGAAATTATTCGAGACTCGTAACACGAAGGAGCAGCGTTTCCTCGAGGAAACTGAAAATACTTTGAGAAACGAGCTGGAATCGCGCGCAGTTTAGCCGAAACTAAATTACCTCGGCTCCTTAAATCTACGTTTTAACCTGCTGGCAAATCTCAGCTGCCGAGATTCGGTCGCCCGAGAACGAATGAAAATTAAAAACGCTTGCCGCGGCAAAGTTCAAGCTGGTCGAAGCGATGAAGTTTAAATGAATCTTGTAATCTTCAGGGTTTCACGAGGATTTTCACGAGGTAAGGGTGGGGGAGCCGAGTCGTTTCAACCCCCCCCCCCCCAAGTCGTGACACGGGCGTCGGTGTGACACAGATTCTGGGGGAAAATGGCGCGACCTAAACGCTTCTCCATTCACGATAGATGTTCTCGTTTGCTCAACTAGATCCTAGTGGATTACGGCATGATAACGAAGTAGTTATTCCGGCTGGTCCTCTCGCTCATCCGTGCGAACGCGAGAGAGAGAGAGAGAGAGAGAGAGAGACAGAGATGGTTAAACGGCTCCACGAATTAGTCGACGGTCCCCGATTTGTTATTCAAAATTCGCGGAAAGGCGCCCACCTGGCCACATATCCGGTTGCGTTCGAACGTAATTTCCGTTTCGCCCAAAGCTTCTCTACCTCGACGTAAGCCTGTAAACGTTTTAGCGCAAAATCCGGTCTCGATGGAGAAACATTTATGATTCAGAGCGCGTAAATGCTTGTTACGGAAATGTGAATTGGCCGGGAACTGTTCCGATAGAGAGAGAGAGAGAGAGAGAGAGAGAGCAGCCACGGCCGGTAACCAAAATTGTTGACGATAAATATTGAACGTCGGAACGTTAATTAAGAAATCGAACGAGGTCTAACAGTTCGTTAACGAGAAGAATCTCGGCGTGTGTTTGTGAAATTATGCCAAGTTCCGTTTCTTCGGCCGCTATTTACCGACGAATCTCCATTTGCTCTCTCTCTCTCTCTCTCTCTCTCTTCATGTGAATGTACAAACACACTGATTGCCTCTTACGTTTCACGATGCACCACGTCTGCAGCCTCGGCCGTCCTCGACGCGCGAGACTCGCCGAGATCCTAAATCTGATCCAGCGTTTCCTTTGTTCCAACCCTGCTCTATTCGTTCGCTGCCTAAACCAACAGTGGCTGGCTCCTCGTTTTCCGACCGAGTATCTCTCTCTCTCTCTCTCTCGCTCTGTCTCTTTCTCCGAGAGGACGACGATGTCTGGACGTGTGATTTGTAATTCCTGAGGAACTCATCCCGTAGCGGTCGAACCGTTCGCTGCATAATTTGTAATTCCAAAGAACAGCGGGAATACGAAGTGGTCGATAGGATCGGGCGAGGAGAAGGAAAAGGGGAAAAAAAGTGACCGAGTCGGAGTCGAACGAGGAGACGAGCTGACTTAAACAGTCGGAGCGGTAGAAGTGGATGAGATGGCAGACAGATGGACGAGGGAAGAGGGAACGAATGAAAGAAAGAGAAGAAGAAGAAGAAGAAGAAGAAGAAGAAGAAGAAGAAGGAGGAGAAAAAAGAAAATAAGGAAAGACGAAAGAGCGATGAATTCAGCACTCACACCCCGAAACCGTCAGCCCTTATAAGCAGCCAATTTCGTTGACTTCAAACGAGCACGGCGCTCGACGTAGCGTGAAACGCGGCCGAAAGAAGACGCGGATGGCCGAGCATCGAGCAGAGAACGAGACGCATTCTCGCGTGCGTGCCCGATTTTCGCTTTCACGCCGCGCCTAATGGCGATCCACGGGCGCAAGAATTTCGTGCATAGCCGAGGCGGCGGGGGTTTGCGATGGAAACCCCTGACTGGAGTCTAGCCAGCCAGGAGCGCGGTACAGCGCGGTATAGCGCGGCGCGGCGTTAGGCTAACTAGCCGAATGCACAAAGGCGACCGTTGGCGTGCCGTTTACACCGGATAATCCGCGCGAAATTAGGATGGTAAATTGGTTTCCGCGCGAGTAATGCGAACGAAGTCACGGTTCTGAGCAGCATCGCTGCTGGGGGATGTCGCGAGTTACACGTCGGAAGCGGCTGACTTGATACCGGATACCAGCCTTTGTGGATACAGCCGTGGAGAGGCTGGCTCAACTGGCTGGCGCGGCCAGACTGCCTCTAACCGTCGGGAATATACTTGCCAAGATATAACAACGATACACGTTGAGAGAAAGAGAGAGAGAGAGAGAGAGAGAGAGAGTCGCTTTGTACGCGTTACCAGCCTTTCCCACTGAAATATTCACGTCGTCGGGACACCCTTCGTCCGGTGACGATTCACCGGCGTTCAACGCTGGCTTTCATCTACTCTTCCGACTCTCCACGCATTTTCACGCCGAGTCGTTACCGTTGCCGACTCGATTTTCGACACTCTCGCAAAGATCTCGAGAAAGTAACCGCTCGGTTACCGAAAATTTACCGGAGAAGCTCGCCGTCCACATCGCCGTCTAACGTAATTCCACAAGCCTCTCTCTCTCTCTCTCTCTCTCCCGTGCTAATTCACAGAACCGGGAAACAGTGCCGTGGAACAAGCCGAGCACTTCGAATATCAAGCGCGCAGCGGTGGATTCTCCGGCAGAGAGGGGCCTTCTTCCCGCAAATGTTTGAGTTAGTTGCACAGAGATGACAGCGCGAGTGTCTCGCAGCAGGATATCCTGAATTTCCAAAGGGATTCGGCTAGCCAGGAACGTCGCGTTCTGACTGCTTCTCCGAGGAACCGAGCCGAGTTCCACGCAGCTCGAGCTCGTACGAGGGAGATATGTATATGTATACAAAGCGGAGAGAGGACCGCGCGTTAATGCGGTCACGGTTTCAGAGACCGTCTCGCGACCTCTTTCCACGACCGATTTAATCCGTTACATTTTTAACAATTGCCCGACCTCCGATCGAAGGCGGAGGAACACGCCTGAAAGATTCATCGAAACTCGAAGCTCGTGCGCGCCCGTTGTTGTTTCGCGTTTCTGAAAGCAAACTCGAGGGGAAGCTGAGGAATGGCCGCCCTGCGCCTCTTTGGCGCTCGGGGAATCGGCTTCGCTGCAACAACAACAACAACAACACGCTAAGACGTTTAGCTCCCTTGGCGGCGAGTCACGGTGGAATTTAAAACGAAATCGATACTCTCGAGGACGATTCGACGATTGAATTTTGCGCCGAGAGATTGCGCGATAGCCGGAGAAGAAAGAGAAAGATGAAGAGAAAGAGAAAAGCCGGATGCTTGAAATTTAACTCGGATCCTTTTCGTGACGAGTTCCCCTTGCCTTGATCGCTGACGCGATCCTTAAACGAGCAAGAACAAGCTACGGGCGACCGGTGAAGACCGGAGGAGACCGGGGGGGAGAGCAACCACAACGGATACAAAAATCCGGGAGAGAAAAGTTTGAAATCTGTTTAAGCGGCAAGGGAGAGAAATGATGAAGCCGCCGCTTGGGAAGAACACCCATTGAAAAGAAGTATCCTCGCGGAGGATTTTACGCGCGCGCCGCTGCTGCATTTAGTCTAGAGAAAGAAAGCGAGAAAGAAAAGGGAGCAGAGATGAAAATGTTTCCGAGGCTCGCGTTGGCGAACGCCAGCTCTCTCTCCCTCTCTCTTTTCGCGCGAGCGAGGAAAATACGCTCGCGAGTTTTCTTCGTTTATTGATTCCGCCGCGAGAAAGAGAAAAAAAAAGAAAAAGTGACAGGGGTATCGTCCTGTCCACCCCATAAACGCGTGAAAACAAACGTACACGCGCAGCCACGCGATCAGCATACTCGTGCGTGAAACGAATGCACGCAGCTTGCCAAGTTCCGGCTTCACGCACGCGTAACTTCGCCGGGTGATTACAAGCTCGAGCCAACTGGATACCGTGCCAGAATCAGAAATGTTCCTCTCCGAGAAATGGCGGCGAAAGAGGGACAGAGAGAGAGAGAGAGAGAGAGTAGGAATCAAAGATACGAGCGGAAGAATCGTCAAGGCATAAGTAGGGAATTACGCGTGCCGGTTGAATTACGGCCGAGCGATCGATCACCGAGCACGTCTCGCGCAAAAGGCACGACTTCCGAAAGCGAAGTCTCTCTCGGCTTTCGAATTTATCGGCGAGAACGTACTCGAAAAATAAAGACAGCCTCGGAGGTTTTTGCCTCGCGCGGCAGGAAAGGCAGGTATGAGAAAGATTCTTATCGATCTCGTTGTTAGCGAGTGTCGGCGACTCGTGCTTCGTTCCGTTTGATCAACGTCAGATTCCCTTACTCTCACTTTGAATTAACGAGACGTGCGATCGAGTTTGAAACGATCGAGTTTGTGCCAATTCGATGGATAGTCGATTTTCGACGTAACGTTTGAAGTCTCTCCGACGTCCCCCCCCCCCCCCACTCTTTCAGCTATCCATTATCTTTGGAATAACCCGCACTCGCGTGTACGGCTGTTATACATTCGCGAATTTGTCTAATTAAAACTGATCGACATCGAGCCGTAATTGTTGTCAGAATCTTACTTTGGTCGCCAAGTTTAAGAGATTTCACGAGGAGGAGGAGAGATTATTATTTCGCGCCGTTGTCATACTCGATGCGAATCGTCGATGCATCGGACAATGATCTCTTAAAATTAGCGACAAGAACGTTCCGCGAGTTTCCCTGTTTGCTGTGTAGAGAACGGTCTCGTCGGAGGGAACTCGATATCGACGATTCGGCATGATATCGATATCGATGGAATTGGTATAACTGGTCGTGCTATTGTCACACTACCCGCGCGGTATATTCCGTCGGGGTGCATTCGAGCGGCGATATTGACACGACACACTCACGTCATCCCATAATTGCATGAAATGTAGCGTCGTTCCGGCAGATAATTATTCTCCGTACCGGTTAATAGAAACTTTGGACGTTTTGTACCATCCGACGGAATTTTGGAAACTCGTCTAGTTCCCAACTATCGTTTGGTAATTCCCACTTCCCCCGGTTTCCACGGAAATTTGCTTATAATTCCCGTGTAGCTGCTATTTTACCAAATTCGCGTAGAATCGAACCGTGACACGAGTCCTGTTAATTAATAACGTCGAGTTCGCGTTAATTAGCGAAACATCCGAGTAGTTGGAGCTGTCGGACCCCCGAAACCTGTTTGAACCAACCGAATAATCGTGGGATGTTCGCTGGTGGGAAAAAACCAAAACCGAAAAAAACAAAAACCCAAATAAAGAAGAAGAAAAAAGGAAAAAGAAAGAAGGAAAGAAAGATCGTGACAACGAATCACATTCCACGCTTTAATGGAAAGAGTAACCGTGACGCGCGGGCCCCACGAAAAAATAATGTTTCAGTTGTCGTTCTTTGTCCCGGGGTAAAAATAAAAGGGAACAATTGCGCGTCGGTTCTCTCTGACGTGCATATTCACGGTGGCGCGCTGTGTGTCGCGCGTCTTTCATCCGTGAAACACCTTTGACATTTTTATTCCGAACATTACGGATTTTTATGAAATCGTAATTTCGAGGGTTTATTCGATTCAGCCGCGTATGCACGCGCCTGAATAAAAGTTCCTTTTCCGTAAAACACGTTGAAAGAATAAATTCCAGGGTCGACGGATGGGGTAGGAAAGCGGCGTGAATAAAAATAGGATCGAAATATCTGTTTCTAGCTGGAGTTGTTTCGCGCTCTTTATCAACCGTGTTTCTTCTAAATTGAACTATTTTAATATTTCACGTGCCGCGTGCGCACGTGCCACCGCGCGCGAACCTTGCTTTTCACTTTTCGCGCGCGCTCGTGTTTGTGTGTGTGTGTGTGTGTGTACGTTACTTTTCTCTCGAACGTAACGTCGTTCAATTACGAAACTGGGAGAAATAGATAGCAGTCGTCGAAGGAAACTCGATCGGTCGTGGCTCATCGAAATTCAACGGATACGTATCGCGGAAATTTTAACGACGATAACGACGAGATCGTCGTCGTCTTACTCACGAATTCTGGCGGGATAGGTAGGTGGGCGAATACGTGGAATTGGAAGCGCAGTCGCCGTTTCTGATTACGATCGCGAATCGAGAATATACCCGTCTTCGCATCGTCGACCTTTCGCCCTTCTTTTTAGATTCCGCTTCCCAGTTTTTTCCCTGCCAGTTCTTTTATTCCTTCTCCTCCTCTCTCTCTCTCTCGCGCGCGTTTTATTTGATTATTTCATTCGACGTTGTCGATTTATAACACGGCAGGTTGGAGCAGCTCAGGCGTGTCGACTACACGCGGATCGTTGTCGCGCTAAATGCAACGCGCACGCGAGGCGGAACTAGATTGCAGATCGCGTTCGACGTAGGCGCGACATTGTTCCGCGAATTCGCCAGTTGCCCCTCTAATGTCTTCGGTGAAACGATTAATCGCCAGCGGCGTGTTGCGTCGCGTTCAATTAAAAATTCTCGTTTCGTTGATACCGATGTTTCTCTCTTCCGAGCTCCGAGCAGCTCGTCTTTCTAAACGCGTTCTTGCAAACGCGTTCGCAATTTGTTAAACGATCGAGGCAAACGTACCCGACGAATCGAGCGTGCATTTCCGGCGATCAAATATTTAGGATGTGAAATTGAGCTTGAAATTTGTATTTTAATTAATTGTTCGCCGGGCCGTTCGGTTACTGTCAATTTAATATGCATGAGTTCTCGAATTTCGTGGAAATAAAAAAAAAAAAGAATGAAAAAAAAATGAAATAAAATAAAAAACGAAACGAAATGAAAGGAAAAGCGACGCCCGTAAATTCGTTCCGCCTAGATTACAGAGGGGGCAGGAACGGAACAATTACAACAATATCGAAGTAGTTTCATTTTTACCGGGTTTTTACCCGGGACACGTGTGGTGGGTTAGGTAATATTCTATGGAAATATTGAAACGTTGCTCTCTCTCTCTCTCTCTGGTCGCCGAACGACCGCGCGGTCTGTCTAATAACGGGGCCGTACCACTGCCAGCGAGATGAGACTCGGCAGCCAGTAGCGAACGTCTGTGATAATTTCCCTTACGTTCGCCACGATCTCTAGTTTCGTTAGAAGCTTTAATAAATTTATATTTGGACCTTTTAAAACACTTTGACTTTTTTTTAGCGAATCGCGCGAGCAGAGAACCGAAGAGAACTGAAATGAAATGTCGGATCGCGTTTCGTACGGAAGATTGTAATTCCAAAAAATAGGCGTACACTCGTGTCCTTTTTTCTCAATTAATTAACACAGTCGAAGAGGATCGCCCCCTTCTCGCTTCTTTGTGTGACAAACAAAGGGACGATCGTGACGTTTATTCGGCGAAAGAGAGCTCTATTGCCGCGGATGTAGGGGGATGGAAGACGGAGGGTTCGAACCCATAAAAGATGAAGAAACTAAGTTCGACCCGAGGTACGAGCGTGTCTCAAAGAGAGGAGGACCTTCTCGATGACACGTTTCCTGGGCGAGGGTGAAAGAGCCCCGGAGTCTCTTCCGTTCGAGGCGGCACGCGGAAATGGATCCTGATCAAAATGCATCAGTCTGCTTTTTCTGGTATCGGTACGATCGAGCGGGCAGGGGGGGGGGGAGCCGGGGGCAAAAGAAGGGGAAAACGGTAGCGTAAAGATACGACGAAAACGACTCTGGCCTGAGGAATCGGTTGGAAGAGGAGGGAATGAGGGAGGGGGGGGGGGATCGGCCGTAGAATCGCCGTGCTACGACTCTGAGATACGGCGAGAAGGGAGGAGGACGGAAGAAGTGGAGATGGCTGAAATCGAGAGAAGAAGTGGCGGGTCGAAATGGGATGGTGAAAATCGGGAGTTGCGGATCTCGAAGTATACCGGGCGACAATGGGGTCCGAGGTGAAAACTGGCAATTCCTCAGCTCGACGAGCGGCCGAAGAAAATGGAGAAACTATTTTCAACGGTGGAACTTCCTGCTATTGTTGCACGCTGGCTGCACAATGCAACCCCCTTGGTCGCTTCTCGTCGCTTGAACGCTACCCGCCGCGTTCGTTGCAGGCGAAATCGCTAGAATAATTCTATACGTTAACAGAGGGAGAGTTTTTTGTCTCATTTCTCTCTCTCTCTCTTTTATCTTTTTCTTTTTTTTTTTGTTTTTTGTTTTCTTTGGTTTTTTGTTTCGTTACGCGTTGACGCCATTGTCGGTGATGAAATATGACGGTGTCTTGAAAAATTTGGGAAAATTGTTTTCCACCGAGCCGCATATATCTTCGGAGGGTTTATCTGCCCCGCGGACAGCTGAATCGAGAGCGGAGTAATAAAATCATCGATACGTGTTCGAGTATACGTGAAAGAACTTGTTTGCATATAAATAGTCTTACTCGTCCGGTGTCTTTGGTATTGGGGCGACGCTTTATAACTGTCCATTGTTCGACTGTCGATAGTTTGGCGTTTGGAGGGAGAGAGGGGGAGCGGGAAAAAATATAGCGTAATAGAAAGAATCCCGTTTCCGTTGTCCGACGATTTAGATTATCCGGCGGTGTTTCATAATGTCGTAATATCGTCGCTGGGAAATCTACCATGACATAGTGCCATCGATGAAACGTCTATCGGGCAGCGTATCGTTTCGTATAAATCTTCCGTGACAGTGCGCCTTACGGTCCAATGCAGGGACAAATTGTCACGACTTAATTGCGGCGTGCTCTCGTATTGCGGTGAAACACGAAAAACGTACAGGCGTGTGTCTCTGGCGTAATGTCTCGTGCAAGAACGGCGATTTCAATCGACGTAATTCGAGCGCTCCGTGTGTCGTAAACTTCAGCCAGATATGTGTTTTCTGTGTAGTCGCGAAACAATTAAACCATCGAGTCGCTCGACTGCTGAAAAATTGCTGGACGTGCTCGAACGATCTTCGAGGGACACGTACATTTTCATTTCAAGAGAAAAAAAACTCAACATACTGTTGATACGTACTCTCAAAAATTGATGTACACTCTTTGAACAATTTGGACGATTTCGGCTGGAGGTTGTGGTAGTTTCGAGAGACGAAAGAGTCGAATTCGGACGACAAAGTTTCGTCCCCTCGATCCGAGATATTCTCGATACGTTCCGTCGTCTCGTATTTACCTCGACGTCGATCTCCGGCAATTCACTCGATCGTGGCAAAATCGCGTAAGAGGCGTGCACGCGCATAACGTGTTGGAAGTGACACGGCGCGCGCCCCTCAGCGAGATAGATTCGTTTCAACGTGCTCGGTGTCAAACTATAGCGAACGTGTACTCGTGTCACGGCATTTGGCAATTATCTTGCCTCTCGCAGCTATATGTACCGCGCGCACACACACACACACACACACACATAAACGTACATTATGCCCCGGGGTTACTCGCGCGAACTCTCGTGCGAGCGATAATCTCGATGCGAGTATGAGCGACAAACAGGGACGCAGATGTACTTGCTCGTACCTGGCGATAGCTGCCACGCAATCGTATAACGCGTGTTCTTTCCCAGTTTCTTCGGCGATTGCCTCGCTGATTTCATTTCACGTTCGATCGATCCTTCAAAATTACTCGGGCTGCGAGTTTTACACCTCGGCTTGATATACGATAGGCATAAATCCCGCGCGTCTGATCCCGACGCTATATCCCGTAGTCAAGATTAATCTGCCAGGGGCGTGACAATGGTAACCCGAGCCGAGAAATTAATATTTATATCGTTCTGATGGCTTTTTAATGAAGTGAAACGAAGGGAGCTCTCTCTCTATCTCTCTCTCTCTCTCTATCTCTCTCTCTCGGTTGAATCTCGGGGCACGGTAAACACGGGAATCTGTGGAAAAGTTTCGCGCATTTACGACAGTTATCGGGAAGATTATGCTCGAGGGAAGAGATGAATCAAGGGCTTCCTACCTTGCCCCTTTAATGCTTTCAAGGTAGAGCTCGTTCCATGTCATTAACAAGCCTGGCAGGAGTCGTTTTCTCATCAAAGAAGTTGCGTCGTGCCGTCTCTCCGACGCCGGTATAACGGCGAGCAGTTGAACGCGCGGTTCCCTCGCAGGTATTCGAGAATCCTCCTAATTAGCACCTTGGTTTTCTCGGATGGTTTCCCCGAGCCGAAAATATTTCTCGCCAGGCGGCACACGGTTGAACGTACGTATTAACATCCACTTTAACCGGATGGAGGACACTTTCGAAACGCTCGCGTACGGCCCTGCGAAGGCGGCAGCGAATCTACGCGCATTTGGTGCGCATTTCGTGGAAATGGCGTAGCTCTAACCGTTCAGATCGTCGGATCGCTGTACATCGTGGCCATTAACGGACGATAGTATCGGCCGGTTATACTCGTTGCAAGCTTTCCCGCTTCCTCGTTATCGCAGCTTCATCTCGTCGAGTTCTGACTCAAACGCCGAATTCGGCGCGTTAATCGTCTCTTCTTTTCAACGAAATTTAAACGAAATTTTATTAAATGCGAAATTAAATTCAAATTTGACAGACGAGACGAGAGTTTCGATTCATCGCTCGGCCGAGTGGCGAACGACGCTAATTGTAAGAGCGTGAGAAAATTTCGCTTAGAAGCAGTATCAACGGGAAAAGTGCACGAGTTCTCGTTGAAATTACGTATTCTTCGTTGGTGCTTTCTCCCTCGAACTCGCGAGTTGCAAGTTTTAATAACGTCCGGTGATACGATTCGTCGTTTCGTCTGAAAGAAATCACGTTTCACGACTGCTTGGTTTTCATCTCCGAAAGAGAGAGAGAGAGAGAGAGAGAGACAACTTGTTCGTTTAATTTGTCGAGTAATCGAAGTTGCACGGAGCGAAAGTTGATTCTGTTAACCGCACAGCGCCGTTTCGTCGAGCGGAATAAGGCTCATCGCCGATGCGTCGCCCGAAGAATTGAAGAAACAAGCCGGACCAGTCGCCGACGAAAGTTATGAATCCAGCAATTAAACATTTATTCGAGGGCAACGTTTTCGTTGCCGGTCTTATTTCGCGCGCGCGTGTCTCCCGCGCGTTATTTACATGCAAATAAAACCTTAATTCGAATAAATATTTATTAAAACAGTTGCCCCTGATGACGCACGCTGGCCAGCCTGAGTGGTCCACTGGGAAAAAGTTTCACAGATATAAACGTGGTGGGAACAGTTTCGCGTCCGAGTCGCGTCCACTCGGTAAATAATTAAAAGCAAAAGGAAACCAAAAAAAAAAAAAAAAAAAAAAAGAAGAAGAAGATAAGGAAAAAAAGAAAAGAGAAGGGTAGAAGATAAAGAAAGGATCATTTTGCTCGTGCCCTGTTGGAGAGTATGTCCCATTAATGTACGGAATCTCGGCACGCGGAACAGGATAACGCAGGCGGCAAGCGCGATTTAATTAAGATACGAGTAATCCGGGTCAAAGGAGACGGCTGGAGGATCGATGGAAATATCGGAAAATATGAGGGTCCAGGCTTCGTCATCGTCTATAATTCCGCGCCATTAGCTGTAGCAGCCGTTACGCGGCACCGCATAATAATAACTGACATTCTTAAGATCGCGATGCAAATACCGTTCGCCGTAATTAAACTCGGTTACCTCGGAGCGAAGTCACGGCCAGGGGCCAGGGACCAGGGACCAGAGACCAGGGACCAGGGGCCAGGGGCCAGGGGCCGAGGCCGTTGGGAGAGAAAACGCACGGGTCCGTCTCGTCTCGTCTCGTCTCGTCCCGTCCCGGTCGAAACGCGAAGGGAAAATTGCGCGAGTCGCTTCCAAACCTTTAATCACCGCGAACGCGCACCGCTCTGTCCCGAGCGGTGAAAGAAGCAGCGTCAGAAATAAAAGGGACAGGCGGGAGAAAACAGGAATAAATTCAGCGCGGATGAAACTGTCGGCCGTGAATGCGTAATACCGTGTTTTATAAACCCTTTAATTGCCACATTCGGACACGTACAACCCGGCGTAACAGCGTATGCTTTATTCACGCAGACGGTATCCGCTATCGCGTTCCCGGAGGCGTGTAAAATTGCGATGATTAAAATGTACTTGCACGTTGTGAACCAGCACACGCTGCTGCCGTTTTTTCCCTTTCTCTCTCTCTCTCTCTCTGTTTTTCGCGACCACGCGCCTCTTTGTCCTTCCATCTTGTTCTTTTTCATTAATCTGCAAGGAGCGTGGTACGAACGCCGGAGAGTTTTCAGAATTTGTTTAATGAAATTCCCGGAAAGTAAATTTCCCGCTCTTCGAGTGCGGCGTTGTTCGCTCTCTTCTTGATTAAAAATCGGCATGCTCGGGGGTATTGTTTCGTATTCTCTCGGTGCGCTTAAGAATTCGATACAGACACGGTCGTGTCGGTCGGTTTTCCGATTGCCAAGACGTTGCCGATAACCGATTAATCTTTGTCCGACTTTTAGCGAGAATGCTAGACGATTTGATTTTCTAGATTGTCTACAAGTGATAATACGCCGCAGTAACAATTTGTAAAAAATGTTGTACGACTAATAAATGCACGTTGGTTTTTGCAGTCGGCGCGATGTACGTGTGCATGCTGTACGCCATCCTGTTCCTGAAGCTATGGTCGTACGTGCAAGTGAACATGTGGTGTCGGCTGAGCAATCGGAGGAAGGCAACGAGCCAGGGCATGCGACGGCAGTCCCTTTCGTTCGGTAATCTGTACTGTAAGTATACACTGCGTTCGCGCGATCCTCGATCTACGACGTCGCCGATTTTTCAGTGGTCTCCGTAGTTTCGCTTCGATTCTCGCCCCCCCCCCCCTCTTTCGTGTATCGTTACGCGAGCGGCGCGATAACGCAAACAGAAGGGCGCCGCGACGGCGTTCATTTCCATCAACGATGTCAATTTATCACGGCGAACGGAAAACGGCAAATGTTATTTCGGAATGCGCGCTACGCGCGTCCCCGGCATTTTCGATAACAACTATTACGCATTCCTTTTACATCGTTTCGTGCTCTCGCCCGTAACACCCTCTAATTTTACGGGAATACCATCCGAAAAACGTTGGCCATCGGGCTTGCGCGGCGAGCGCGCGTAGATTTTTGGTCGAGCGCCTCAGTGACGCGGGGCTCGCACGAAAATGCTTGTTACAAGTTTTTGGACGACTGGTTAAATCCCGTGCGCAACGGTTATACACGGTTATACACGGTTATACACGGTTATACACGGTCCGCGGGCAGCCGGGCTTCGTTTCTATTGTAAGCAAAATTAATTAAAGGAACGCGGCGGAGAAAAAAGGACGGGCCAGCGTGAAAAATTTTTGTTGCCGCCGCCGCCGCCGCTGCTGCTGCTGCTGCTCTTATTCGTTTCCGCCTATCAACTTCCGCGTGTCTTTCTTTCTTTCTTTTTTCTTTTTTTTTTTTTTTTTTTTTTTCTTTTCTTTGTAATCAAACGCCGACTGACTTCATCTCGTTTTCCAGCCTTCGCGAGCTGTGCAAGTCCGCGCGATGAATTTACCTCGAAAGCCAGCCGATATAAACTGCAAATATTCGTGACGACGCGATAGACTCTGACGCGCATACATTACCTGGAGGACGTGCGCGCGTCTTTTGAGCCTGGTAATCCACTCCCCGACGGTTGGGTGTTTGGTCGCTTCTGAAGGCGCATACGCGATGTCGTGGTTGGACACAACGCGTGTGCACATGCCTGGCTTACACCCACACCCACACACACACATGTATACACAGAGAGAACCTCGAATGGAAGAGGCGAATAATTTCCACCCAATTTAAACTCTCGATCAGTCTCGCCTCTGTTTCCGGGTATCGGCCGGTTAGGCGGTGGTATATCGATTATTCAGGCCCGGCAAAGTCAAATTATACGAGCGACCTTTCCTCGATAAACTCGCCGCGTGGAATATTAACCCTTTCCCCGAGCGTGGCGCGCCGCCACTCTTTCTCTCTCTCTCTCTCTCTCTCTCTCTCTCTCTCTCTCTCTCTCTCCCTTCTCCCGAGCGCCTCGCCTTTTCTCCGTCTCTCGCATCGCGGGGAAAAATGTAGCGCTGCAAGGACCTCGTGTATCATTTTGACGCTTTATGGCCCTCTTTCGTGTAGTGGAAATCTGTTATACGGAGCTCTTCCGGTTCCTCGGGGCCGCTTTAAGCAGGCCTCCCCGGTGCCGTGCAGAAGCTTTAGGAAAAAAAGAAAAGAAAAAATCAATCTGCGAAAGTGACTCGCTTTCTGCGTCCCGCGAAACCGTGTCCGCGCGCAACTCGTTTCGTTGCCATTTTGCCTCTTTCGTGCTCCGATGCTTATCGTCGCCTCGCGCGATTGTGCCTCCTTCATTCGCGATTCTGCAAATAACGTTCCTCGAGCCGGTAAATAAGCGATTGCTCAAACTCGACGGCGAAACGGAAACTCGTTCTCTCTCGTCTCGACGTTGCGTTTTTACCGCGTTTTCTGCGTTCTCGTTCCGCCACCTTCTCCCCCGATCCAATCAAATTTTCGAACGAATTTCAACCACTCGCTCGCGGAGGGAGAGAAATCTTGCGGCCGTTCGGTTCGAGCCGTGGTAATCGACTCGGCATTCGGACACTCGGACATTCGCGCGCGGCGAACAGCGTATCGACAGCGCAAAGAGACACACGACCGACGTTCCTGATTGCAAATTCGATTCGAGTCCGTCTCGTGGCCGAGACTCGCTGCCTCCTGGTTTCCTGAGCTGTTGTTCGCACTGCTGGCTCGTTAATCAATGCCAAGATAATGCGAAAGGAAGACGTAATGGTGGGTATCGCGCGTGTGAATGGTGCGTATCATCGCGGAGCACGATACCTTTTCCGGGAACACGTGGAGCAAATGCCGGAGGAATGGTCTTTCTCTCTCTTCCGGAAGTGGAAGTATCATGTCGTCGGGCGTGTCTCGTGTTTTGTCACGTCGAGCCGAGAACGAGAATTCCTGACCAAGAGTAATTAGATGACTGTTAATTCCTCGCTCGATCGGCACCGCTCCTCGATCACCAGTACGTAATGACACCAGGCGAAGTATAAAAAGCGCCTCGGGCTAATATGATTATCGAAATTCGATGGGACGCCTCGGCTGTTCGACGCGAGCAGAGCGCGCGCATCGCCACGGCCTCTCTCTCTCTCTCTCCGCCCCCCCCTTCTGATCGATTCTCCCGATCGATTTCGAGGTGCACGATCGACGAATGGGCATCGTAGCCAGCGAACGGCCGAGCCACCAACGCGTATATAATCCTCTCTCTGTACCTCGTGCTGTGTAATTTTCGTCCTCTGCCCTCTCCTGCTCTCCTGCTTTCCTGCTCTCTCCCCCGCTCGGTCGAGCGTCGAGGCACGCCGTATTATTGCGTCGCATAATGACGACGTTGACTTTCGCGCGCGCGTTACGTGGCCGCGTGTACGCGATTTTCGCCCGTTGGAGCTTTTTGCCCCCGTGTTCGTGCGCCGATCGATCGGTTAAATCGAGTTCGCCGGCCCGGCACTTGCCTTTTCTCCGCCCGTTGGCGTTACTTTCGACGAAACAATCTCCTCTAACGTCTCTCTTTGGTCGGGGCAAACAGCGAGAGAGCGTTCGTGCTCTGTGTGTTCAGTACCGTGCCGATCGTTGGAATAAAAATAACGCGCTCTGGTCCAGTCACGGTCTGGCCTGGCCTGGCCTGGCCTGGCCTGGCCTGGCCTGGTCCGCTTTAGCGTGCCGCGCTGCCATTCCGGCCAACGTCACAGTCTGGCTTTATTCCTAATAGACGCGGCGAGGAATGTTGCTCGCTGGGAATTTTGGAAATTGTATTAAAGGAGGAAAGGGAGATTAATAAGGTCTGAATTCGCAAGGAAATTTTAAGTAAAAAAGGTGTAAATGCGGCGTGGTGTTTCCTTGTTTTTTTCCCTTTTTTCTTGAAAAGAGTTGACAATTCTGCTTTCGTCGCGGCGGTCGTTTTTCACCAGTTTTCCGCGCCAAGCGATTTAACGCGTCGCGCAACTCGAACGTATGAAAATGCAGCGCGTGACAACGCGCGCTTTCTTGTTGATCTTCGGCTAATTACGGGAATCCGTTTTATTATATTATTTACGGCAACATTTTTATTCGGCGAAACTCGCGGAGATTCAGGTCACTCGCGGGAAAAACAAACATCGTCGTACCTGGTTCGCTGTAATCCCTTATTTTTGCGTAACGAGGAACGTGAAAATCCGGAATTAATTATGCGTGTACACGGTACGTTTTAATGTGTTCTATCGTACATTGGTATTCACGTTGTTCTACGTTCTGATCATTCGTTCATTAAAATATGCTAAAACCTCGGCCATTGGTATTAACGATTAGTAATATGAAATTCCGCGTTCAACGTGATTATACCGATATCTGCCTGATAGTCGGTATCTAATCCAATTCCAATGGCCAGCCCAACGATCATTCAACGCTCCAATTTCCGACGATGCTTGAAAATTTCCTTGCAACGACCGCGCAACAGGAAAAAAATACTTTAGAATACCAAAAAATATAGTCTCTGCGACTAGTTTGCGATTTCTAGAGTTTCCATAGCTTGCCGAAGATCGCTCAGGTCGCCAGCTTCTCGAAATTCCCATCACTTACGGTTTCAAATGCGGTTTGCGCAACGTTAAACACGCCGTCGTATATCGCGGCCGTCGGGCGGGGCGACGTCGTTTAATGCCGCTGTCGGACGAATTTCCTCTAATTTATTACTCCGTTGACGTCCAACCCTCTCACGAGCCACGAGCACCAACCCTCTCGCGGAAGCACCTACGCGGCTGGAATCTTCTTACGCGCCGGTATCACGAGCGTCGCAGCACTCGCGAGTGCCGCGAAAAGTTCCGTCGCCGCCCAGCTTACAAGTTACGCTGAAAGCGAGACGTTTCCGCTTTTCTTGCAAAATTAGAGTCGCTCTAACTCCCGTTGCCCCGCGATTGAAAAATTTCAACGCCGTTGCGAAGAAACGCGAGCTCTTTCGCGCGTTGCAGTTCAATCGCGACGATGAGAGGGATAATTGGCCGGAACGGGTGGGAGAAGGAGTGGCAAGTCAGAGGGGGAGAGAGAGAGCGATCGAACGGAAGGATCGCAAAGCGAACGAGAGATCTCACAAATTAAGCTTGAGCGGTACAAGAGACGAAGCTTTCCGACCGATAGGATTGGCTGCAATCTTCGACAAGGCAATCCGCCGGACTCGTAAATTTCCCCGGGAACAGTGCGAGCCGAGCCTAACAGACCCCGGGCTGTCTCGATACCAGTTGGCCACAATTTCCCGACGACATGGAGATCTAATTCTAGAAATTTATTTGCCCGATAAACTGAAGGTGTTTTCCGGCAGCAGCGTCCTCGAAACGCTCGTGATTCATTAGCCGTTCGGGCCGTCGTGGACGATCGTTCAGCAGGAACGTTTTCTCTTCCGAAAGTATACCCGAGCCCCGGCCCTCTGCCCTTTTTTTTTTTTTTTTTTTTTTTTTTTCTTTCACTTTTCCAACGCGCTTCACATGTCCCCGCGCGCGCGAGTTATCGGTGCCGCGCTGATTCGTATGGTAATTAGAGGGACAAAGTATCGAACGGTTATCGGTTGTAATAAATTCCGACACACTTGCCGAGCCACGGCTTCCTTCTGGCTATTATCATCCGGATATTGGTTAGCAAAGCAACTTTTTCCGTCGGACGGAAAGAGAAGAGAAAAGCAGAGAACGACTTGGCGCGATTAACACGTCCGATCCGATCCGATCGATTGAACAAAGACGACCAATGGTAAATCAATCAAGGGAATTTCGACGACGAGAGCCAATCGAACCCGGGAGGGGGGACGGGGGGGGGGCAAGAAACCCGTGTATTAAAAATTCCAATCGCGCCTCTGCGGCGGCATTGCTCCGCGTGGAATCCGCTCGCGATATCTCGCGCTCATCGCGTTGATCATCGCGTGGCGTCGTATTAACTCGAACAACGGAACGGAGAATTCCGCGCCTGTTTGGTATTGAGTACCAAGCAGTCAGTCGCTGCCGGAGGGGGAGGAAAAAGGATGACGGGGAATAAATGAAGCAGCTACGAGACCGAAATGCAACGGAGAAGGCAAGAAAAACAGGGAGAGAGAGAGAGAGAGAGAGAGAAAAGAAACGAGACGAACGAAAAACGGAGGCAGGAAGAGGAATTTAATTTGGACGAATTCTTTGGCACTTATTACTCGAGACGGAGGTGGCTGGCTCGCCACGGCTCACGGAACGTCGCTAGGCGTCGCTCGAACGTCCGTCGCGGGAGTCACGTCGATTTCCTGCCCCGGTGGCAAGCAGCCGTTTTGGACGTGGAGCGTGTCGCAGCCGAGATTCGGATTCGGATCGGTCCGATCGCTCGGTTTCACCGGAGGCCCTCGCCGGGTAACAGCCGGCGCGTAACTGAGCTTATTTGAATTCCAGATTGGATTATCCGTCGGATTTGGATAAATGAGGGGATTCTATCAGTTAGCTATTCGCGCTGGCAGGGGATTAGGCGCGCGGACGAGAATCGGTCGCAGGGTTCCGAGTCGACCGACCGACCCGAACCCCGCTCGCCGTGTTCAACGCGTTCTTCCATCGTTCTCGCGTTGAAATCATTTAACAACGATGATTAGACTGCCCGTAACAGCCGCCCGGCAATCTAAACCTGCGCCGCGACCAGGGATCGAAGTTTAAATACTTGCCGGTTTCCCCCCCTCCCCCCGAGTCCTTGGGGATGCACGGAATGATTCTCGAGCACGCCGGAGCAACTAACTTCCCGGGTACCTTTTCATCAAACTCTCCCGTCGGAGCTTTCACTTTCCTCTTTTTTCCTTTTCTTTCCCTCCTCTCCTCTTCTCTTTTTTTCTCTCGTCGATTCTTGCTTTTCCCTCTTGCTTTCTTTCTTTCTTTTTTTTTTTTTTTTTTTTGGCCCGGTTGCAAGCACGAGAGGCTGTCCAAGGGTTCGCGAAATTCCTGTTGCTCGCCAGCCGTGGCGTGTGATTCATCGCTGTAATCTGTTTTTTTCTTCTTCTTTCCTTCTCTCCCTCTAGTCTAACGCGGATACGATTCGTTGTTGCAGTTTCCAGCGCGAAGCAAAACGCCGAGGAGGTCGACGACTCGAGGCACGGGGTAGACGGCGGTGGCACGGTCTTGGTGCAATATCCGGACAACTTGAATCTCCGTGATCTTTACTACTACATCCTGGCGCCTACCCTCTGCTACGAACTGAATTTCCCCAGAACACAAAGGATTCGGAAAAGGTAAACACTCCCCCCTCCCCCTTAGTGGACGGGGTGAATTCTTTCCATCGATACTTTTTAGCGAATATTTTTCGACCGTTTTGCTCGGTGTACGCTCTCGGGGGGATGAGATTGCGAGAGGAATTTTTAGAAACAACGGCAAAACAACGAGAGTCGAGGTGTATTTTAGAAACTTCGGTGTTGCTGGATATTTCAGTCCCGGGGTCTGTACGTTTCTATAAAACCGTTCACGGCGAAATGGCCCGTGTTCCCGTCCTACATTTCCCCTGTCACGTTCCATTTCGGTGGGTTAAATTCGTCGTTTGGTTAATTTTAAAATGACGCGTGAAACCGTGGATTATTCAGCCGCCTTGAATAACGGATTTTCCATTTAAGTTGAACCGCGCGGAGGACCGCTGAATTTTTTAACCGAAATTCGCGAGACGATCGCGCCAACTAAACTGAAGTTACTTTAGTTTAGTTCTAATCCCTCGGCGACGTGCACATTTTTCCACGGGAGAAAGAACGAAACGTGGCCGTGGACTGTTGGTGGATCGCCACGGTTTCGCAAGCCACGTTCCCGAAAAAGTTTCCCTTCTTGCTCGATTTTGGTGGCGCTTCCCCTTCTCTCTCTCTCTCTCTCTCTCGCGTGCGCGCATGAGGAAAGAAACGAAAGGAAACGAAAGGAAAGGAGGCAAAGTTGGCGAGCGGAAATGTTCGCGAAATTAGATTTAAGTGGGCCATTGTTGGGCCGAAATGGAGAGAGGATGGGACTCGGGGTGGACTCGCCGTCGGGAGGCAGGCTGATGTATTCCTTTCCGTGCTACCGGCCTCGCGCTTCCGATTGTATCCGGAATCCCGGAGATTTTCGTGGAAACACTTTCCTCCTTCCGTCTTTGCGGACGTGGTTGCGGACCTGGATGCACGCAGGCAGCAGCGTCACTTTGCCCTGACTGGCCCCGACTGGCGTTTCTTGCTACCGGCCCACGTTGTCGGCCCACGAAAATCCCCGGGACGAAAATGCGCGACCCCGTGGGGGAAAGAGAAACGCGCCGTACCGCGTGCGATTCCCTCCTCTCGAGTCGTATATTTTTGGATTTTTCCCTGGTGGCGCGTACGCGACGGGTTTTCGGGACGAGCGCACAGAGTGTCCATGATAAGAGAAATGTAACCAACGTGGCTAATGTATTATTTGCGGAAAAGTCGCGTCGGCTAAAAAGACGCGGTCGACTCTGTTTGACTGACGTGCAGTCGGAAATGGGTCGTGCTTTTGCAGGACTGTGGAAACACCGTCTGTTTCCCGCACAGCAGAGCGTGTTTAAACGACATTTTCGTTTCGTTCGAGGCACGCTGAATTACAGCGCCCCGCTAATATCAGTTACCCGCGTTACTTACGCTTCGTTTATCTGTGCAGATTTCTGATTAAGCGGATCTTGGAGGTGGTGGTCGGTATGCAAGTGGTGATGTCGCTGTTCCAACAATGGATGGTCCCGTGTGTGAAGAACTCGCTGGTGCCGTTCAGCGTAAGTGTTTCGTTTCAGTTTGTAAGCGTTTGACAGAGATTCCCGTGATAGAAATCCTCCCCCCTCCGTGGAACGAGGCGAGAGGACGCGGATGGAAAAATCTCATTACGCTCGGGGAAGAGGCGGCGGTGGCGGCGGTGGCGGCGGTGGCGGCGGTGGCGGCTCTCACCAACACCGTACATCATGGGAAACAATCTTCCGTTTTTCCCATCCGTTGTTCCGTGCTCGTTGGAAACCCCAGTATCGGCCATCACGACGCCATGCATCACGCGTTTTATCCCCTTTTATTCTCTAACCCCTGGGATAAATAATGATCTATCGCGCTCGATAGACGTCGACGTGTATCGCGGCCGTTATTAAGGTGGCTAATTATTTATGGGAACGCTTGTGAACAAGTTCTAGGACACCGGAAGCGGAATGGCCCGTAAGATAGAGAGAGAGAGAGAGAGAGAGAGTGGATGAACAGAAGTGTAATTTGGTTCCGGCAAATAGGTACGATCAATCTTTCGCGTAATTCCCGAACTGCTGGCTACGATACGCACAAATCTATGGCCAAACGACCCCAGCCTCTGTTCCATTTAACCTCTTTCTCTCTCTCTCTCTCTCTCGTCACGCACCCCTTGGTAATGACGTATGTTTCTACGCACGCTTCCCAATAATGACCTCGACGATCCATCAGTTTTTTATCTCGCCAGGTTGTTAAGTGGCCTCCTTGTTCATCCTGGTTATATATGGTTTGACAGACTGGGTCGTTTGTTAGGGAGCACGACTGAGAGGTGAGAGTTTCGCGCGGGTTTGCGAAAATTCGCCAAGAAATTGTACCGTATCGCGACGATGCACAGTGGTCGATTGTAATCGGGCGGAAGCTGCAAGATAAGCTGGACAATTTGGACGGAACGTAACGACGGAGAATGCGACGATCGTATCTTTCGTTATTCGCGATACAACGGCGTTGGGAGATGGCCTTCGTTCAGGGAGAGGTTGTAATAAACGAACAACGACGACACTGACGGATAACAACGATGATATTTCGACGATTCGGTCGGTCCTTCGTAATTCCACGGTGTATTTTCGAGTGGTTGTCCCGAGTAAATGTTGGGTAAATGTTGGAACTTGAGATCGCGAGCCGGCAATTAAAACTGGTTTCATTCTCGTCGATTTGTCGATTTACTTGTTGTCCTGTTGTTCGTTATCGAATCGATGCGGCGTGTCCCTGTTATTTACGGCTATCGGATCGGAAACGTTGCGTTATCAGGAGAAAAAAAAAAAAAAAAAAAAAAAAAAAAAAGAAAAATAAAATAAAATTGAAAAAATAAAAGTGGAAACGAGAAAGTTACGCCGCTTTCATACGTCGCTGGCAAAACGATAACGCGCGCGTGTTAAACCGGGAACAGGGTGAGAGGTTGTAACGTCGCGAAATTATTTTTCACGTGACATTAGGTCGACGCGAAACGGCCACTGCGATAAAGACAACGGCGATCTCGTGCGCGTAATGAGTCGACGGTAATTTCGCCAGCACGTGAAATTAGCGTTGCCGGTGCGGCAATTGCGGTGGAGACAACGCAAAGAACATCGCAAACAACGTACCGACGTTGCCACCATTTTTCACTCATCCTTTCTCTCCCTCCCGCTGTCTCTTTCCTTTTTCCTTTTTCACTTTATTTAAATTTTCTCCGTTTCGTTTGTTCGTTCGTACCATCCATTATTCTTTTCTGCTCCCCTGCCCCCCTTCTCGACCACTTCACGGACTAAATCGCAGACGGTTCCAGTTCATTTCGTGGCCAGACAAATACCGGGGGGTAATTAACAATCTGACGTTTATTCGTTTAATCCTGTGACATTAATTGAAAAAATTCAACCAGACTGCGGTTTTGATTGTTCGTTAACGAGGGGATGAATGGTTCCGCTGTCGGTGTGCATCGGTGGCAGAAATTTCCCGCGCGTGTTCGGCCAGCTCCGTGGATTTAAATGGATCCTTTTACGCGGACAGTTTTAACCACGGCTGATCCACGCCGGACATCCGCGGTTTACCAACTATATCCATAGATGACCGTATAATGTAGCCGACTGTTCGTGCTGTTCGTGCGCCACGATTGTGAAACGTTGGGAATTTTGGCGATCCCTTTGTTTTGAATGGATCGTTCCCCATGTACAGTCTTTTTTTTTTTTTTTTTTCTTTTTTTCCCTTCTCTTCTCCCCTGTGAAACCCAATGAATCGCTAATAGGAATCACTGCGTAATGTAATAATCAGACGAATGAAAATTCGTAATTTCCTGAATTATTTCCTAAATGGTTCCACCAATTTTCGATTTTTTCACCATTCACCCTTTCGTCGCCCTTCTTTCAAAAGAACGGCAACGGAATATAATTCGAGTACTTTCCAACTTTTCAATTGCTCGTTCTTTCTCTCTCCCTCTCGCATAATTGACATCGCAATGAAAGTCCAAGGGAAGTCGCATCCGCGACGTCGTACATTTTTTATGAGTTTCGAAATTGAAACGTTTAACCGTGTTGAAATTTACTTGGCCGGGCACTTGGCCGGGCGGATCCGACGCTCGCGCTTCTCCAAAGGGAGAAAAACTGCAGCTCGTTCGCTTTGTCCGCGCGCGGCGAGAGACAATATCGAGATAATGAGTTACCGGTTCGGCCTTGCGGAAGCGTCGGAGGGTGCAAGGGACGTGTCGTCACGAGGCAAAAAGCGAGAGGTAAAGAAAGAGCAAAAGACGGGGGCGTAATTACGATGCGATGAACGACGGACGCAATTATCAATGCCCCGTGCGATGGCCGCGACTCATTGGCGGCGGCGGCTCGCGGAGGAAAGCAATATCCATCGAATCGATTTCTTCTCGCTGTTGCTGCTGCTGCTGCTGCTGCTGTTGCCCCCTCCCTCTCCCCTTTGCCATCCCCAAAGGTGGTGTGTGTCAAGCTTCTCGCGACAGTGATAGACCATCGCGGAGAAGTAGATCGAAAGACGTGAACTGTCGTCTCTGCCGTCGTGATTCGCAATTATCGAATCCAATTTGTCCGCCAGAAAGGCAGTGGCCGGATGGCCAGAGGGAACGAGAACGGGAACGAGAACGGGAACGGGAGGGAAAATGTAGAAAAAGGGTGGGACGGACGATCGGGCGGCGGCCGCGATCGAAGATAGAGAAAATGACGAGGCAAACGACGTGGAAATGGATAGAGAAAGAGCTTGCCACCCTGGAATTAACTCTCGTGCACCTTGCACGGTAATTACTCCGAGTTCGATCGATGTCGCCAGTTTCACTCCGGATTCCTTTGTAGGTCGAAGGGGGGAGGAAACGCCACCGAGGAGAGAAGAACAATATCGGCTCGGTTTCGATCGTTACGCGCGGTTTTGTATTTCTCATTCCCTTCCCCGCCTATATCGTCTTCTCTGCCTACGGGATCTGGGATCATACCCAGGGTAGCGGAGGGTAGCGGAGGGAATCTTGGAACAATTTACGAGGAGCAATTTGTCCTCGATTGAAAATCGTGTGCCGATTCGGAGCGTTCGGTTCGTTCGGAATCCATCGCTCCGGAGATCTCCGCCAGCTCGATTCCGCGCTACGGAAACGCTTAATAATCCTCGCGTCGGGGATTAAGCAGGGATGGAACGGGAAGAGAATCGGAGAGAGGAACGCAGAAACTGGCGGACCAAGGGGAACTATCTGTAATCGTAGGTGGGGCCAAGTTTTGACTGGCTGTCAACTCGGCTCAGGGGCGACTTTCGTCGTTACCAAGTTCTGCGAGCAAGTGTCCGGTGTCTGGTTGTTTAAGGATGTGCTTCCATTTGAGGCACCGTTCGAGGAAAAGGAAAACGTTGTACACGACTGGAGCGAGAACCCTCTCCAAGTTTACTCTCCGAGTCTCGGCCAAGTGTCGAGAGTGTGTGCTCGTAGAATTTCTAAAAGTAGGAACGAAACGTTCGCAGATAGAGCTGTTGCGTTTGAGATTGAATTTTTATTTCGATGGAAATACCGCGATTCATCCGTAATCCACGGATTGCATTCGTGTTTGCATTTCGTTGCGCCGTATTCTCGATATTATCGCGAGGTTTTTGCAACACCTTGGATCTCCAGAGCCAAGTTGTGCCGAGTCACTCTTCCCAAGAAATAGTCTGCGCGCTTCCAGTTTTCTTTACGCGAATCCCATCCATCTTGGGATCTTTTTGCTCTGGCCGGAGCCCCACCTTTCTCCTTTCTCCTTTCGTTTCGGACTCCGAAATAGAACCGAGTCTATCAAATTACAATTGTTAATTACGCGTGCAATTTCTACGTATCGCTTTCACGCGCCGACACAGCTGCGCGCAGTTTTCTTCCTTTTGGTCGCAAGAAGTTTCATTGGAACCTGCTCGGTTCAATTAAAATTGCGCAAATTATTTATTTGCGTCTTCTCGGGTAGCTTCGTTGACCAGCCGCTAATTACATACACAGAGCATCCAAACCAAAGTCAAAGTTGCCCCGTTACGACAACCAGCTACGTCAACGAACGTCGGATGCTGCTAATTAACATGGTCTGAGCGTCTGTCGAACAAACTTTTATTAATAAACTTGTCGTTATGCCAGGTATTAGCCCTGTTAACCAACCGGAAGTACCAAAGCGGTCACAGTTGTCAATTTATAATTTTTTTTTCTTGAAAATTTTATAAACGCAAGACGGTGTATTTTGAACGACGGCATAAATGGAAGCTTGCGCAATTTACCGTATTGTATTTTTTTACTTTAATTTTTCCGATGAGAAAATTTCATATTTCGATCGTCGCTAGTATAGTTTCTAATGGCTATCTAACGAACGTATTGTTTCGATTAATTATTTCTACGTGTGTCTACTTTTTCTCTCAAAACGACACTCGTATCCTAATGCATTCGTTACGCACGAACGACTCGACAGCTGTTTCGTTTCTTTAGCGTAGTCAGCCGGTAATCGGGCAATTAATTATCCCGACGTCTGCGCGTTGACAGAGGTAATTTTTTGGAGTAGGTGAGCCGGTTTTGTCGCTTATCGTCGACAGGACTGGCGTCAAAGTCCTCGCTCGTAACAGAGGTTGCGTCGCTGGCGATTAAAATCGTCCGCGGGTCAGGGCATCGACGTCGTGCAGCTTGAAGCACGAGCGCGAGGTCATTTGTCTGCCTTGCGGAGGAAACAGGAGAAAAGAAGTTTCGCCGTCGGTCGTGTTCCGCGGGGTGATAAGATTTTTCAATGTGACGCGCGTGCATAACCCCGCACGATGGTTAATAGCGCTCGTACTCGTCGAAAGGCAATTCATCTTGCGGGTCATCGAAAAATTTTCTCTCTGCCGTGACGTGTAAATAGCCGGTTGTACGTTTCGCCTATCTTTCACGGCGCGCATCCCTGCGCAAGAATGACTTCACACACTCCGGGGCAATAGACCGATCGAAGAAAGGTGATGGCGCGGTCGCATCGAGCGTCGTCTTATCGGCTCGACGACGTGCTACTGCTTAAAGGGATGAACGTTTAAAGGATTTTCGAGGGTGCTGGAGGGTGCACAAAGGACGAGGGGCGAGCCTCGGCGGGCGCAGCCTCTGCGACTCGGCTGTTCGCACCTTGGAGGCCGTTGACGGCAAAACGGATGAAATATCGTATCGATTTCCCATCGTGAATGCTCGTAAACTGTCTCCTTCTTTTCTCTCTCTCTCTCTCTCTCTCTCTCGTCTTCTTTTTTACCCGCCATTGTACAGAATCTTCTTCAGAGACCGTGAATGCACGCGCGGGTCAACGAGCAGTTGAGCAAGAAAGAAAAAAAAAAAAAAACGGTGGCTTCTTGCAAGCGCAATTTTTATTTTCACTCGGTGCGCTTTTCCTCTCCTCTCGTCGGCCTTGGAGAAGCTTGCCGTCGTCGTTGAACGTCGCCGTTCGAAAGGAATTTTCACAGTGTGTCAGATATTCGTCCGGTTCCATCTCGTGCGACGACGCGGCGCGGCGGTGACTCGGTGCGACAGAAGCGGGTGGGCGGTGCCTCCTCCTCCTCCTCCTCCTGCTGGGTGATGCTCGAGAGTGACAGGCGAGATTATTACGAATGGAACCGGTGTTCTTAATAATTTCGTCCTTGACACCGGGGCAAAGAAGCTATCCTATTTTGTCGACGCGACTCGACGCTGTTTCCTGATACCTTTCACGCCGGAAATTGAGGTCCTGTTCGCTCGATCGTTAACGAACTTCCATGAATATTCCTCTCGGCGTCGGACATGGAGTGCCCGGGGCTATACACATCGGATCGCGATCGAACGTCAACTCGAGCCCAACCGAGGCGGAAAACGTACCGAGAAGACCTTAATTCTTTCGGCTGTTCGCGATAACAACCGCGCGGCGTACAACTGACAGTCGGCAAACGGGGGAAGAGCTATTACTTTCGTTTACACTGCGATGGGAATTCAATTACGGAACGTATTTTTACGGTTGCTCTCCCGGTCGATTCTACCTCGGCTTTGCAGAGAATCTAACGTCATTGTTGAATGGTTGGACCGTTGCTTCCGTTATGACGTTTAATAAATGACAAGAGAGCCAGGAGAAATAAGAGGCGGTGAGAAGTGAGGCAGAGAGAGAAAAGTTCTCTTCCACGTCGTTTGCTCGGGCTAACGTCGGGATCTTGCCGCGACCCTTCCCTCGAAATTACCCCTAATTTTTCCCTGCCCCGGAGCGATGGAACGGGAGGCTGGAAAGGAAAGATACAACGCGCGCCTATACACACACCTATATATAAGCTTTCTGCACGTTCCTCGATTGCCTCGCCATTGTCGACTCGTTCGGAATTCAATTGGAGGCCAACGAACGGCCAGTGTCTCGAGCGGGAGTGTCTCGTGACAGCGCGACGACACCAAGAAGGTGTTGGTGGTAGGCAAAGTCGTAAATCTCCGGCCGCTAATTGAAACGACGTCGAAAGAAGGAAACGGTATCGCGCGAACCAAGGAACCAAGGTTCCTCTTGCCGCTTCTTGTCCTTTTCTCCTCTCTCGCTCTCGCTGTTTCCTCCGCCTGCAAGTTTCCAGCCCAAGAGAGAGAAGAAGGCGCTTATGGGTGTGCTCGCGAGGCGAAAAGAATTCGTCGCGCTCCCGTTCCCGGGGTGGCAAGGACTATATAGCGTGTATTCAGTTTCAGTGGCGTAGACAACGCTCGTGTTACCACCGAAGGGGTAAGTTCCACTGGCTCGAGACCGTTGCCGTTTTCGCTCGAGACGGCTTATTATAACCCTTTGTGTGCCCGCCAGGGCTTCTGCCGTGTAGGTTTCTAGCCTTTGATTCGGTCAGAGGCGATCGATCGGCCACGCGCCACGAGAACCAGAAGGGAAGAAGAAGCGGGAGAGCAGGAGGAGGAGGAGGAGGAGGAGGAGAAGATACACAGAAGAGACCGATGCGTTCCTCTTTTATTTTATTTTCGTTTCGAACGGCTCTCCACTTTCCCCTTCTTTCTGTGAACGCGACTCAAGCCGCGCCATTCATTCGCGAAACCTCTCGAGCCATCCAAGCACCCTTTCAACTGGAAATAGAAACGCGATCGCTCGAGATATACCCGCGTGCGTCGTACCACGTCGTTTTTCGACCCAAGTTCAACAAGTATTTTTTTCGTTTCTTGCCAGCGCTCGCACGCCAATGCACGGCGACGCAATTTTTTGCAAGCGTGCTCTTTTGTGCAAGAATTCTCGCGCAAAAGGGAAGGTAAAGCGAGTTCCTTTTGGACCTTTGATCACCCCCGGGGTCAAAGGGTTTCTGTCTGAAGTGATATTAGCATGAAGCTTTATGCCACGGTACTTAATTGTCCCGAGGAACGCGATGCGCCGCTCAACGTTCTCGCAGCCGAGTTTTAAAAAGCGAGTGTCGAAAGCTACGGGACGCCTCTAGCTTCCTAGAACACGGTTTTATCAGCGAAAGAGGAATATACCCCCCCCCCACCGCTTTGCGATAAAAATTGCACCAACTCGTGATCGGCGATGGTCGCGCGACACCGATGGAAATTCTTCGACACCGGTGCCGATCGATTTCGATCGAGTTGGATTTACCACGGTAAATTGCTCGCTTGCAAATTTAATCGCTTCTGCCGGAATAACACCGAATTTCTATCTATTCTCGGTTTTAACTAATTGTCGCGTCTTTGCAAGATCGACGCGAATCGATTTTACACGTTCCCGGTTGTCGCGTTACGTTATATTTGTAACAGCGTCGATGGGCTATCGATTTCGACACACGGTCGTACGTACCGAGCTGTTTAACGAAGTAATTGCTCCGCGCGTCGAGTACGAAAAGTATCCGCGATAATTCGGAGTGTTTGCTGCGAAACGCTTTCGACGCGTTGCTTTCTCATCATCCGGTGCATATTCGGTGCTTGTAAATCCTTCCGTTAATTCTACTCTCATCGACGCGAGTCCCGATGTTCGCTCGCGAAACGGCAATTATCCCTTCCCTTTTTGAGAAATTTTTGCACAGCCCGCGCGAATCGAAACGATTTATTTAAGCCTGAATTCGCATTCGGAGCATCTCGTTAGCGAATTCGCGCGATTCTCAGGCTCGCACGAGCGCGTTATATATTCGGGTCCTCTCAAATTAGAATATTATATTCCAAGTTTATAACGAACATGCATCAAGCACTGTAATTACGAATCCCAGGGTGCATATAATTATACATAGTTTCGTTTTAATCTGCGAAACGTTGGCGAAATTGCCGTTTCCCGAAACGGGATCGAATTACGCTCAAATTGCACACACGCGTAATTTCACACATGACTCGAGCGTGCAACTTTGCGCGTTCTTTCTTCGTCCCGAGCTTCAATTTATCACGTCGCTTCAATCGCTCCACCCTTTTCACGATTTTTCCTTTTTTTTTTTTTTTTTTTATCCTCTGTCTCTGCGCGCGTGCGTGCACGCGTATAAACGGCGCGTCGAAATCGACAGGAGGCTCTTTAGGTATTTATTCGTAAGCCCGGAGTATATAAGCACCGTGAGTTCTCGTGTTGTGCCATTCGGAGAGACCCCGACAAACCGCCACTTAAGCGGAACGCCGGAGGGGTAGTTTCCTTCCCCTGTATTCAATTAGTACACCGCACGAAATATCAATTCCATTGCTGGAAAGCTCCTTCGACGTTTTCGAGTGCGGCTCGGCAGGGGTATAAGAGGATACTTTCCAACGACCGCAAGTACTCGTTGCGCCCAGTTACCGAATTGCCGTTAATCTATGGAACTTGGTGCTCTCCATTCGGTTTATCAGTTGCCGTTTTAATCGGCGTGCATTTGCATGCCCTTTATAGACCGGCTATTGTTGCCGTTCGTTCCTGCTAAGCCGTTCGTTCCGCGGGCTTTTCAACTCGCTCCTAAATCTTCTCCGTTATTCTATCAACGCGTTGTTTTTAAAAAAAACCACTAAACCTCGATCTTCCGCCGTGAGAGACGAACGACCGAGGCGATTCGCCTGTAGCGAAAAAAGAAATATTGGACAGCAAGGTAGAGGCACGGTGCGCAACGTGGACCCTTAAACGCGCGAAACGCGTTCGTATTTCGGGGGTGTTTTTTACACGGACGTTTTTCTTTATCACGTATGATTACGATACCTTGCTACGCGACGCGGATTGCAGAGGGAAACGACACATCGGATGTGTTATATTTTCATTGGAACTACGAACGAATATAGCGCAGAGTGTGACAAATTTCGGACATTTGGATTATTTATATCGCCACGAATAAATATAAATATTAATAGGTGTGTATCCGTATCTAGATGTGTATACATTTTTTTTTTTTTTTTTGGCGCGCGCGCTTGTCAAAGAAACGCCGGGAATTTGTTTCGGAAAAATACCATTCTTTCTGACAAAAAAAAAAAAAAAAAAAAAAAAAAAAAAGAAAAATACCTCGAACAGTGCATTGTGATATAATTTTTTTTTTTCTTTCTGCAGCTATGGCAAATATTTTTACAGCGGCTGAATGCCGGATACGATCCGGCGATTTTCAAACATTTCAAAACATTTTCAAACCGCGCGCACGATTATACTTACGTCGCTGAATTTACAAGGCTCCCCCAGCCTGGTTAATTACTTCGATGCTTTAATTACCGACCACCACTGTTCAGTTTGCGATCAAATGTACAAAAATTTCCGACCGAACTGGCATATCCTGCTACGTATTTCCGCAGATTCGGATCCAATTACGGAACTTTCGTACCCCCTTGTTTCATCCCGGGCCCCTCCCTCCCCCCTCCCCCTCCCCCGTTGCAACAACTTCCAATTTCGCTCGTTCCACTTAACGCTTACGTTGCTTTCTTTGTGCTAATAATCGAATCTCTCTTCTTTTTTTCTTTATTTTTTTAGAACATGGACGTGGCGAAGGCCTCGGAGCGCTTGCTGAAACTAGCCGTGAGTACGATTCAATCCAGTCGAAAACAAGGGTAGGCGTGCGCTGCCGACCGGAAATACTTGAGCGCCTGGCTTATCGAAGTCGGTGGATTAAATCCACGAAAATTCGTACCTTTTAACCTTCGAACAGCCAACGTAAATGAGCGACGCGGCGAGCCGGCACCGGGTCACTTTGACCCACAGCTAAATTTTTACCATACTTGCTTTGCGCCTGACTTTTTGGTACAGGATGTCATAATGTTTACAATATGGAGAGAAGAAGAGTTTGTTTAAAACATATTTTTTTATTTATGCGCACTGCGTACATACAACGCACATTGTGTTTTATTGCATGTTTTTCGCTACGCTCAAGTTCTGGGTCAACAGTAATCCGATATCGGCTACGCGAAGGGTCGATAGAGATCGATTAATTTTCGTTGAACCACAAAGTCGTTCGCTTTTAAAAGGTTTCATCGTTTGCGCGGCAAGAACCGCTTGGAAAATTATAAACGCGGAAACCACATTCTCTCTCTCTCTCTCTCTCAGATCGAATTACTGAACCTTTCGCAAATGAACGTTTCCTGTTCTCGCCAGAGCCCCGAGTCCCTCGTATTTTCCCTCGGCGGCGTACAAACTCGTACCCGCGCCGCGTGCGCGAAACATTATTGCACCTGTGTTCGCTGAAAACGCGAGATCCAGCCAGAATCGTTCCAGACCGTTCCGTCGAACACACCTCTTTAGGCTGGAAGCCTCGGAGCAATATTTGCGAATTCAATCTCCTTCCCGTTGTGTTCGCCAACTCCCGTCCCCGGTCCTCGGAGGACGGAGGCGGCGCGCCGTTCGATTTCGTAACCTCTGTCGTCGTCTCGCAGGGAAACCGTGTCGACGATAATCGCGTGCCCGCTTAATACGGAGCGTCGCGAATCTCTGACGGGCGGGGCTTTAGTTGGCTGCTGCAAAAACTTCTCGACGAAACGCAAGTGTCGCTCGTGCTCGTGGCTGCGCCATTCGTACGTACGGTCGAGTTTGACTTTCGGAAATGAAAATTCGACTCGACAGCGGCGAACTGTACGCTGCAGTCTTGTCTAATCGCGCCGTGACAAATTTCACGCGAAATTTTATCGACGAGATTGCTTCGCTCAACGACGAAAACTTTCGAGATTCCGAGACTCCGATATTCCACTTTGATGGCTCACTGAAAACTTCTAGGTTCTACCTAGCCCGCGAGCTGGCTAATCACATTTGCCTGGCAGCCAGACGTTTCCAGAACGTCGAACATGTCGAAAAACAAAAGCTGACGGAGTCTACTTTCTTCGTCTTCTGGTAAACGTGGATGGAGAAAATTGCCGAAAGAAATACGGACTGGTACGGACACAACGATGTCGGATTGGGAATGTTGGACATTTTCTCGCGCTGAGAGACGGCCGCGTGTCACGTCTCCTGAATTATATGCCGCGCGGCACAAGTCGAGGAGACTGCTGGAAGTGTAACGGAGTTTTCCTGTAACTGCTCGCGCTGCCTCCGCCGTCGATAATCGAGCCAGCGACTCGAGGCAACCGCTTCGAGGGACGAGCTATTCCTCCTCGTGATAAAATACTCTTTCCTCGGGTGTCGCGCCGGGGGCACGACGTTTCTCCCTCGTCTCGATTCCGGAAGTGGAAGGCAATGTAACCGCGACACGTATACGTATAATTCTCTTACGTACTTTGTGTTTCCTGGTCGATTTCCTGGCTCCGAGGCGTGTCGACGACACGGCGTTTAACATTCGCGGAGGCCACGTTCGCGACTCGTCTCGCAACTTGCCGTACTCTTTTTGCCTTTGAAACGGCCATGTCCCTCCTTCCTTGATTCTTCTCGATTCTCCTCGCGTAACGCTGACGAGGTGTGACACCGCGTGACACTCCCGGTTCGCGAAAACGAGTTTCACCGGGCGGAAAATTCGAATCGTTTAGTTGGGCGAGATATATCTCGCGGGTGTCGTTCATTTGCAAAGGGCTCGGGAGCTTTACCAGCGCAAAGGTCCTCTGTGTATGGATTTTATCGAATTTCGAACGTTGAGTGGGAATGGGGGGGGGAGTGGGGGGGAGGGAATAACCGCGTTATCCCATAACCGGCGACGTAAACTCGGAAAACACCGCTTCATAATTTGACACGTAACATTTGCGGATACCATTAAAGCCGCGATCCGATACTACGCGCCGACCCTCTCTCGCTCCCCCGAT
This sequence comes from Melipona bicolor, assembly GCA_030673865.1. NCBI lineage: Eukaryota > Metazoa > Arthropoda > Insecta > Hymenoptera > Apidae > Melipona > Melipona bicolor. The sequence continues at coordinate 2,749,983 of JAHYIQ010000028.1, forward strand.
GGCTCGTCGCTCTCGATGCGTTAATTAAAATTTTCACTTCGGGTTTACAGCGATAACAGCACGGTGCGCGGCGACCCTCGCGGCCACCGTGTCGAAACCGGTCACACGATGCGTAAAATACTGGCGTTCGAATACTGGCGTATCAAAGGAACAACGCGCGTCCATCATCAACGATAAAAACCATTAGATTAATTCGGTATAATGTGATACCGCGGGACGTTGTTATTCGCGTACAAAAAGCCAATGGCGATGTCGGGTGAAAATGCGAGGGGGGGGGCAGGGGAGGGGGGGGGGGGAGAAAGCGACAGGGGGTCGCATTAATGGACGGGTAATCAGAAAAATGGGTTTCCGAGTTGGCCCCGTCCGCAACATTTTCCTGTATTAACGTGAAAGCCACGCTCGGGCCAGAAACAAGTGTCGTGCAAATAAGCAACCCCTGTCGTCGATAATGGACGAAGGATTTTTAAGCCCGCGAGAGCGCGGCGAAAGCGTAAACGTGAATTTATGGCCCGTGCCCGGTGTTTCCGCGACAGCTATGTCGCGTGCAACTAATACGCCTGACACAATTGGAATGTTTAATATCATTCAACGTGTCAGCAAGGACACGTTGTGCACTTTCGGAACGTTCGTTTTTCTTTTTTTCTTTTCTCTTTGCGCAAATATATATCCTCGTTATTCGCGGACAACAGCGAGCCAGCGTTCGATAAGCGAACGAATGCCTCCGATTAATCGGAGAAAGACGAAAGAAAAAGAGGGCGGACACGCGCGTGTTCGCGGATATTCGGACGAGCAGTCGGCGATGCGGATCGCGCGCGCGACTCCAAAACAGATTCTGATTCTTAGTAAATGATTGATGCGCCGTTCTCTCAGAATCTCTTAGGAGGATTCCTAATGGAACCTTTCTCTTCGCTGTACGTTTTAAGATTTTGCATTATGCATGCCGATCGATACTTTTCGAAGCTTTTCGGATGTATAGGTAATGGACCGGCGACGTGTAAGAAGTTGTTCCGTTCGTTTTCACCGAGGGGGTTTCAGCCTCTCGAGTTGAAAAATAGTTGTTAATCTGAATAAAAGCTGCAAGGTGCACACTGCAGATATCCGATAAATCGCTCGTTCGAAGACGACCGGCTGGAGATCTCCCGAAGGGTCGCGCTGTTCGCGAGTATATTTTACTACTCGCGTCTTCGGCTGTTGTGCCGTCGTTGGTTCGGTCGCGTCGACTCGATTCCACTCGGTCGTCGTTGCTCGTGCTCGTTATTCTCTCGTTAGTACGAATGCTCGAGATCGGAGTTAGCCAGCCGTAGTGTTTCGATCGGTGAGCCGGACTCGGTGAACCGAATTCAATTATATGACTCAATCTGAAAAACGACTACCGCGAACGTCCTCCTCGACCGTGTATAATAGCGCCCCTTTCGCCGTTTGTCGCGTTATTGGTTATTTGCCGATTAAAACGCCGGCCAAAAAGCCACGCATGGCCGAGCTCTGCTAACAACATTTTTGCCAGGCAGTAGTTAATTGGACTCATTGCGTCATTAATTATCGACGTCTGCGACTGGACGTGTAAACACAACAGTCTGGTTGGTTTACCGTCTCGTGGAAAAATTGAACGCCCCCCGCTCTCTCTCTCTCTATATATATATGTATACGTATATCGTTTTTCCTCTGTTTCTTTAAATCACTGAGGATTATTCGATCTCTCTGGAGGAGGAAGAAACAAAAAAAACTGCACAACTGTTCTGACTAGGAAATGAAGACAAAATTTTATTGATATGCAAACATTTGAATCGACAGAAAAATTACAGTACCAGACAACGCCACTCCTACCCCACGCCCTCTCGCGAATCACGTGACCCAAATCAACCAATCGCTAATTTTCGTTGCATCAGCGTTGCACCTGAAGAGGCCCGATTTTCTGATTTACCCCCGCTGAAATCACTTTCAGTGATAAGAAGGTAAAAAAAACCGAGGCTCACGACCGAGCAATTTCGAAAAAGGGGGAGGAGGGAAATCGAAGAGCCAAGGATCGAGTGGAGGCCGGTAATAACCGTCTCTGAGAGCGATATCGACGCGAGCTTTAACTGGAAGATATAAGTGGTTCGGTCGGAGGTTCCTCGAGGCGAGGGCAACGAAGACTCCTCTTTCCAGTCTCATAAGTCACGCCGCGAGAAGGATTGCTCATTCTCGAGACGGCTCCTTTGTCCCTCTCTTGTTTTCCACCCTCTCCGCGTCACGCCGGAGACCGTGGAACGAGTGGAAGAAAGTGGAAGAAGTTTGAAGCGGGAAAAATAATTGTTTGCCGTTTCGGACCGGCGAAATCTGGCGGAGGATTCTGGCCAGGACCTTTTCCCGAGGAGAAACGAAGTGGAGAAGGACCATCTTCGAGATACACGTGCCTCGTACAGAGGGTCGAGGGAATCTTTATTTTCGTTTACACCGCAAATAACTGGGAGGCTGGTCGCAGCGAGAGACCACGGGCCACGACCGCCGTCGGTTAATTGCGGTTCTTATATACGAATCTCGGGGGGGGGGGGAGAGTGAACTTGGAAGACAGAGGATGCCGGTGTTGGAGCAAGTGGAGAAGGGTGTCTCTCGGTGTGTCGAGAGGGTGGACGGTAGCAGGAAGGAGGGGAGGGAAGGGGTTAGTACTGCAATGTAGGACGAGACTTTAATCTCGTCGTAATGGGGAAACGCAATTTTCCTGCAGTCCGCTGCCAACGAGGTCGTTTCCTTAGATCGATCTGCTTTATACGAGCCACGACCCTTCGCTCCGTCCACTCGTCGTCGCTCGTTTCGGAATCTCTTTGACGCGCGGCGGCAGCCCCTCTAAAAAAAAAAAAAAAAAAAGAGAGAAAAGGTGAGGCCAGGTGAGAGGAAAGGCGGAGGAATGGCCACGGGATACACACAGAGGCGCTCTCGTTTTGCTCTCTTATCCGGTGTCGACCTTGTGCAGACCGTGTCCCCTCGTCTCGTTGCCGGTCTTCCTGCGTTAGACTGTAATGTGTGCTTTATGCATATATACGGAACGAACGATCGATCGATTTCCATCAATAATGCAGGCATATTGGATTCAGGAATACGGACCAGGAGGGTCCATTGAATTTCCGATATGTACTTACCCGGCTGGGGAACGTAATATGGACACGACCCCGGCGACCGATATCGTTAGCCGATCGCGAAAAAAAAAAAAAATGGCAGATGAACGACGATCGACGATCCTTCAGGCAGTTCGTACATACATATTCGATCTTTGTTGATCCTCTGGAAAATTTTGTTTCTTTTTTTTTCTTTTTTTTTTTTTTTAAGAAATTCTTCAACTTTCGTCAATTCATTTCTCCCGGGAATCCTTGCTGTGTTTCTTTTCTCTCTCGCTGTCTCTCTGTTTCTCTGGTCGCAGGATCACGTCACGTACTATTTACCGTAGCAGCGGGTTTTTACGCGACTGTGTAATCCAAGGGGCGTTGGAGCTGTTATCGTAGAGCGTGACGAGCGCGGGATGTAAGAATAACAATCAGGGACGGAAGGAAAAATTGAGCAAACTTTACAGACGTCTCGGCGAGATGACGGGGAAACTGTGCACGATCCTTTAACCCCGTCATTATTTCTTCCCCGTCGAGCACGATACGATTTCCCATCAGGAATCGATCTCTCGCCCCGCTCTTTGAGCCGCGAGACAATCCCTTGAAAAAATATTGCTTTAATCACGATACGATCTCCGGTGCGCCAACATTTGATACGAAACGTAAGCACGTCCGCTCCGTTTGGCTAAAGGCGTGGAACGTGTTTGAGCACACCGAGCTTCGCGTAATAGCGATTCCATCTTTTATTAAGGTACACTTGTTACGCCTTGGCAAGTTGGCGCGAATCGCGAAGTTTACGCTGCTGTAACTACGCGGATGAGTTAGCTTCCTCTCCTCCTCCTCCTCCTCCCACTCTTCGTGGATTAAAATAATGTCTATCGGGAGGAAAGTGGGGTTCAAATTCGTCGTAACTTCGTGCCAAAGTACGAAATAATTTTCCGCGAACAAAAGTAGAAGAAGAAGAGGAAGAAGAGAAAAAAAAGGGGGAAGAAGGAGGAGGAATAAAGTATAACAAAGTACGATAACTGGAAGAAGCAGTTCGTTGAAAGGAGCAGCATTAATAAGAAAACTTGGTCGCGACGAGCCGGGGCCAAACGAACCGAGAAAATTCAAATTCTCGCCGGGGTCTCCCGCTCCGTCACGTCACATATCACCCGCCAAGATTTTTCCTCCTTGATGGAAAACTTGGGTCCGGCTCGGGGTGGTAGGGGAGTTCCGCTTGTGAGATAGCCCCTGGCCAGGAAGCCGAGACTCAAAGTTTACCCGACCGCTTTTTCCTTTGTGGTATCATCGGCGTGTCTCAAACGGTTCAACGGGGTTTTCAAACCCCCCCCCCCCTCACCCCATCCCCCTTTGGCAGGTGGTCTCGTGCTTCTACCCTTTTCTACCCCTGTCTACCCTTCCGACCGAGCGACGGCGTACCCGAGCTAAACGAAATTAAAACGTCGAGCTAAGTTTTTGCGAAGTAGGTGGACCGCGGAAGGAGAAGGAAGGAACGGTGGCAATGGTGGTAGTGGTGAAAAGGGGTTGATGAAACGAGGAGAGACAGAAGTGAGAGAGAGAGAGAGAGAGAGAGAGAGACCATCTTTTGCGAAGAAAGGCGGCGTGCTTCTCCCTCTCTTTTCATAAAAGTGCCACGAATGCCTGCCGGCAAAAGAGACTTGACCTTTGTGCCTGGCAACATTATTAAGTCCTTTGGAGCGCGTAAAGGGCTGCCGGAAGCGACGAGGATGCTTCAGGGGGAATTAGAGAAGACATTCGAAACGAAATAACTTCAAAATTCTTCGTTGGACCGAGCCGGGACAAGCCGGAAAGGAAGATGCTTACACCGGAAGAATCCGTCTGATCTCGCTACCGTCCGCGATTGCCTTTTACCTTTCTCTCTCTCTCTCTCTCTTTTTCTCTGTGTGTGTGTCTTCTTTGCGATTCAGCGCAGCGATTGCGCGCGCTCTCTCTCTCTGATATCATTTCGTCGCAATTTTTCAGTAACTCGCCGCGCCAGAGACTGCGGTAGGTACGTAGAAGACTCAACAAGAAGCGCGCGGACTCGAGCGTGGAATTACCTCTCGCCGTGAATTCCAATGTGAATAACGCTGCCGATTCCCCTTCTTTCTTTCTTTCTTTTCTCCCTTCTCTCTTTTCTTTTTTTTTTTTTTGTGTCTTTTCTCCCCTGTTCCATCTCCTGGCTGCTCTTTGTCTCGCCATTAGCAGGTCGTTCGAAATATTCCGGTACGCGAAACAACGACGATGTTCCTTTAGCAGTTACGCCTCGGTGGCTATCATATTTCCTTCCTTTCCGTCGTTCATTTTTTCGCAGTCGGCTCCTCTGCCGGTGCGGAGCGGAGCGGCGCAACGTGGCAGGGCGAGGCGAGTTCGCCAGCGTGCTAATACCGGTTAAGAATTACGCGAAATTGCACGCTGGTTGCCCGAGGCTACGGGAATGGAATATCGAGAGACGTGAATTTGCGTCGGATTAACGAGTTGCCTCCGGAGCGAAGGAACGAAACAAAAGGAAATAAAATATTGGTCGGCGTGGCCATCGGCTATGCGGCCCCCCTCGCGCGTTGTACGCTCGCGATCCAACAAAGATCAACGCACGCGAAACGATACATGGCGTGAAAAACATTTCGCCGCGCCGTGCCGCGCCGTGCCGCGCCGTGCCGGTATAACACAGAGAAGATGAAAGTCACTTTCATTTGCGCTCGTTCCCTAAATAAATGTCTACGCCTCTCTGACGTACAAGCTCTCGTCGTTGTAATCCCAAACATTTTTCCCCTTTTTTCCTTTTTTCGTTTTTTCTCTCTTTACACGCGCGTTCGTTTCGCGCACACTTTTGCAGATACCGAACCATCTGGTCTGGCTGTGCTTCTTCTACCTGATTTTCCACTCGCTCTTGAACCTGATCGGCGAGCTGTTGCATTTCGCCGATCGAAACTTCTACTGCGACTGGTGGAACGCGGACAACATCGACACCTTCTGGAGAACGTGGAACATGCCTGTCCATCGGTGGGCCGTGCGGTAAGTGCCTTCAGACCGCGACCAGTTGTATGTATAATACATACGCCGCGATACGTAAGAGTTCGACCGCCAGCGATAACCAACCATCTTTTGCTCGAGTAAGCTCGATATCCTGCCCGCGATTTCGCTCTCTGTTCACGAGTCGCCGAGAAGAAGCTAGATCTCGACACGAATTTTGTGGTTGCAAGATGTCGAATCTTGCGACTAATTCTGCCTCTGGGGAATGTCAAACAGTTTAGTGGTAACTTGCAGATTTCTTCGATCTTTGGAGATAATTTAACCGTTTTACTTAATCCACCATGGATTATTTAAAAGACTGTGTTGAACAGTGTCTTGCCCGATGTAACTGCGTAAAAGTAGATAAAGTAAAATCTGCCTGTTCGTGCAGTTTCTAGGTGCACGTGGTTCAGGTTCAGTCCAATAGAAGTTAATTAGGAGAGGAAGCTTCGATGTGACCGACGACGATTAAATATCGCTGTTGCGCTACTTGAAATCTGACGCTAAATGATAGCCAACCGAAATCGTTTCCACGCTTTTCCGAAAGTCAAAGCGCGCGCAGTCTCTTGCCAAGCAGCGTCGAGATAAAAGCAGAAACCAGTTCGAGTAAGCGCGCAAGTCGTCTCTCCGCGTTCGAATCTGGCAGCGGGGGTGCGGAAGTGCGAACGAAAGGAATGAAAACAGCGTTAGGTACGGTACGTGGCGGTAGGTCGGGGCGCGGGCAAAGTAAGGAAAAGTAAGTGAGAAAGAAGTCGAGAAGGGGGGGGGGGGGGCGGAGTATCCAGCCGCGAGTCGTACTTTTGATCGAGCTTCTTTTCGCCTAAGCGGCTAAACTTCGTTAACGAGTGTGCCCCGGTTTAAGGAGATTTAATTACATTTTTCGCGAGAACCCGGCTCCTGTCTGCCCTACGAAAAGGAAGAGAAATTTCCGTGAATCAGAGACTTTCTCCCTCCTAACCTGCACCATCGCCGTCCACCTCCACCGCGCCTCTTCCTTTCAAACCCCCGTGGAAACTGCTGTGCGGCTAATTGTTTTAGCTTCTACCGTACGCCCTTCCACCCTTTCTCTCCACACCTTTCTATGTATATATATATATGTATATATATATAACTGCTGCCACTCTAAGTAGTACTTTTAATGTCCGTGTAATTGGAATGGGTGTCGGACGGCGGCGGCTGTTTGAAAACTATTCTGCCGCGAAATGGAACTACCCGTCGCAGCTCACGCGCGCGGCGAAAATCTTTCGCGTTTTAACGTTTATTTCGGATAATTAATTTTGTAGCCGTAGCTGTTTACGTACGCGGCGCCGCTAATTAACTTCTACTTCAATCCTCGCGTCATTTCCATTTTGCTCCAACGTACATATGTCCGTGCGTGCGATATTCTTTCGTTCGTGACAGCAACGGGTTGTTACTGGCTGTATCGCTCGGCTACGGAATGAAATATTCACGTCTGTCCCGTGCGGCTGGAGTGGAAGTTGTACGATTAGACGTTGAAAAAAACTGAAAATATCAGCGAAACATTCGAATCGAAACACGGAATTTTACACCAGGTACGACGTTGCGTTGACAATTGTTGTGTGTGTGCATGACAGAATTTTCTCTTTTTTTATCACTGAAATGCAACGAAAATTAGCGATTGGTTGATTTGAGTCACGTGATTCGCGAGGGGGCGTGGAGTAGACCTCGAGTAGGAGTGGCGTCGTCTTGTTTTCTATCGATTCAAACTCATTTTCCATGTCAATAAAATTTTATGGCAAAAAAGTCGTCTTCACTTCCCAGTCGGAACAGTTGCTTCTGGGCCTTTCAGTGAGACGAATCGTACTGGGGTACAAGTCGTGCAGTTTTTTTTCTTCCTTTCATTAACCTATCGTTAACGTCAAACTTGATATTTACGATTTTCGAGAAACTCGCGGGGAAAATCTCGTTCCGACGAGGGGGGGCGGGGGGCTACAAGCGTCGGATAAGCGCCGGCTTACGCCTTGCTTTGGCACTTTTTATCCCCATACGTCTTGCCGCCGTCATCGTTCCATTGGATTATGCATCGCTCGCTCAATACAATCAGCAAAGTTGCGAGAAACTTTCCATATAGGGCCTTCGGACTTTTCCCGACGCCGGTTTTCCCGGCGCACGTGCCGCTAACAACTCGCGCCACGGCCGCGGTGACGACGGCCGCTTTTACTTCGAAAGTAGCTCCGCGGAAAGTTTAAATCCTCGAAAAAGGTAGCCGTGGAAAAGTTGTTATTGCGGGGAGAGGGTGGTGGAGGGTAGAGCGCCGCGCGAGGCGAACGATGTCGCGTACATGGAAGGGTTTGAAATCCGAGGATCTGAGGGCTTCTCTCTCGCGTGGAGCGATACACGGGAAAACAATAATTCTTTACCGTCTTCAGACGGTAACTCCCTGAGGCGGAGGGCAGGATGCATACCGCGTACGCACGACGAAAGACGAAACGAAACCGGCTCAACTCCGGCGAAAGTTGACGTTTCAGCAGTAGACTCGGTCCGGACAGCATCGAGTCTTCAAGTTGCAATTAACTCGATTCCGTGCAATTAACTCGGCAAAAACAGTAATCGGCTTTGCTGCCCGGAAAACCGTCGGAGTCGTCGACGTTCCCAAGGCTCGAATTTCGTCGTCCGGATTCCTCGACGTTCCTCGAGGGGAGCTGCACCTGTGCTCCCAACCCTTCTGTCCTTTCTTTCTTTTTCTCCTTCTTCTTCTTCTCCTCCTCCTCTTCCTCCTCCTCCTCCTCTTTCATTCCTCGGTCGAGATATGCAGCTGCAATTGCAAGCTGCAACTGGCACGTAGCCATGCGACCGCGCGGCGGTAGCGACGGAGGGTAGAAAAGAGAACGGCGGGAAGAGGGGGACGGGCGGGGGAGGAAGCGGCTGCGAGAGGTGAAAATGGAAAAGCTGCGCGAGGATGGACCGGCGCGAGGAACGGGGCGAGGGAGGGGGGCGACGTAGACGGTCGCAGACGAGGGAAAAGGGGGAAGGACGACTGTCGACGAAGACGACGTCTTTTCAGGTTTGTAATGGGAAAAGCCGATACGCATCGTGGTGCGCGCACTTAAGGCTGTTTATTCCCCGCGGCACTTATAATGCCTCTATAACTGGAAGATATTTCGAAGCGTCTTTTCCATGAACGACGAGGAGAACCGCGGCGAGGGGGGGGCGGCAAGTGTATTCGCGTGAAAGATAGAGAGAGAAGAGGAATAGATTGAAGGAGAAACGGTAAAAACGAAACAGAGTGAAGAAAAGGGGGGCTGCTATTCCGCGGAGCAACGACGAGGAGAGTGGATCTCCGAGGAGGAAAGGAATCTCCTCTCCGCGGCAACGACGACAACGTCCCACCTTTGAATTTCCTTCCTTCCTTCCTTCCGTTTCTCTCCCTCTCGCGCGCCGTTTCTGTCTCTTCTTTGCGCCATTTTTTCCTCTGTTCCTTCCCTCCCGCCGTCGCCGCTTTCCAGCTTTCTTCATTCCAATGCACCGCCACTGATAACCAACCCGGCTAACGATCTCTTCCTGTCTCTCGCTGGCTCGCGTCGTGTCGCACTCTCCTATCCCAGTCGCGTTCCGCGAACGGGCACACCACCAAAGTGTCGCTATTCCGGCAAATTTGCACGACCGTTGCTTTAATTTTTCGAGAGAGACGATTCCGCTCACGTTGATCCTTAAACGCGACGCTCCTTATCTGCGTCCTTTCCCTTTTTTTTTCTTTCCCTCTCCTTTCGTTTCTTTTTAACGCTCGCCCGCGTTATTTCGCGGTACAACACAGTAGTAATAGGAGCGAGTGCACCTATTCGAGGAAGACGTTCTCTCGGATATTTTCGCTGCGGCGGAGCAGGGAATCGTCGAGGGAAACGAGCCCGAGAATGCCCCCTCCTCCGATTCCCTCTATTAAACGGACGCGTAATTCCTCGCCGTTTAATCGCGGCCAAGCAGAGATACGCTTTTGTGCTAGGTTTCTTCTTCGTTTCAGGCACTTGTACATCCCCATCATCGAGATGGGCTATGGGAAAACGACCGCGTCCGTCACCGTGTTCTTCATCAGCGCCTTCTTCCACGAGTATCTCGTCAGCGTGCCGCTCAAGACGTTCAAAACGTGGGCGTTCCTGGGAATGATGGGACAGGTAAAATTTACTCGTATAATATTCCGGTCACGGTCTGAATTATGTCCATAACGTTCAATCTTTTCGGTACGGTAGGTGACTGTAATCGCCCATTATTGGCGAGCCGAGCTTACCTCGCTACCATCGAGAATTTTCATTCTCTCATATCGTACTCGAGAAAGGGGGGGAGGGGAAAAAAAAAAAAAATTGAAGAATAGGCTGCCGGGCTATTGCTTTGAGAATTTATCGTCAAGTTTTACCTTTCGTCCACTCAAGAATATGACGTCTATGGTATTTCTGCATATTTCCGTGGATCTGAATTTCACCGCCACGTTTCGAAGCCACGTTTAAATGTCATCGCTCCTCGTCTTCTTCTTCGCTCAAAGAGAGAACCGACCGGCGGCCGGCAAAAAAAATTTGCCACGGCATTATTAACCCCGCGGCGTTTCTCAGGTGCACGGTGCGGCGACCAATGGAATTTTTAGAATCGCCCATTCTTCGACGGGCTTAAAACTTTGAAAGCTTCCGTCCACTCGTTCGCTCCAGCCAATGGGCGCGGCTCATTGTCCGTACCGTGCCGTGCCGTACCGTACCGAACTGTACCGCGCCGAAAGAGTTGAAAGAAATTTTAATCAACCAATTTCTTCGTCAAACATTCGGCCGCACAAAGGGGGGTTCGAAGGAAATCCTTCGACACGAGGATATCTAGCGCCGTCCCTCGAAAGTTTCCCCCCGCGGCGGGATCATCTTTTCGCAGAGGCAGTTTCCAACTGCCGAAGGATTAATATTAATTTGCAGACCGACGGGTGGGGCTGGGGTGGGCACCTCTGAACCGACGACGAAACTTTTTTAATTGATTTTATTCCAGATACCATTATCACTGATAAGTAGGAAGGTGGAGAAGCATTGTGGCACCAGATGGGGCAACATCACGGTGTGGGCGAGTCTCATTATCGGACAACCACTTTGCATAATGATGTATTACCACGATTACGTGATAACTCACTTTGGCGAGAACCTGATCGAGGATCACTCGATGGTGTAGAAGCAGAAGGAGAGACGAATCGAACGCGCAAAGGTCGGGGAAGAGAAGGGTTGTTTCCGCCCAAGGGTGAACGAGCCCAACTCGTCGAACTGTTCCATCAATCGTCATCTTTTTTTTTTTTTTTTTTTTTTTTTTTCCTCCTCGTTTCTCACGCCGTGCAGATTTCTCACCTCTCCGTGTGTCGTGCGTGCGCTATTTTTCAATCGATCCTCCGACGTTGACGCGAATTTACGACGTTTCGTCGTTCCCCCGACGTTCGTCGTGACGAAGAAACAGCGACGCGGGCGGGAATACAGGGATCGATTGAAAATCGAACGAGCCAGTGCCTCGAGTATCGCGCGTCGAGCCGCTTGGTTCGCAGGCCTAGTTTGCGTCGCTGTTAAAGTTTCAAACTTCCGGGCGCGAGTCCGTCGTTTCCTAATCCTGAATTGCGACTTTGGAATTGCGCGAAGAATTTTACACAGTGAATGAATGTACTTTAAAAACGAACGTCCTTCTTCTCGTCGAACTGTTGTCAGATATTTACTCGTTTCGTCATTTTTTATGTATGTTTTAGCCGATAAGATTTTGATACCAGCGTTTTACAGGTTTCAGGAAAATTACGATTACTCGAAACTGTTGAAACTACGACGTTGTACAGATAGCATACGACGCATAGCGTGTAAGCAGAGCATGAACGGCCGATTTTAATATCGATGTCGGCAGCGCCTACGCATGTTTTGTCACTCGTAAAAATCCTCGGACATCGTTGACTTTGCGAACCGGGCCGCGTGATATTGCGCGCGCGTTTCAAGACAATAAATCAGCTAATATTTTTCCTACGTAACGATACTTTATCGCTCCCGCTATCGGGAGAGGGGCAGCGAGAGCGCATCGAGGGTATATATTAGCCGTAATAAATTTATCCCGGGTCGCGCAGTCTGGCCCCGTTGCGTATCCGGTGAGAACATTTCGAGGCAACCGGGTTGCGTATCACGAAGAAGCAGATGCCGAGGATTTAACGAGGCAACTTGCTGCCAGTTGTATACGAACACGGACGATTTTGTAGATTCCCGTTGTGCGCTAGCTAGCTAGCTAGCGCTCGCGTGCTGCACGAGCGCGGCTGTGTTGTCGAATAAACGAGACCTTTGTTACCAGCCTCGTTAAATTTCGTTCCATCCCTTGAAAGAAAAAACTCCACGGAAATTTGTCGTTGACACTGTTACCACGTCCCGGGGTAACGAACTTTATTTACGAAAAGTTGAAACATCGTCGATATATGTTTAACACGATTGACACGTTTGGCGTGGTTTCCAAACGAACGTGTTGCGAGCAGATTCGCATCGAGTCGCAACTTTCCTTTTCCTCCTTAAACCTTCAGTTTCAACTTCATCTCCGTGAAACGGAGAATCGGTTTCCGAAACGGTGCGCGATATTTTTCAGAATAGATACCGGAGCGGACAATTTGCGAAAGTACCAGTTTCCCTGCCGTTCCCTATCCGTCCCGGCCAACGAGAAACAACTCAACATCATTGTTCTGCTCGGTGTCTTCCAACTCGGCCGCGTCATGTTTTTAAACGATGCCCTCCGTCCCGTCCTTTTATTTCTTTCGGCTCCGGGAACGCGGCAAAACAAGAGAGAAAAGACGTTTCTGAAACACCTGATGGCGAAGGGGGTGGGTGGTACGTACGAAACGATCGCCCCTCTTGCCAGATGCGTTCGAAGAAAGGAAGAAAGAAAGAAAGAAAGAAAGAGGGTGGAAGCTTCTCGAGGTCGAGGAAGATTCCTCTCGGAGAGGAATATTTTTTTTTTTTCCTCCAGCCATCATCCCCCGAGCTTCCGCCAGTTGTCTGATGAGCCTGGATGTCACGACCCGTTTGCCCCGCAGCGGTCTCGGCGATGGATAAATTAATGATGCGGGGCGCTCACCACCGACAGTCGGACATACGTCTGCGTCAGAGAGACGCGATGTTATATACCATCCAGATACGTGACAAGCGTGGAGACTTACGAGCGGGCAGATCCGAGCTAGTCGGAACGAATCGGCGCGCGTTCGAGCGAATCTCGCGCGAGTACGGAGCGGGCGGGTCACGAGTTGCCAAAGTTGGCAAGAGGGTTGACGCGAGTCTTCTCTTTGGTTCCGTTGATCCGATCGACTTTAACGAGACCAATTAAACCACCGATCGGGGAATCGAACGATCTTTCTCCGATCGAGTCGAATTTGAAGGAATTTCACGCGAGTCGATCGCGAAAAAAAAAAAAAAAGAAGAAAAAGAGGAAGAAGCAAACGGAAACGGCGGCGAGTTTCAGTACACATTCGAATAGGTTTCGTGCAGGTCGGGTCGCGCGCGCCTGTGGGAAAAGTTAGCACGAATTGAAACGATTCCGCGGGATTTCCAGTGGATTCTAGAAGTTTCGCACAAATTGAAACCGGTCCTCGTGAGTTGGAGTGAATCGAAGAAGGTTAGCGTGACGTTCACGCGCGGTATGACGAGCACTGGAGCGCGTCCAAGTGATTTACAGCGGGATAACGGGCGAGAGTGCCGTTGGGTGCCGAGTAAATTAGAATCGGTCTCGGTTCCCGCTAACAATCCTCCCGTTTGCAAAGGCATAACCCTCCCTTGTGTCGATCAACGTAACGAAATTCCAGCTGAAATTCCAGTCTAAAGAAAAAAAAAAAAAAGTCTCGGCTGGGACCAAGGAAAAGAAGAAGAAGAAGAAGAAGAAAAAGAAGCGGTACGCCGATACCGATGGTCCGTCCGATCGCGAAATCTCGAAGGTGCGTTCGTTTCTCGCGCACGAGGTTCGCGAAGAATGCATCGGCTGGCCTTTTGAACGCTTATTCCAGAACGCTTGCGTTATCCTGTAAGGTGGGTGGTGGCAAATGGTGACGGTGTGCAGAGCGCGGGGGATGATAGAGCAGGGTGTGCAGGCGGCGTGGGTGGGTGGTCAGGGTGACGCGAGGGGTGCACGAGGTTGTGGCGGTACAGCGCAGAGGGTCGAAACGAAGGGCGAAGAGAGCGAGAGAAACGCCGGGGGAGAGTGGGGGTTGCGCGAGGCGCGGGGAGGGGGCACGGTGTGAGCGCAACACGATGCTATAAGGGCGGGTACGCAGCCGAGTCTCCGCAGTGAGCGCCGCGACGCCTTTGGAGACGTATCGTGCGAAACGGTCGATCGGCGATCGCCGGCAACACGAGGCGTTCAGAGCTATTTCTCCTTCCTTCCTTCCACCCACCCACCCACGAACGACTGTGTGCTGTGTTTCTTGTGCTTCATTCCTTTTCTTTTTTTTTTTGGTTCTCTCTCCGAGACTCGAGAAGAAGCAGGTTGATTCCTCGAGGGTGGGACACGGAACACACGCCGAGCGTAGCTGGGAAAAGCGACGAAGAACAGCGGAAACCATCCGGCTGGAACGCACGACTGGGGGCTTTGCGAGCCGGAGCGATGTTCGCGCAGCTTTCAAAGACAGATAGGTACGTACGTACGTGTGAATTTTGTTATCGGTAAGCGCGAAACGTCGAAATTCCGCGCATCCGCCCCGGGGGGGAAATTGGAAATCGAGCGAGAACTCTGTTGACGAAAGCAATCAGCGATTAACGAAGGTTATTAGGTTGATATTTCTAATTTTTCGACGTTGTCCCCTCGCGTGAATTTATCTGGATTGGGAATAATTGCAATCAGTCGGTCGTGCGTCGCTTCAATTAAGCTACCGTGCAATTTGGGAATTCGATTTCACTACGCGTAAAAAAAAAAACGGGAAAAAAATAGAAAAAAAAGAGAGAAGAAGACGAAAAAAAAGCAGAGGAACGGATCGATGCGACGTTATTCGTGCTCCGGAAGAAATCGTCGATGAATCATTCATACGGAACGTCAATTAAACGTTCGTTTGCTCGGTAGAATTTTCACTGGCGTGAAAAAAATAATTCGTCTCGAACGGTCGCCCGTCGTTCGGAGAGAGCATAACTCTCCGGGCGTAACTCTCTCAGCCCAGCTAACCGCTAACAGTCTCTAGAACTTGTCCAAGTCTTTTGCCAACGTCTTATTTATTTCCTTCCGGCCGTGCGTTGACGCGAAACGATCGACGTTCGAGAATCGGAGATGTAACCGGTGATGACGTGTGGCGTTTCGCCTTCGTCTTCGCCCTGCTCGGTTATCGCGAAAAAAGCGGCGAATCACGTCGTTCGCCGGCGCGATAACAATGACTCGACGTTTGTTAAAGAGCTCGGTGGTAATTTCGCGTCGAAGAAAAATGGTGGTGCCGTTGGTTGCCTCGGTCGTTCGTCATGATACGAGCCAAGTTCACCGGCGGAGAACAAGTGGCCGACGCACGGCACCGGGGGGGAAATTGAAGCGAAGCTCTACGTCTCGCGCAGGATGATCGGCAATATCTCACACGATAGAACGTGACGCGGCGTTGCACGATGTTTTTGCTGGTGACAGGGGAGAATTATTCGCAGTCACGTGCCGATATTAAAGCCCAAGCTACTCGGAAACGCGCGTGGACCTGGTGCGTGGATCTGGCGGATCAAGAAAAATAACTCGCACGCTCGCTATTTTCGAGATAGAGATGAGATAGAGATAGAGATAGAGATAGAGAGAGAGATGAACCAACGCGTCTTCCGTTCGATTTCACATTTGCGTAATTTTATCGGTGCTCCGAGACCTGGAAGTCTAGCTTCGGAGACCCGTTGGCGATACGTTGCGGTTCGATTTGAAACTCTTTCACGTACATATCGACTTCGAGTTTGCGAGATGGCCTCCGAGTAAACGAAGGTTTAAGTAGAAATCGACCGTCAGAGCGCTGCGGCAGATTTTTCATCGCGCGAGAGTCGAGAGATCGTTGGGCAAACTACTCGGATGATTTTCGATCGAAGCGTCGTTGTTTTCTTTTCCTTTCTTTCGTATGTATATATATATATATACACCAAAGACTTGCGCGTTACACGAAAAGAGGAGAGAGTGCAAACTTTCCCGACTGTACGTTTACACGAAAAATATACGGGAGGTAAAAGACTTAACAGGAAGTCAGTCGCCTGGCAGGATGTACTATTGTAAACAGAGGAGAGATGCACGGCAAGCCATCTGACTTTTAAAGTGCATTTCGCCAAGAAAATATTAATAAAACGATCCGTGGTCGAGTTAAAATTCAGTTAGGCAAAGTTTCGCAAACTTACGTGTTAGCGAGAACATTTTTCTTCCGATAGCCTGATTCCCTAGGGCGCGTATGCTCGTTTCCTTCTCTCCCACTCTTTTCGCGGCAAAAACTTTCCCAGCCCGTCAAACGTCGAATCATTGCCCGGCTCAAGGTTTTCAATCCCTGATTGCCGATTCAGGATTACACGGTGTTAATGGCGGCTCGTCGAATACCCGAGCATCACGCTATCCGTTGGCGCGTAACCGCAAAAAACTGGCACCGATTTTTCGCTCACCCCCGTGCCGGAAGATCAGATTCTCGTTACGGTCCGCGACCATTATTCTCGTTTAACTCTCTCTCTCCGGCGATCGTCAAAGAACGGTTTCTGCCAAGTACGAAAATCGCGTGAAACCGCTTTGATTGCTATTTCTATGCGGGTAACTTTATATAGAGGGGAAGAAAAAGAAAAGGCGGAGGAGAAAAAGGAAAAGGGAGAAACGAGGAGAGCGGGAGCGGGAGCGGGAAACGATTTGGTCGTGTAAAGTCGCAGGGTAAATACAGGGGGCGCCGAATCTACATGGGGCGCGCGTGAAACGTTTGATTTCAGCGTGGGCGTGCGTGAATTTCATAGCTCGCGCCTCCTCGTTGCCTCCTCCCGCGCGCTCTCAATATTCCATTATTCAATTATTATTCAGTTCCAGCGGGAAGCCAATTAGTCAAGTTAGACGCCGCAGACTCGGAACGTATTTGACGAGCGCGCGGGCAAAGTTTGCGAACGATCCGAAGGTCCGTGACCTCCGTCTCCAAACGCCTCGCTGTTTTCCGATCCCCCCCCCCCCCCCGTACGTTCGTTTCTGCCGATTTCGTCGGTTTCCACCGCCGTGTTGCTGCATTCCCGCCAGACATTAAACATTCCTGTCGCGTAAACTCTCTAATCAAAATCCGACACGTTCTCCGGCGCGAGAGAGGAGAATTGGCTCTCGTTTCGGTAACCGGTTTCGTTGTTTTGAAACAAGGCAGTCCTTTTGCATATTTAAATTTCATCGAATTCCGGCCTCGTTCCCCAGCGATAACGCGTCGCAGCGATCGCTGCGTTCCGCGAATTTACGAAGACTACGTTCAATAATACATCGGCGAAACTTGCAACCTACGTTGGACAATGTATCAGCGAAACGCGGAAACACTACGTCCGCGTTATTGGTCGTCGTCGTTTGTTACGTCTGGCCGCCGGTACTGCGTTTCGTATCGTTTTGCGAAACAATTACGATCATTGCAACGCGGATTCGAACCTACGCGGTGGTAATTAAAATCTAAATGTAAAGTTTATTAATTTAGGAATTCACGGGTTGGAAAAGTCACAAAAGATATTAATCTATCTCACGCTGTCGCGACTCCCTGCTCTCTCTCTATTTGTTTGAAAGCTTGAAACTTTTATCCTTTGCAAACTTACACACACGGCGTACCTTAATATTTTAAGTCTCAAACTTGGGCGACTAAACAAAAAGTCTGGTGTTTTTTTTTATTGCGACAATTGCCCCACGCAGGAACAAGCAAGTACCGAGCAATTTCCCGAGCAGGTTTCCTCACCCCACTGTGTAATTCAACGTATTGCAACGAGATCTGTCGTTATATCCGTCCGATCAGAAAATTGCTCTCCTGCTGTAGACCTACTCGCAGATCAGCGTAAGTAAAGTAACGAATTCCTTTCTCGCGAGGAAAGGATTTGTGAAAGAGAAGTCAGAACAGACCGTGGAGGCGTCGAAAGAGAGAGAGAGAAAACTCGGTCTACGGAAAGGACGGGATAAAAGGGGGAGGGAGAGTAGAAAGCAAAGACGAGGCGAAGGCGCGAGGATTTATATATATATATATATATATATCGCGAGAGCACGATGTAAAAAGGAGACGAGGCATAGAAGAAAACGGAGACAAAAGAAAGAAAGCGGAAAGATGACTCAGAGTGCAAAAAAAGAGAGGGTGAGAAATCATGTTCAACACGTGTTCCTCTTATCACGTTCATTTTGAAACACGACGAGCTCTCGCCGTTCTTTTGACGAGGAACGTAATAAGGACGAAAGGCCCGAGATACTCCGCGCGAGTTTCATCCGAATATAACTCGTTAATACGAACTTTCCCGTACCTATCTCTCTCTCTCTCTCTCTTCCTCTTTCCCCGCAGTTTTCTACTTTTCCTCCTTCCTTTCCTCTTTTAAACGTTCCGAATTATCCGATTCTCGCGCGTCGGATAGAAGGAAACGTGTATCGACGTGGTGACGCGTCGCCTTTTCATTCGCCCTCATTTTTGTCGCGATATTAGGTGTACGCCGTGCCATGGCAAAACACGAGACGAAAGAGCACGCATCGACAGAAAACGGGGAAAACCTACGCGCGCTACACGCTAGTTTCTTAGCAGACGTTCTGTTCTACCCTGAACTGCTGCGCTAAAGAGGCGGAATTATTTTGTTACAACGGAATAACGAGGCAATCTTCTCCTTCACACCGTTGTGTATATCTTCCCGAGAAAATATACAACGAAATATACAATGGCTGGCAGAGTTGGAAATACCAGAGCAAACAATCGAAACGCACAAACAAGGGAGGAAAAGACAATCTTCAACGTGGATGCGTGTTTGTTAACGATTCTTCCTCTCTCTCTCTCTCTCTCTCTTTCAAGAAGAAACGCAATGGTGTTGAAGCCAAGTTATCCTGTAGTAGCAGATAGTTGAAACGATCCGCGAAGGAATTTTGGAATAGACTTTCGTCGAAGTAGACGGAGCCGTTATTATCCGCGATATCAATGAAACAACGGCCAGGACATTTCATACACTTTCATCAGGTGCTGCTGCTGGCAGGGGTGAGCACCCTCGATCTAAGAACAAGCCGGAAAAACAAAGAGGAGCAGAGGACGAAGCGATAGCGGAGAAGAAGGGACGAGAAGGAAAAGGGGTTTGTATATCGAGACAGCTGGAAGATGAGGGCAGAAGGAAGGAGGATGAGAGAGCGTGCTCAACACGTGTTTCTCTTATCGCGTTCATTTCGAAGCGTGGAGTGCGACCCCTCTGACACCATCACGGCTTGTACTCGTCGCAGAAACAGCAGCAGCAGCAGCAGCAGCAGCAGCAGCATCGCGAACACACACCATGCCCTGATTTATTTCGCTCCTCAATAATTCTCTTTTATTTTCTCGCTCGCCCACCTCGCTTGCTTGGCCCGCAGCTACCTTTTGATCTATCGTACCCCCGCGACGTCGATTCATTTTTATTTACGAGCCGATGCCCTCCACTCCATTCTGCGTTCCACCCTCCTTCTCTCCTCTTTTCCCTTTTTTTTTTCTTTCACGCGCGCTCCTCTTTTTCCCTCTTTTCTTCTTTAGCCAACTGTCGGAGTCATTATCGACGTATCGAGTATCGCGACACACGCAACCGTCCTCCGCGAATCGAATCGAAGCAACTCGTCTCCACATCTGAAACCCCCCGCTTTCTTCCCTTCCTCCCGCTCTTTTCAAATCAGATTGTTCCAGCTGCTTTTAAACTCGAAGATCCTTTGAAACGTATCCCCGCGGCTACCGTGTCTCACCGTTCAGTCAGTTTATACCAGTATTTATCGTGGGATAAATGACGAAATCAAACCAAGCGGTTGGTAACACAAAGTTTGCCAATATTTAAGTAATCGAGGAAACTTCTGAAAAAATTTTGCTCTCAAAATCTCCGTCTTTGTACGCGCTTTGCACAATCGTGCTTTATCTTACGTCTCGGATTTTATGTCTAGCCACCCTTGATCTTAAGTGGCTAGACAAACAACCCCGAGTTTGGTCTTTCTCGCCGCGACAATAGGGCGCACAGCAAGAAATTCCAAGTAACGAGACTTTCTCAGTCCTCGCGGTATCGCGCGAGTTTGTTATAAATTCTACTTTGCGCCCTTTGACGCTACGTTTGAAACGTTCCTTCCAATTTCGTCGCCCTCTTGGATCCAATCGGACGAAACAGACGAAGCGCGAACGAAAGTGTAAAAAGTCGCGGCGCGTTCGTTCGATAAAAGTTCCGTCGAATAAATCTAGATTGAAACAATTTCGATCGCGGGGGGTGTTAATCCGTCGCGTAATATCTGGCGGAAAATAGAAATCGTTGGTTGAAAATCCAACTCGTTTTCACAGCGGCGCGGAAAACAGCCACGGTGCGTGGCAAAAGGGAAGACTGCGGAAGATTTCGCTCGCGTTCGCGCTGATTATTTAGAAAAACAGTCGCTCGGTTCGGGAACTCGGTTGTGACTAGAGTAACGCGCGCGCGAGCGTGTTTCCCTCGAACGCGAAGGAAATATTTGTCGAAGCGAATTCGCCCGCGTCAAATCAGCAGCCTGTAATTCGATTTAATTGGCGCGGCAATGCCGGCTTTATCGTTAGTTTTCTGGCCTGGTAATTAAGTTATACACGCCAGAAACGAGAGCAGCCGCGCGCGGCCGGGCGGCGGGGGGGGGGGGTGCAGAGCGAGTTTTTTTATTGCTCGATAACAATCTGGCGTCGCGTGTACGCCTCGCGGACTCGACAAACACACCACGTCATCCACCGTTGCATCGAGCTAACGTTGTTTTATCCCGATGGTTTTCAAGATCGCCAGCCATCGCTCGGAAATCGCTTTCGAACGCACATCGTGGAGGAGAGGGGAGGGAATCTATTTTCGCGATACACTGTTTACGAGATTTTTAGCGGACCGGCGAAACGCGAATCGAAACGCGGATCCATCGACAGAGAGGCATCTCGTAATCGATTCGATTTCGAAACAAACTTTGGGGAGAGAGAGAGAGAAAGAGAGAGAGAGAGAAAGCTGCCGCAAGCATCACGCACGGGGTGCAGGCGGGGTGGGAGAGGGTAGAAGATCGAGATCGATGCGGGGAACGTTGCTGAAATTCGAGAGGTGTGGGGAAACAACCGAGGTATTCCCTCGGTTTTATTTTTATTCAATATAACCAGCCGTTGGCGACGATATTCGAATCAGGCACGAACGATCTCTCTCTCTCTCGCTCTCTCTCTCTGGAGCCCCGTTCGAAAAATGGCGTGCGCGTTAAAACGAGCAAATAGAAATAAAGGAGAAACAGCTGGTCGAACAACACAAAAATGGTGGCTCGTAAAGAGCCGGACGATTTAGGACCGCGGCTGCATTTCGATCAACGACGGACGAATCGAAACCGAGCCATGCATACTCTAATGCTTCCCCGAGCGGAGCGTAGCAAGCGTTTTCCACCGTCGCGTTCCGTGTTCAGCGACGTGTTCCCATCGCGTCGGGTGAAAAAGTCGCGTAAAATTTCCAACGACCAACCGGACGATTTCGCTACGTTCAGAACTTCATCAATTCGCGGATTAAACAATGAACGAGATGAAATCCGACGGAGTTTTCTGCCTGTTGGACGATGCGCAAGAGCTTTGCTCTCCTTTTTTTTTTTCACTCTGCCTCTTTTTTTCTTTTTTTTTTTTTGTTTTTTTGTTTTTCCTTTTTTTCTATCTCTGTTGAAGACCGGAGCGTGCTAAATCGACCGAATTTTTCCGCGTTGATTCGCTTTTAATTACATACGTACGTTCTCTCTCTCTCTCTCTCTCTCTCGCTTGCTCTCGCTCTGTTTCTCTGTCTCACCGAGCGAAGCGTTTTACATCGCTACAATGCGCTGCGTTGAAATATTTCGAGGCTAGAAATACGTCTCGATGGTTCGATAAACGTGAGAGAATATTATTAAAAGGGAATATTCAAGGCGACACGTGGACAGGAGACGCGGAAATAACAGCTGTGAGAGTACGCGGAGCGAACCGGCGACACCGGCATCTGGCATCTCGTTGCTGAACGGTCGAGAGGATCTTCCTCTTGAAGCGATTGCCTCCTCCTCGTCGACGCGTTTCACACGCGAGCGAGTTCTTTTTATTATTCCTTCGTCCTCTTCCTCCTCCTCCTCCTCCTCCTCCTCCTCCTCCTCTTCATGGGGCCGGTATCTGAAACGGAATAAAATTAAATACGCGTCTAAATACACGTCGAATATCGGGAAATGAATTCCTCGGGAGATATTTAATTTTATTCAATTCGAGGTAGAGAGTTTGCACGCTCGGTGCAAACAAACGGTCGACGAATTAAAAATGTAGAACGCCCGGCGAGAACGAGAGCTATTCGCCCGTGTTTGTTTGTTGTTAGAGTCTTTCGAGCTTAAACGATCTCGCGTGTTTGCGACGATCGTTTGGAACGTTAATTTTTCCTCTCTCTCTCTGTGTTTGTACGTGTGTGTGTGTGTGAGAATATTGCGACAAGAGACAAGAGAAAGCGCAAATATGCACCGTTTGATAATTTCGTGCTCTTGCAAATTTTGAAACAGTGCGCGAAAGAGAGTCTCTTTTCGCGCGGACCGCGCCGGTCGTGAAACATTCGCAAATTGTATAAATTTTAATCGCGCGAACGTTTGATAGCGAGCGAGAATGCGCTGTGCTTCGTTCACAGCCACCGACGGACAGCGATAGATACTGGGTTGCGTAAAATATTTATGGGGAGGAAGTTTTCAGTGTTCAGAATTTCTTTCTGCGCAGCCTAGGAGCGAGGAGACTGAGATTTTCGGTAGAGAGACCAGTCCTACGGATCTTGATGGAGTTACAGAGAGAATTTAATATTCGGACTTTGTTCAGTTTTCGTTAATTACTCGAATATTATAAATATAAAATATATATATATATATATATATATATACAGAGATGCGTGAGTATACGAAGACAAATAATTATTTCTAATATTCGCTTATTGCGAAGTAGGCGACACGATCAGGCTGCACACGCGGAAGGACTCACAAGACGTGGACCACGTAATAATAAACTGAGGGTAACTGACTGTGTTATCCTGACTCTCACTATGTCCTTTCGCATCAAGGGATCGGAAAGCGTCTGTTTTCTTGCAATGTGCATGGTCAGGCCCATGAGAGGTTTTTTGACAATTACCTCATGGCTCTGACGATATTGCATCCACTGGGTCCGCATCGTGAGAATATTTACGATGCTGCTTGGTTGTGTCTCCTACATTAATAAACTCTACATATTCGTTAGTCGACGAAACGTCTCGATAAGAAGAACGCGATTGGTCGTCGAATTCGTCGAGTATCGGAAATTTGTGACAATCTCGACCGTCGTTCTTCGATAGCGGTGCCGTCGAAAGGGTTTGGGTAATATTCTTATCAAGAGACAGCTAAAAAGTTAGTTTATTAAAGCATCATTTTCTAATAAGCTTGTTTATTAAAGTTCCACAAGATTAAGCTCCCGTGAAGTTTGTTCGTTAAAGCGTGACTTACTCGAAACCGAAACTACTTTGCTTCGGAGAGGCGGCAAGACACCGACCCGACCCATTCAACCGCCTCTCGTCCCCGTTCCATAACTTTTTTAATATTTAGCACGACGTAATAATTATACATCGCCTCGCGATGAAACGGGTGTTGCGTACCTCTGCTAATTTATTAGCAGAATCGTTGTTTAATTAAGCAACACTGCTCGGTAACACGAGCAATTAACCGTTCCAACGTCCGGTACGAGGCTCGAGGCTGCACGGTGCAAGTGGAACGAGTCGGCCACTGGTCAGGCATCTTCCGCGTAACTTTCGTAACATCGATCTCCAAACTATCTACGCGCAAGTTGACGGAGGAGGAGGGAAACGCGTCGCTTCGAAACGATTCGTTGATCAATTTTTTCGCGTCGTCGCTTCGTGCCGAAACGGTGTGCCGAGAGGTACCGCGCCACGTACGCCGTAAAAATTCGAGAAATTCCGTCGAATCGAACATAAAATCGCACTCTCTCTCGGTGGCTTTCACCGACGTAACAAGTTTTTCGTCTTACAAACGGCCCTCTGAAAAATAGCAGCCCGTATTTCACGAGAGAGAGAGAGAGAGAGAGAGAGAGAGAGCGTAGCTACCCTCGAGATAGAGATGTAGCTCGATAAGCCGCCGAATACGGGCGAGTCCGTAGACAATCGTCGACGAAAAATATGATTACAGGCACCGGGAGACGCGCGGCAGGCGACGCGCGAGGATGCACCGCTCTGCATCGTTCGCTTTATCGATTCTTAGCGAGTCACTCGGCGGCAGGCGTGCTTAAGGGGTAACTCGCTACGTCACGTATCCAATAATTCTCCGGGGCTTTCGAAACATACGGTCCATCGCGAGGAACTTCTGTCCCCCTCCTGTAAATCACATTAAGCCCACAAAGTCCCGTGACCGCGCGTTACCGGACGATATATCAATAGAGAAGGGCCGCGCGCGCGTCGCGGGATTCCGCGCGGGCAAATTTCTCTTTCGTCCTCCTCCTGTCTGCGTTTAGGGACTACCGCCTAAGTGGACGTAATGCCCCGTCAAATCTTTATGAATGGCTCGACTCTTCGACCGCTCCTCGACGCCACCTCCAGCGAGACGGGACGACCGCAGCTGAGCCTCTGGGTAACGAGGAAACGATATAATTTCACCGGCACTCGAGCGTGGCAATCTCGAGACGAGGCATTAATAATCCATCGGAGAGAAAGAACAGAGACAGAGCGAGCGAGCGAGAGAGAGAAAGAGAGAGAGAGGGGAACAAGGGGCTAAAGAAGAGGAAAAAGGATAAAAGACGAATCGAAGAGACAGAAGGGTATACTATTGGCTCGAAATATCTCCGGTCTTTTCCAGCACTTTTCCAACTCTGGCGCGTGCATTCCTGATATACGAGCCAACTGTCCTCGATTTTCTCGAGTGCATTCCTCAGATCGGAAAGCCGATAGCGTGTCGATAAATTACGCCGGCAGATTCCCCGACCGATTTTTATTTATTCATCGTGGCAATGGGCTTGCCACCCGCAACCCTCGCCTACCCTTGCCTGACCGACGTACTACATACGGTGGTAGACCGGAGAAACTCCTGGAGAGAGTCTCTGCCTTACGGACCGACCGTGTACGTGCACCGGGGGCGTGGGGTGGCGGAGGTGTTCGAGCTACTGAAAAAGAGAAACGAAAGGAAGAGGCAGAGTGGAAGGAATTACGGGGCCAAGTAAACTTCTCTCGCGTCAGGTCTGATAAGGATGAAGCGGCTTCGACGCTGTCGCCGGGAAAAATACGAGATCAACCGTGTCGATGGTGGAACGTACGTGCGCGTGGCCGTTGTTCCTATTTTCGGAGTCCGTGAAACTTTCACGACGCTGCTTTTAACCTTTTCGCGTCCTCGTTTCGCAAATTCGCAAGGAGCCGCGTTTTTACATTCCAAGAGATTAATCACGTTGCACGTAATCGGAAATTATTTGAATTTTATTAAAATTCTCATTCGACGCGATGACTCACGGGGCACCTGAATTTAATTCGAAACGAATTTAATTCTGAGAATGCGTCGCAATCGGCAAAATATTTCGAACGGTCGATCATTCGTCTCGCCGGCGACTATTCATCGCGATACTTAACGAGACCAATTGTGAGTTTACGTACCAGAGTAACCGTTGTTGCGACGAGCTTGACAACTCTGCAAGTTCACGATTGCTCTTGGACGACGCTCCGTCCCAACTCTTCCCGCGATTTATACACGTCCGTCTTCGACTCTCGAGTCTTTGATAACAACTCTAGAGCAACTGACTCGCAGCAACTCGACTCCTCCGACAACTCGCCAACAACTCTACCTTCGTCTTCGTCGTACGTACGACGGCTACACCCGCGGCTAACGTTTCTACGTGACTCTACGATCCTACGTGCGTTCCAACCCTCGATCGATATCACGGTCTGATCTCTTTCGCTCGATTCACTTTCGCACGGGCGAAGGATCGTGCAAAAGTGTAAAAGCAACGTCGAGAACGAGAGCAACCAGGGCAACCTTTCAGTTCAAATACGAGGCAAATGTTTCCTCGAACAAACTTTCCACGGGATCCACCTTCTTATTAAGAAGAAATAATACTTCGCCTCGGACGAAGGTGAGGTAATAAATAAGCGTGAAAATATTGCGATTATTCTTCGTCAATCCTCGAAGGAAGGGGGCTCGAGTATAATGAAGCGGCCCATCGCAGTGTCGTAGAAAATTACGTCGCGAGAGATGTCTCCATTCGCGAGACCGTATAAATGACGGATGAAGCGTCGGGGAGATGGAGTAGATGAAACGCGGGCGGCGGCGATCGAGGGAAATGGATCGCGGATATTACCGCGGAGGAGGAGAAACGCGGCCGAGAATTGGTTTAAAGGATAAGTAAAACGGGGCGTAAAGTTTTACATAACTCCGGCTCGGTCTCTCCTCCTCGTAGCCTCCTCTTTTTACGGGCTGCGTAACGAAGCGCGGAACGAACCGCTCGGGTTGGAGCGATTCGAATGCCTCCGCGCTTTATCTCCGCCCGTATTTTTCCACGGTTTCACTTTCAAGGGGCCGATCGTCGCCGCGATATTACGGCGCCGCCGCTCGTGATTGAAGGAGCGACGGAGGGACAGGGATTGTCTTTAGTGCAGCATCCGGCGGGAGTGACCGAAGAGGATTTACGAGGTGATCCCAGAATCCGGAATGGCTAGTAAATTTTCTTTAAGCGAGGTCGCTGAGATATCAAAGAGAAAACGGCGGAACGGACTAATCTGGTCGCAGCTTCTCGATGACTCCCCCTTCCTCCTTGCGCTGTTGACGCTGTATTTACTGTAACGCAAACACTACGACAGTAAATAAGTTATCGAATTCTTAACCTCTTGCGATCCTATGTTCAATTTTTTTTTTGTCGATACTGTTTAAGGCTGATAAAGATAAGAGTTGCGTCGTCGTATATTTTGAGCCGTCTTGACATACGAACGGAATTCCCAGTGCAGTACTTATTTTTTCACAAAAATCTGAAATTCATTTTCAATTCAACTTCAAAAGTGGCTAAACGAAGAAAGATTCTTGTATCTAACTAATTTTTTTTCAACGTTAAAATGTTCATGTTAGGAGCACTCATAAGTAATATCGTTTTCTTCAAATTTAATAAACATTGTCATCTAGTGACAATAATTTAACTTGAGTTAAATGTATTGACGCTTAATAAGCTGTGTTAAATAAAATTTCGTACAGTATCAAAAGACGACATTACTCGTGAGTATCCTTAATATTTAATACAATTATCTACTCAAAAGTACGTCGTTTAGTTATTTCACGAGTTTACGAGTGTTTCGCAAAGTAACCGATAGCAAGCGGATCGGTTATTTGGTTCGGTTGGCGAAATCAGTACGGAAAATGTGACGCGAAACTGTCAATTTAGCGCAAACTAGTCGAAACGGAAAAAGATGAAAACGCTTTGCGCGGACCGCAAAGAGTTGAAGGTTCGACGTCGAACGTCTCGCGACTCGGTGTGACAAACACTTGAAAACTCTTCTAAACCGCCCGCCTCGCGGTAGCTTCGTTTGAACCCTTCAATGGAGTAGACAGTAGCGAGGGAAATCTGATTTAACGTTCCGCCGCATTGGTGGCATTACGTGGGAGCAAATTTTCCACGTATTGCTGCACGGGGAGCAAAGGAAAAAGTTGGACCATCGCCGAGATGGCAGAGCCCCGGCGACGATGGTGGAAATTCCGAAAATTCAATTGTTTAGACGGACCGCAAGCTAAACGAAACGACCAAACGCGCGCCGTCCACGCGCGTTGAACCAGGGTCCCGAGGAAATTTGTAAACACGAATAATCGAGCCCGCTTAAGCGGCGTCCGCGATACTCGATGTGTTACACGTTTTAACAGTGCATTAACTGCCGAGTGGGGGGGCGTGGCCGATGGGGAACGCGAACGCTGGCTGCGAGCGCGTGTGCTAACACAAACGCGTTGATTAATCTTTCCTCATTCGTCGGCCGACGCCACGACGACGCGTTGCTCTTTCACGGCTAAATGAAAAATCCACGCGCTCTCAGCTACGACCTCGCCTCTGATGGACACTTTTGAATCGCCCTTGCTTGCGCCCCTCCTTCTCGTCAAAGAAAAATCCTCCTTTGACGTTGTTACGTCGTTGCGTTTCAGTTGAACCCTTTGATGGAGTAGCGCGGCGCGAGAGCTCTACTTTTCAACGTTCGAAGCTCGTACGACTGAAAGATGCACAGTTTATCAGAAAACTGCACGACTTGTACCCCAGTACGATTGGTCTCGCTGAAAGGCCCAGAAGCAATTGCTGTGACTAGGAAGTGAAGACGATTTTTTTGCCATAAAATTTTATTGATATGCAAACAAGTCACAAGCGCGATCACTCAGTACCAGTGAGCCCCCTCGCGAATCACGTGACCCAAATCAACCAATCGCTAATTTTCGTTGCATTAATACACAGAACGTCAGCGTCAGAAACGAGTAAGTCACTACGTCTGCAAGGTCGTAATTGATTTTCTTCTACGCGAGAAGAAGCTGACAACGCGGAGGGTATCGCGGATATCACGGCGCTTGAGCTCCTGGTTCGCTTCTTTCATCAATGAACAATATTCCGACTGGGAGCGCATTCCTCTGGCAAATCCTCGGGAAAACGCATTCCTACGTCGGAAGTAAAAAGAGGCGGGTTTCGGCTAGAGGGGGGAGGGAGGGAACAGGCTGCCGGTGAAGCTATCGGTATTCTAATTACTCGCAGCACGAAAACAGCTAGCAGGAAGTTGGAACGCGTAATTACAGTCGGGGACGGCGCCTTGTTAAGGTATCTCATTTTCTTCGCGGGGGTAGGAAAAGGAGGTGAAGGAAGGGGAGGAGAGGTGAAGTCGATCGCGGCTTCCCCGCACTTCTTCATCGAGTTTTATCCGATAAAGTCCACCGGCTGATCTCTCCCGGCCGGTGAAAATTACCGATCCCAGCCCCTAGGTTCGATCACCAGCGGCCAACAGCCACGATGGTCAACATCGACAGATAATACCGTCGAGCAAAAAGCATCCTTTCCGGTTTAGTTAGCTTCGCCGGCTGCAGCAGCAGGCGCAGGGAACACGGACGGCTCCGTGGAAACGAGCGAAGACACTTGGAAATTGAATTAGGTCGGACGTGAACTGCAAGATCCTTGTTAACAACGCGGCGGAATCCCGCGGTACGTTCCGAACGCCTCTTGATAAATACATACTCGGTTTGTCCGCGCGAGTTTCACTTGCAAAAGCAAGAGGAATTTTCGCGCGATTGACACGAAATGAGTAACGCGTTAATGGTCTTGATGATAATTGCACGACTTGAGTTGTTGCAGTTTAGTTCGAAGCACGTGGAACGAGCGAATCGCCACCGCGGGAGAGTCAGACGAGCGAGACGACAATCGCGAGCAATCGCGACGAAATGAAAGAGGAGAACTCTCGCAGGCAGCGAGAATTAGCACCGAAAGCAACGAACGTTTCATTATCGACTCGCCACGTGCTCTCGATCCCTCTCCGCACCCTGATCCGATGTATCTCGGGCCTGGCTCGAATTCGACTTTTAGTTTCGCGGCGATTCCGAGGCTTAATGACAGAACTTTACTCGTCATTTGCTTTTCGACGCACGCCGAGCACGTTGGCTTTTACTCTCTCTCTCTCTGCTGGAGAATTGAAAGGGCCATCCCTCCGTCGAAGTTTTTGACGGGCAACACAGACGCGGAGATCAAGGAAGCGCCAGCTTGTGAGCGTTTCAGGGTTACATCGGCGGTGATTAATTTTGCAAGATGAGAGAACTCTCTGTTTCTGCTATCAGAGAGAGAGAGAGAGAGAGAGAGAAAACGATATTTGAATCAACAGTGTCGATACCGGATCGCGTTAATTAGCCAACGTCTGTCGTGAAAAGTGAAAGGGAAAGTGAAAGGAAGGACGAAGGGAAACAGACGAGGGTGATGCGAAGGATCCTCCTTCCGGTGGAGACGTTGTAAAGTCGCGCCGGATTGGCTGTGCTTTTAACATGCTTTTAACCCAAAGTTACATACATTCGCGATTAAAAGGGAAGTAGTACTTTCGAGTTGCAAGGGAAGGGGAGGAGAGAGTGAGAGAGTGAGAGAGAGAGAGAGAGAGAGGGGTCGTTTCTCTTCACAGGCCTCTCGAATCGGCGCGCTTTCTTGGCACGTTCTCATATGCGGGCTTTCATGCGAACGTTACGACTATTGCAGTCTGGGGAGTTTCGAGCGAGAATTAGCTCGGCGCGATTAAGCTTACAGCCCCCGGATCGAGATAATCGTTAGCGCCAAGTGATTTAGATACGGCTGCCGTCGCCGTGGAAAACTTTGTACGTAGCCGCGGCGCCGTTCTTAATCCTGCCGGCCGTATTATCGCGAGACAATAGACGCACGCTGCAATTTCTTTTCCTACGTAGGAAATCCTAGCCTACCTGCTAGCGGGAGACGGATATTTTTCCACGGTTAATAATTTCGCGCTCCGCGAAATAGTCGTTTTTTTAGTCGCGCCAACGTTGGTTAACCCATCGAGGACCGAGTGAGCGAAGCGGAGCGTATTCTTTCGCGGGAAGATTTTTATTTATTTATCTTTGCAAAAGTGTCAGATTTCCTCTTCTTTCCTAGAACATGGAACCGCAGGGCATGGAAGAACGAACGATCGATAAAGAAATATTCAATAGATAGTAGATCGACAAGAGAAAATATTAGCGAATAAAGCGTCAACTCGTTGCTCTTTGATATGGATTGATCGAAGGGTCAGCCACGCGGCTGTAACAGTGATATTTTCGAGGGATCATTTGCGCTAGTTTATTGCCATAAGCTCCGTGATTTGTTTAACGGGTGATCACGGACTGGAACGAATTCAACAATAAATACGCTATTTCAACAGCAAATAGCGTGGATCTGATACGGCAGCGATATAATTTGCTTAATGGCGACCCTGCGTCGGAGCGCGTTCGTATCGCGGGGAACGTTGGAAAGGGCGCGCCTGGTTATTTTATGCAACGCGTGATTGATGGAAAATTTCTAGGAAAATAGCGCGGAACGAGTGGACGCAGAAGCAGATACAAAGTTGCGCGGTGGTGAATGATGAACCGGCGGGTGACGTGTGCAATAAAATTATAAAGCTACCGTCGCGCGATCCGCGGGATTAGAAATTGCATTTTGCAGAGCGTATTCACTTCGAAGAGTGAATTTCATTTTTAGCCCAGGCTCGCGGGGTCATTTTACCATTACGTTCCTGGAAATACGTTGTGGATAATGATTGACGTATTCGGAACAAGATACTCGAATTTCCAGCACAGTCGCTCGATCGGTAGAAATAGAAATACAGTTTCAGACAGAGTAGAAAATCGTGAGTGATAGTTTTTTCACACGTATGTCGTAACTCGCGCGCTAACTCGACTCCGAGCGATTTCGCGCTCTGCCACTGGACGCGATCGAGTGATTTCGCTTGTACGACACATACGGAGAGAGAGACAGCGGAGTCTTAATCGGAGGATCTCGATAGAACGATCAATCTTTGGGGAAAAGTTTGCGGAGGCAAGGGGTAAACCAGGTTTACGTAGACGCTGGCGATCTTATTTCTGGACGAAAGCCGGTCCCGTACCCTCGGACCGGATGGATTTTGAGTGCATTAAAGATGGAGGCAATATCGGCGATGGGATTATCTTTGGACGAGCGATATCACGGACGAAAATACTCCCGTCGCAGTCGAACGGAGCGAACAGTCCGTCGCAGTACCGTGTCCGAGGATTAAGCGAGAATTACCTTGGATTCCGGGCTCTCGAATTCCGTCCACTTAATCCTGTTTCTGTCGGTCTACGTATACGCGGGCAACTTGAATGCCATTTTCTTGTTCGTAATTCTTTACCGGTTAATCTTAAATCCTCTGTTAATTGCGTCGTTGTAAGTGGGGGACGCGGAGCGGCGCTACATCCTCGGTGAAACTTTCCCTTTTTTTTCTTTTCTCTCTCTTTCCCTTCTTGTTTGCTCGTTTTCCTTGCCGCGTTTCGAGGAATGAATAACGAGGCTCGCACTAACTTGCTTCGAGATTACTTTCACGCCGGCTGCCGATTATTTATCCGCGGCGAGGCAAGTGGAAATTAAACGCAACTTTCCGGATGATAAAATTCTCGAGTTGCTCTCGATCGTTTGCTCACTCCTCGAGGAGTCGATCTCTCTCTCTCTCTCCTCGAGGGAAATTCGGAGGAGACAATTTTCAGCGGGAATTCGAGGGACCGGGCGATAAAGCTCGGTTCGACGACGCGCTCGACGAACACGCCGACCTGACGGATATTTTTGTTTTGCAGGTGAGGCTGCGCTGAAACGACACGTGCTCCAGGGATGCGAGAAATCGCCGGCCCATTAGAGTCGTGATCCCGTGAGGCGAGCGTTGCCGAGCGAAGCGTAAAACGAAGCGTATCCACCTCGGATCTCCGCCAGAAACCATAAGAGAATGCGATCTCCGGGAACGCTGGAGGGATAATAAAGCAGCAGAGTCTTTCTTAGAACAGCCGGGTCACGGACGAGTTTCAATCCTCGTAGGATCCTCGTAGTATAAATATGAAGAGCGGGGAGATACGCGAGATTTTACGAGCCACCGTTCCAACCAGAGCACGCGAGACGAACGCGAAGGATCTTTGATCGCCGCGTTTCGCGTGGAAGGAGAATCGGCTCTCGGCCAGAAACAACTTGGTCCATGAATGATCGAAGAAGCGGCGATCTGTTGAAACCGGGCGCCGTAACGATAACCAAACGAACGATCGATAGTATCGAGCCTTGTTCGTGACTCTGGTCGATCGTTTCGTTTGTGCAGGAGCAACGTACGATTCGTTAATCGATCGTTCTCGACGGCGAAGAAACCGCAGAAGAGGCGTGACCCAGTTTCTCGTCGGTTTCGTTTGGAGAACACCGCACGACTCCCCCTTATCTTGGCCGATTTCCATTCCCGGCGCACGAACGTCCCCGTCGTTTCGCGTCCCGCCACGTCGCGTACGTAAAAATATAACGAGCGCCAGCGCGGCTTATGGGTCGACGACGGGGGATGGGAAAGGGTGAAAGGGAAGCGGATGGATCTGCTCGGAGGCCGCGCGATATATCCGCGCCTTTGGCCGGTATAATCTCGTAAAACCGGCAGGGGAGTCCATCTACGTGAGGCGGTAAAGCCGTTGACGACGACGACGACGTCTCGGCCCTCGGAATTGGTACGCCGCGCATTACGTACGTCCCAACCACTTTCGACAGTTGCCCCCGCTGTATTTCTCGCGTCGGACGAGAACTCGTTCCACTTTCCCTCGACGAATTCCGCTTTCTCGGTCACCACCAGTGCGGTTCCCACTTTACGATCTCGGACGTTACTTCTCGATGGATTCTTTATAAAGTGACGCGAACCGTCTCGACGATCGATGAACCACGGAATCTCACCCACGGAAGAAGAAGCGAGAGAACCGTCGAGCGCTTTAAACTCTCCAAACATTCATTGTCATTCGCGTTCCATTTTACTATATACAGATTTTTCGAAAGATTGTCGAAACTTTTCCACGTGTAATCTCCAATAATTAATAAATTCCCCGAAACGTGAGATATGCCAGAGGAAACATAACGTCATAGTTATGTCCGCGTGCAAGCGTTCGCTCCATTCTTGTACGTTGTACGTCGTCTGAGCTGTACGTTGCTGCGTTCGAGCGAAGGATGGATCAGGTGCACGTGAAATCGTCGAGATCGACCTCGAGGAGCAATCCGGCGAAAATGGCGTGCGAGAAGGCGAGCAGGCGGCTCAGGACGATTCTGGTGAAGGCGTCCCGTCTTGGCGTCTCGACGATGGAAGTTGCCAAGTTACCCAGCGCCAAGAAGCTCATCCCGCAGAGAGATCACGGATGGAAGTTGGCGGTGTTCCTCCTGGTGATGTTCGGCGGCGGTGTGATCGTCGCGCTGGCCTGCACGGCGAGGAAAGGCTGCTCGAAGCTGGAGGAGATCGTAAGTAACAAATATTTTTCCGGCGAATATTTCCCTAATCGAAAACGTCCGAGTCAAACGTTCAGTTTAATCGTAAATCCTGGTTATTGAAATTAAAAATTTCTGCGATTCTCCGACATTTCAACAATTTCTTTTCAAATTTCCAAACTGACGTCTTTGATTGGCAATTTCCTCTGTCTGTCGAGGCTGCTATCGGTTTTTAATCCGACGCGATTGAAAATTTTTCTGAAAAATTCATAGCTATTAAACACATCAGTCGGATAAATTTAGCGTGGACAGGCGTTGTTACAACTAATGTGGAATTAATTTGATCGTCGTTCGACGGGATATACTTAGCGTGGAAAAATGGTAAAAAAGGAAAAATTTGAATTCAAATATTTACACTGCCTGACCTTGTTCAAGCTGTTTTTACTGTTTCAATAATTCTCCGCTTGGAAAATGTGCCTCCGTAATTAATTCCATTCAAATATTTACGGGGCACATTTTCGTATCTTATTTCGCATGGCACCGATGAACATTCGCTAACGCTCTTGCGATATTTCGCGAATTATTCGGCCTCGTTCCGCCTAGCGATAACAGCGGCGCTGTTAAAAATTTTTCGGCCGACAATTTTTCGCTGAAAAACGGCCAAATATATATCCCCGCGATGTTTTTATCGTTTTACGTTGCGTCGTGGAAAATTTATTCGCAAAAATTTCCTGGCCGTGTCGACGCTCGTCCGACTAAATTAGTATTATTTTAAAATCTTCGACGAACGAGAGAAAGAACCGACGAGATATTGCTCTTTTCTTTTTAAACGAAATGGCGTATCTTTTTCATCCCTTTCTTTTTCTATAATGGAGGACCTTCAAATGAGTTACTAGACCTACGAGAGAGAGGGGGGAGGGGGAAGAGGGAGAAAGAGAGCAGGGTAATTGAAGGCCGTTTTAAATCCCTTTGTTACGAGGCAACGTTATACATACTGATGAGGCGAATTAGGCGCGTACGGTTACACGAATGTCCGTAAACGAGAAAAAGTTGCGAGATAACGCGCGCGTAAGTGCAGCGGGATTTGAAAGTATGGTCGCGTGTTGCGCGCAGAGCTGTGTACAAAGAGATCTGGAAATGGCCTTCGATGATCTGCATTCATAAATCGTCGCACTCCGTCCGTGAGAGGAGATCTCCTTTTCTCACGCAACTGGAGAAGCGCTCATATCTTTCTAAAAGGAAGAGAAAAGAGTAAAGTGCGCGCTTCGTTTCAATTATTATCGAGTAAACATCTTCTCGGATCCTCGTCGACGTCGGACGTCGGATGTGGAGAGCATTCTGCATTTGGGGGAAACTTGGGAAACTGCGCGCGCGACAAATGGCCACTCTTTCGAATCTACTGCGTACTTTATTCCCCTAATATCTGTTTTCAATCCTCGGTGCGCGCGGGCGACGCTACACTTTATCAGGTTGTCCCGCGGGAGCAACATGATAAAACTATATCCTCGAGCAAAGCGTCCCGATAGATCCGGATCAAACTCCGCGGAGTGCTCTCCGTCATCCTGTCCGAAGTGACTTGCCACTTGTCCGACTATGCACCGTCGTGTTCCACTGTCACAGCGACACCACGGCGTAGCGCGATTGGATGGAAACGAGAGGGGGGGGGGGGGGGGGGGGGGCGGGGGTAGCGCGATTAAACGCAATGGAACTCTTTGCTTTTTCCCTCAAACGAAGTGTACCGGTGCTAAAACTTTGCAGTTAGTAGTTGTCCAGCGACGGCAGATAGGACAACTACTATGCATGCGCGAGATATCGACTGGCGTGTCGGTGCCAAGGGAGGAGAGAAAGGAAAAGGATGGCGAGAAAGTAAAGCGTCGAGACGGTGGAGGTGGAGAGATAGAGAGAAAGTCATTGAACGGAGTGTCTGGCTGGTGTGCAAGAAACTAGTACGACGAGGGGAGAGATGAAGAGAGAGAGAGAGAGGGAGGGAGATGACGAGGAGGGATGGAGTGAAACGGAGCGAGAGAGCCGTGTTAACGATGTTTCGTGTAGAGAGAGAGGAGACCGGGCGCTGAAATTACAGATCAAGGGGTTTCTAAACAATTACGCTGTCGGCAGGAGGTCAGGCCGAACAGCGTGAGGTTAGAGGTTACGGCTCGCAGGAGCCGAGGCTTGCGGCCTGCGGCTGGTTGCGGACGAGGGTCGAGGCTAACAGGAAGTGCTCTCTCGCCGCTGCCGGCCAATGGCCGGGGTGGCTACATCGGGGTGACTGGCTAGAGAAACGGAGCGCCGCTCTCTCCTATCCTCTGATATTCCCTCGGGTACCGG
The DNA here is from genome assembly GCA_030673865.1 of Melipona bicolor. Taxonomy (NCBI): domain Eukaryota; kingdom Metazoa; phylum Arthropoda; class Insecta; order Hymenoptera; family Apidae; genus Melipona; species Melipona bicolor. The sequence continues at coordinate 2,786,427 of JAHYIQ010000028.1, forward strand.
TCAGGTTCCATTGTCCCTTCGAGGCCAAAGAGGGATAGATACACGTCCAAGTGTGGGGGAGAATTTCCGAGGGTAAGGATAAGAGTGGATGGTAAGATTTTAGCGGGTGTGGTAACCGGGCGGCCGGGTGTGTTGCGAGAGACGAGGGGAGGTTTGCGAACAACCTTTCCAACGAACAGCGTTTCCACGGCTTCCACCGGTTGGGAAAGCCTGTACACACAGTGTTGTACGCGTGGATCGATCGGTCGCAATAACCGCAACTTGGAAAGTTCCCTCTCTCTTTGAATGGTCGACAGGATTGGTAGCGATTTTCACTGACGTGGCACGAAGTCGGCCCCGTGATCATCGGGGCTAACCGGCTGATTGCCGATCAGAAACATCGCCGGCGGCCAATCTCAAACCAAACCGTCGTTCCCCGACGCGTTAGCCGAACCGAACCTAGGCAATCTCCTTTCTCTTTCTCCTTCTCCTTCTCTTTTGTCAGAGTCGTGTGTCCTCCCTCTCTCTCTCTCTCGCTCGCTCCATCTATTCATCCTTGACTCCTTTAACCTCTCCACTTACACCATCCGTTACCTCGGTACCTGCCGCTGGTCGGTCGGTCGTGCGAGCCTGGTTCCTTGAACTCGATTCCGGGGCCCTTGACTACTACACTACTACTACTACTACTACTACTACTTCGGGCCATGGAACCGGGACCAGGAAGCACGACCGAGAGCCGCTTTGATGTTGGCGAGCAGATCGGTCTCTCGGCCATTGCTTATATAAAGCTTGTTAACGCTATCTCGCTGCACGGCTGATAGACGCGCATGTATATTCGGTTAGACGAGCCGAGATACGGGACACCGGCGGAGATGGAGCGTGAAATGCAAAGTAGCACCGATATCTCTCTCTCCCTCTCTCTCTCTCTCTCTGTCTCTCTCTCTCTCGTCATAGCTGACCGAGTGAGGTATTCTCAGTTCGAAGGAACTATGCATGTACCAGCTAGCGGAAAAATCGCCAGCATTCCAGTACACGGACTCCCTCCCCTCCCCCTTGATACTCTTGGTCCGTCGTGTAACCAACGCGTCAAAGGGACCGGAAAGATGATGGAAAAGAAGAAAGCGGAACGCTGCAATGCCGTAAATGAATCGACCCTCGCAGTGTACGCTGTAACGTGGAAGAAACTGGAAACGCGAGAGACGAGGCAACACATTGCCCTGCCTGATTGTGAGACGAGGGAAACGTAAGAGAGAGAGAGAGAGAGAGAAACTGTACGATTCGTCTCACTGAAAGGCCCAGAAGCAACTGTTCCGACGAGGAAATGAAGACGACTCTTTTGCCATAAAATTTTATTGACATGCAAACATTTGAATCGATAGAAAACAAATTACAGATAGGTCTACCCCACGCCCCCTCACGAATCACGTGACCCAAATCAACCAATCGCTAATTTTCGTTGCATTAGCGTTGCACCTGAAGAGCTTTTCGATTTTCTGGGTTACCTCCGCTTACTTTCAGTGATAATATACGACAGGCGGAGATGGAAAAATTGCCAGGATCGATAAGAGAAAAAGGCTGGAGGGAAGTGACGGAGGAGGGCAAACGAAACAATAGACTAGAGTAAAACTGGACCTGGCCGCCGGGACCGTGTCCAGACCAGCGGCGCAGGTTCGTGGAAGATTCGACGGTGAAAATCCACCGTCTACGCCGTCAAATCCCATCACGGGGACGGCATAAATTTCTCCGGCGGCTGACCCCTCCCTTTTCATTCCCTGCGCTCGCCTAGCCCTATAGATAGGGCTCCTCGCAACGTCACCACTCGCTCGCCGTGTCACACGGAGCCGCACACAGCGGACATTTATGATTCCGTTCGTTCCTCATCATGCGTGGAGAACGCGCGCCGTTCCACGCTCCGCACATACGCGAGCACATTGGGCGACACACGAGCTCGCGTGAACGCGCCGTGTACAAACGGTGTTTCCCGAAATTCTGGTCACGCTGACTCGATCGCAATAATTTCCAGAGACTCGAGCATCGAAACAAAACCTCCCGTTCGGCGCCGGGGGAAATAGCAGAATGTAGGCGTGTACGTATATATATATATATATATATTTTTTTAATTGGACCTGGCCGAGCGAAAAATTTGCAACGCGAACACCGTGGCTGAATATCGCGGCCGAACGAGAGAGAGAATTTCTGTAAGCATTAGTTCGAAACAGGTTTAATTTGGCGAAAAGGCTCGGTCTGGGGTAATACGCCGAGGCCGTTTCGTTGAAACTAAATAAACCATCCGCTCGATTTGTTTCAACGTTTTTCACACGTTCGGTTTTAATCGTTCGCGGTCTCGATCGCTCTTTCCACTCGTCGGTGGAATTTGTCAAGAGCGGCTTCGATGGATTTCCTTTCTCGAAATCCTCCTCCAAAGTCTCGGAAATCGAAGAAGGTTCTAAGTTGGTACGGAAAGAAAAATACGAGTGCCAAGGCGTTCGAGTCGGACGGTACTCTCTCTCTCTCTCTCCCCCTTCTCGCGATTTATGTTTGTGTTTCGACGTTTGAACGACACTCGGTCTCTCTTTCTCTCTCCGAAGGATACTCGAATTAACTCTTTAAGCGTCGGGAGTGGATATATCCGGAAGAAGTAGGTTTTTCATACGACAGATCGAGTGGATATATCCGTCACTGTCTTTATTTGTTTGGTGGGAGGGAACGTGATTGCCCGTTCGAGTGAGATTTCCTCTGTCGTTCACTCTGTCGTCGATGGACAGCTTTCTCGACAGCTCGCCACCGCCACTCGACCACCGTCCCTATAAAAATACTGTCACGAATTCTCGTCTCGAATATTTTCGGAATAATATCGGCGGAATTCGAAATTAATATTCTAATTGGAAACTCGGTGCTCCGAACTCATTTGGCATTTGATCCGTTGTTGCTGTTCAATTCGGGGAGAGGGCATGTGACAGGTCGTGCTCGTCGTTTGTCTTTTTCACTGACACTCTATTAAATTTCGAGTTGCGAGATCCGCGTCGAAAACGTCGATTCGCGTTTGATTCGAGATCAACGAAAAATTTGGATTCTTGGAAATACGTAACTTTAGGACGAGATCATTATACGTACGTTTGAAAGCCACTTTTCAGAGATCGAAGTAAAATCAGCCGAAAGAAATAAGCGAGCATCGTTCGCTAGACGTCACTCGATGGATGCTCATCGACCGACGAAAAGTCAGCTCTCGCTCTGCCCTCTGCGTTAAGACCGTAATGATGAATTACACGAGCAGGCGTTGTGCGTGCGTGCGTGTGTGTTTGCGCGTTGTGTGTGGACCGTGCTATGCCGGTACGACTCGTTAGAGAAGACAGGTGGCATCCACGATGTCGGGCATAGCACGCGAATCAACTAGAAATCACCCGATCCGCGGACAGATTCACATAGGCCAGCACAATTTCGAGGTAACCCAGGGACAGCTGTGTGGGATGTCCGTCAGTAGTGTCAGGAATATGATCCCGGACTGGTCGTCGTATCAGATTTGTCTCTGCGCGCTTTGTAATTAATTAATGCATTGATTTTGGCCTCCGGCCGCGTCATTCGATCTATCTATCCGCTTGAGATTAATCAACGGGGAACGGGGAAAGAAACCGATCGAGCTCGATTTCGAACGAAACACTCGCTCGCACGTGTGTGCGTGTGAAACGTTTGTCCCGGCTGAATTTCCGAATATACTCGCGACAGTGGGTTGACAAATTATTAAACTTGGACTTCATCCGTTTCAGGATGAAATGGAAATTTCGAGGACCGCGAACAACGAACGCAAGTGTGGAAAATCTCGACGCGAGAAACGTTTTCTTTTTTAACACTTAACGGGGAAGCGAGTTGTTTTTTCTCTGCTTTTCTTCCAGTTCCAAGCACTTTTCACAGCGTTGAAGAAAAATGCACGCAAAGCGTTTTAAAGCGGGTTGCAAGTTTGTTAAACTTGAGCATCGTTCAAAATTTCTAGGGGTTGTTTATTTTCTTACCTAATATCTAATCCTTTAACTGCACTCTCGCACGGAACCATCGCTATTCGCATTAGGTAGCTGCGACTGGCTATCTTCACTTATCATATTTACTCGATTTCTTTTCTTCTGGTCAAATATTTTTAGAGTGTACTATATCATTTAAAAAAATAACGAACGAATGAAATTATTAAAATAGGTACTTACATATGCACAGCAGAGGAATAAGTTTACGCGAGTCAATTCGCGATGCGATTGTACGAGAGTGTACATATGTATTAATAAAAACTCCACCAGTACGATTCGTCTCACTGAAAGGCCCAGAAGCAACTGTTCTGACTAGGAAATGAAGATGACTTTTTTGCCATAAAATTTTATTGATATGCAAACATTTGAATCGATACAAAACAAATATCAGACAACGTCACTCCTACTCGAGGTCTACTCCACGCCCCCTCACGAATCACATGACCCAAATCAACCAATCGCTAATTTTCGTTGCATCAGCGTTGCACCTGAAGAGACCCGATTTTCTGGATTACCCCCGCTAAAGTCGAACATTGAAACAGTCGTCGATATTCTATCTGCAATTGCTACGTTACGCGAAACGATAAATTCCATGTTAGATCAATTTAGTAAAATGTATTACAGTAAAAAAACATTTAGAGGACACGTGAAAGCGTATGTACACGTCTTTCGTAGTCAAAGGGCTAAATTGCGGGTAAATCTACAGGTAAAGTGTTAAAATACCAGAATATCGGCTGTAAATCGACGAAAAACAAAGGAGAATTGCAGACTCGGTCTTGATTGTAAATTCGTCCTGTTTGGACACGGAGTTTGGAATCGAAGATGAAACGGCACGAAGATAAAATTCGACTGTCAGAGCTCGACCGTGCAGATCGTATAGATACAAACGAAGTTGCAATCGGCCGGGACACATTCGCCGGTGCCGTGGCGATACGAATCAATAGTTGAACTAGTTACAAATTGACATTCAAACAAGAGGCGAACTTGGTTTTGAACATGACGTAAATCGGTAATAGTGTACATACGTTTTATGCAAGCAATCAGACCCAGTCCGCGCTTGTGTTTCAGAGCAAACTAACACGTGTGCGTGCCTGGTACAGAGAGCTAGCACGCCTCGGTTCCGGTTGCTCGCGCCCTTTATTTTCGCGCGTGTGCGTCTCTCTGCGAAAAACTCTTCGAGGATAATAATACGTATGTATCTCGCGCCGGACAAGCGCGGTTAAACGCGGATCGATTGAAATTAGCCTGGAAAGCGAGGCAAACGCGAGGAAGCCAAAGGTTGTTTCGTTGTTTCGTTGTTTCGCAACGCGGCAGATTACGGCGAGTGTCATTAGGAGCAATTTTCCACCGCCGAACAACGCGATATTAGACGTTTCACCGTGTAATCGGGGTAACGAGCAATCACTCGGTCGGATTAAACAAAATTTCGCAAAGGTTGGTCGGCGCAGCGGTGGAGGGGAAACGTCGAGAGCGAGAGAGAGAGAGAGAGAGAGAGAGAGAAAACGCCGAGATAGAAACGTAACGAACGAAAATTGGAACACTCGAGCGGCAAAGAAAATCACGTTGAAGCGTGGCGCAAAGGATCGGCACGACCCTGTTTCGTTTCCTGTCACGGTATCGAGAGGAGGTCGACATGACGATAGCGCGCCCCGACTGCTGCTCGACGCTAGGAAAACGAATGCAAATGGGAGGAACGCTTTCGAACGAAGCCACGTCGATCCGATTACCGTTGCGACCCGCGTGGACGGGTGTCACCGGCCATTAGTGGGAACTCGAATTTCAAATCCCGTTTCCGTGATTACCGCGCCGGAAACGAGTTCGTGAAAGAAAAGAAAAGAAAAGAAAAGAAAAAAAACGAGAGACAGAGAGAAAGAGAGAGAGAGAGAGGGAGAAAAGGTGGTCGAAGGGAAAGCGACGGATCCGTGACAGCTGCTGATCATTCCGAAGGATCCATGCTGTCGGCGATCGGAAAGTCTGGTCCCGGGAATATCAATTTGTCCGACCAGAGAGTTTCATGCCACGTGACTTTAATCGCGGTTTGGGATTATCAATCCAGGCAGGGATGGAGGAAAGTTTTTGGTCGCTCTGTCAAAAGCCGTCGACGATAATAAGTCGTTGCGCGATCTGAATGAAAGGGAGAGCAATTTCGAAGTTGGAGCTCGATCGAATGCCTCGTCTCTCCGATCTCGCCCGTCTCTCGCGGATGACGGAAAGGTTTCTCCCAGGTCGGGGTGGTGGGACTCGGATGGAAGTTGACTCGGGAAGTTAACTCACGGGATCGTTCGTTCGTCGATGATTTTATCTCCGGCGATTAATCCGTCTTTGACCTTACGATCCCTCTCCTCCCTTCCCTGAACGACGGCTGAACGACGAAGAACGATGTTTGCTCGTCGAGTCGATGCAATTTAAAATTTCACGTAGATTGACGCTGCGGAGGGGATTGGGGTGGGTCGGATTGAGGTACTGAGATCCGATTGGATACACCAGAGGCGAGATACACTCGGAGGAATCGATGGAAACTCGAAAAGCGAAACGATGCCGCCCGCGAAGATTGCGAGTGGAAGAGGAACGCGACGGCGGCCAGACAATCGAGAGCATCGCCCACTGCCGGTGAACAAAACTAGCATCGCCGCGAAAAAACGCAATCTCCATTTCAACAAATCGAGGTGGCCTATCATCGAGCTAGACTCATCCATCCATCCATCCATCCATCCATCCATCACGCATCGAGTCGAAATCAAAATCCACCGCGGCGTCGCCCGGTATCGCGGCTATAACACCGAACGATGATCCTATAGCGAACAGCGTTAGCGGCAGTGCAGTGTTCCGCGATAATGTCGAGCCTCGTGACATAAAAGGTGGCAGAAGGGAAAGCAAAGAGGAGCGGCGGTAGAGAGGCGGAAAGAAGGAGTGTAAATAGAAAACGAGAGAGAAAGCGAGAGAGATGGGGCGAGAGTGCGAAAGAGGGAGGGAGAGAGAGAGAGAGGGAGGTGGTGAAAGAGCGAGCGGAAGCTAGCAGAAGGGGTTATGTTGGTCGGATGGGTGGTGGATGGGTGGTGGATGGGCGCTAGAGCGTAACCTGATATAGCTGCCAGCAAGCTGCCGTAGACCGGCATCGCGTCCCCCTCCCGTTCCTCCCTTCCCTGAGCCGATGTCCCACCTTCGAGCTTCCACCCTTCTTTGCCTCTGCTCTTGGTCTGACTGCATACGCTTCCCAGAGATGCACGGTTACCCAGGAATATTCCCAACGTAAATGCAGCATCGATGTTTTCTCAGCGTCGAGGCCTCTAGACGATCTCTCTCCCTCTCTCTCTCTCGTATTCTTCTTTCGATCTGCTCTCCTCTCTCTTTCTTCTGGTTCGGATGTTACACAGCTGTATCGACGACTTTTTATTCGCTAATCTCGAATACAGCAGCTGTTACAACCAAGAGGCAGCCCGATAGGGCAACTGCTCGATATTCGCTCGAGACAATCGCGAATCCTTCGATCTTAGACTTTAGGGCGTAGGTGTAGCGAGTCGGAATCCTGGAATCGAATATCGTTTTGGAATCGGTACGGTTGGAAATTTGAAGGGAGATGGAACCTTCTGATTACCGAACGCAATTTACGCGGTGTGGCGGGAATAAGCCACTCTGCAAAAATTGTATCGGAAGATCCCAAACACCGCTACGTCTCTACGATAGTGTTCTACCGCTATTGTTTCCCGAGTGGAAAAGGGCGGCCGAGTTTCGAGTTTCGCCCGTCCGGGATCTTCCACGTTCAAAATTCATTCGTTCCCGTTCCGCGACTTTTTCCAGCTCAAAACGATCTTTGGGCTTTCGTCCTGAAGTTATTTCGCCCCCTTTCGAACTATCGAACAAGTTGGCTGAGAATTAGAATTCATCGCGCGAGTTCACTCCCTTTTAAATTCCCACGTGTCGGGAAAGTGTTGCTTCGTATAGGCGAATAAGGGGAAGAACAAACAGCGAAATAGCGGAAGCAATTGCGAAATATTCTCAGAATCGTCGCACATTTTCTGCGAACGCTCGCGAGCGAACCGAGAGTGCGGAATCGGCGCGCACCAGCTGACGCGGAGGCTGGAGGTTGTGCGCGCGGCCATCTCCTTTTCGTTCCCCGGTTGTTTCGCCGAGATTCGTCGCCGGAATTCATCGCCAACGCGCGCAAGACGAACGCGGCAAACAGAATTACCCCCCCACCCCTCTGTTCGCGATGAATTATTAAACGCGTATTCGCGATGCATTCTTAATTAAAGTCGCTGTGATTCGCCGACGGCCGACTTGCCGCGCATCGGAGATTATAAATTTTAATTGAAAACGAACATTGTACTCTCTGCGCGGCGCGTTGAAAGGATCCGGGCAACGCTCGATTTGCCGCGGCACTCTTTTTTTCCCGCGGCGCGCCACGGCCGAAAGAAAATCGCGTATTCGCGGTTTCGCGGAGCGTTTATTTATTTATAACCGGCTTGAATAAAAACGAAAGACCCGCTGCCAGATGAGAGCGAAATATTTTCCCTCTTTCTTTATATACATATATATTTTTCTAGTTCTATGTAACGCGCTTTCTCACGCGATTGCTTTATCGCGAGAAACGGTTTTTAATTTAAAGTTAAGTGCTGTTTACGATATAATCTGCGACATTTTTAAAAAGCGCAAAAGCCATTTGTTTAACACATCTATCCCGCGATAGAAGTGATACTGTATCATTAATCAACGCCTGGCAATTACTTCGTTGAACGAAATTAAACGATTTTGTTTGATAATCTCCCCCAGTTTGGTCCCGCTGGTGGGGATTAGGGATGAAAATTAATTTCCATTTAGCAACGCCGAGCCGGCGAGTCAGGTCGATCGAGTTTCACTTCACGAAGCCTGTCCACTTGCTTGTGTTCTTTTCCGCGGAATTGGAGCGCGGAGTCGCGCGTAGCAGCAGCCACTCGAACAAGCGGAATTCCTTGTCGATCGGCGACGCGGGAATCAGGGGGAGGAGAGAAACAGAGGCGGCTCTATTAACTCCCTCTCAGTGCGCCGGTTAATTAGCCCGGCCTCGTCGATACTCGTTATAAACCGTTCTTATCGATATCGTAGCCTCGGAACGACACCATTACCAAAGTTCAGCCGTGGCAAACGGTTTTGTCCCGCGTTGCACGGGGCAACTTGAGAACTCCATTATCCTCCGCGGGCCGCTGCGGGCATTCCCGAAAACCCGAACAGCAACGAAGCCATGACCGACATCCTCCGGGAGCAGGAAACGGAGCGTAGCGGTGACACTGGCATGCCTAAACGGCCTTGAACTCCATTAGACACCGGAATCCGGAGTATCAGAGTCTCTTTTTACACGTCCGCATTCTCCGCCGGCCGTGCTATAACCGCGCAACGCGAGGCTGACACCGGCCGAGCAATTAGACCGGTGCAGATGCTCGTCGGGGCGTTAATGTTGCTTGTAACGCGTGTTTGTCGCGTTGCTGAAACACGGTCTTTAATGGGTTGAACCGTGATTGCCGCGGGTTACGCTGTTTGGGACCTGTTTCCGCGAATCGAATTCCGTAGAAAGAAGGCTGTCCCGTTCTCTGTTTCTCGAGATCACTGAGTAGAACGGAGTAGAATAGACGGACGATACAGCGGCGTCGGGTTTTCCTCGAGGTTTGATAACGGCGATTACGAGTTTGATCGCTTCGGCGATGGCGTTGTAAAGTTGAAACGATCGTTAGGAATCTTGGCAGCGGTAAAAACTTCCAAGCACCGTGATTGTCCGAGTGTTTGGAAGTGGAGGGAGCGGCGTTATCTCGCCGATGACGCCATCACGATCGTTTTGCGACTTTTCTTCTCGGAAGATTCGAGCCGGATGTCCAGATTTTCCAGGGGAAAATTTACCGAATGGTTGCACGCATCGTGTCAGCCGTTGGTTCGCTAAATTCGCGGTGATTCGAAACTTCTATCGGAAGTTAACCGATAACGAAGAAGGTAGAGGGGAGAAATCGTATCGCGTCCGGTGTCGGATTCCATAGGTCCGCGCAATTATTCCCTGAATAATAAAATCACACGCAAAATTAATTCCTCCGGGGCGGGCGTTTCTAGCTCGCGGCTCGGCGGCTCGTTAATCGCCGGGCCCCCGCCCCCCCTCCCCCCGTTCTGTTTTCATCCCATTAAAATTACATCCCGAGCCGGGGAATTTATAACGCAACGAGAGTTCGCTGGGCTGACGCGCGCCGGTCGATTCGCGCCGGTGCACCGAGCCTATCTTTTACGATCATCAATCACCCTCGTCAGGAAATCAACGGCACCTCGAGAAGACCCTCGTGTGCCTCGACGTTCTCTTCAATCGAGAAAGCCTTGCAAAAGTCCGAGAAGCTAGTCTCACATACACATACACACACATACACACACACACGAACGAGCAGAGAATTTTAAACGTTGCGAAAGTCTCGAACGAACGATCACCCCGTCTTTCGCGTCTTTCACGGTTCGATGATTCCGTTCAAAAACCGCCGGTTGGTCGTCGGAAGAGGAGGAGACTAAAGCCATTGGAGAGGTCCTCTTTCCACGTCGGGAAGGCCATCAGCAGCGATTCCTCGCGAGATCCTAATCGTCCGCGACTCGTTAATCCCCCGACACCTCGGAGGAATATCGTGGAAGCGTCGCGCCGGGTGAAACATCCGATTCCCTGTCGGTCTATCGATATTCCTGTAAAAATACTGCTTTCGTCGAGCGTGGGGTGGCAGCTCGTCGCTGCTCAGCCGTCCATAGGCGATAAAACGACGAGACGAGCGTGGCGGACAATTTCGTTTTCGCCTGACGAGAGTTCCAAACGAGCCCGGTAACAGCATCGGTGCCAACAGCAGCCAGCATCGAGCCGATCTACCTAGGATCTGGCAGCAGCTGCAGCACGGTCGCCCGTGACTGCAGCTGCATCGAGGTCGACCGTATGGAGGATAGAAAGAGAGAGGAGAGCACGCGACCAGAAAGAGAGAGAGTGAGAGAGAGAGTGAGAGAGAGTGAGAGGGAGGGGGAGGGTGTGAGAAAGGGTGAAAGAGGAGGGGCAAGCGCGGGGGGAGGAGAAAGGGTTCTTGCATCCGGCAGGGTGCAAGTGCTGACGTGGAGCAGCATGCACGTATTGCAAAATAGAGGCAGAGAACGGCTGATGCAGAGTAAAGGGCGGTGCGCGCCGATGGAAGAGAGAAGCTTGGCCGATGCGCCAGCCGTGCAACCTGCCACGTGGACCGACCGTTTTAAAGAGCTTGTATCGAAATTCATTTTGAATCCAGGGGCTCCGGCTGTCCCAGAGATTGCCCATTTCCAATCGTTCTCTCTCTCTCTCTCTCTCTCTCTACGTGTCGCGCGTCTGCAATTTATATTTCTACCTCCGTCGTCGGTCAGTCTGGTTATCAGAATATTTGGAACTCCCAACGCGACGCGTGATTCGATTATGCCGAGTTATTATTGAAATTTTTAATCGTGCGTTTTTATTTGCAGAATGCTCGCGCGAACGAACTCGTCGAGTTCTGGCTCCCGTAGCGAAGGATCGAGAATTTTTCCACGTACGGGTGCTTTAACGGGTCATTGCGTCATCGACGTTCGCGAGAGGGACTTGTTTCACAGCTGAGACTTTCGGAAACACGATCGCGTTCTTTTCTACATTCGAGCGGCGATAATCTACAGAGATTCGTATGCGTTCAAATGCGAATTCGAGTGCCACTTTCAACGACAAAAAACTGATCGTCCAATCTGAAAAAGTGCCGCTCGAATTCGTCGAACTTTCTGCATTAAAATTAAAAAGAAAAACGAAAAAATGTAACCCGATCTGACGAATAATTCCCGAGATATAAATTCCAAAGTGCGCGCGATTTCACAAAAAAAAGAAAAAAAGAAAAAAGACGGGGGAAAATTCGATGGCCACCTATTTTTCAAACAAATCCGAAACCATCAGAAATGTTCCCTTCTAATTTCACGCACGTTGAATTATATTTCACTTTTTTTTTTTTTTTTTTTTTTTTGTTTAAAAACAAAAAAAGGAACCTGACATCAACGTCAAAAATGGTGATCGATTCGGTCGGTGAAACGACCCACGAGGAAATTGACGAGGGAAGATATTTTTGTGACGTATCAAATATTAGCTTTTTAATTCTTTCGGAGGCTGCGCGTTTGACGCGCAAATTCCCGGAATGAGGGGAAACAGGGAACCGTTGAAATAACATTTGCCATCTTTTTCATTCTTCGCGTTTATCTCGCGAAGGATGTAACGAGATATCAATATTGAATTACCGCGCCATATAATTAGATTTCCTAGCAGGGAGCCCACCTGCGCGCTGTTTGATAAATAGAAGGCGGAACAGTCTCCACTTACGTTGACGTTTCATCAACGGTTTTATTTATTTATTTATATTGTTTATTTTTTTCTTCCTTCACAAGGAAGTGTGTGTCCCCCGCACAACATAGTTCCCGCGTATCACAAAATGTCGTGCCTGTCCCCAGCTGCGGCCCGGTGTTCCCAGGATGAAACTTTAAATTCTTGATGAAAGCGGTCGGTACGATGTAATAAGAAACTCCCCGAGAGAGGAGAAAAGAAGCTCGCCTCTCTCCCTCCCTTTCAGGTGCTTCTTGCATAATTCGCGATTTCGTAGTTTAGGAAGGGGGTGTTAATTAAACCGGCAATCTGTTCCCTCCGTTGGCGAAAGCGGCGGCAGCTGACGCCACGACAACGCTCAACTTTCTGTTTGACATTAAATACATGATATTTCACGAAAGGCGAATGAACTGCACCGTTCGCCGGCGAAGCTGCGCCGTTCAACCGGGATGAATTTAAAGGGCGCAAACGAATCGCGCCGATGGGTCTCTGAACGATTCTACACTTTGTTAATTATCGTGTTTCGACGCACGTGGGATTGTTCGCGGAATATTCTCGCTTTCATGCGCTCATTCTCCCTTCCCTCCTTTTGTGTAATTACGCGCACGTACGCGTATACAGTATTGACTACAAATTTCGGGGATATTTAACTATTTTACGTCGAGAGATGAAAGAATTAACCCTTTGGTTAACTTAGGGCAGACTTTGACACGTACCGCGCGTAGCATACGGTACGAGTACGACGAAATTTTTTCATCAGCGTGCATTTCTCGGAAAGTATATTAAAATGGTCGAAACCCATTTATTTCATATTCTGTATCGAATTGTTAGCGCACATGCTAAAAATTGAACAGTGACTTTGAGCTTTATTTCGTAATACACCTAATAATCTAGCAAGATGTGGTAAAATTCGAAACGTGTGTCATAATTCTACACCACATTTGTTCCTTTGTTATACTTCCCATACACTACATATTTTTAGCTTTCTCCAATTAATTTATTACATTTTTCATTTGAAGGATATTAAATGAAATAACTGTAAAATAATCACGCAATGTATGACTAACTGAAGATGTAATTAAATTACTATCAATAATATTTGTCGGGAGTCTATACGCGCCTTTCGTTCCAACTGAAGTAAATTAAGTCAACAGTAGCCAAGTTAATAAAAAACTGCTTGTACCCCAGTACGATTCGTCTCACTGAAAGGCCCAGAAGCAACTATTCCGACTAAGAAATGAAGACGACTTTTTTGCCATAAAATTTTATTGACGTGCAAACATTTGAATCGATACAAAACAAATATCAGACTATGCCACTCCTACTCGAGGTCTACCCCACGCCCCCTCGCGAATCACGTGACCCAAATCAACCAATCGCTAATTTTCGTTGCATCAGCGTTGTACCTGAAGAAGCCCGACTTTCTGGGTTGGATAAAAAACTATCACTCGTCGAATTTATTAGCAGAAACATAACGCGCGGGCGGGCGACAAAGTCCAGTGTCAAAACTCGCCCATTAAACGGACGTGAAACAGATTCCCAGAGATATAATTAATTTTCGTTAAAAGCTCGCGGAAAGGCCATCGAAATAACTAAACCCTCCGTGTATCTGCTTAATTCGAAGACCGTTTCGTCGCACCCGGGAACGTTTAAATTCGACGTCCACGGGAAAAGAAAAGTTTTAATACACGCTTGCGAGCCTCTCCCTCCCGCAAGCTGCTACGTCCAATTAGAAATGAATTTCACACGCGCGTACGAGCGCGTTTCGCTCTCCCCGTGGTCTCCCTTGGCCATGCTCGCCGTCGTGTCTCTCGAGTTTCAACGCGTGCAGCCAGCAGAAACGCAGCGAGCGATCGACGGAACTGTCGTGGAAACTAGTTGAACGAACTGTAATTACGCGTACATGGGGACGGTGTCGCGGTTCGATTCCGAGTCACACGGGAGGCTGAATTCGTTTCGGTGGCACGCAATCGGTCGCCGCGAATTTCATGCCTCGCATTCGCGGCACGCGTCACTGATCACCGTGAGCCCCAGACATCCGCGACGTTATGAGCGCGCGATAATTAATTAACTCTCGTCGCGCGTTCGGGACGAAAGTTCGGGGGAGGGGGGCGAATGGTGCGCGACGCTCGGCACAATGCGCCGACGAGAACTTTCATCGTGAGTGAAGGGCGTAGGGGACGATCAATCGGGTAAATAACCCGGGTCTGCCGAGTTCTGCCGAGATCGCGTGATCATTTCATAATTATCGGGAACCGAGATGGGTATACACCCTCGAAAATGGAAGATTCGTGCCGATGAATTTCCTACCGGCGGTAGGAAATTGAAAAATATTCCTTCAGCTCGGGAGATATTATCGGGCTCGCTCCGCAATTTTTTACGGTGAATTTATCCCAATGCAAATGTATTTTTACAAATTCAACGTTGCGGTCTACATTCTCTTGCCCGCGGTATTTTTACGAATGGCACCGGTACCTAGTAAATTATTTCATTACGTATTATACGCGCGGCCATTATACGGCGATGCAATTTTTGAGCATTGATCGATTTTCGTTTTTTTTTTTCTTTTTTTTTTCATAAAATGCACGGATAAAAGCTTATTTTCTCTCGCATTGTGTCGGCAGTTGTAGAGTTGACGTTAAATAAAATATTGGCAACTTTCGCGAATTTCAATTTAAATTACAAAACACATACCAAAAAAAAAAGAGGGAGGAGGAAATGTAATCTGTAACTTTATCGATATTTTTTTCCATGTCGCTGTCGAGATTTTCCCTTTCATTTTGTGAAAAGAAGAAAAAGAAACAAAAAAAAAAAAAGGAAAAACGCCGGTACATTAGCAGCAATATCTATAGATTAGTCATTTTTCAGTTTGCAATTAGTTCTCCGTTGAAATTAAATGGCGAATTCAGCGCGGTTTCCAGCTGTGTGCAACTTTGTTTTCGCTAGAAAGTTGCGAGTGTACCGAACCGATCGTTCGAAATGAAAATTGAAATATTAATAAACAGCGGTAAAGTAGTGGCTGCGGCAGGCTGCGAAGTAAAATAAAACCGGGCTTGTTCTCGCCTCGTTGAAAATCTTCGTACGAGACGAGGAAATCGCCGCGTCGGTGGTTCGCGAGTGGTTGACGACGCCGGGGGAAGGAGAAGGCAGACAGCTAGGGCGATAACGTTTCTGAAAAGAGAAAGAAAGAAAGAAAGAAAGAAGGTGGGCCGGGGCAGGAAGAATCAGCCGATAGAAATATTTCAACGCCACGGGGTGCGAATCCCCTCGACGACAATTGCGGAAAAGCGCGGTACCTCTAGACTGCGTTTCGCCTTTTACACCGTGGCCGCGCACGGCCGACGCGTTTCTTTCCGCCGGGCCAACGTTCCTACGCACGTCTCTAGCCGGAAGCGAAATTCCCGCATGACGCTGGCTGCGAGCAGCGTGCCTCGTACGAACGACGTATATCGTTCCACGGGTTCTTCCCGTTCCCGCGCCACCTCGGTGGCTCGTTCTCCTTGCTTTGATCAGCGTTCCTCGGGAAAAGGACACGATGTTGTGTGGCCCTTTGTGCGGTTCCGGCTGTGGTACGGTAACGGTTGCCTGAAAGGTTACGCCACTGGCTGTGCGCCTCCCCCCTGTCGGGGACACACGACAACACAACCAAACGGCGAACGATTCGCTGCATTGGAGAGCAGCAGCGACAAGCGAGAGAGAGAGAGAGTGAGAGAGAGAGAGAGAGAGAGAGAGAGAGAGCAGCTGGGTAGAGCCCGGAAGTCGGGACGCGAAATTAATATTAAAATATGCATGAAGCGCGGTCGCGTATTGGCGGCACGGAATTCATTAGCGCGTTCTTATCTCGGGCTGGTTTTCTAGCCACGGCACGAAAGCAATATTCCCGTGTTACGGGAGGCTCTAGCAGCCCAATATACCCCGGCAGGTCACCGCAGCACTCTCAGAGCTCTACTGACCGGTTCGATCGGTTTTGTTCCATCAAAAGACACGATGCAACCCTTTGCGCCTGCCGAGGACCCTTTAGGAGTGTGGCATATAAATTGCTCGCATCGATTCTACGTCAGCGATTGTGCGACGTCGATGAAACCAGCCAGCCGTTTGTAGTCTGTAGTCTTCCGCGTGTGTTGGTTCCACCGGTGGATCGGTTCCACAGCTACGTGTGTTTCGTAGAACACCAGGGGAATTGCCGCGCGCCGCTGTCGGTTCTCCGAGGGGACTTTTCGTTGACACGGTAAAAAGGAAAAGGAAGAAGGAGAAAGAAAAGAAAGAAAAGCAACGTGAATGGAGTTTTAAAAGGGAAGCCAAGTAGTCGGCGTGCTTTGGACGTGAAATCTGTTTACGATAATGCGTTGAAAGTCCCGAACGCGGCGATCGTTCGTTTCTTAGTTTCAGTCGGTTCTCGTTTTCGTACGAAACTTTCTTCCTTTCTGTCTTCTTGTCTGACGGCGAGTGATTAACATTCGAGTGAAACTGACGCTTGTAGTACAGACACTTGTAGTATAATTCATTTGAAATTGCATTAGTCAAATACCAATTAAAACGTAATGAATCAAATTGGTGAACGACATTTCGTGTCCTTACTCGTGGCACAAAGTATTAATTCGCCTCTTTACTCCTCGCTCGAGTATCGCTACAAGAAAAACTGCACGACTTGTAGCCTAGTACGATTCGTGTCACTGAGATGAAGACGACTTTTTTGCTATAAAATTTTATTGATATGCAAACATTTGAATCGATACAAAACAAATTACAGGCGCGATCGCTCAGTACCAGACAATGCCACTCCCACTCGAGGTCTACCCCACGCCCCCTCACGAATCACGTGACCCAAATCAACCAATCGCTAATTTTCGTTGCATTAGCGTTGCACCTGAAGAGGCCCTCGTTGCTACTTTAACAAAAAAAAAAGAGAAAAAAATTTATTCTACGATTTTAGTCAGTACTTTTCTTATTACGAAGCGGAGCAGCTTAATAATAAGGCGTAGTTGCACGCGCGAGAAATTGAAAAATAATACCTCGATATGAAAGATAAGTATTGAAAAGTATCCGCGATTGAAGAAAAGGCGCGCTCTTTAACGCGCATCTCGTTTCAAATATCGGAAATGGTTCTGGAGTTATAAGCGTTTAAAGTATAAGGCCATTGACGTACGTGCCGCCGGTGACTGACCCACATTTTTCCCCTGGAAGCGCTGTTTTCAGGAACGGTTGAAAAAACTCCAGTCCAGTCATCGTCTGTCACTGACCAGCGCAACCAGGGCGACGCTTGGGTCAGGTCAGACCTGGGGAATGGACCCTCGCGATAGCGAGACAGAGATACTCGAAACCCTCGAAAATCACTGTTTCCTTCGCCCGACGATATCTCCGGAACCGGAAGCGCTACCCGAACGAAACAAAGAGCGTTTCAAAGGGGGAGATTCCGCGCTTCCGACTTGCCCCGTTTCGTCCAAATCTTGGCAAATGCGACGGTCGAAAGTCTCGGTTAATTTCAATGGGATTCCAGTGAATTTCCCTTTCGGAGAAAAATCGTTTCCGTACTTCACTAATTGTAAGAATCATTTTCGTCGGGGCGTGCAGTTAGTTTCTCGAGAGACTAAGCGCGCGTTTTTACGTTTTTACGGCTTTGAAGTATTCCAGACCCGTGTAATTAACGGAGGCTTTCTCTCTCTCTCTCTCTCTCTCTCTCTCTCTCTCTCTCTCTCTCTCTCTCTCTCTCCGTTTTTCGTTTAAATCAGTTGCACGAGTGCGGCTTCGGTCAGGATCGGTTAAGCGCACCCGAGGTATGTGTATGTGTGTGTGTGTATTTTGCGACTGTGCCGTTCGACAAACAGAGGAGGGGGCACTTTTACGAAATACCACCGGCCGCGTCTCGCACGGGGGTTGATTTTACCCAGTTCTCCTTCTCGTAATTCACTTTCCTGCGACTTCCCCGCTGCAAGTGTTTGCTTTCGCTTGGTGCCGCGAGCGCGAGCCAGGCGCGCCACGTGTCTTCATGAAAATTTACGCAAATAAACGAGACAGAGTGCAGTTTGTCCGGGGAATGGTTTTTTGTCTATATTTTTTAAAACAACAGCGAAAGCTTTCGGCGGAGAGAGAGAGAGAGAGAGAGAGGGGGCCAGCCAAGAAAACACAGGCGGCTGAAGTTTGCGTCACGAGAATTTGCACATCGAAATTCACCGAAACCCGGCGCCGGTATTTCCACGGTTTTCTTTACGCCCGTATCCTTTCGAAAATATTTCACATAAATTCCGATCGTTGGTCTCGGTGGTTGCGGGGCCGAATCGAACGAAACAGCGGTCTAAGCGAAAATGTGCCGGGCCGATTTCTTGCGAATTTCGTCTTGTCGACCTGAGCGGAAGGCCTCGCGCTCATATTCGTTTATTCGGGAATCTCGCCTCTCTCCAGGATTTTCAGGCAGGCGGCCAAAGGCACGGTACGTTGTCGTTATCACAGTCGTCGGGGCATACGTCGGGCGGAAGAAGTCGCGCAACCGGAATACCGATATTCCAAATCGGCCCGGTTGGCCAAGCATCTTTCACTCGTAGTAAGCAATATATTCGCTGCATCGCGTGCCCTATCAATCTGTTAAACGTACCAAGAAAACGAGTTGCCCCGTCCCCGTTTATTGCCCCCTCTCTCGCGGGCGCACAAATTGTTCCATCGATTTTATCCGCGTCGTCGTCAAAACTTGCTTACTCGCCGGCAGACCTTGAGCGGGGCATATTTCGACGTTCGGGGGGGGGAGGAAATTCCACTCGGTGAGTGGAATATCGGAGAAAGGAGAAACGACGTTGGAAACGTTTCGAAACGGGGAACGGGGCGCCTGGCAAAGGGGGCGGCGACGTAATTTCCAATGTACGAGAAAGGCCGAATGGACCAGACACGGGCGTTTGCGACGTGTATCGAACTCCAAGTCGCGCGATGTGAACGCATAACGAAGTTACAAAACAGGCGGGGATAAAAATTGATTATCGAACTTGTTATTGGCTTCATCCACCGTTTCGAAACACCTTCGCTACATGCCAGTACTTTTCTTCCCGTTTTCCTCTTATATTCTCCCGTCTTTTTCCTTTTTTTTTTTTGTTCTCCTTTCCTCTCTCTCTCTCGCGAACAAAACGAAAAGTTCCCTCGACCCCCTGAATGGCCTATATCGTATCGATTCGGAGACCGACGGAGTTACTTTGAAACTTGAAATTGCATATTATTGGATTCTATCGACGTCGAGGATATTTCACGCGGAACTAGAATGACCGCGTCCAAACGTATCAATTTCAATTTTTATATATATACACATATATAGATATATATATGTATATGTATGTATCCCCTCGTGCTTTTTCCGAGACTTTTGCCTTTTTTCCTTTTTTTTTTTTTTTTTGCCTTTTTGTCCCTCTGTCTCTTTCCGCGTACGTGTCTCTGTGTCCGATACTATCGAAACCCTGCCACGAAACGCTCGAAACGGTTTTATTTCATCCGTACGGCACAGTCGCGTGTTTCGCCTGTTTACCGGCTGGGATTGTCGCGTGAATCGAAAACAACCCGATGCCAGCCACACGACAGAATACTTTTTAACCACGGGACACAAAAAGGACACACGAGCTCGGGGGATTGAAGCAGCGCCGACAATTTATTTCTAATTATTGTCCCGTATACGTAGTGGCAACGTTCTCCACAGCGGTAATTGTTAGTCCGGTACCGGGCGAAGGAATTGTTGCCCGACACGCGAAGTTAAATCGGCTTTTGTTCGTCCGGCCGCGTAACGCGCCGCGAAAAAGATCGTCGCCGACGTTGATGGATGCGGAATCAGCCTCGAAACAATCCGAAGAAAATTGCTCGTTCCCTTGGCCTCCCTTCCCGTTTCCTGCCCTTTCCCCCCCGGGACGCGGTATAATACAGCGATCAACCAAGTGGAATTAGTTTTTTAACGAACCTCCTCTATAATTTAATCCGTCGCGACGCTTCGTGCTCGCTCTCGCGGAAACGCGCGTGACTACACCGCTCGCATTGAACAATTTACATCGACTTTTCACAATTTAACAAATATTTTCCAAAAAAAAAAAAGAAAAAAACAACAAAAGCAAAAGGAAAGAAAGAAAAATTACTGCGTCGCGGAAGTGAGGACAGAGCTCGTTCTCTCGGTAATTCACAGTAACGCAGGTAATTCCGAACAAACCCTCGGTAAATGAATTCGTCGGGGAAGGGTGGTGGCTGTTGCCGAGAAGAGAGCAATACTGCATACTTAAGCGAAAGGTGGGCTCGTTTCGAACGGAACGCGATATCAATTTGGGCAATTAAATCCCCTTCCATCCTCCCTCATCGTCTGCAACGACGGGCGAGTAAACGCGTTATCTGCGCCGACTATATCCGTTGGCAACCCCCGAGCAGCCCTCGGTCTGCACAACGACGTGGCGAGACCCGTCGAAACGCTACCTTGGGAACACGCAGTCGCGACAGCCAGCCGCGGTATCTATCGGGCTGGTGGAACCTTGTTAGAGGTGAGCACAGTTGGCACTACAATCTCATATCCTGCTCGGGTATGTGCTTGTTGGCGTCGCGAGGACTGTTCCGTCCAAATGAAACCTCAGCCCCTCGTCCGCAAATATCCGCGCGACGTACGAAAGATCAGCGGAGATTTCGGCGGACGTCTCGCGACGTCTGACTGCATCCCGCCGGTCATCGCGAGGGAACCGCGTAATGGAGATTCGTAATTTCGTTTTCCTCTTGGTTTTTCTCTCAAAGAGAGTTTTTCACAAGTACATCACCGTATATGGGAAGCTATTTGAAAGTTTGAAACGATTGAAATGTCGTAACGATTAATGAGATTTGGCACGAAGGAGTGAAATTCGAAACGATCAATTATTAATACAGAGTATTGAACGTTCAGCCAGCTCGTTCGCAGAGTGAATTACACTTTTAAATTTTCTACCACGCGCACGTTTCTGGATTGATTTAAATTTTCATCTATGGAACGTCTTGAAAGAATAATGCATTCGTGAAAATTTTCCACGGTATGACGTTGGAGGGTAAATTGTTTTTTTAAAAATCCAAAATCATCGTTTCCAATTGACAATTCTAAACCGAGTACAAAGGGTGGAACTTGCGAATTTCTTGAAGCGCGTTGCGAATCGATCTCCAACGAAACGCCGTCTCTCCTCTATAAATACACTCGATACACGCGAGTTAAGTTACTGACAATTTCGGCGCCGGTGCATCCTCTAATTATACTAATGGAACTTCGACTCGAGTTCCGAGTTGCCCGCATCTCGCGCGATATATTACTTGTAAAATGCAAATTCAATTAGAAAATTCCCGATTCGAACTCGGTTAAGCGCGCGGGGTTAAGTCCACAGCTCTATTTCATCTATTTCGCTGCGTCTCGCAACTCAAACGCCGGCCAAGTTCTAATTAAACGTGGAAGAACGTGGCTGGAGAGCCAGCCGGGAACCAGCCCAAGAAGTTTGTTTATCCGCGGTCAACTACTCGTGGACTGCTCTCGGTAACTTTGGAAAAAATAATTAGCCGGGGAACGCGTGTCAGAACGTTCAAGTTAATTCCGCGGGTAATCGTCGGAGCCATTTTCGCGAGCGTCTTCGCGGAAGTTGACCCTCGGCGCCGAGTTTCGCGTAAATCGTGGGAAAGGGAGGAGGAGAGATGAAATTGTTCGGCTGTGTCTTTGAACTGCGCAATTATCGACAGGGTAGGAGAGAGGCAAAAGTTTAAGCCTCCCTTGACGAATTCTAACGAATTTCAACTTGAATCTCGTCCTCTGAACAAATACAGAAATACGCTTCTGAAATTGAACTGGAACTGCCAAAGTAGTGTCAAAATGACCAATTTATAATTTTCCATGTCAAAGAAATGTTTTAGATAGATTTTATCGAGTGATTTTTCACAAAATATATATTTGTAATCTGAAAGCTCGTTTTCCTCGTTTCCATCGTCAAATTTTTCTTGTGCGCTCTAATTTCTTTGCCGCGAATGTTACACTTTACTCGTCGACAGTTGTAACTTTACAATCAATTCATTCGCTCTAGAATCTGAGAATCCGCGCTGTCGTTTTTTCCCTGTCTTTCGTCGAATCGATCGCTGTCCCAGATCGAAAAAATTCTCGAGAGGTAAGAAAATGTTCATCAATCCGGCTGCAGATATCGCGTCTCAAAGGTGGTTCACCTTTTATATCCTTTGCACGCAGGAGCTCTCCCGAAAGATTCGCAGAACATTATTCTGACGGGAGCGCGGAACACGTCGCGGACGGTGTCGAGGTCTGGGACAAAAGGAGAGCGCGCAAAGCGCCCGCTCCGTCGCTAAAATGATTGCGCCACGGTGATTCATGCGCGCGCCAGCACCTTCTGTCAAATTCATCAGCGCAATATCTTAGAGTGCCCCGATGTATATTTTAATGTAATCCCCGAAACTTCGAACGAGCACCTCGCCACTTGTTTTCTCCGTCGAATCTCGCCCTCTCTTGTTGAACAAACCCTCTCTCTCCCCTCCTCCCCCCCCTGGCCCCTCGTTCTCGAGTTTCGGAAAATTCACGCGCCCGTAATGTTTGAAACCCAGCGTTTCACCGGAGTTTCGCTGGAAAGAAGCTCGTTCGAATTCAGCCGCGGCGAGTTGAGGTGAAAATTAGGAACGAAAGGGAGAAAGGGGTAGAGGGCGCGTATAATCGCGCCGCCCGTAATAACCGCACGCTATTAAGAGCGGCCGTCTCGAACGCTGATGAGGACGACAGGACAGAAGGGGTTGCGAGAACGCGGAGGAGGCGCGTATCGTCCGCCGCAATTAGTCTCGCTCCTCTTCTTTCCAAGGAGAAACGAAGGAGACGGTGATCAGCTGCTATCGCTTTTCCCTTCGGAAGCCCGCTCTGCTCGCTCTCCCGTCGTAAAGGAGAAATTCAAACACGCGTAACGAAGGTTAATGTCGTGTCTACACAAGGACGCCCTGTCCCTCGTCCCCGTTTCTTTTTCCCTCCTCGCTCGGCTCTTCGTCTCAACCCCCTGTGTGCGTTCGTTCCGGGAATTCGTTTATAAAGGAGGGTCGGCGAAGACAAGTCGCGGCGGCACTTGCTCCCTTTCTGCGGCAAGGCGGCGCGGCCTCGTTAAGAATTCATGAGCCGAATATGTTAGACCGCCGGAGAGGATTGCCTGAAATTTCTACGAACGCGCGCACGGTCCGCGCTTGTCCCCTTGAACGATTCGAGAGGCTTCGTGCAACTTGCCGATGTCGAACCGATCTCGCCTGAGCTAGAAAATCAAACGGGGGGTTGGCTTCGAATTCCCCCCACTCCCCTCTCCCGTTTGATTAAGCAGCCTTATAAAATATTTATCGACCGGGGAGGAAGGGAAAAAAGCAGGAAACCGCGGGATATTCCGGGACGCGGGATAGCCGCGCGCTATGGTAAATATTTATATCAATTATGTATTCGGAGAGAAGGGCAACGGCCCTTTCCACGTCCACGTTCAAAGGACGTTTCTTTAATTCTCGTTCTCTGATCTTTTATCGAGTTACGAGCTCTCTCTCTCGTAGATCTGAAAAGGTAGAAAGAACGTGGAAGGTGGAGGTGGGAGAGAAGCGACTAATGTAGAAATTAAGGACTAGCTTCTACTACGTTGCCGTGGAAAAAAGAGTTACGCTGGAAACACGTGCACGTACGTACATGTGTACACGAAGCCACGAGGCAAAAGGTACGAAAAATAAATTTCGTGGCATCGTGGCGGACGTGTGGTTCCGTGGCACCGATTCCCTGGATCATCTCGTGTGTGTGTGTGTGTGTGTGTGTGTGTGTGTGTGTGTGCAAACGTTGCTGTGGCATTTATGGGGGCATTTATATCGGCTACGAGGGTTGTTCGCCGATCAGGGATAGTTAGAGGCACCGATACCATCGGCGGCGGAGGTGGCTCCAATCATTTCCCAATTAGCAGCTGATTGCGTACAGTCCATGATAGAACTTTGACCTACCGCAGATCGGTCTGGTACGGTTAATTCGGGAACACCAGAGACGTACTCGATATATACATATATATATATATATATGTCGAACAGAGTAGCAGATAGACCGGAGGTAGCAACATCCAGGTATCGAGGCATATAGGTGTAGGAGGAGGAGGAGGAGAAGAAGGAGGGGAGAGGGAGGTCGAAGCAGAGGAACGGGAGATTGGCGAGAGGAGAGGGGGAGGTTCGGTAGCCTGGCGTTAATATCTCACGGCGCGAAACGAGCCGGCAGCAATATCGGGGATCGCGCAAATTGCGATCGGCAACAGAGATCTTCGTATCGGTGGATGCACGCGACCATGAAGGATTTATAGGATGTCCGTTTTTCATCTGCGTCGCGGCGCCGCTGTAAAATTAGTCGACGACCGGTCGTATCACGATCTCTCTATTCCCGGTTCTTCGTCCTCCGTACGCGTCGCCGTTTTCCCTCCCCTCCCACTGCTGCAAGTGGATATTTTTACCAGTGAGATATTTGAACGTCGCGTATTTTTGGATAAGGAAAGACAGAAGCTAAAGATTATAGAGATGGATGTGATTTAATAGAAGTGGACGCGGCTAAATGAAAGAGCAAGGAGAACGAGCCCGTGTCTGGTCAGACACGTCTCGCAGTCTTTCCGTTGCTCGCGCATGCGATGGAAATTTAGATTTTCTCGGATATATTGAGGGACGCTAAAAGTCAGAAGATGACGTCGTTACACTTTTAAATTTCAACTTTACCACTCTAGGGGTAGAGTTTCTCCACTTTCTTTCGTCTCGTCGAGACGTGTGAGAACAATAAAACAGCTTTCAATTCTCTAAAGTCGTCCGACGTCGTACGTCCGCCGTAGCGAAGGAATGTTTCCCTTTCCTCGTCGTTAAACAACGAAATCGTTATTCCCCGTCGTTCTCCTCTCCGTCCAATCCGTCACGTCCGCCAACAAACGTCGAGCCCCGTCTCGACGAGGAAAAAGGCGAGGAGTTAGCGCGCGGTATTTCGGTCGTCGGCGATCGAAATCCTTTGTCTCGTTAACGGACATTGTCGCGCGAAATTAGAGAGCGATTTCCCTTTATCCGGTTCCCATGTGGAATCCGTCTCTTTAATTCTCGGACAATGTTCGGCGAAGCTGACTCGGTACGGGGGAACGAAGGAAAAAACGAATAGGAACGGACGAATGAACGGAAAAAAGAAGGAAAGAAAGACATACGCACACACGTACACACACACAAGTACAAAAAGACAACCAAAGAGAGAGAGAGAGAGAAGAAAGAAAGAAATGCGATTTAAAAAAAAAAAAGGAAGGAGAGAGAAAAAAACAAAGAGACAGGGCGAACAGTCGAGGCTGAAATGGCATGTTTCACGCACTAGGCGTTTTAAACCGTTTTTTAACGAGAGTCGAGAGAGAGAGAGAGAGAGGAGGGGGGGAGAGAGGGAGGGAGGGAGAGCAGCAGGCATCGTTCATCATTGCGTGTCATTGTGTGTTGCAGAACCTGGCGACCTAGCCGTCGCGACCCATTGTTCCCCGCTGGCCAACAACGAGCGAAGCAACAGCAGCAACGGCAGCAACGGCAGCGCGAATGCCAGTGGCACCGCCGCCAGCAAAAGCTATTCGCTCGAGCACCGCATCCAGCGC
Organism: Melipona bicolor; assembly: GCA_030673865.1. NCBI lineage: Eukaryota > Metazoa > Arthropoda > Insecta > Hymenoptera > Apidae > Melipona > Melipona bicolor. The sequence continues at coordinate 2,812,352 of JAHYIQ010000028.1, forward strand.
GTGTCTACGCTCGACCGGAGGCATTTGGCTGCGCAACGATCCTACCGAGGATTATTCGGATGCCGTGGAAGCGTCTTCGCTGCCGCGGAATGTGTCGATCAGAAAATCGGGGATTCTGTGCCGCGAGCCGTCGCCTGTCCTCTCCGTATCGTCGTAGACGCCGTACGGCGCGCTGAGAATCGGCAGGATCGGCAGGATCGACGAAACGCCGCTGACGCCGTTCTGATCCGAAGCAATTGCCAGCCCGACACCACACGTTCCACGCGTGCACCGTTGCGTACCCTAACGATCCGATCATTCCGTTTGCCTCTCGATTTCTCTGATCGCCGATCGTCTCGAGTCGAGAAGCGAAATCAAAAGGGCAACCGTGGGAGAGGAAACGCGTCGCGGCGAACGCCAGACGAGAAAGAAAAAAACTCGAGAAAAAACTCGAAAGAACTGGAAGGAACTCTCCTCTTCGAGGAGAGGAAGAAGATCCACACGGCGAGACGAGACGAGACGAGACGAAGCGGCAGCGCAGCGCAGCGCAGCGAAGCGGAGCAAGAAACGGTTTCCGTTCGGTGCGGTTTTGCCCGGTCTATTTGGCCGGATACAAAAGAAAGGAAACGGGTCGAGAGAGTGGCCGAGATTTTTCTTTCCCCGGCACGGAGTTGCAACGCGCGCGCCACGCCGGAAGTCAGTGGGAACGGTTGTTACTGGGAAGATAAATTAAGGAAGAGTAAGAAGACGAGGGTTGGCGAACAAACCTTCCTCTCTCGTCGTAAAAGAGGAAGAAAGGCCGGGGCGTAGGGCGAAAGTTCACGAGTGTGCCGAGGGAGAAGGCGAGAGCAGGCACGCGTGCTCGCGTGCTCGCGTGCTCGCGTGCTCGCGTGCTCGCGTACTCGCGTGTTGCCCGTGAATTAGAACTCGTCCCGTGTATTTGTATCTGTCTCTCCGGCCGACAGGCCGGTTTCCCTGCCCGCGTAAATCATCGGAATTAGCGCAATTTCGACGTCGAGTGGCCCCCCGGAACAATTTCTGTCTCTCTGCGTTTCTTCGCGGTACGGTGACGATTAATGGACACGACGCGCAGCCAGGAATGAAAATTCGACGAGCGACGAGGACCCCCGGAGCATCATTAAGCGAGGCAAGAACTCCGCAGACGGAACCCCGGGAACAGGGTTAAACGACGATCGACCTCGAACTCTCTCCTCGCGGGAAAACGAGATGAAAACACTTTTCGCCGAAACTACGTGGAAGAGACTCAACGCTGGATGGTTTTCTTTTTTTTTTTTCCTTTTTTTTCTTTTTTTGCTGCTTCGCGGAGAGGGAAACGCAAGGCTGTCGCGCGTGAAGTTACCGAATATATACATACTTCTTTCAATCATCGATCAGACACGCTTCGTTAAAAGAAGAGTGAATTCGCTCGTCAACTTATATATACACATATATGCATATCTTCGAAGAAGCTCAAAAAAAAAAAAAAAAACTGAGGAAATGACGTCGACGTTGCTTCGGAGAGTGAAACAGAACAAAGTCGAACGTTCGCAAGGAGTGAGGAAGCAACGCCAGCAACGTGTGGCACTCGTTATTTTTAATCTTAGACCGGATCAGACTCTCTGCTCGTCGCCTAATCGTCCGTACACGTAGACACACACACACACACATACATACAGAGACGCAGGCACACCGATGCTCCTTTCAGTCCGTCTATTTGGTACAGCAAAAGGGAGGAGAGTAAACGAGACTAACGCGCTAACGATGCCAACGTTAATTACCGGGCCGGATAGACCGCCTAATCGTCGAGCGAGTGCACGCGCTAATTACGCAGGCGTTGCCTGCCGACGACGATCGGGCGAATCGCACGGTTTCAGCCGCGAGTCGTAGAGTGGCGTCGCGCGTTTCTTGCGATTGTCGCGTTGTCGATTCACCGAGGCTTCGACGCCGATGAAATTCAGCCGATCGACCCTGTTGCATCTGTGACCCTTTTTCCACTTCTTTTCGCGTGTAAAGAAAGAAAGAAATTTCGCTTCGATGGTTCTCGACAGATCGGAGAGGATTCAATACGCGCACGCGATTTTTCGCGTTCCCGAGCGCCTCCCTTTGTAAAAGTTGAAATCATAGAGGGGAATTTTTCCTTTTTTCTCCTTTTTTTATTTGCGAAAATTTGTTTTCCAACGATTAAAAAAAAATTAAATGGCACTTCCACTCTTTAAAAAGTATTTTCCGCTAATTGCCGTTGAAATTTGTTTTTCATTTATTTCTTCAGTACCGGTTTTGCGCGAGTGGCACGTTTCGCAGCTGTTTTTCATCAATTCGAGTGCGCCTCTATTAAAAAGGGTCGCGCGATGAATATATATATATATATATATTTTTTTTTTGGGCGAAAATTTGCAGAATTTGAACATTTGATTTTTCAAAAAAAAAAAAAAAAAAAAAAAAAGAAAAAAAGAAAAAAGAGAAAAAGCTTGAAATTTGATTCGGGGAATCGAAAGAACCATCCTGCGCGACCGATTTGATAACGGACTCGCTCGAGAGCGAGGGCTTTCTCTCCCGAGGACTACCTCGCATTTGTCATCATTTGAATGCATAGATCCTTCGATTGCGGGTACGTGCGACGAATCGCGGCCCGGAGGAGCGAGAACCAATTCCTGCCAATTTTTGTACGAGAGATCCCACCGCGATTTCGGTCGGTCCGAGACTGATAGCGTCTACGTAAAAGTGGTGCCAGAGGCGAGAGAATATTGCCAAAGAGTCGGCGGGACGAACGCTGCCGACGAACACGTCGTCATAGCCCGCTCGAAGGGCACGATCCTACCATCGTAGTTTTTAGATTTATTAAAAAAAAAAAAAAAAAAAAAAAACGAGGAAAGAAGAAGAAGAAGGAGAAGGAGAAGAAGAATTACATTAAAATTGTAACGTTTAGAAGATTTCCTACATAGCGACACCGCGTGGCAGAAAATGCCGCGTGCATCAAGTCTAATTGCTTAAGAACACACCGAAAACACCCACAATAACACACACTCACACACACACACACGAAACATATTATGATACGAGACATATTCGCAGCGATATCCGATATACGTGTAATTTTGTAAATATACACTGGCATAAAACGCCGGAAGGAAGACAACGCGTTGTGAGAATTCGGAGAATTCGAGTTTGCAGCGACGTGAAGAAAAAAAAAAAAAGAAACGAAAAAGAAAAAGAAAAAAAAAAAAAAAGACAATGCTCCTTTCTATACTAACTTCCCCTAACGAAAGCCCGTACGAAAGAGAAATCCTCCCAAATCAGATCAGAGTCAGGTAGATCAACGAATAGCGAGCCACGAGCGAGTACACAGCGTATCGACATTTTTTTTCTAACGAGGTAGACATACACGGAGCTAGTCACGTGAATCGTTTTCTCGCCGAGTGTGATGAAAAATGTGTGAGCGTGCGATTCGAGTGATGAGTGGTCCGAGTGACATCGCGAAGGGGTCAGACATATATATTTTATAAAACGAAACTAGAGGCTCTTGTTTGTAACGATTCGCACGAGTGGCAAAGTCGTTCTTTGCAAAGCTCGGGTCATCACGATCGTCTTTCTCTCTCTCGATACGATACGATGCGAAGATTGAAACACGCTGCCGAAAAAAAAAATTCGAAATTCGAGTCTTCCCCAATGGGGAAGTCTTTCTCTCTATCTCTCGATCAACGAAACGACAAAAGTTCCACCGTGGAAACGAGACGGAGAGGCGAGAGGCAGCGCGAGTGTCGGTCCATTGCGTGGTCCATTGACAAACCGTGTAAACCGTGTAAACCGTGTGAACGTGTAGAGAATCCTCGTCGAGCGCGAAGCATCGTTTTCGAAACATTGGCCGCGTCTTCCTTTCTTTTTCTTTTTCTTTTCCTTTTTTTTCGCTTCTTGTTCCAAAGTCGAACGCGATCGCTTTGGCGATCGTCTGGAAGGTGCATGCATGTGCTGTTCGCTCTCGACGAGGTGGCGTGCGAGTGTCTATCGAAAGCAACGTGGAAACGACGAGGAAAATGAGCGCGTGTAACACAGGGTAGACAATAGGGACCATCGAGAGAAAGAGACAGCGCGAGAGGGGGAGGGAGGGAGGGAGGGGGGCGAGGACGAGGGTAAAGGCCAGGCGATCCGGCGGCAGTTCGTTTCATGAATATTTCAGCGTCTGGCGTTTCTGGTAAACAGCGGACGTCGCGGAATTATGTTTCCAGGGCTGTTTTCAGCGTCTGGCGTCGCCCGGTGGGAAGAACCGCCGATTCTCGTCCTCCTCGCAGGCCACGAGTCAGCCGCGGAATACTAATTGACTACGGGACACGGCGAAGGTGTCCGAGCGAAATCTCACCTCTACACTCCACTGCTTTCGTACTATACTGCCTTCCAACTATACCTCCCCCCCTTTGTGTGTATCTGTGTGTCTTTTCACACCGCCACCCTCCTTTCACTCTTCGTTCCACTTTCGTACACCCTTTTAAACCGCGAGGGAGGAGGGAGGAGGGAGGAGGGAGGGGGTGGGGGGAGAATTTTTCATTCGCGCTTTTGCAAACTTTCGAGCCGGGATGACGGGCACCGGCGAGATGCAATCTGACTCGTGAATCATCGTTCGTTTCGGCGCTGCTACGTGCAAACTTTCCTTTCCTACCATCTTGATTGCGTTCACCGCGTTCACTTGTTTTCAAACTTCCATCGCGATAAAAGTTAATGAAAAGCTTAACGTACGTGTAACCCGTAGATCGTGTTCGCGATTCAGCCGTCGCGTCCGGCGAATTTTTCGAATTAAAACTCGCGGCAACGCGCGGAGTTAAGCGAACGAATTGTATTACTTTGGCACAGACACGGAGAGATTTACACGCGGCAGGCGAATAATATTGAAAAGAAACAAGCTTGACTCTTCCTCGCGGTGTGAAGGATATTTCGCGATTCAAAAGATATTTCTATTTTATAGAACAAAATGCATCTTTCGAGACTTTTATTAAAAGACAAAGAGGAAAAAGGTCGACGATTGCTTCTCGAACGTTACTTTTTTCTCGTTAAAATTCGTACTCTCTGAACGCGTCGCGCTTGCCAAGTTCACGAGATTCGTCTTCACTCTCAGAAATTTACGACCTTACTCGTAACAACGTTCTCTCCCTCCAAGATTCAATTAATCAATCCTCGCCCTCGTTCGATTCCAACCACGGCAGAAATAACTCGGCCGGCTGATCCGACAGGCTCTCGTCATCCCACGGATTCGGAGGAATTCCTCTGCGGAAAGGTGGCGGTAATTTCGAACCGCTGCCGATCCGCAACGATCGACCGGACTACCTTCCCGCCAGCTGCAAGCCGTGTTACAACGGAACATCGGGCTCTCATTTTCGAATCTCGAAGCCGTGAATTTTCTCCCTTTCCGAGACTTTCCGCCGCCACCTCGGCGGGAAAATGCGATTTCTATTCCAGTTAGCGGGGGAAGTGGGTGCACGCGTTGCTTTATTGCGGAGAAGACCTCGATCGAGGAGAGCACAGGGAACGAGGAGAATTCCTCCGGAGAAGGATTTTAAGAGAGGCAGCGGCGAGGGGGGTGGGGTGGGTTGGGGAAAAAAAGACGAAACGAGAGGCGGCGAGGGGAGGGGGTGGTGAAAGGGATGGGCCAGAACGTTCTCTTCGTCGTTGGCGGGAGCGTCAATAATGACAGTGCCGCGTGAAATCGCACGTCGTCGAGCGTGGATCGAGAGCGAGAGGGAATGTGCCACCTGTTACACCCTCGCCTGCAGACTCTAACCCTCCCTGGCCCCATCCGTCCCTCAGCCCCCCTCGGAATGGGCGGTGTGAACGAGCATAAAGTCGAAAGTTCGGGTTCCTTCGCCGGCTCGTAGTCCCTGACACGACGCGAGTCAGGAGCGGAGATCAGGAGCGACCACTGTCTCCGTCGGTCGTGAAATTTCGCGCCTCCCCCCTCTCTCCCCCTCCCTCCCTCAGCGGCCTTTCCGCGCCTTTCGTGGACTTTTCTAATTGACGCTTGAATCATTTGCATCTTAATTTTCCCCCTCGAATTGAATTTCGCCTTTGCTCTGTCGTTCCCTTTTGAATTTCTCTCTCTCTCTCTCTCTCTCTCTCTCTCTTTCTCTCTCTCTTTTCATTTCCCTCGCTATTTGCGAAATTTAGCAACTCGGGGAATGCGTTTGAATCGTTCTAGCGTTAATTTCCGTTCTTCGTTCTTTCCCATTCGTCAACGCAGTAATTGGTATTTGTATTTGAGGGATAGAGGGCAGAGGGCCAAGTCGCGGAAAATTTATCGGTTCGTCGCGAGGCTGTCGCGGAAGGCCGCGGCCCTTTGGGAAATCTAACCGGAAGATATTCGATTTAATGCTCGTGCTTCGTTTCGTGTCCTGGAAGAAACAATACACGCGTCGCCCTGACGGACAGAGATCCGCCCCCGTCGCGGAGTACCGAAGCTCCTGAACTCTGGGAATCGTGGCCGCGGAGTGTCTCTCCGTTGAAACGCGGCCCGTCGGAGCTACACCGATGTATCGGAACCACAGAGTGCATCCTCTGACGTGGCCTGCCACGTGAAATCGTACGTGATGGTCAAACACAATAAGCTTGGAATTATGTACTTAACCTGATAAAAAAAAAAAAAAAAAAAAACACGTTCGAATAAAAATGTCACGTGATAAAAATAATCGAGTAATTTATTTCCACTCCTTGTACACATGCAAAACGTGCGATACAGAAGCTCTTTGAATATATATTTTTCTTCGTTTGCACCAAAGAATGACGTTGGCTCTTCTTAAAAAAGTGCGCGAAACGTTATTTCTTTCGATTATTTCAGTCTCTTTCTCTGACGAGAAGAGGATCGAGCACGATTTTACGAGAGTTTAAACGAAACGTTCAACGCTGAACGCGTGGTGAAATTCGCGCGACAACAAGAGGTAAGTGTTTTCGTTTCTCCAGCGAACGATCGACGCAAATTGACCGGCAATAATTTCGAAAACGCTTCCGCCGACCGCGGCTCGGCTTGATACGGCGATAAATGGAGGTCCGCTGCATTGGCGACCGAAACGGTAAAAGCCGGCGCGGGCGGTGGCAATGGCCGGACGAGTGTACGTACGCGCCTATCTGTTTTACCTTTTAGCGCGTCGCACTTTCGAATGTTTCGCGGCTTTTATCGCGGGCCAATGCGTTTTCCACGCTCGATCGACGTTCGACCGCTCTTCTCTTGGTTGAAACGCGCCGCGCTCGGTCACCGAGTTGCCGACTACGGTACGGTATAACCGTATAACCCGTTAAAAGCACGTTGCGCGGTGCGACTGGGATCGAGCCAGCGCACAACCGATTCGCGTCGATCGGAACGAAGGAAAAGCGTGTTAGCGGCTCGGAGGCCAAGCCGATTCGATATTTCACGACGGCCGGCCATTCCTGTGAGCTGTGAATTTACGCGACACTGTCGAAAGGATCGTTATATCGACGAATTTTTTTTTTTTTTTCACCACCCGAGTCTGCCCACACACGTACTGTGTTGTGTACGTACAACTTTTTTATTCCAACGTTTATTTCGACGCTTTCTAAAGAGCGTAAGAAAGCTCTTTCATCTCTCGCCGCCGTTATTTAAATCTTATTTGGCTGTTACTTTATCGCCGTCTATCGTACGGAACGCGCCGTCGAATCGAAGAAACGTCGCGATACCTCGATATTTCCTCCTCTGACTGAGCCCGGCGGTTGGGAAAAACTTTTTCCATCGATGCACGCGCCACGCCTCCCCGCCGGTAGCAGCCGGCCTGGTGAATCGTCGAGCCAACGGGAAAGGAGCAATCTTCTCGATGTGCTCGAATATTTTTCGCTTTCGATAAACGTCCATCGAGACCGTTTGAAATCGAGACGCCGTTACCGGGGAATAACCTGCTCGTCGATTTCACCGCCAGAGAAATTAATCTTGCTCACAGAGAGGGATCTCTCTCCGTGGAAAACGCGTCGATTTCCGTATTTATGAAAATAGAGTCAACAACAACGCAGAACGTGCGCACGTGTGCGCATGTGTTTGTGAAACGCGGCACGGTTTATTTATCGGGCTATGCTATTTGCCCATCGCTCGATCCATTTTTTACGCTGAAAACTGGTCGATCGGAAGGAGGACGATTTCACCCTTTTCCCTTTGATATCTGATTGACCGTGGAGCGCGCCGGTGCTCGGACCGCCGATATCGATGCGACGGCGCGGTTATCGGGCTGGTCTGGAAGTTTCCCGCAGCGGCAAGATCCTCTGGTGAAATAACCTGGCCAGTAAAAAGAGCAAAGAAGAAGCGGACCGGAGAGGGGAGGGGAAAAAAAGGAGATAGGGAGGAAGGATTGGAAGGGAAATGGCGAGGCTCTGTATCACGAACGATCGTAAAAAGCCGTCGCACGGATTGCCGGGGAAAGGTTACGACGACTAATAAACCGTAAAACGCAGGGAGTTGCGTGCGCGAGGAAACTCTCGTTTGTTGCACGCGCCTGTTCCATCAAACGGAGGAAATTCCGTGCGTGCCAGACTATTTTTTTTTTTTTTTTGTTGAGAAAAAAAAGAACAAAAAACAAAAGGGAAAAGAACGAAGCATTTTTCGTTGCGTCTGAAATTTTCGATCGATTTCTACGATTTCCTCCCCCCCTCTTTCCGAGCAAGGACAGTATAGTCGAATAAATTGCGGCCGCGTTTCGACGAACGAGTAATTTAATATCGATTTGATTTCGCAACACGATACACGCCAGCGAACAAACGTCGGGCTGGCGTTTTTCGCCACCGCTGAGAAAAATGACACGCGTCACTCGATATTCCGTCATTATGAATGTTTCCACGTGATGTTGCCCGTGAGATGATTTATTTCCTTCTTTGGCCCGAGCAATTAATATTCAGCGCGACGCGGCGAGACCGTGCAGCCCTTCGTTTGTTCCGCCTACTTGCAGATAACGCACAGATTCCGAATAATTGCCGGGCTTTTAACCTACGGTCATAGCAGCTTAATCGGTTAAAAAGACTGGCTGTCGTTTCGTCTCGGAATACCATAAACCTCGTGCAAACTTTGACGAGTCGTTCATTCCGTTTTTAACGAATTGTGGAGATTCTTCGTCGCTAGTTTGAAAGACAATGTAGGAATCCAATAATATTTTACTAGAAACGTAACGAAAGTTTTTTTTTTTTAAGAAAATACATCATTTATTCATATACTATAATATTGATGCTCTTGGATTATGATTCAAAAATTTCCAAACAAAAAAAAAAAAAATAGAATCGATAGTAAGCTTCCAAACGACTGAACCGAATAATTAATAATTTTCTATTTTCAACCCCCGTGTTCCGTGATACTAAAATGAATTTAATCATTCATTTGGATATTTTACACCAGCCAAGACGAGTTATTCGACTGGCAAGACTCCGGTCTGACTAAACGACTGATCTTCTCCTTACGTAAACATCGTTCGCCCGAACGATTAAACGCGTAGACTGCGACAAAGACGTTTGCAAGATTTGATCGTATCTTCGGCAGTAAAATTCCTGCTGAATAAGGACGAAGACAGGAATTTTGAATTTACGGCTTTTTAGCAATGATCGTTACGTCGAAGATTCGAGCGAAAATTCAACTTGACAGCAGCTTGAAGCTGGAACTCGAGACAAACTTTGCACTTCGTAGGAAGACGACATGTCATTCAATTCTGACATTTATATATATATATATATATATATATCGTTATATTGCATTTATTTGGCGGGAAAAATTTTTCGTGTAACTTACGAAAAAATACTCGCAATAAAATTTACGCGTGTTTGAAGACTGCAACGATCAATGTACAGTTATCCCGCACCAAATACACTCTTTTATTTATCCGATAAAGTAAGTCGATTATCGCGTTTCGTACGAACGAGGTACGTTCGGTGGTTTGCTAAGTGGCCACGTCCGTGAGACAGAGTGTCCTGAAAAGCGAATTTGCCGGGCAGAGGTTCGCCCTCGTTGAAACGAACGGAGGAACATTTCGTCAATGAATAAGAAACAGTCGGCGATGGCCGACGGGGAAAATGGAATAATTTAAAAAATGACGAGCGCGCCGCTGCTCCAGAAACATTCAGGATAGTCCGGTGTTTGCGAGTTTGCTTTGCCCGGATGGCTCGTTCCTTCCCCCCTCCGGCGCAGACACACTCGCCGGATTGAATTTTAAAAATCCGTGCCTCTGTATTCGCGTCACGGCGCATAAACAGAAATATTCACGAACGACACGCGCCCGAATTTGAATATTTCTCGCATTTTATTCGCCGGCGCGCGGCGCAATACGCGGAAGTGTGCGTTATCATTAATCAAATCGCGGGAAATACCCGGGTACCTCTTTGTGCGACCGGTTCTTTCATTAACCCAGCAATATTATCGCATTTCCTCCTTTGTTTTCGTTATTTGCAAAACCTTTTGTCCCAACAAATCTTTCCGAATTTACAGTTTCCCATTGAAACGACACTTGACTCGATCCACGAACCACAGTCCTCGCTTTCTTTTCGTTTCTAATTATTCGCCGTAATTCTTTCTGCTCACGTCGCTAGACTCGACATCGATCCGCGCGCGATCAGAAATGCGAAAGAAAAGAAAGCGTCCCTTCACGTTCGAGTTCGAGGCGCCTCTCCAGTTCGCACTGACGCGAAAGTGAATGTTGCATCACCGAAAATTATCCTTCTCGACGAACCAAACACGCGGCACCGTGATGATAAATGACACTCGATTGTGTTGCGCGCTCGAGTCTCATTGTATGCATTATTTCGCGCATTTCTGAATACGTAAGGTACGGAACAGCGGTCCCGGAGGGAGAGGCGGGGAATTTTGTCGCGACACTCTTTCCCGAGAATAACCGGCACTGGTACCTAGGACGACTGAGAGAATTGTTTTAACCTCAAACGCGCTCAAACACTCGCTCAACCCACATTCAGTAACTTGGGGAAGTAATTGCCACTCTGCGAGCCGTCACAGTCCTAAAGCGGTTCGAGCACCTAAGAAACCTTGTTGTTCGAGCATCCCGAGGAACAAAGGAAGATTGTTTATCACGAAACTTTGACGTTGTTGTCTCTCTCTGTGTCTCTCTATCTGTCTCATCTGCTCGAATGTGTAACACGGACATCGGTCGGAGCCGAAGGGTAAAAAGCGAAACGGAGACCGATGGCCGATTCTACGCGATCGAGCGATCGCTCCCGAGTTGCCCGTCACCCAACGTCCGACGCGATTAGCGAAGATTACGCGATTACGGAATCGTCGCCCGCGATCTGACAGTCTGAATGGAGAATCCGTTTATCAGCTGTCGATGCTCGATTGCAAAGTTTCCCCCGGTCCTGAGGTACGGTTCCTTCTGAAACCAAGCTGAACTTTTCAGCAAGTGGGGCACGAGATTCGTCGAAATACGAATAACAAAGGTTATGCTCGATGCGGTATTAATAGTTCGTAGAAAATTTCCGTCGTGAAACCGTGTCGCGACATATACGAAAATAACGTCACGACGTTTTACTCTCTCCCCGGTCTTTCCGAAAATACGTCTCTAAGCAATTACGTGATAAAACCTGTGCAAGAGAGACGTATAAAAGTGGGATGTAGGAAGAAGAGGGAGGAGAAAGTTGCATCCAGCTAACAACGCCCCGGTATTCCGGTATAGCCGGGCTAGAATTCTGAAAGTGCCCTTTACGTAACCGAAATCCTAGCCTGGATTTTGGAACCTAATCTCGAGGCAGCCGGTTGTCCGCTTTATCCCGCGCAAATTCCGCCACCCCCTCCTCCCCCCGCCGCTAGGTTCGTTACGTGGCCGCGCCGGAAACTCATAATTCTCCACGTGCACGTCGACGCATCTCCCAGTGGTGGCTGCTAACCACCAGCCAGCTAGTTAAGCCAGCTCCAGCCGCGGCGTTCGTCATCGTTCGTTCAACCGAACCGATCGGCCGGGCCCGGTACCTGGTAGCACGCGACGTCGAAATGATTAATCATGCAAATTCGCGGAGGAGGCTCGCGGACGCGCGAGGCGCGTGCCCGGCCATGGGAAAAATTGATAAAATACATTCATCGGTCGGTACCAAGTAGTACGGCGAGGGACGGTTTACGCGATCGATCGGCCGCGACGCTGCTTGAACGTTCGTTCGTTCGTTCGTACGCTCACGCGAGACTCTCTCTCTCTCTGGCTTCCTCTTGTTTTCTCATCGTCATCGTCGTCGTCGCGGTGGTGTGAGTATGCGTCTCTGTCACGGCCTGTCTCCGCCATTTCCATGCGCCACTTCAATTTCGTTGGTTCCGTGTGCCGCGCGCGGCAGCTTGCTTAAATTTTCGGAACGTCGGCCGTGTGGCTGTGCGAGGGAGCGTGCCACTCTCGCGGAGAGAGATAGGCTTCTTCTTCGCGTTGACTGCGACGCTGCCGTGCATAAAGCGACGTTCGTCTCCGCGAGGCTGCCGAGATTCCTCCGTCTTTCGAGACGCTTTGTGATACGAGAGATGGGGCTGCTCGCGGCTGATCTTCCGTGACAAAATTGGCAAAATTGCTGGGAAGGAGGATTCGTTGAGCGTCGAACTGAAAAAGAGTTTGCTGTTTTGGGAAAAACGTTTCTGGTCAAAACGACCAGAAATAGTTGGTTTGTACAACACGAATTCACACGAATTCCGAATTTTTCGCTGAAACGGGAAAGATGCGCCTAGTTTGGCACCGAGACAAAGTACACTTATTGCGTTTTAATAAAGCGAAGAGACTCGTTTGACAGATTTCGATCTAAAATGCTAACAACGCGCTATATCGCGCTTCGTAGCGACGTGATATACGTAGAGCGATGAGAAATTTATAATTCGGAAGGAAAAAAGGGCGAGAGTTAACGCGTCAAAGTCAGCGTCGTGAAATCGTCGAGAAATTTGCATTCATACGTCGGTGCCGGAATTCGTCAATTTCCATGGAAATCTGCGAACGGTTTTTAAAAAAAAAAAAAAAAAAAAGAAAAAAAAGGAGGCTTCTCTTTTTCCTTTTCTGTCTCGATAAATATCAAAGAAAGAGTAATTCCGGCCGGGGGGGAGTAATTTCATCGTCCGACCGAGTGACACTTTGTGTTTCCCCCGCGAGCCAGCGAGGCGGGAGACGAACGAGCGGAAAGAAGAAGATCGGATATTAAAATACACAATCGCGCGTATGCATCGAAAATTAATTACCGGCCAGGGCGGAATGAAATTGCTAATTCCCGGATAAACGGTGTGTAACGACGCGCGACTCGGCGAGAATCTACGAAATTACCGGTTACTAAGGAAACAGCTGCACGTTGCCCGTTTCAAAGAATAATCGATACCCGTTAGAATTTCGCCGCTCGTGAAACTCAATAATGCAAATTCGCGCGTCGCCGTATAATAATAAGGCCCGGGGAACGAACCTGGCAAAAGAGATCTTTATTACCAAAGCGGGAGAGGGAGAGGGAGAGACAGGGGAATGTTACCCCGCGCGGAAGGCGAGGGCGACAGAACGAAACGATTCGATCGATTCGAACCGATCGAGTTCTTCTAACCACCTGCTTTTGCCTGCTCTCGTCGAGGTGCACAGCAGCAGCACCCCGTGTGTTTCGCTCTTGCCTTTCTCACCTCGCCCTCTTCTTCCTTCGTTTTTTTTTTTCTCCCCCCGCCCTCGCCTCGCGTTGTTAATTACAATTCGCCACGGTACGCGGCCGGCGTTGTTTGTCTCGGGCGGCCATTCGTCGCGCGTTTAATTCACAGCGAGCGTTTACGCGCGGGCGGTGCCGTCGGTTGCGTCGCCACAAAAAACGAATCTCCCGTTTTCCACCGGAACGGAAACGGAAGAAAGGGGAACGGAGGGGGGGGAAATTCTTACTTACGTCGCGGTACACGGGGCGAGGGGAGGCGGGTGAGAAACAATTACAAGCGAAGGGGGGAGGTGATGAAAAGAGACAAGAGAGGGAAAAGAAGGTCGAGACTCGACCCGGTAATTCCCCGGGACAAGAAAGCTCGCGCGAGGGAGCACGCATTAACCGTGACGGAGCGACTCACCCTGCGTTCCCCAGCGAATCCTCAGCCTCTCTCTTTTTTCTCCACGTACGAGTTCGCGCGAGCGTGCCGCGACATAACGGCCCGTAAAACCTAATGGCTAACGAAAATACGGCCCTTAAACACCGCAGCCGGAGGAAACCTGACCCGGGATAGTCAGAGCGTGCGAGAGCGATCGAGTATCGCGCGATCGAGGGTGAGATTCATAAAGCGTAAAACGCGTAAGCACGGTTACAGAGAGAGAGAGAGAGGAGAGAATATACCCCGTAAATTTCGAAACGTGATGGTAGCAACGTAGCAGTCTTTTTATCGTTCCCCGAGGCACTCCGGACACAGCCACCGCGCGGTGTTTTATTCTCCGCAAGGGCAACGGGCATAACTCGCAAGTTCATGGTCGTAAGTTTCGACCCTTGGACGAAGGGTGACGGCGGAGAATCTGGCCAGGCTTCGAGACGCTTTCGCTCGAGTTTTTCTCTCTTTTTCTCTCTTCTTTTTTTTTTTTTTCTCTTTTCTGTGTGCGGTTGTGGCGATATTGCCGCAGGACGTGCGTTATAACTTCGCAGATATAAAGCAGCAGAGTCGACGTTTCGGACGTTAGCTCTTAGCTCGGAAGGTTTGCGCGGAATTTAAGGAAGCAGAGTTCGTTTTAATAGCGAGCGGAAGCGGTAAAGTCGAAATTGCGCGATTGCGACGTGTGTTTGTCGGAAGATGGATGGCGGGACGCGTGTTACGCAATCAAATTTCCACGTGGATGGCACTTATCGCTACCACGACTCGACACGACTACGATCTCGATTAGAGTTTCGAATTCTGTGGCTCGAGACGCAGAAGTAATGGTAATTGGCGGTGTCTCGGTATATTATCTACCCGCGATCCATTAACCTACCTATCGGCGCGCACTGCAGAAAGCTTTCAAAAGACGACACCGGCGATCCTTTGATATCGAGACACTCTCGGGGGGATTCCCGAGAGCGTTATTACCGAGCCAGAGTTATTGGAATTTGAGAAATCGGAATTGGCCGACTGGGGATATTAAAATTATCTAAACGCCGTAAAATGGTCCCAATTGACCCGGCTAGTTTCGTTTCGCTGTTCCACGTGCTGATCTACGTGCCGTTAGCCGCTAAGAAGAAAGAATACTGTTCAAAGGGAAACGAGAGAGAAAGAATTGCAGTTTAACCGGTAGTGGCAAAACGGTGCACACGTACAGAGAGACAATTTCAAGTTACATCGTTCCGGTCTATCATTCGCGGACGCGCTTTGAAAAGACGACACCTAGACGGTCCTTTGATGTTTCGCCGCGGACAAAGTTGGCCAACCGACAGGCGCACGTGGGATAGTCCTGGCACGGCGCTCGTGCTAAAATCCCAGCAGTCTCGCAGTCGCGTAACATCGAGTTCGAGTTTGCAACCAGCGCCCGGAGACAGTTAATTTCACGCTGATTAGGAAACCCGGGTGTGTGTGTGTGTGTGTGTGGAGGGGAAGAGAGGGTCACGGAGAGAAGACGGGGGAGTTTTGAGGGGAACTGTACGCGAAACAGATACGTGTTCGTCCGTGAAATGACCATTAGGTCCAGCTGGCCGATAGATCCACGCAGAATTCCGGAACAGCAGGCTAGATAGACAGCAAGCTAAGCATGTAACATATGCGCGAAGCAAGTGCACACGCGGCTCGTTCTGCATACGAATAGGGAGGAAGGGGGGTTGGGGGTTGGGGGTTAAATTGGCCGCGCGGCCACTCGCGGGGGAGTGGAGAGAAGAGGAGAGAAGAAGCGAAAGAGAAGAGCTGAGAGAGGAGCGGTCTTCCGATATTTTCGTGCACGTTCGTCTTTCGACTAAAAGTAGAACGAAGCGAATACGGCGGAGCGAATAACCCGGCTCCGGAGAATAAGGACGATTCGGTTTTCAGAGTGTACCTGTCTCGTACGCGGCGGGGCAACATGAATTACTACGTCAGGCCAACAACAAGCATGTCGTGTTCATTCAGAAAATATGAAGGGTCTAGCATGGACACGCGAACACGCGGCCAGGAAAATACGTTTAAAGGGGGGAAAAATGGGGAACGGAGGAGCGCGAGAGCCGCCGTTTCGTGCGCTATCTTGGGAATAGCCCGACGTGATAATCAAGGAGAACGTATTCCCCTGTCTCCCGGAAATATCCCGCCTTGCTACCGCCTTCGCGGCCAAGCGTTCCGCCAGCGTCGTGTGGTTTTTCAGTCGGGACGAAGCGACTTTCGTGATACAATTAATGGTCTGACAAGTGGTATCGATTGGAGGCCGCGATCACGAACGAGGTACGAGTCTCGCAAACGACAAAGAGAGGGGGGAGGGGGCAGGGGGCAGGGGAAGAGGAGGCTTTAAATTTCCAACCAGCTGCCCGAAGAAGGTACGTGACCGAGCCGCTTTTAGCACCGTTACCGAATGTAAGTTATTCCGCCGTCGTTCCCTTTAATCTTTATCCCCCGCGATCTTGAATTCCGAATCGGTCATCGAGGTTTATCAGGAACGGCCGCGGGACAATCAGGGAACGGGCGAGCTTTTACGACGTACTTTTCCGTAGTTCGTTAGACGTTCTCGTTCTCGAGTTTCACCGACCGATCGAACACGACCGTTTCGCTCCTCCTTCCTTCCAGTTCCTCGTTCCTCGTTCCACGACGCGGACCAACACAGGGGAGAAGACGCGTTCGTAGACGCAACAACCCTGAAAAGCGGCGGCACCTTCGACGCTGATTCGTTTCATCCGCTTAAAAGCTACCTGCTGCGATCCGGTTTTTACGAATTGACTCTCAGCCAGACCGCTGTCACCAACGACTTCTCTCTCTCTCTCTCTCTTGGTGCAACGCGTTTGTATATAAAAGACCCTGGTCACGAGACTATGAAATGTGTCGCGGGTTTCGAGAATCGAACGTCCGAGTTGTCGCACAGTGTCTGAACGCGACGTGACTCGACGGAGAAACGAACTCCCAGGGAATTTAAATTTATCTTTGTCCGTTGTAAACGAGCTCCCTTCGTTACTTCGTTCCCTGAGCCGAAGCTCTCGGAAGCTCGTCAAGGAACCTCCACTCTGCTGAAACGCGTTCGAAAGCTCAAAGGAGCAATCCGACGAAGAAAATTCATCGTCAGATTTGGCCGTGATCGTCGCGGTTTTCCTCGAAGGTGTGTGCTCGTTAGAGATCCTATCGGAAGATAGGTGAAGACGGTGAATTTCGTGAATTGGACGGAAGGAAGGCAGGTCATCGACGGTCGCGTAATCGAGTTGCGAAGAGAAGATCCTTCGTTCTCGCTACGGGGGAAGCAATATCGCGATATATTACACGATTGTCAGTAACACGGTGGCCGAACGTCGGCGAGGATTTCGCGCGAGCCGGAGATCCAGATCGTGTTACCATCAAGGGATTAAGCCACGAAGTTGGATTGCCGAGGATCTGGAGGAGGATAACGGAAACGGCTCGAGCCCGGGAATACGAATGGAAAGGACGTTCCG
The DNA here is from genome assembly GCA_030673865.1 of Melipona bicolor. Classification (NCBI taxonomy): domain Eukaryota; kingdom Metazoa; phylum Arthropoda; class Insecta; order Hymenoptera; family Apidae; genus Melipona; species Melipona bicolor. The sequence continues at coordinate 2,829,815 of JAHYIQ010000028.1, forward strand.
CGGGGCGCGCGGAACGGAAAGAGGAAGAAGGAAGGGCAATCCACCAAGGGGATGCCGGTTGCCTATTCGGCCCTGATGAACGAAGCGACGCGCAAACTTAAATGGCAGTTGAGAAATATAATTTCCTCAGCTGTCAAACGTGTAAGCCGGAACTGTGCCAGGGGATCCTCACGTTTCATCCGCGTAACAACAAGCGTTGCCAGCTTCAGCGTGTCTCTCTCTCTCCTCTCGACCCTCGTCTCTCGTTTCCGCAGCTTTCGTCCTTCGGTTCGGGCAACCGCGCCAACCCTCCTGACGTGAACGTTTACGCGTCACGGAAAAACTGAGTTTGTTCCATCGAGAGGAAGTTATTTGGTAAATAGCGGGGTAATTTATCGAATCGATCGAGCTCGGGATTGCGAACGTAACGGCGAAGCACGGAGAAGTAAGCACGACGAATTATCTTGGGGAATTGCTCCGTCGCTTGATCGATGAGCTGCCGTACTCGTTGAAGAATAGCCGCATTCGGAACGACGAATTAATAGCGAGCGGTTCAAAATTTCGACGATGCTTAAATACTTCCACTTCAGCTAGTCTCGATGCTTCTTGGACGATTTTTGGCAGACACCTTTTCTGAAATTGTGCACGCGAGAAATCTCTCTTTTACGCCACCAAAAAGTATCTCTGCTGTATTTAATCTGTCGCAACCTTTGCTTAAAAATGTCGTCCCGCGACGTTTAAATCTTTCGTCTCGCCGTGTCAAGAAGTTGGAGAACAAACCTCTCGAAACTTGAAAAATTAAACATTCACGACGTCGCCGTTATATTCGGCGGCAGTTTCTGCCAAATTTCGTTCGATGTCTATTTCATTTCCGCGCGTCGTCCTATATTCCGCGGGGGCAAAATCCTCTCCGATAGCAAGCAGGAGTGTTGCCGGGCGAGTTCAACCGTTATTTTCCTCGCAACAGGCATCCTTCCGCCTCGCCGGTTTACCAATTTTGCACTGGGAACTCGGCCGCGGGAAGAAACGCGGGGGAAAAAAGAGAAAAGGTAAAACGGTGGTCTGAAACCCTTGTTCCTTTCGAAACGAGCGCCGCTGGCACACGCGACGAGCCGGCTCGGCCCGGCGCCCCTCGCGCGTTGATTCAAATTTAAATTGCATAATTAGATCGTCGCGGTTAGCGTCTCACGTGGAGCTTAAAATCTGCTCGTTTCCTACGTGCTGGGATTCGTTAACCGGCTGGCGGATCGTGCACAGGACCAGGCCGCAAGAGTTGGCCAATTGTCGTGCCTTCTATCTCTCTCTCTCTCTCTCTCTGTGAAAAGTTATGAACGATATATATATATACACGCGCTAATGACCACGACTATCCGAGTCTTTCCTTCTGCCCGAGGTTTTATCGGGCACCTGATCGACGATCGAGGAGACGTGAACCTGTCTGCGGGTGGAGGTTTGGGCAGCGAGGAACCGGGGGAACGAATGCAATTTTTGCACGGCTGGTAGCGTGGCGGATGAATTTCGCCGAGAAGCGGAGCGCGGAGCTAAGCGATGGAGGTCGGACACGGAAGCGGTGGGATGAATATTAGGAAACTGATGAATTCTTAATGAACACGAGCTTGGTAGAACTCTGGAAAGCTGCTACGCTGGAATTTACGAGGATTTATCGATTTATCCGGCACTTGCGTCTCGCGAGGGTGAAAATTATTCCGCGAGATGTTCGAACGAATCTTCCGAGCGAGTATTATCGCGGTTACACGGGGTAATCTTGCGCGTTGCTCGCTGCCGGCGAACGTAAGAAGAAAAGTTGGCAAAATCCGGCGTGTACTCCCCAACCCCTCGCCCCTCGCCCATAACCGGAACCGCATAAGAAGTGACAAATCAAAGTAATAACCCAATAAAGGCCGCGAGCGGAGGGGATTACGTAAGAGGTGGAAGACTAAGTGGCTGTCGTTTGTATTCCAACAAACGCCGTCGAATCGATAATCTTGAGGCATGCCAGAGCCAGAGCTGGCACGCGAAGCCATCGGCTTTCGGAGCCGCTCGATTCCTCGCCGCGGATTTCATAAAGCTTCCCCCGGCTCTCGCCAGTCTCTCTCTCTCTCTCTCTCCCTCTCTCTCTCTTCGCCGGAGAAAAAAACGTTTCCATTTATCGACGTTGCCTTCCGGCTGCTCCGACTGTCTAAAGAGAACAACGCGCCAGCGTTGTGGTTCCTGTTTCGCGAATGTTCAGTCTCGGTCGCTTGATTTTTACGAGCGTCTTCGGGTTTTTACGCGACGCGTTCAGTGACCGAGCGTCGCTCCGTTTTCTCCGGTCGATCCGTCAAATGCAAACTCGCGTCACCGCCAGTTCGGCGACCTTAATTCTTACTGATACAATTACTAAACACAATCCTTTCTGACTGAGCGTCGTCTTTCGAGGTCCTTTGCCTCCCGATACCGGTATACCAGAGGCGATAAGCCATCGCTGTTTCGTCTTTATCGCGCGAGCGAGCGAACGAACGCGAGTTACGACAACGCCAGCGTCGGGAGTCGTATCACACGCTGTTGATACAAAGTCAGAGAAACCGGATGAAGATTGTTTTCCAAAGGGTCCGCTGGAAAAACTAACGGCACGATTGTTTTCCCGAGGAGAAGATCAATACGAGGGGAGCGATACATAAATTCTGTGTTTATCCGGAGATATTTCGTTATGAATTTCAAAACTCCGCGCAACCGGTTTCTGCGGCAACGAGACGAACACGAGAGGCAGAACGATAAATAAATCCGGTATTTATTCCGGGGAATTTTTTAAATAAATTTCCCGCTCTTTACGATAATAATGTGCTTTAACGTTCCCGGGATTCGTATAGATCTCGCCACTGGGATGTAACTCTGTCCCGCTGTTTCCGCGAGAATTAACAATTCTCGTAGAGTGTTACATCTGCGTGTCTGATATATCAGTAGGATTGTATTTCGCTTTGAAATTATTTCCTCCTAAAATGAAAAAAAGAAAAGAAAAGAAAAAAGTACAGTAAAAAGGAAAGAAGAAACGGAGAAAAATTCGAGATACTTGGTTCGTATTCTGGCTGTGAACTACCATTCGCCCGTATCGCACTATATACACCCGTGCTACTTGATCGATCAGACGCGCGCTCTGCGTGCTCCTTGTCCGATCACTCACCCGCCCCATTCCACTCGTCGGACGTTCCGCGATGTACTTTCATTGGACGATTGTTCCGCGTAAATGATCGCTTTTAATTTATTGTAATATATTTTTGCACGAACCCGAATCACCGGGCCGGGACCGCAGGCTTTGCCACCCGAAGCGAAATTCGTTTCGCCCGGGAAAACGGTTTACAACGATTTGAGAACGGCAGTTTTCCGCGCGCGCGATATCGATAACACACACACCGGAAGGGGGTGCGAGTTACAATGCCGCGTTCATCAAGCGATTTTTGTTTCGAGAACGAGAATCGATTAAGCTACATCGATCACGGTCGCGAACAATGGGCAGCCATTTAAACGTCGGCCTGGATAAAACAACGGAATAAAATTAAAATAATTGTTAAATGGTGCACGGTGAATACCTGGAAACCCCGGACCTCCCCCTCCCCCCCCCCCTTCCCTCCTTTGTTGTTCTCCTTTGGTTCGTTTCGAATTTATCGGCGGACGTCGACAACCCGCGGAAACAGAGGCTCCTAGGTGTAGCTCGATAAACGGCTGACGGGGGTGAGGCACCGAGTTGAAACAGAAATAGAAGAAAGCTTCTGCCTCTCCTGGAGAATCCGAAACCCTCGTCGTGGGAGGTGAGTTCGTGAACTGTGAAAGAAACGAAACGAACGGAGGACCGGGGCGACGAGTGAAAAAGAAGAGAGGAAAGAAAGAACGCGACGCGAGATGCTACGAGCTTCCAGATAGTGCAGGCCACCTTCCGTGGCTCGTTCATTTGTTTTTTGCGTCAAGCACTCGCGACGCTGCTGGTAAACCGCAAATCCCCAATTCTCGTAGGGTGAACTACGAGAAAAAGAGAGAGAGAGAGAGAGAGAGAGAGAGAGAGAGAGAGAAGGAGAAAGAGGAGACAGCAACGGAGAACACACGATACGACGAAAAAGAAGATTTGATAGACAGTCTAGGAAAAAGAAAGAGGACGACGATGCGTCGGAAGAATCGTAGGTTTCCACTCCTTGCTCTCCCTCTTCGGGAAACGCTCGAACGAAGGAAGGAAGGAAGGAAGAAGAAACTCCTTCGATCCGGAGAAAGCCGAATCTCCTTTCGCCGAGAGGAATCGCGAGCGTAGTCGTGGTGACTGAAAGTGGACGATAAGAAGCTTCAAGGTCGAGGTGAAGACCGAGACAAATCGTACGGGAAATAGACGAACAGGCGGTTACGCTCGCGAGATCGGACGATCGCACGATCGATCGTACGTGAATCGTGAGAAATCGCCTCCTCCGTGTATCCAATTACGCGGTTTTTCTCGGAATCGCTCCGATTCGATTAATCGACCACCGCTGGTTACACGCCCTATAATTGTGGCGTAATTAGGGATTAATATCAACCGATTGGTTCCATTAAAGCATGTACGCACCGGTATATGGCCGGTCATCTAACGAATTATCGTCCGCGGATTATTGAAACGGAATCGGAGTTGGAACCGAAAATACCATTTACGCGCGACGCGTGTATAGAAATACATCTGTTCGCCGATAATAATTCACGAAGGTATTATTTATTAGAAGAAGCGTCGTCGATGATAATTGCCAGATCGTTGCAAACGGGAGGCGCGCAGCCCGCGACACAGATGCGCGCACATAACGCACCAATAATTCGGTTAGATTCACACACACGCGCTGGTCCTTTATCGATGCCCCTCTAATTATACTAATAACCGATCCGGACTAAATGAATATCGCGCGCGCGTCAGATTTACAAAGTGATAGCTGCCCGCGCTGCGCCCACATACGTATGCACGTACGTACATACGTATGTACGTACGTACGTACGTACGTCGGATTCGTTGGCGCGTGTATTGTAACGCCCTGGTTTCGCGCGCGACTACGTCGGAGCCTCGTCCGTGAAATTGCTTACGGCGGATTCTCCGCAGTTCCGGTGATCAGATTTCCCCTGCCGTTCATCCGGAACGATCGATCGAAGACGATCAATGTGTATCCTGTTGGCGGTGTAATTCTTCGAGGTGTCACACCTCCGCCCCTTGTTCCACTCTCTCTCTCTCTCTCTCTCTTTCTCTAACTCACACCATCATCCCGCCCCGCCAGTTTCGTGTCTTATCGCCGAAATATCCAACGCGAATACATCATTCACACACCGAGACACCGAGCGACCGCCGAATAATTTGTCGTGGCACAGTCGTTGCAAAGTACGATCGCGCTTTCCGCCCCCCCCCCACGATCGATCGATCATCTCTCTCTCTCTCTCTCTCTCTCTCTCTCTGTGGGTCGTGGGAAAGAGGAGCGAACGAGAGGATCGGCTCGGTGGTAAGCACGCGTGGCCACCGTTGGAACGTGTGCACAACGTGTGTATACGTGTACACGTGTGTGTGTACGTGTTACATACATACAAAGGAGGATAAAGGGCATGCCTCGAGTCAAGTGACCACGTTTGGAATTTACTTGAAACCGCACTGGGGGCCACGTTCGCGCTCGGTATTGTTTCTTTGTGAGACCGCCGGGCTCTTAACGCGTTTACCGCTCGTTGGGGAAAAGACCGCGGATCGTTTTTCCTTTTTCCTCACCCCCGGCGGGTGCACGGAAAAACGGGGCTGGTTTGCTTATGGCGCCGATCGGGAGAAAGAATTGCATTGAAGAGGCGTTCCGGCGACGACGTTTCAAAGGTCTAGTGGCTTTCAAACCGTTCGTACCGTCCTCCCTCCGATTCCACTGCTGGAAAATCTCACGCGCGGATCTTTTCGAGTGGTTTCGGGTATTTCCGAAAGGGCGATTGTAAATGGATTGGAAACGATTTTTGCAAGCGAGTGTCGTCCGCTGCGGCGACTCCTTTCTCGCCGAGAGCGCGAGTTCTAATTTCAGAGACGTTCCACGACGAAACAGGTGACAAACGAGACAGGTCCGAAGATCGATTCGCAAAAAACACGATCGCGACGAGTGTTTTTTCCCTTTTTTCGCGAACGAGAGGACGACAGGATCAAGATTCAAGCGGAGGAGGAACAGAGACGACGACGACGACGACGATGGGATTTCGAAAGCGACCGAGAGAGAGTTTAATAAAATATTTTCCCAATCTCTATACTTATCTTCCCTCTATACCTTTATGCCCCGTTGTATTGCCCGCGTTATTCCCTGTACCGCTGGAAAATCGGCAAACATTATTTGCATATAAATAGTATAACTTGTATTCGAGGTATGCCTTTCAACGTGGCCCTTCAGCGATCCGCAGAATCGCTTGGCTATTTTCTATATACGGGGGGGAGGGAGGTATTCTATGATCTTTGTACGATCCGAGGATGCGCGAAGGAATGCCCGAGCAACGGGTGGAAAAACTGAGAATGGCGATTGAAAAGGGCAGCGAGCTTCAGGTGGAGAATTGACCAGAGAGACGAGATACCTTCGGACGTCCGAGTTATTTACTCGCAGCGAGTGCTGCTTCGATTGTTTAGACGTGCAAGACGACACACCGCGCGATTACGTGGAAACGGGAGAAGCTGAATCCCGCTTTGAAAGCGTGCCGTAATATATCTCTGGCCGCGACTACATCTTCCCATAAAACTACCTATCGACGTCTGACCAAAGAACGCTTTTACTACTGTGACCTATCGGAAAAGTAACGACCGGCTATTTGTCGGCCGTGAAAAAAAAAAAAAAGAAGAAGAAGAAGAATCAACGCGATTCTTATCCCCGCGTTTTCACATGCGTTCGCGTGTATGCACGACTTGCCTTTACGACGTACCGTCGCGTCGTGAATACGCGGGAGAATTATAGTCTCCGGACTGTCTGGATGCCAGCTACGAGGATTTTGCGAACCATCTTACAAATCGTCCGTAAACTACGTGCCAAAAAGGACCGAATTGGAGGCTTGCTCGAGAACGGCGGAGGCATTTGAGCGGCGTGCAATTAAGAGGAACGAAAGATCAGGGGAGAAAGACGAGAGCAGCTTCAACGAGATGGTCTAAATAATTTTTCCCAACAGAATACTTTCTACTCCACTTCTGCGGAAGCGGAGAGTCGCAAATTTTTTTAACCAAGACTTTATACTCGTGCTTTACGCTTCGCATCGCTCAGAGTTAATGATCTTAAACCGTGGAAAAAAATCCCGCTTCCCATAAAGTCGTTCGTGAAATAATTCCTGCCAGTCTCTGGCACGGTCTAGGCCGCGGATGAGCGTAATATTATGTTAACTGGGTTATTAATACAACGCATTAAATTAAGAGTAGTTTGAGACTGTACGGGGTTTGAACGTGAAAATCCTGTTACGCGTGGACCAGCTTGATAAAGGAACAATGGGGAGAGAGGGCAAAAGTCCGGAATTATCAAAGCTGCAGCGAAGAAAATTATAGTTAGTCGGAGAGTAACAGAGTTTAGAATACGTTGAGTAATATTATTTATTTTATTCGATCGCTGGCGGCAGTAATAAATATCCCGGTGCACGGGCGTATCTGAATCAGGGATATATAGCCCGGGCTCGATGGAATTTATCTCCGTCGCAGTGTGTTCGGCAGCGTGGAGAAAATTTTGGTCGGTCGAGATCGTGCATCTGAGCACGGCAAAGCTGGACGACTGATTTCCTCCGTGCCGTAGCGACGTACCCACCTAGGAACGTCGATTTAATACTTCGGAAGCATCGGAGGTGTCACGTAGACCAGATGCTGACCTCGTAAAGGCCACTGTACTATAAACTGTGCAGCCAAGACGTCGCGCGAGCCAACGAGCCGGCGGACCTCGTAAAATCCACGGTGTCGTTTCGGTCACAATTCAAATTAGAGGGTGTACGTGCCGCCGCCTTCTCCTCGCGTTACGGAGGTCGGCCGTCGTCAATTTCTTTTATTGGCCGGAACGTTGACAGGCAAGTATCCAACGAAACGAATCATAAAACGTATTAAGAGTGGTGGCAAACACCGCGCCGAAGCTATCGCAGCCAGCGTACGAGAGAGCTATCGCGTTCCGCGAAATTAATCGATAAATTTCACTTACCGAATCCTGCGAAATTCTCAGCTCGCGCGGGAGAATTAATTTCACGCCGGTGGCAATTTTTTATCGCACGTACAAAGTTAGTTGCAGAAAGTCATTTCGCAGAACGTCATTTCCCGCAAACAATAATTTTTTCCAGGTGGATCAATCTTTGTCGGTTAATTTTATTTTTGATCTTAATTAGAGCGATCCTCCTTCTTTTTCCTTTTTCTTCTATCCAGCGTGGAAAATTATTATTTTGTTTCGCAACTTTTTCGTCCACTTTTGCGGACAATAATCTCTTCTAGTTCGAAGCACCGTTTTCGCCTAATGACAAAGATTTATTCTCCGCGGGTTAATCTCTCGCGCTTCCTACGTTTTATGAATGGCCATTTTTCACCTTACGGTGGGAAACTATTTCACGGACAGTTTTTTCACGGACAATGATTTTCTTTTCGAGAGAAATACGACTCCTCCTTTTTTTCTCTCTCGCAAGTTAGTCGCTCTCGCGTTCTTTAACGCGATCGCGATCGCTTCTCCCCCTATTACGCGTATCGCGGACGATGTGTTAAACGCGACGCCGTCTGCACTGTAGGGTTAATCACGGACAGCGTGGAAATTGAACTCGTTAGAATGAACGTGCTCTCGCGAGATCGTACGCACGTCCACAAAACGTCCCGTTAATGATGTCCGTTATACCAATTCCGTATCGTCAAAGCGTGACATCTCCCGGTTCGTTTAGTCGCGACGTTCGAATAGCAGAATTCCATCGTAAATTGCTATTTGGCCGAACCTCGTTGTCCACCTGTATTTTGAGCGTACTTTATGCTTTGTCTTGTCGGCGCGACCAGCGCGCGTAAATGGCTACCTGTGTGTATTACAAATTCCAGTTTTTTCCCGTGTTTTTTACCCTCCTCCCTTCACCCGAACGATTAACGCAATCGGGCAAATATTCGAGATACCGCGCGCGTTTCTTCCGCTGGGGAAATATCAATAAAGATATCAAAATATGAAATCACCGGTAAAAATAACATTGTTGTTTTCCCGTGCGTGGGAAAAACGAAACGCACGAACGTTTCTCAGGAAAATAATTTTTAAATATATATATATATCGTAGAAAATGTTTTGAAATTTTTATCGGCACCGCGCGAGGAGACGCTCGACTGCGGCAGCAACAACTTTAATTTCTGCGGAGGTAAATGGAACAAAACGTTGCGTACGGGGTATCGCGTTGCGGCGGCGGGAACGGTATCGCGTCGGTCGGTGTACGTTTGTCGTTTGCCAGTGACAAAGGCGGAACGATTTAATTAAATCTCAGTTCGGTAATTGCAACTCGATTGTGCGGACTAGGCGGATTAGAGAGGCACACGGTTAATGTTGAAATCGCTAATTTCATAGCGTGCGCCGAGTTAATTTATCTGGAGCGCGCGGGAGGGGAGACCTTGGTGCCGCGTATATTATAAACAAGCCGCAACGGCGTGAAACGTGTTTCTGTGAATGCACGATCAACGATACGGCCTTGCCCGTTAATTTATTACCGGCTACGATTTATTACGAAAGTCCGATTCACAGAGAGAGAGAGAGAGAGAGAGAAACCCGTCGTTCCTTTCATCGATCCATCTTCGCGTTTCGTTCGTCGAAACGACGAGTGCACGCATTGTCGATGCGCGAGACTTCCCGGGCTTTTTCCGCCGTCGTGAAAACTATCCGCGCCGTTCGAATTTATACATCGAGCTTCCGTCAGGAACGACTTCCGTGAGACGCTTCGAAAGGGGGCGAGATCCTCGAGAAGCGATTAGAAAATTCTAATGTCACTTCGTTAATGTCACCTCGAACTGTCTGGGGAAAATCACAGGGATCTGTTGTTGCAAAGTCCAAGAACTGATTGTTACCAGTTATTCCAAAGTAACGGCGCGTAAAGTAAACTTTTGTGGGTTTCGTTGTTATTGTTGTCGTTGCTGTTGCAACAAACTGAAAAATGCGTCGTGGAAAACTAAATGAAATTCACGTTGCGAGGAGTGGCATCGAACCGTGTATCGTCGAATGCGGGGAAAATCCAATTTGTCGTCCTCCGGCTGTCTTGCCTCTGCCAATCTGCGGACTCGTTTAATAACATTTCCGTAACCAACGTCCTCTTCCCGGCTACGTGAAATTAAGGAAAACTAAAAGTCGGATACCTCGGGATATCTTTCCTGTTGCTGCGGCAAGAACGAAGGTTAGGAAATTTCTTTCGTGAAAAGGGAGGAAAGGGAGGAACGAAATAAAGGAAAGGCAGGAAAATGGAGAAAGATCGGAGAATGGAGAGGCGAGGCGAGGACCGGAGGCAAGATTGCGGAACGAGAGGAGGGAAAACAAGACGGAAGGAAGGAAGGGTTGGAGAGGAAAGGAGAAAAGGGATGGAAAAAGTGGGAAAGGGGGAAAGGTAAAAGGGAGTCCTTTATACTCTAACGTAGATTAAATTTATTAAATCTGTCGGATACACCGCCACCTATTACGGAATTTTCACTAGCGCCGGTCCGAGTTCCGACTTGGGTTTGAGTTGCGAGTCGCGAGTCGCGAGTCACACAGCCCGGTTTGGTCAATCCGGGGCGGTAGCCACATCATAAAACGTGAAACACGAGCCGACACACGGCCGATCACAGTGCCATAAACGAGGTGGTGTCTAGTCAAAACGAAACACTATCCAACCCCTCGCAGGCGTTCGCTGTTCGGGTATCCCTGCCCCGTTTGGTGGGAAGGGTGTTCTATGGTGGTGGCAGTGGTGTTTCCGCAAATGGAAGCCGGCCAAGTCGTGCTGGCAGAGTTATAGGTCTGGTACGCGACGGGTGGATCAGGGGATCGCTTACCGCACGATTTCGAAAGGATTTCGCGAAGGGTAACAGCCCCTGTCGAGGGATCGTATGGAAAACTCAATGGCCCGTGGTATTCGACCGTGTAACCGAGGACGCTTGCAAACACCAGCCGAGGATTGATTTTAAATTCCTCGGAATCCGATTCCGGCGGCCCTTTCTACCGATTAGTTTTTCATCCCTCCTAATTTTCGTATTTTCAAGCCGGTTCGGACTGCTGTTTGGACCGGTCTCGCTGGAGATTGGATTAATTGGAAGTAATTCGCGCGACACGGGCGTATATATCTGTCTGCGAGGATCGTGATTAACCTTCGAGCCACGGAGACGCGCGTTAACTTGTTTCCAGCTTCATCGCCGCTCGCTTATCTCTCGTTGTTACGTTGTTAAAACGACAACACCGCCCGTTGGTCGTCGCGAGCACGGTCCTGTATTCTTACTCGTGTTGCAAAAAAAAAAAAGAAAAAAGGAAAAAAATATATTATGTGCGTTACACATCGCTGGGAAAGGAGTGCACGGGTGAGAATGTGAACAAACAGCACGGATTAAAATATACACGTGCATCGCGCGTTGAAAGAGAGAGACAGAGATACGCGGGACGCGTTACAAAGACCGCATGAATTTATTACTAATATCAATTTCCATGATACAAATTTACAATCGATAGCTCGCCGCGTCACCTTCCTCCGTCCCTCTGGCGGGAAAACTTTCGCGAAACAAATAGGATTTATCCCGCTGTCGCTATTGGTAGATACATACACCATCCATTATATCGAGTGGGTATTTATCGCGGCGCGTCCAGTATCCTCTCGCCAAGATAAAAGCCCCCGAAGCGGGGATGAGAGCTGGACGGCTGCTGTGGCCGTTCGTCCGACGCAGATATCAAACGTAACTTCCGCCCCGGCGTATCGGTGGTCGCCGGATTCTCTCCCGCCGTTTCCCCTTGAAACAACCCGATAAGATTTGCATTTTACCCCTCTCGCCCCCCCCTCCCTCCTCCCTCCTCCCTCCTCCCTCCCACCGCCTGCATTCCATGGAATGATTGGCCAGTGCTTGTCAACAACACAAGGGGGTAGAGGAGGGGGAGGCTGGATATTGAAAGGATGTGACGATTCGACGGCTTGTCTGCTATATCTGGATGAAATCGGTGCTTCTGACTTGACAAACCAACATAACAGGTTTGAATATGACGTTTCCAAAGGTTAGGAAACAAAGGGACCGGTGCGAGCGGTGTGTGTTTGTAATTTATATCGCTGATTTCACGTTTGATGAATCGTCCCGTGTTCTTTTCCGCGTGACAGCGAGCGATATAAAAATTCCCCTTGCCCGGAGATATGAGAAAATATCCCTTTGGTGGTTTTTTTTTTTTCCTTTTTTTCTTTTTTTCCAATTTTTAACGGATTCCATCGGTCGTCCGGTGAGGGAAGCTGGTTTTTCATAGGCGTTCGCGGCGTTATTTACCAAAGTCTCGCGAAGCAGGAAATAAGTAAGTTTCGAGCGTTGTTGCTTCGATTGTCGTCGGATCGAGCAATCGTTGCGAGTGGAACGGGCGAGGGAGAAAAAAGTTTCTATGACTTCGGCGCGAGTATCGGACAGTGACGCTGGGGGGGCAGGACGCAGGTAGGCGACCACTGGCACAGGGCAGTATTGTCGTTCGCTACTCCTACACTCCGTCCACGTCTACCGGTTCCCCTTTTTATTGCCGGCGCACGGATCTACGGTGTCCTGTGCAAAAAGCAGGCGAGAGAGGACATTGACGCAGTCGATATAACGTTACACGGTCCGTAGACATGTAGGTCTGCGGAATCAGACTGCCGTACTCCCTCAGAAATCCACCAGAATTTCGGTGCTGCTCCGAGAATATAAGGATAAAAAATATCCTTTCAAGTTCTTCTTCAATTATCCTCTCGTTTCAATCTCCTTCTTTCAAATTTCCTACTTGCCCACTTTGATTTTCCTAGTTGAAATTAAAGTATCAGTGTAGTCGAAATTAAAGTATCAGGATTCGATTAATTTTGGCCGAGACTCTACACGTACTTTTAGAGTTTTCAACTTTTTGACATATTTTCGTTTCCTTAGGAAACATTAGTCATTAACGCCGTGATTATTAAAATTCACAATCCGCCAAAACTCGTCCCGCGTTTTAATCCAATCGGACTTTATTCGACTATGAAAGGATCAAACGTAATTTATATATAACAAGTCGATGCTAGTGGAGAATTTTCTCAAAAACCTGAGTGAATAAAGCACGATTGAAGAGATTAATTTGAACGAGATCAGTGAATCTTCTGTCAGATTACAGCTGAATCAATTCAATTAATATTAATATTCAGACTTTGATACCGCTTGGTGATTTGTGATTAACTGAAATAGCTATTGTTAAACGAGTCGAGTGTCGAGCGTCCAACGCCTGCAGATTTTGCAAAGTAAATTCGGTAGCATATCAGATGCGCGGGATCCGTTGCGAGCGAGATTGTCTTGCATAGCGCGCGAGGAATGCGCGGTGATACATGCGAGGTAGCTGGCTGGAGGTGTTCGTTCCTCGATTGTATTTACGATAGTCTGTTTTACGGCAGTTCTTTTATGCCTTAACAGAGCATAAAAGCGAGGAGAGGGAAACGTAGACTGTGCCTTAATACCTAACAAGTTTTCCGTTGGAAACGACGGAGAAACGGGGGAGAAGTTGGGAACGAAGGTAGACGGTGATCTTCCGAGATCGGAAGACTGCAAAAAAAAAAAGAAAAAAGGAGAAAAAGAAATGATAAAAAGGAAAAAAAGACGAGAGGATTCCCGGGTGCCGCGATCTTTCGTCTTCTCATTCGCCATCATATTTCCTGGTTATATTGTTGAAACGAGGTCGTATGATTCAGGCTGGAATAACAAGAATTACTTCATCAGCTCCTTTAAATCGCTTCTCTCCAACTTCCCTCCTTTTATTGGAGACAGAGGGGGGGGGGGAGGGGGGAATGTGACTAAAGTGCAAACGCGAAACAAAACGGGTACATTCGCGAGGCTATCCCACGCCTGGCGCAGGGTTTCTCATTTCCGTTCTCCCATAAAAATAATGATCACCGGCCCATTATCCCCCGCAGTTTCCCTCCCCCGGCCGGAGAGAGAAAATAGAGATTCCCCGATCCCCGATAGACGCGCTGACTATGGATCAGCCGGATAAATCACTCGATTTTCGCGGAGCGTGTAAGCGTGTATCCGTAACGGGGGTCTTACTCTGGATAGCGCGACGCAGTCTTACGGGCTCCCATATTCCGCACGCGTGTCGCACGACATCGTCATCCCGTAGTACGTGTGCGCGGAACCTTGGTGATTTCTATTCATCGATCCGCGCTAGGAGCCGCTCGTGCTTAGCTTATATGGAAGTAACGGCGGTTTTATGGCGCGGCTCGATTCCACGTTGGTTCCCGTAATATTCTCCTTTTTATTCCTCCGCCTCCGCTTCCGCCTTCCTTCGCTCGACTTCCCTCCTCCTGCCCCATCGCCCGATGCGAGCAACCACGAAAACCCAGTGGCTTGTACAGCTCGGTTTCGTTCTCAGGTGAGGCAACCAACGTCCGTGATAGTAGGTCGAACAAACCGAATTGTTACGGCTCCTAGTGGATTCTATTTGCACTACTCCGCCAAATAGTCTGCGCCACTCTAATCTACTCGATGAACCAAACAGAAGCATCGAGCAGTCAAAGTCTTACACGAGTCGTGACCGGAGATGATTAGTTAGATCGCTAGATATTTACGCGAATGTGTATTTTTGCGGGGGCACAGCTGGTAAAACTGGGATCTAGATACGAGAGCGGAAAACTTGTGAAATATATTGCGCACCTTTTTTTTCAGCAGTTGCGTATATTTTTTTATATGCATTTTTGCGCCTTTAAACTACCTCCGAAAACTACAAATAAAAATTCGCAGCCCGACGATTGTTATTTATTAATCTTGGGTTAAAAATTGAAAAACTGAAAGAGAGAGTCAGTGTCAACCGTGTTTGTAGTTTATTTTCAACCTTTTGAATGCTTAATGCGAGAAGGAAATGGAAGCTCTCTAAATAAAGGATAGGAGCCTGGCAGCAAGATTAATTGGTATTCCTCAGTTGAAGAATTAATACGTACTGTTCCAAGTTTTCCACGTGTTTTATTCAGCAATTCTACTTTAATTCTTCTATTGTTTGAAATTCCGCTTGTGAACCTCACGTGCCGCGTCCCCTTTAAGGGGATCTCGCGTTATTCCTCCGGCTTGTTACGTCTCGGGGAAACGGAAACAAAGGTACTTTGCTGTTGAGGATTGGCCTCGGCAGGTTGGTTAACACTGATAGAAGTGTTCCATTCGAAGGATCTGATTCGACCACTGAAACTGTTAAGGCCATCGATCATCGTGGCACGAGCCCTTAGAAACTGCGAGATTGATGACAAGCTAATTCGCTATTGAAACGTGAGAGAGGCGAAACCGCGTGCGAGTAACAAACAAATCACGCTGATGAATGAAAACTGAAAACGACACTTTTCCAAAAATCGTTTTCGAGCGTCTCGAAAGCTCAAAATCAAACCCAACATATACATATGTGTGTATGTGTGTATGTGTGTGTGGAAAATTACTCGGAACTTTTATCTCTGCAGCCTAAGAGCGACACAATTTTCATCTGTTGCGTGTCCAATGCGATTGTCGCAGCGAAAAAGACCAGACTTGGGATTGTTTGATTAATTGCCCGAGTTTCAAGACTTAAAATACCAAGATATATAAGCATACGGAACACGAAGTGTTCGAGGGTGCATATTGTAAAGAAATCAGCTAGAGAGTGCAGATCGTGAAGAAATTATAACGAGTGAGAGATTAATATCTTTCGTCAATGTTTTCCGGTATCTGTTAATTTCTAAATTAATAAACATTATTCGTATTTTGTTTCAAACCAATTTGTATTATTTTTACTTATACATCCACATATACTGAATCTAAAAATTATTCTTTGCAAGAATGGAGTTAATAACTCTCGGTCGTAAACATAACGCGCCTAACAACAAACTCCAGCACGGATGTAACCTCGAGAATTCTGCGAGGCGACGACTACGACTACGACTACGGACTCTCCATAACGCGACGAGCTTCCTGATACACTGCCGTGAATTATGACCGGCACACGGCGCGCCAACTTTATCGGTTATTTAACGTTCCGCCGGCGATTTGTCGCCGGTGGATCGGCGCAAATCGTTGCCCCCGCCATTCCGGCGCATCAAGATTACGAGCAACTTGCCGGAATTTCGGATTAAGCCGCCAACCACCGCGCGCGTGTCCTATCGTTTTATCCCTCCGTCGCACGACCCTGAGCAACGAAGACAGCCGGGATTATTGCGGCTCTTTCCGATACCCTCAGCATCCTTCCAAGTTTTCCCGAAATACCGCCAGCCATTGTGACAGATTTGGAACGCTGGTGGCTACTACTACTGGTTCGGACAGAGACGAGAAATACAGAGCCAAGGGATAGAGATTTTTGCGAATCGAAACAATCGCGGTAACCTGTTCAACGTCGCAAGAAGAATGCTGTACTTTGAACGTTTCTCGTATACACGTTTTCGCGTATCACGTGCGTTCTTACGCGAATAAAGAAACAAGGATATTTCGTACAAACGATAAAATAGTAGCGATCTGCTATTTATGTGCGGCTAAACCAAAGAGAGTTGTACACTGAAGCGTCAGAGGAGAAACAGCAAAAGTTTTGGCTAGCGTGTAAATAGAGGAATAGAGTGGAATCCGCGTCTGACCTAATACAGAGTGTTTCTACTTGGTGTCGCAGAATTCCACTGTTTGTCGCGATAGCAAAGAGCAGCAAGACAAATCTCGGGCGCAAAGAAAGACAAAGTTCCGCCCTACGGGGAATTTATTCTTATCGCCTCCCTATTTTTATTCCGTCCGACGCTGCTGAGCTGAGAAAAAATGAAAATCTCTCTCTCTCTCCCGGCCCTGCGTACGTTCCTCCGCGGTAATAAGATTACAGGGGTCGTTCTTAAAACGTAACGTCGGCGAATTAAGCCGCGCGATTCTTGGAAGAATACTCCACGGGAGGGGGGGGGGGGCAAAGAAAAAGAAGAAAAAAAAGAAAACTCAACGACGGAATAATAACAAGCGTAATAACAACCAACGGTGGAGGCGAGAGGGGTTTTCCAATTGAGATTAAACGCGGTCGCGCGGAGAAATTACGACTGTAAATAATTCGAAGGATCGAAGGCTGTCCCCCGAGTGCACTTTGGAAAAAAACCTCCGAGTGCAAATGGAGGGGAAAGAAATATCGGGTCGAATGCGCGTTTTCAAATCGGCGCGCCGAGGAAAAAAACATCCATCTAACTGGGAATCTACCTGGATCGCTCCGTAAATATTGATTTAACAGGGGGTCGATTCAGAAAAGTGCCGCGTCGTTTCAAAGAGATTCAATTTCCCGTTTCTCTCGAAATCGCCAAGACCAAAAACTACCGAAGCCCTCCCCTGTTCCGACCGCCGCGTGTCCCGGCCATCTCTCTAATAACTTCGAAACAAAATTTCCTCGTCTCGCAAAATCCAATTAAGCAGACTTAAAGAAAGGAAGGAAAGAAAAAGAAAGAAAGGGGCAGAGCTGCTCGGTCTTTTCAGCCCATCGTCTTCCGTGTCAGGAGGTTATCGTTGCCCGACGTTGGTTAAACTTTGCGAAACTCCGAAGCGACGAAATCGCGCTGCGTCGCGATGAAAAAGAGGAGATGTGGCGAGCGCGACGCAAGAGCGCGTCGCGTTTGTTGCGCGAGGCGGAGAGCGTTCGAAGAATGGAATGGGCCGTGAGTGGGTGGTGTGCGATCGCGGCTGGCACGCATCGTTGAATAGCCGGGCACAAAGAGGAAGAGAAAGAGAAAGAGAGAGGGAGAGAGAGGGCCGCGTAGGTGGTTTTGGATGAGGTGGTTTGCGCGCTGGTCGAAAGGGTTGACGGGGAGGTGGCCGGTGTTTCCCTCATCCCTCGCGGTTGACGCGCGAACAGCGTGTGCACGGGAGAGAGGCTCACGGTCTCCGTTACATTGCGTTACAAAGAGCGCAACCCAGCGGCAAAATCCTGTCAACGGTAACGAGGGTTTCGTGGTGCGTTAAAATTCTGCGGCGGGAAACAATATTGACCGAGTTGTTTTTGTATCTCCCGCATCATCATCGCGCCGCGCGTCCACCCGTCTCTGTCCCGCTTTTAACACCGGCCACCCTTCGCTTAGCCATTCGCGTATCCATTCGCCCGACCGCCCACTTTGTCTCCCCTTGTTCTGTCCACCGTGTGCGATATTTTTTTTCTTTTTTCCTTTTTTTTTCTTTTTTTTTCTTTTTTTTTCTTTTTTTTTTTTTTTTTGTTTATTTTCGCTCATAGTTTATTTGCGCTCGTACGTGGAACGCCAGCGTCGAAAAAATGTCCTTCCTACCGGAATTTCCGGCAACGACCGCCCACGTCGGTCGATTTTCCAGCGGCACACACACAGCTGGAGGGTCGAATATCGCGAGGCTTAATTGCGGGATTAAACCGCGACAAAAGCTCCTGCGTTCTATCGCCGTGTCATTCTGTCAACCCGTTCGCCCGTTTAACAACCTTCGAAACGTTTCACGCTGGCTGCTAAGGATCGGACGGCTGTCTCGCATGCCATAAATTCGCGAGCGAGCGCGGAACGCGGCCGCACGCTCGACGATGAACGCTGATTGAATGAACCCGGCCGACGGATTCGAATCCTTAATCATATGTCGATCGTGTTTCATAGCAGCGCGGGAGAGGCAATTGGATTACGCGTAACAGGTTTAGCCGGCAAAATTGGAATGCGACGAGCGAAACTATTTTCCACCGGTATCTGTTTGAAACGTAATTATTATCCAATTTTCCTGTTATCGTTCCGTGCCAGTTGTCAAAAAGCTGCCTGCGGCTCCATCTCCTCCTCCTCCACTTCTCGACAGAGAAAGGGAAAAAAATCGAGAAATCTCGAGAAAGGATAATCGAGCGCTGTACAGCTGTCACTTGAGTGTCCCACTTTTCTCTGTCGTCGTTTCTCGGCTGCGTATCGGCCGAAATGAAAAATAATCCACGTGCTCGATCGAAACGTTTCGTCGATCCGGAGCGGAATACCGGAGCGTTTCGTAGGCCACGACGAGAACGACGGGAGGATGATCAAATTGAAATGCGATTACAGTTCATTAGCCGAAATGTTCGGTCGATCGAGAGATCCAATTACCAATGGCGAGCATCGAGGACGTGGTGGAGAAGGGCGAGCGGCCGTACGGCGGACGATATTCCCCGGACGACGTCGAAGAAGAAACGGAGAAAAAGCGAGGAACGAGAGCGGGTAGCAGATTGGCTTGACAGCCGACAGGAAGTGCATACGCTGCCGGTGATCCAGGTAATTCGACGATACGGTAACTGGCTCCGAGTGGGAGCCTAACCGTTGAAGAGGAGAAGCTCGGCGATGGGAAGGACGGGATCATCCGAGAAGCAAGCAAGCCTCCCCACGGCCATCTTTGTCCACGGAAGAAAAGAACGACGTGTGTCCACGGTATTAGCCGAGACGAGCTAATATTGTGAGAAGTTTATCCCCTGACGATACCAATTTCTCGCCACGATTGACACGATTGACCCGCGAATCAATTTTGTTTCAGCGTAACGTGTCGTTGTCGTTAAAGGCCAAACGGTGAGCGTTCGCCGTTTTTGGTCGAATTTGAACGAGACGCGTTTGTGCTTTGATCCTGAAATGAAATTAATTAATATTAACGTTTCAAAGAGTTTCGAGAGAAATTTATTTGCGTGATACGTTGTCCAAAAAAAAAAAAAAAAAAAAAAAAAAAATAATGGAAAATCGTAATGATCGTGGGAAAGTAAATCGAGTTAGTGCGGTTGAATAATCGTGAAACATTCGCGTCACGATTCAGGGCAAAGAAACAATAGTCCAGTCCTCCGTACTTTTTGTCGAAACTGACATTGTAACTTTGCTGTTTGATCTATATTTTTGCAAAGAGAGACTCGTACCTCGCGTTTCTTTGACGTTCTCTACCGAAATATTCTCCCTCGAACTTGCAATTAGCGACGAATCAGCAAAGACGATTTCAACGACTGACCGTCTCTCCAGTAATTCGTAAACTGTTTCGAAAGTTATTGTGTTTACAGTGTCATCTCTAAATCTCTCAAGCATCACTCTCGAGACACCACTCTTCCCCGCCGCCGTATAATAAATTGATCAAAGCGTGAGACGTAAAGGCGACAGTGAAAGTTGCGTCACAGCGAGGATGTGATGTTAATCAGACACGATCGAGCGAGCGCGGACTATTTCGCAGGATCCCGCGAGAGACCGCAGACTCCTGGTCTGGAAAGCTGGAAGTTCACCAGCTTATTACTTGAAAATCGCGAAGTTGGCCGTGAAGCGACGTAGGCATCGGCGACGCGGTGCAGCTTACACGGGGAGGTCTCGTGCCAAGACGACGAACGTTGTCGTCGACGTTGAACGTTATGTAAAGTTGGCTGATTTATGCGCAACAGAGTTGGCCCACGAGGCAACACGAAGGATTCCGACGCAAGTTTAAACGTTTCTGTCGTGCCTGTACTCTCTTCTCTCCCTCCCTCTCTCTCTCTCTCTCTCTCTCTGTGTCTGTCTCTCTTTCTCTTTCTCACTGCCCTCTCGAGTCGAACGAATAGTTGCCGGTGAAGTTTCGAGCCGTGTTATGGCCGCGTGCACCTGCAACCGTGCCGCGTGAAAGCGGGGATTTCGAATCTTGATTAATGCGCCGGAGAAATCTGAACGTTTCCAGCGAGCGGATCGGACGCTGGCAGAAAAATCGTATTCGCAACTTTATAGTCGGGATTTTTGGACGAGTTCGAGCCCCGTATCGGGGCTAGATCTGCGATGGGATCTGTCGTTGAATAATCGACGACGATTGCTCGATGGCATTTCTCTTCGCCGATATCAACAGGGGAGGGAAAAAAGAAAACGGCGTGGAAAAGGACGAACGGTTACGGGGGAAAATGGTTTCGAGTAAAAGTGGTGCACGAACGCGCGCCAAGATGAAACGATCGACGCGTTTCACTAGGAGAGGTATTTCTTTCTTTCCTTCTTCTTCTTTCTTTTCTAATTCTCGCGCTTGCTCGTTGCGACGATGTTTGAATCGACGTGCAGTAACTTGTCAAGGCTCCTCGTTTCGTTCCTCTGCAGAAACCAGTTATACGCGTAATTTGTCTCTCCAGTGTGGAACTACCGACGTTCGCAGAGGTATGCCGGTATAAAACAAAAGAAACAAGACGTACGCAAGGAATAAGTAATTCTCATCGCTCTATTTGTTCTAGGAAAATCCACATTCGATCAATTCCGTATTAATTAAAATCCTCGACCGATGAAATTCAAAGAAATTAATGAAAAATGGGGTTTGATCAATCCGAGCAATTGCGAGCGGCTCGTATTTCCAAACG
Organism: Melipona bicolor; assembly: GCA_030673865.1. NCBI lineage: Eukaryota > Metazoa > Arthropoda > Insecta > Hymenoptera > Apidae > Melipona > Melipona bicolor. Next base: position 2,851,192 of record JAHYIQ010000028.1, read on the forward strand.
GGCGATTCGTCCGTTCGTTTCTTTTTTTTTTCTTTCTACTCGTCTCTCTCTCTCTCTCTCTCTCTCGCATCTCTTTATCTGGAATGTAACTGCGAGCGAGCACGCGGAAATACACAGGCGTTCATCATGCAGCAATTGTAGCATCGGTTCTCTGAACTGCCTCCCCTTTCAAGTCGTTCCTCTCATTCGCGCTTGGAAAACGCACGCCGCTTCGTCCGCTTGGAAAACGCAAACGGTTCTGTCACGCGTTTCAGTTACAATAACGCGTTCGAAAACACTTTTCACCGGATATCGCTTTTACGCAGATCCACATAAATCGAAAAGAGCATTCCGTCGCTAGCGCTGGCAACGGTTTATTGACATCAAAGAACATTTATTTGCCCAGTGCGGGGGAATCAATGGCGAGAGGCGAGCGAGCGCGGACGCCGGCCGAGCTTGGGAACGTATTCATCGCGGAAAGAATCCCGCAGTTAGCAGCTGCCGCTTGAAAATTGATCCGCGCATTAAACCCCGGGATTAATGTCGGTTCCAGGCTGGTAATTGGTTGACACTAAATTCGGGCGCGGCTTAAATTTTAAACGATCGCACGATGATGCCCAAACAGCGTCGATGCGTTGCACGCGTACGACAAACACGATCGCAGGGATTACGCCACGAGCTGCGAGCTCCGCTCCGCTACACACTGTATAAAATATTTCTTTTTATTTGCCAACGTCCGGCCATGCTGCTTGGCCATACTGCCACTCCGCTGTTTATTCCCTGTACGACGTCAAATATTTCGTTATTTACGTCCCCCCTTTAATTTCCCTCGTCAATACGATACAATTTCGCCCTGTCGTTCGCCCCGAAATAATCGACGCCGCCGATTTAAATCTTAATCGTCCGACATGTTTCTCCCCTTTTCGTTTCGTTTCGTTTCGTTTCGTTTCGTTTCGTTTCGTTTCGTTTAAACGAGCCATCGGGCAAAGTGTTGTTCGACGCTCAGGTTTTCGAACGCTTCTGAATTAACGCTTCAGCGTCGGAGGAACGCGAGCTTGAAACGAGCTCGCGGGGCCGCTTCCGTCGGCCGCTTTTGAAAAGGGGATTCGCTTCCTCTGCGAACCGGGTCAGGGCGGAAAGGCGATGCGGTCGCAATTCGAACGAAATCGGTTGCCAATCGTCGACCTGTTCCACACGTGCGAATTACTACTGCCCGGAAATGAATATTTTACCATTAACTTTGCGCGATTCCATTGTAGTAATTGCGAACACTTCCGACCAGCGGGTGCCAAACCGCAGAGCGCTACAATCAATTACGATGGCGTCATGCCGCAGTCCATATATTATGCAGCACATCGAATGTCCCCTCAAATGATACCTACGTGTTTGCAGGGCCGTGCTTTATGCCGTCGTCCGCGTTCACGTCTCTGAGGTTTCTCTGCGTTTCGACGGGGGGGGGGGGTTTTGCGCGTCGATGGTAGTACGGTCGGGGCACGCCGATGCACGCCGGAAACCCCACTGTGTGTTCGCGCGCCACGTGTGCGCGCGCCAGGATTCGCCGGTGCGTGCACCTCGACAAATTGGCAGCGTTAAATTTAATGTCATTCATTTCGTCGAACGACGATCCCCGGGCATACGTTTCCCGCGAGATGTTTTACACGTGCGCGAAACTGTATCCAACATGCCTGAGTAATGGCGAATCTCGTTCCAGGTCCAGCGTCTTTGGCTGGAATATTCTTTATTCAAATTTCCACTGTTTTCACGTTTTCGCGTTTTCTACAATTCTACGATGCGACGTGGCGAGCTCGACGACGTAAGATAACAAGATAATTTTTTGTTAAAAAAAAAAAAAAACTTGAATTACACGGTGAGAAACGACGAGCGGCGAATCCTGACGGAATTCAGCGGGCTTGCGAACTCGGTGATATCGTTTCTTGGCAAATTACGTCTCCGGCAATGTTTCAATGCCCGTGTAATATAATATTTTGTCGTTTCTTGGCATTTCGAGAATAATTCAGAAATAATTCACGAGGCAACTGAGGGCGTCCTTGTTTTTTGACAAGCAAATGTCTTTCGCGAGAGAACGTTGCCCTATATTTTTGGAGGAGAGACTCGCGTTAACGTCGCTGACTAGGCAGCAACTTTCTCGCTTCTTCCGGTCGGATACTCGTCTTCCGGCCTGTGACCGAAATAAAAAAGGAAAGAATCATATCTTTGTGATTTAATGCTCGACCGACTTTCGTTGCAGAATCGTGTGTGTGTGTGTGCATGCGCAAATTGGCCCAGAGGGGATGGGAAAAAAACGCTCGGTGCTCCGCGCAATACTCATTGCTCTTTGCGTTTGATGCCGCTGTGACGGAAATGGGCTTCTCTCGTTTACGCGATTACGCGTGTAACCTGCTTCTGAGAATGACGTGAGCATCGCCCGTGCTTTTCTGCGTGTCGCGCGTTGCGACGACAGCTGCAGCGAATGCCGAGCCGAAGCTTGCAAATTGGCGCGGTAACTCTCGTATAATTCTCCCATTAATACGCATTTGTCAAAGAATGGGGCTGAGACTGAGAAGAAACTGTCAAGAAGTGCGGTTAATCACAAACCGGCGGACAGTTATCGGAAGAAATTTGTATTCTTGTTCCGCGATAGTTTGTTCCCTTAAATATAATAGCTGAGAAATACTACGAGAGCACGCAGTTTGGAAAAGTAAATTTTGAGGACACGTCCGCTCAGATAAGCAAATTTTGCTCGAAAAACACTGTTCGGAATGACAAATAGTTTGGAAGATAATTACGCGTGAAGCTTCAAATGAGATACCTCTTGGAATAATAACTGTCGCTGTCCATGCTGCGAGTACATCCACGGCGAAGAAAGATACTCGAAATTTCGTAGAAACACACCTACCCTGATAACACTTCAGATAAGGTACCAACTCGTGGCCAGTTAGCGAAGCGCCGCGCGTATATCTACGTGTCTGGCCACTCGTCGACCTTTTCTACTGAATTTAGTACGTACCGCCTGCGCGGCGCTACCCTGCAATTAACGACGCCGGACAAATAATTTTCACTTTCGAAGCTATTAACATTTATACAGAGAGCGGCGTGTTTGCAATTGTAAACAGAAATATCAGGGGAGAACGGTAAATAGGTTCTCTGAATTCATTCCCGATCCCTGCACGCGCTTCGATCCGCGGCCTCCTCGTCTTTAATTTCATTTCCATCGGTCTACAGCCGGTTTCCACGCACGAGCGAGCAAACGATCGAGAATACCAGTGAAATGCTAGCGCTCGATGAAAAAGTATTATTTCCCTTGCTGCTCTAACGAGGTGACGGCGCTTCTTTTTCGCCGAATAAACGGACGAGTGAGCGTTCCTCACTCTGCAATAGCAAACTTCTCGATTGTTGGTCCATTACCGCACAGATATCGGCTGAAAGAAGGAGAAAACGCGTGGATCCAACGCTAAAATTACCGACGATCTCAGTGTGAAATTGATCTCGTCGCCAGAGAAATTCAAACGCGAGGAATACGAGATCGAGAAAATTCGAATCGTTCGAATCTTCGTGTCGAATTTATCGAAAAGACGATGAATTTCTCGCTTCGATTTGTCAACTCTAACGTTGAGAACGCGTACCAGCGTCAAGTCGCGTAGGTGATAAAAAATTACGCGACGTCTTTCACAGGCCAGCAACGGGAAATTGATTATACCTGAGACATCGGGACGTCGATTGAACGACGCCCCGTCGACGGGTCAAATTTCTCAGGATTATTAATCAACGACGGTTGGCGACACGGGGAGGAGGTGAAAAAAGAATCTGCGCTTGAATCGTGAATCCTGACGCCTCGCCGAGAAAGCAATCGACTGTTGCTTCCGTGATGCTCGCAATCACGCGAGAAACAGGGGCCCCGATTGATCAGCCATCGGCGGGTAATGGAAAGATTTAACGAACTGTCAATCGATTTGACTGACCGCAACGATGAATTGTTTAAACGCGTTTCATCCGGTCGGATCAAGCGATACGCTCAATCGCTGCTTATTAATTATGATTCGACTGTAATGCGTGTTTTTGGCCTGCGCCGGCGAACCCACGAGGGAATTTTGTAATAGATAATCGTATCAAGTGATGCACGTGTACATAAAATTGAATTAATGGATCTTTACAATGATTAAACTCGCTGTAACGAGCGTAAACAATCCACATATATTTTATTGGCTGTTTAATATTCACGAGTATTGTGAGAAGTAATTAAAGCCGAGATCCACGAAGGACGTGACAAGTCATTTTACTGACTGAAAAACTCTGTTTTCTTGCGTCGAAAAAGAAATTTTGAGATCAGATTGTGAAACCCTCGAATCACACGGATACCGATCGAACAATTGAGGTAATATTATTCGTCGCTCGCAAAATATCGCGGATTTATCGGGAATAATTGAATCCGTATTTTTCTGCGCGATCTTTCTACCTTTCAACAAGCTCGTCGGAGCCCCGTTATTCTGTTTAAAATTTCCAAATGACTTAAAATCGGACAATGCAGTGGCCCGCGATGAATATATTATACGAATTTCATAAATTATCCGGACAAAAGTCGACAGGCATTTTTAATGCCATTCAAATCGACTGAACAGCCTGACAATGAGAGTCACTAGAATACTCGTCGACGAGCGAAACTCCACGTGAATGAATTTCGGCTCGGCGACACGGTGTAACAACAAATTATTTGCCGCGTGCACGCTATTATTAACTACCATTATCAATGTATCTAGGAATAATTCCGGCAATCAAGAACAGGATTTATTATTATACACGACGGCGTATTAGAGATTTTTTTCTCGGCGATCCGAATTCAATAGCCGCGGTAGTAAAAAGATAAACACGGCCAAATAACAACGTCCAATAAAACCATCTCATGCATATGAAATAATTTTCAATCTCCCCTAAACATCAACGATACAATACAATACTCTCCCCTCGATATATAATACCATCCGCCACCTCCCTCCCTCCCCCGTTCGATATTCTAAAATATCGAAGAGTCGCAATAACCGTAGCCGAATGGAAGGAAATATTTCGTTGCCGGTGAGACGCGACGCCTTATTGTATCAACTGCCATCGAGAGGCAACCCCTTTTCAATGTTTCCCCGTCCCTGGATACACACAGAGGATCCCGCGCGCACACAGCGGCACGGAGCGGCAGTCTCCCCCTGGAAGACGACGTCGCTGGATTCGTCTGGAAGGAAAACGGTGCCGTGAGAAACGCGCAAAACAACGACGGTGAGGGTAGAACGAGAATAAGAGGGTAGAAAGAATACACGTACGATGGTCGGAGCATGCTTTTTAGCCGACACGGGGGAGGACGACCGGTGGCCATACCGCTCGTGGCACGGGCAAACATAATAGAGGCCGGCACGTACTGGAATTTTCATTTTTCCGGTCGACCTCGCGGCGGATCATAACCCGCTGCGACCGACGCCAAAGAGAAGCGGAGGCAGAGTTCTCGGAGCGTCACGACGCGAAAAATGTACAGCTGACCCGTGTCGTTCTCCTTCTCGCATACAACGAGAGAGACGTGGGTACGGCCAACTCCGCGCGCGCTTCGGCCGGTTAAATGTCCGCCCTCTAGGCTCTTCCGTGCACGTCGTAAAAAACGTTGCATTCACCCTGTATGGTGTATAATCTCCGGGGAATCGGGCCACCTCGTTGGAAGAGATTCATTGTGCCGTGCCTTCGTTCTCCGCTGCCTTTCGTTCAAACCCCGCCGACAGAGAATTATTGCTTTCTTCTGTTTCTTCTGCAACGCCGCGGCGTTGCAATTTGCTCCTTCTGCCGCGCTTTGTTTCGCGGGAGAAAGAGAACGCGATGCCTAGATGCTAGACTCTGTTTCGAGTCTCCGATTTTCCGACGTCGCTTTACGAGCAAACGATTTTTAATACGACGTAAATGAGCGCTAGATACCCCTCTAGATATACCTGGTATCAAGTTTACTCGTTGCGTATCGCGATTTTACCGGTCGAGTATAAAAGTAATTTTGATAATAAAAATGATCGTGTTCTTCCTCTGTAGCCGTCGTATTATTTTTATTATTATTAAAATATTGGTCGAGAGAGAGAGAGAGAGAGAGAGAGAGAGGGAGAATTGTTTGACTTTCGCTGTTTCCGTTAGGAAGTAAAGGGAAAAATGGAAGCGGCAGAAAATTAATTAGATATTCTGCCGTTACTGCTCGCTAAAGACCCCCCTCCCCCCCGGTATTGTTTAATACAATATTATATTAAAATATTGGTCGAGTTTGAGAAGGATGGAAGAATTAATAGCAGAAAGAGGGTTATTATTTAACAAAGATATTCGTTCGTGTTCGTTGAGTTGAATTAATGGAATTAAAAGAAAGGAGATTAGGATGCTAGAAGATTAATGAAACGCTCTAAGATTAAGGTTATGCTACATTTCGCTCGAGATGCGATATAGTCGGAAAGGTGGAACAAAAAAAAAAAAAAAAAAAAAAATGACGAAATTTAATTAGCAGAGAGAATGTTCTTTGATGAAATCGAAGCGTAAAAGAGAGCGATTTACTAGTCGGATATCACTCATCGCGCAGAGTTAAGTTTCCATCAGAAGCCTCACTCTCCGTTAAATGAGAAACGAATTCGCTGCTCTTTAATGTCGACCAAATCGATACGCGCAACGCTGCAGAATCTGGATGTGGAAAAAAAGAAAGAAAAAAAAAGGGGGGGAAAGAGGAAAAAAAAAGCAAAGAGCCGGGTAACTGAAACACGTAAAGTTGCATATAGAATCGATCGGCGAAACGCGTTAAAGCGTTGGAACGTAGAGGAAAGTGCAAGTGGCAAATCAGCACTCGGGGTGGCGAGGTATTATAAGCACCCGTACGTAAATCTGGCCGCGATATGGCTGGTGGTAGCAATAACCGATATCCAGCCGAAGATTGCGTGGCATAATAGTGAATGGAATTTTTATGGAGCAGCATTTTTCGAACTGAATGTTTTATCGAGACGCCGGAGCGAGCGCAGTTGCTGAACCATCCTTCCACCCCCTCTTTGTCCGTCTGCGTTTGTGTGCAGCCTCTTCCGTCCCTGTGTGTTTGCTATCCGTACGTGTTTCTTCTTTCTTTCGCGTAACCGTCGTACGTACGTACCACCCTTTTTCCACGGACTCACCTTCCTAAAACCTCTCCTCGCTCGTCCTCTCTCGCTTTATCACCTCTAGAAGCCGCTATCTCTGCTCGCCTCCCACCCCCACACCCCCCCATACCGCCCAGCCATTCTTCGCGAACCCGTTAAAAGCAATCCATACTTTATTCTTGCTCCGGCTGTCTCCGCGACCTTCTCTCTTTCATTATCCCGGGGAACTTCGACGGATGGCGTGTGTACCCAGCCTAATGCAGCCTGGCACGCAGACACGCTCAACCACGTGCTAGACGCCAGGCACCTCGTCGTAATTTCGGATCCAGCCGAAGAGAAATTGTGCGAGAGAAAGAAAGAGACAAACAGAGAAAGAGAGAGAGAGAGAGAGAGAGAGGGAGTAGCGAACCTTCATACGAAAGAAGAACCGATTTTCACAGGTCGAACCGAAACGAAATCTCCTTTGACGCAGGCCAAGTCAAGAGAAAAGGATTCTCCGGTGAAAATAAATCTGCCCCTGGCCCGACCCACTCGCTCGTCACCCGAGGCAGTCCTCTAGATTTTCAGATTTCGCGAAAGTGATTCCCAATCTTGGAGAAAAGGATTCTTCGGTGAAGAAAGGATCGTTGGTGTATCGCGTGACGAAGAATTGGAGGCAATTCTCTGATCGCAAGTCTCGATGAATGGAACCAAGTTCATGGATCTTTTTTCTTTTCTTTTTCCTTTTTATTTTCTTTTCTTTCTTCGCCAATTTCACCCAATAGTTTATATACATTTTGTAAAATATTTATCGAAATTGTTCAAGCGAAAGCGACGGCTGACACACAGCGGCTGAAGTTTTCGGACCGTGGAATTTTTAATTCCATCTCTCCGCTCCACCTGGGACCTTCGCGCCGATATAATCGTCTCGCTGTTCGGTAGAACTCGCGTCTATATGAGCGGAGAAACGCGCGGATATATACGTAGCACGCACGTCGGACTGAATCTACGTGAAAGAATTTTCATCGGAGCGGCTCTCGTTTCCACGACGAGCGCGCGTTTTCAGCGCGCGCACGAAGAGCCGCGGAGAGTGGAATTCTTGAACGTTGGTCGCGTTCAATTTCCTCGCCTCGTCAAATGGAACACGTATCGATCTCTGGATCTTCGTCTAACGACTGATGGGAAGACGCGAGAAACCGATATAGCGGTGATCCGACGGAGAAAATCCGGAGATCGATGCGCGCGCTGGATCGCGGTGGAAAGAGGGAGAGAAACCGTTTATTCGGTGAAATAAAGGGAACCGCTGCCGCGGTCAAAGTGAAAGAGGGACGGCGAAACGGGCGAAAAAGGGAGAGATGGAAGGGACAACAAGGGATCAAGAGAAGAAAAAATGTGGGATTATGAGTTTATACCGGCTCCCCGTGGCCGGGAGAACAAGGGTTTGTTCGAATATTCGATTTTTCAAGCGCTCCGACCTGCCAGCTGCATAACCAATGTACTATCCGCGCTGTTCCCTCCCTTTTCCTCGACATTCTGGGTGATCATAGGTGGCCACTCATGAAAGTATATTGCACTTTCTACCACGGTTTACACATTGCATTCTCTGCGCTGGATTGGATTGAAAATCGATCCCGCCCCCGCGATTTCGTTGCTGGAAACAGAACTCGGTTCTCTCCACCAAACGGTTCTCTAAATCCGTGCTAGAGAGATGTCTGGAAAGATGTTTTTCATCGTCCCTTCCACCCGCTGCTGTCTTGGTTTTTCCTGCTTTTTTTTTTTTTTTCACCAGCTGCTTCCTCCACCAGAAGCAACCTCAATCTCGAAGCCAAACACTCGTAAGCCCGTATATCTCGTTCGATCGTCGCACCAGCGATCCTTCCTTCCCCTCCGCCCCCCTCCCCCCCTCACCCCTCTTCCCCTCCAGCGAGGAATAAACAAATAGAAACACTTTGGAAATCCGATTATGCAAGAAGGATTCACCGAGACCCGGAAAATCGTGGCTGCTGATCGATACTCGGTATATATACGGCTGCCCAAATGACGAGTTAAAAAGTGCTTTCTCTCGTTTCTTTTCCTTCTCTTTTTTGTTTGGTATCTGCGTCGGCATCCGCGCGAACTTTGCCCCGTCGATATTTCAGTAATTCTCTCGCGGCTCGAAGTTCTCGAATATTTTTGAGGAAGAATCCGGAACTTACGGGATGGATGATGCCCATTACTCCGAACGAAAAATGCTCAACAGCGAAGCGAGATAATCCATCGGGTACCCGAGCAGACAAACTACTCGCCTTAGTAACGTCAAAAATCCCTGCGGGCTTGAATTTTTCCACCGGCTGCTCACTAAACATTTTCCACTCAGCTTAGAATACTACTTATCCTATAATTCCTGAGCCCTCGTGCAAACACACTTTGCATAAAAATCCCCTTCTGCTTTGCTCGCGAAATTATACGAGTCGTCCAACGTCGTCAATCCTCGAATCCCTCCCCCGGTGTTCCCCCATTTTTCGACTTCTTCGTTTTTACGACTTTTGCGTTCGCTCGTCGCGACCGATCCCCCCCCCCCCACCCCCCCGATCGATCGAACGTTACGAACGATCCGGCAATAACCGACTCCCCAGCCAGCCACTTGGAATTTAATTGTCCCCGTTTATCCGTCGTCCGTCGGCCTCGCGATCGTTCCTAAATCATCTTTTAATTCGCTTCGTCACGCACGACGGAAGACGGTCACGCTCGCGGCAGAAGCTACCTGGCACAGCACGCAGCCAACGACAATGGGACAAGACAGTCGCACAATTAATTTTCTACGGGAGCGGCGACAAAGAGCAGGTGCGTTCGCGGTAAACCGATAATATATATCGCCGCGCGCGTAAGAACGCGTCGGGGTTCCCTCGTATCTCGAGAAACCGTACGAGCTCGGGGAGAGAAGGGGAGAGGGGGGACGAAGAACGGGAGGCGGCGGTCTGCGTTTCAGGATTTTCCGGGACGACGCTGCACTCGCATAATATCCGGATTGCGACCACGCGTACCATAAAATGCCTCGGAGTGGCCGGGCACGAGCGAACAAACGCCCGGCGAGACATAAAATCCAGGGGTAGAAAAATTTCCGCGTTCACCCCTCTCACGCTCGCCAGGATCCTTTTCCCTCTTCTTTCTTCCCCGCGGTATTATTTAACGTAGCTCGTGTGTCCGTTTACTCTCGTTTAACCGTGTACACTGTTATTCAGCAGCTGGCCCAGCGAGCCAGTTCATGTTTAATGCGACTGTCAACGTCTCCTCCCCGTGGAAACACGCTTAGAATACACGCTCTCCCATTAGGTGGAGAGAAAGAGAGAGAGAGAGAGAGGGTGGTTGCTCGAAAAATTTAAGTGACACTGCTTTTCTTGCCTGGCAGATCGATACCACCGGTGCAACATCTAGAACTGCGACGTGTATTCATGCCGGTGGTAATATTAGAATCGCGAAACCGTTTATTATCGAGTTACGCAGATATTTTCGATTGATGTTGTCGTGTAGTTATTATACTTAGAGTCACGAAGAATATATTTTCAGAGTTGGTCGATGACTTCTCGGAACGACCTACATACCTAGACGGCAGGCCTCGAACACTCGACCACATTCTGCGAAACTTTTTCGAGAAGAATATTCGTGAATCGACGTTTCAATCGAGGATACGATCAGTTGAAACTGGAAATACTACTTGGACTATTTTCCGTGGCAGGAAACAGATCGGGCCGTAACGTTCATTTCCACTTCGGCCGATGGTAGATCGGAACAACTGTTGATACACGTGTAAGCTCCAATTCGGACCTATGTTTGTGTATGTCTGTCTATAGAGCGCAGATGTAACCAACGCTTAACCCAAAGCTATCTAAGACTTAACCAGGATCCAGCCAATACCTAACCCAAGTCCAACAAAGATCCAAACCGGAACCCTAACCAATGATTTAATCTGCGACTACCGGGCCTCGTGCGCCCCCAAACTTGGCCATGATTCGACCAATATCCGACGTTCGATTCCATTTCTAATTGGCCATCTGCTCAATGAAGCGCTGCATCATTCGCGGTATATCGCCGATCGTAATTCTTCGCGCATCGAGGAACACGCTATAACGCTGTTGTCCTCGTACAGACGGTGTGGAGTTGTCACTTGTACCTAGAGCCTTGCTCGCGCGTCATCCGATTGCGATTTGAGAACGAAGGTTCGAAACGTATCACAAAGTAACGAAGGGAGAAAGAAAAAAGAAATGGATAATTAGAATTCGCTTCCTCGATTTTACCGAGAGAAAAATATTATTATTAAAGTTATTACGCGCGGCGAAGTGACAAGTTGACGCGAAAAGACGCGGCATTCCAGATAGGAATTAAAACGATTCCCCAACGATTTTCCTTTCGATTTTCCGCGTTTGTGTCTGGGACAAAGACACGACAAAGACACGACCGCCGATATAAACCGCAGGAACGTAAACGATACGTTGTTTGATATTAATAATAGGAGGGAGGAACGGATTCAAAGCGAGGATCGACTGATAAATTATTACAAACCGGGGCAGGTTATTCTTTTGTACGGGACGGAGGCAGGGGAGGAGGAGGTTGCTTTAAAAATACGCTCAATTATTAATCGTGTCACAATTTACGGTCGATAGCCGGCAGGCAACGGTGCTCGGTGTCTGTAACAGAGCGTATTGATATCCTGTCCATATCATTACCACCGGGGACACCGAGGTTATTTCACGGGCATCAAAATTGCCAGGATTTGCCGATTAAACTCGGGTTCCTCTCCACCGGGAAGCTTAATGCAATCGAGCCTTGACAATCGAAAGCTTGCGAGCAATACGTGTTCGCGGTTCGCTCGATTGTTTGATAATTGTTGAAACGTTGTCGAAATAACGGTACGTCGCGTCGGTTAACAAATCTAGAGATATACCCGGTGTTCGAGTAAAAACCTCGCGACTTGCAGGACGAGCGACGGAAGCGGCGAGTGCTCGCGCGAAAAAAATGTTTGCCCGTTGTGTGTGTCGGGGCAGGTTGCAATTAATAGCTGCGAAGAACGATAAAAGGATAAATGTATAGAATCGCGCCCGGTTGACGGTATTGGAAAGCGAACGATCGTGTCTGTTTGATAAAAAGCGGCGGTGGATGGATCTCGTGGGAAGGACAAACGGAGAAGCTTAATTGAATCTACCACGTCCATTCACGTTGATTAATTCAGTTCGATCACCGCAACGGAGAGTGAGGGGGGAGGAGGAGGAGGAGGAGGAGGAGGATACAATTATTTCATGCCAGAAGTGCTGGAAGGGACGTATCGCCACGTAACGGCTGTCCTGTACCCGCTTCTAATAATCATTTGCGACCGGCTATGACATTTCATATGCAAAACGATCGGTTTCGAGCCCTAGCCGGGGCAGCCCGGGACGAACGCGAGACACACTCGGCGTGCGATCTGCACAATCGCCAAAAATGCACCATATTCTCAACGGCGGTTCTATAATTCCGTTTAATTAAATTTCACGGTATTTCCCTTCCATTGCGCCGGACGAGGGCGCAACGTACGAGGGGGGGAACCGTTTCAATTATTAACTTTTATCAAATTCCCACCTTTTCAGCGGGACGGCACAATATGTCATTCAGCCCTCTTGGCGCTAATTAATATACAGCAAATATGGCCACGTGTTATTAATAATCGTTCGCCTCTCAGGTCGATTGTTCCGGGGCGAAACAAACGCGGCGTTCAGCGACAAACCTATGTGTTTCATCGGCGATTCAACGAGGGGACCGCATTTTACCAAATACACCGGGCAACAATTAATTTGATGACAGACGAATAGCAACGAATCGACCACCCGTGGTAGACTGTCCTTGTGTGCACGATGATACATGGATGTAACGCGTGTGTTTCGCCGGTGATTATTATCCGTGACGTGTCGAGAATCGTTGGTGGTAACTGGTAACAAACACCGGGGATAATAGGGAGCCGACCTGTTTCCATTGGCAAATAGAGAACGAACAACGAAGATAAGGGGCGATTACATTCTCTAAATCGGCCACTCGTAGAAGGGATTCGAACCCTCTCTCTCCCCCTCCCCCCCCTCCTACGTATCGTTCGTTCGATTATCAGGATCGATCCGCTATCGTTTCTGATAAACGACCGTTCGACCGTCTGCGTACGTCCGATCGCACGCAGGTTTCGGTTAATGCCGATTCGGGAGGACTGCTTCGTTGATCCGCAGCCGTGCAACCGTAAAACGCGTTAAACCGCGCGCCGCGAGACCGAAGCGGAAGATATACGTTCGAATCAATTTTCATAGTTGATCGAAGGCGATCGATATCGCGCTGAAAGGTTCGCCGTGACGCGTTACTTTCGCGAGATAAAAATACGTTTCGTGAGGTTAATGGGAATGTCTGTTGGGGAATCCGAGGTCATCCGATCTCTCGCGGAAAGATGGGAGAAAGAACGGGAGGAAATTCGACGGAATGCAACGAAAATCGTCCGAACGGGTGTCTGCCCGTCGATCTTTAGCTCGGCCGGGGCCTGTCGAGTTTGGATTAATTTTACGATTATCGAGAAGGTAATTGGTTTGCCGGTCGGATGTGACAACGTTAAAACGGCCGAGAGAAATCGAATTTCGCCGCGGAATAAAGAGGGCCGGGCCCCATCGGCCAATTTCATAATTTATTTCGCAGCGTGACGAAACAAATTTACGCGGCAATGTAATTTGGCACGCGCGTATCGGCGATTATTTCGCGAATCCTCGTCCACAGGCCGGGGCTGGCCAACGCGACACAACGCCACCGTGTATCCGTCGGCAAGCGACTGTGGATATCGCTGAAACACGCTCGCAGCTTGCGGTACGTATGGACGCGGGGTGGAGAGGAGCCGGGGGTCTAATTTCGCGAACAGTGGATAACTTCGGGAAGACAATCTAACTATCTTGCTCACGTACGGAACAACGGTGTAACTAAGGAGATAGCCAAAGGGTTCGAGTGGGCCGACACACACACAAGTCGAAGTCCGTCTAAGAAGTACTTTCCCTCACGTATCGCAGATCCTTCTGTTTCCTGGCCTGACGATGAACAGATCGGCAGCGCCGAGTACAAGGATCCCCCTTCCCCCTGTTCCTTTTCCGTTTCTCTTCTTCGGCTTCCCTCTACGTACTTCAGGAAACGCCGTTATAACGTTGTAATAACGTTGTTACGAAGATCCATCGAACGCGCGAAGCACGGTTCCACGAGTTTTAGAAACTCGTGATAATTGTGAGAGCAGAGAGTATGCGAAGCGTGGAAATTCGCGGAATACCAATGCGTGATCAGGATGGAAACGACGAAAAACGAACATACGTGGTGTGTTTCTTATCTTTCGATATCAAATGTTCTTTCGGTGCGCATTTTTCAAAAGTGTAAAAGGTGAAAATTGATACTCGAACGACTCGCGCGAAGAAATGTTTTTCGTCTCTGACGCGACGTGAAGAGATCCCCGTTGTTTTGATAAAAATGAAGTTGCATTAATGTGGCTTGAAAATACGGAATACGAATATATATGAATATTGATTTGATATTCGTTCGTACGGGCGACAGGTTGAGGTGCGACGTTATACGCCACGGTAAAATAAAAATAGAAAGGAATCGAACTGTTCAGGTGCACGCCTCTCTCACAATAAGTTCCAGAGAGCAGGCGCTATAGAAGAAAATGTGATGAAATTTCCATATCGGACACCTCGCCGCCTCTTATCAAACAGTTTCAGAATTCAGAATCATCAACCGGCTTCGTTTGCATATCTCCCGCGGAAAGAATTTCACGTAAAACTGACGCATTCTAACGTAACGTCACGAAGTAAAATTTCGCAAAATATGCACGGGATTAAATCACCGTAGATATTGGAAGGAAAAAAAGTAGAACCATCGAATAAATAGAAATAAAATTGACCAAACGACGTGTTTTGAAACTTATCGTGGGTCGTGTGTCTGACCAATACGATCCTTTTTTACTTTTTTTACTTTCCGTTTAATGGCGTTTTTTCTTCAGGATCGTTGCTCGTTTGGCGTTTCTTACAGAAGCAAATTAGCAAAGCGATCGAGCACGTCCGCTTTAATTTTAATTTAAAGGCTCGAAAGGAGCGAGTGTCGTCTAAATGAAGCGACATCGGCCAGCCGCGATCGACATCCCGTTCTACATGACGGGAAACTTTCCGCCACGGCGTTGCAAAGGGTGAGGAGGGACAATCAGGGAGAGAAGACAGAAGGGAGCTCAAAAATTGTCCTGGATACCGATTAATTTGTATCCCCCGTTACCCGGGTAAGCACGACCGTCGGTCCAGAGCACGTACCTGAATAAAACATCGGCCGGATCCAACGAGTAACTAAATTTTAAGCAATGGCACGGCGCCGCAGCACCGACCTATCGAAAGTTCAACGACACAAGTCGCGGCTGGCCGCGACTTGTGGCGCTCTGCTGGGAATCTGGCATAAAAATTGTAAATCGCGGATATAACCGGTGCTCCGATACCGGAGGGAATAATCATGCATTACGATCGACCGCGAAACTTCTCCTCCCTCCGCCCGTTCGCCGGGCTGAATTATACCGAAAGAAAGAGAACTCGAGTGCAAAGAGGCGGACGAGAAAGAAACCACCCACTTCGGGGAGGGGGGGAGAGGAAAGAGAGAGATCGAGAGAGTACAACCACAAGTGCTTCCTCAAGGGTGCTTGGTGCTCGAACGAAATGGTAAGAGGGACAGGGAGAAGAGCCCCGATGCACCGTTGACTTCTTCATTAATGGTAATGATCGCGTCCTGAAAGTCTTCGGGAAACTCGCGAAAGGAAACATCGCGATTTGTATTCAGGACACGATATGGCGTTGCTACCCGTACCGTGGTGGAACGAAGGTTCGAGCCAAGCCAGGGACCGGGGTTGGGTGGATTCGCGAAATAAACTCCTGAATAAGAGGAAGAAAGAGGGAGGAAAGAGGGAAGCGAAGAGCGAGAAGAGGGTAGTAGTAGACTCTTGCGCTCCAGTTCGGCTTCCGACAATAAAAGTGAGCTAAGACCACGCACACGTTGGCGTCGCCGACGTCGTTCGTTCGTGAACGTGCAGGGAACGAACACTCGGGTGTGACGGTGTCTGGGAGGCTCCATCGCGTGGAGCACTCTGGAGGAGGATGCCTTTTCGAAGACTTTATTTGGCGACGTCGTTCGCTCTCGTCGCCGTCTCGTTGCTCGCAATAATCGAACGAAATCGAGAACGAATGATAATTTCCAGCGTGAATGTCACAGTTTCGGGGCGTCGGGCGGATGAGGGAACCGGGCGGCGGCAGGCGGAGACCCTATCAGAAATGCATAACTATGACGCTCGATGTTCCATCGCCAACCTACGTGCTATTGTTATCGATTACGATGAATGATAGGCGTTCACGGGGATGGAGCGTAAGGAGCAAAGATAAGAGGGAACCGCTCTGTAGTTCGATTTAAACGCGCCGTGAAGATGCGAGCACGGATGCGCGAGAATAATGCCCGGTTCCCGCGTGCACGGGGTTGTTCAACGGGGCGGCTCTCTCTCTCTCTCTCTGTTTCAAAGGCGCGCGCCGAGAGCAACAAAAAGAGTCACGTATCTTGCGGCTCGTTTAAATGGAACCTCTTGAAGCGGGAAGCGGATCCACGCGATCCACCGGGAGGGAAGCAACTTTGAATGTTGTCGAGTAATTAAATGAAATATGGAAACACGTTGCGTTTTCCACGCAGAGTCGTCGCGCCTTTTTTTTTTTTTCCACGGGCGGATCTTTTTCACCGTGCTCCGTGCTTCCATCCCCGGTATTGTGCTTCTTCGACGTTTGCGCGAGCGAGGCGTAAATGTACGCGAGCGCGTCTGCACGCGGGACCGCGGCCGCGCGTGTTATGTTTTCCAGAGAAACCGCTTTGGCTTTCGAGATGTACCTGCTGCGGTACAAACTCTTGAGCAAACATACTTAGGTCGGCTGCCGGTGCTGGTTGGCTCTCGTTGATGCCTTTTCTTCCTACCGGGTAAACGTAATTAAAAATACTCGCTCGGTTAATTTCCAAACGGAAACGGAGCCCTCCGTCCCTGTTAAGCCACGTTATCACCTAAAAATTTCGTTAACAGCGGGGCACGCGGAAACGAGGCACGCTTCCATCCCTGGCAAAGCTTCTTACTGTGATTAATCACGTTCACAGGGAGGGGGGGGGGGGGTGCGAGAAAAGCAAGTGGATGGTTGTTACAACGTTTCTGGCAGCAGCGGGTTATCAAACAGAAAGTAAAAGCGTGAGACCGATCAAGATCGAAAGTTTATTTGCGTGCAGAGAAAAATGTAGCCCGATGAGTCGTTTATTTTCCGAGGTGGCAAGTAGGAAATATCGCGCCAAGACCGGACGTTTGTGTTATTTTCGGGCAAATGGCAAACAAAATGCAAGACTGACGAATCGAAGAGGGACTCGGTTGCTCCGCGTTTGAAACCTTAACCGCGTGGTAAATGTTCATTTCGCGGTTTATGTACGTAGAAAACGTGGCATCGGATATCAAATGTCGCGTATACTAGTTTGGACATTTCTCAAAAAAAAGACGAACGCTCGTCCGTCGGCGGGTCGGTATCGGCTGGTTCAAAAACGAGACGCTGATCATCATCGTGCTGGTCCATGCCCTCTCACGGGATTAGTCAAATCCCAAAATAATACCGTGGGCGAAAGCGGAGCTTGCATATACCGTGGTACAAATCTCAGCGGCGGTGTAAATCGGACAGTTTAAGCTGTTTGTATATAAATCCGGCGCACGGTCTATTAAGTATTCCCGTCAATCGTGATTTACGCGGTAACCTTATTTCAGGATCAGTCGGAAAGCTAACAAGCGCGACAAAAATCTAAATTAATCTAAATCGCAGCGTAGTTACGTTCGTTCGGCTAACTTTTCAAAAACTAGTATAAAACTAGTTCGCGTCTCGTGGGTATTTGATTCTCTTCAACTGATAAAGCGAATATCGTCGCAGTCGAAATGAGAGCCGTAGAGAGAATCGTTGCTGCGAACGCGAGGGAACGTAAGAATACTCGCGAACGAACGAAGGCTAGCGCTGGTGATTGAAAGACGCGCGCGTACGTACGGCCGTATTTCTCTGTTTTGATTTCGGACAGCGGGCGCGCAGACAGCAAGAGTGGACTTGAAAATAACCCACGGGCAGGAGAAGGCCCGTCTATTAATAGTGAAGCGTGAGAGCATCTTTGTCGTGCGTGTTCGGCAGCGTCGCCGAACGGTTTCGCAGCGAAATTCGTCAGTCGATTTACCGTTCCGCGATACATTCCTCGCACGTACACGCCGAGGAAACGCGTAACTCGATCGGAACACGATGTTCCGCGCAAGTTTCCGCCCGTAGCCGGCAACCGTTTCGTTCTCTGTTGAATTTCCCTTTTGCCTCGCGTCGCCGAGGACAGACTAAAAACAACGAGAAACTAGAGAGAGGCATCAGAGAATGGATAGAGAGCTCGGGGACAGATTGGATTAAGACCCCCCGAGAGAAAACGGGATTGCGGATTGTAACGTGAAATCGAGAGCCGTGTGCCGTGTGTGTGTGTGTGTGTGTGTGTGTGAGTGTGCGCGCGTGTGTGTGTCGGAAGACGCGAACGAAGACGGTGATTCTTCGACTCGAGTTGCACGAGTTTCCCTTTACCTATAGAGACGAACTGGAAGGAAGTTAAAACCACATTCGAGTGAATCTAAATAAAGAACTATCCGCAGAGCCGCGGATGAGCAGTGGGGCGGAGCTGGCTGCGAGAGGGAATATGCGGTGAGTAAGAATGGTACAGCGAGCCGCATGCAGCATCGAGGCGAGCACATTCTCCAATGGCGTGCGGATCAGCGACCGGGAAGGAAGAACGTCGGACGTTGTCCCGACGGAGGCGTCCTTCTTAGGCCAGGAGCCGCGCAACGTTCACGACGCGGGACGTGGCAACGCGAGATTCTCCCTGTTCAAGTGGTTCAAACGGTCCGGCAATCGAGAGTCCACCGCTGAGAAGAGGCGAAAGACCACCACCGGAGACAAATACCGAGAAGAGAATGAGAACGGCCGGCAACGAAGCGTCTCGTCGAGCGCCGAGAGCGTAGACACGTTTTACAGTACGACCACGGTTCGTAGTTTCGCCTTTCACGCTGGCACCTTGAGCGAGTGCGATGGATTGTCGTTGGACGTAATAGAGCAAGCGGCCGAAGTTGGCCCGTTCGCGGCTGGAGCTTCGAAGGTTACAAAGGTTGGCAACAAAGAGAACGAGCTGGCGGATGTTGCCTGCACGTTGCCCGCGAACGCTCACTCTCGCAGAAGGGACATTACCGCGAGATACTCGCTGCAACCGTCGACCATCTTCAACTCTTGCGGAAATTTACCGCTTCCCGATCGGCGGCTGTTGGAATCGTTGAAGAGGTTGGACGATCGGAAAGCTCATTACAGCGTGAACTCGGCTCGCAGGAGGGTACACGTGAAAGGGAAACGACGAGCGCCGAATCCACCAGTCGCTTCGATCAAAGCAACGGAGGTAGATGCACGGGAAACACCGAGGAACAGCAGCAGGCGAAAGCGACTCGCGCCGAAACCACCGTCGGAGAAAATCGTCGATGGTGGTAGTAATTCGTCCGAGAGAACGTGCCAGGAACAGATTACAGATGGCGGAATGGACGTGGAAACGCGAGCAGACACCAACGAGGACGTGCAAACTCTGAGCAACGACACGCTGGTCCTTCAAGGGGGCGTTCTGCTGCCGAAAAGGGAATTGAAACGTGTGACGAGGGAGAAGAACGCGAGGGATACGAGCACTGGCTCGTCGGACATTGCCGTTCTTCACGAGACGAACCAGACTGTGGCGCCTGGCATTGGAACTCTGAGCACAGCCATGCCACGACCTTGGTACAAACGGAGCGTCTTCGAACATTCTCGAGATTCCGGAACGTCGAGGAGGGGCGATGTCCTCCGAGGGCCAACAAGCTCGACGATCGAAATAAAAGAAGAATGCGCTGCCACGAACACGTCCTCTTCCACGGGCTACTCCGTGGATGCGTCTTTGTCTAGGCTGAGCTTCTTTCACCGCGGCGGTGGACAAGCGGAGGACAGAAAGCGGGAAGCGAAACGAAGATCCGGCCTGTCGATCCTGACCAACATCAGCGAACTTGACAAAGAAGCCGCGGCGATCGTTCAAGAGGAACAGGCACGAGCGAGAGCCTCGATGCTGTTGAAATCGTCGAGATTCGTGGATGCTTTCGAGAAAAGGAACGAGATGAACGAGGAGCTCGTTCAAGACATCGTCACGTCGGCGATGGAAAGTTCGTCGCCCAGGCGTGGCACGCGGGCTCTCATTTCCAAGTTCAACGCCATCAGCAACATCACCAGCAAGGTCACGGTGAACGCCAATTTCTTCGCGAAGAACGCAACGAGAGACCCGCAGCCGGCGAAATTCGAACGAGACGTGGTGAGGAACGCGAAGGCCTTCGAGTACGCCAACGATTGGAAGGACCATTCGAGATCTTCCGCTCAATCCACCGGCGGACAAGCCAGTCACATCGACAAAGATATATCCAAGTACTTCCCACCGCAACAGAAGGCAGCTAGAAATCGATCGGAGATGGGTGCAAAAGTTTCGGCTGCGAGGGCTAGTTCGACCAAGGAGCAGAACGATCGGCTGGCCAATGAAACTTCCAACAGAATATCGTTCTTGCAGAGCCAACTGACTGCGAATCGAATGAACGATCAGGCGGCACGGAGGGATAGCGCTGCGGCTGTAATACGGGAGAAAATTCGATGCAGACAGGAGATCTCCGACGAAAGGAAGGAGAAGGAGAGAAAAGCGAGTAACGAGGATCAACGGAGATCCTTGTTTGCTCGTGGCTCTGTGGAAACTAAAGAACAGGCAGCGTCGAACATCTTTGAGGCACCTGAACCAAAGAAGCTGGACAAGCGACGTATCATCGATGGCGTTCAAAAAGATTTCTCCGATATATTCGACGAGATTGACAAGCAACTACGTATGAAAGATTTGAAATTTATCGATCGCAGGACGGCCCGTGCGAACGCTACGGACAATAATCAGAGAAATAAAGTTCTCGAGGAGGAGGAAGTCGGAATATCAAGTAAGGTAACTAAAGTGCTCGATATCCTGGTGGAAGCGGAGAAAGACGCTAAGACAAAGAGCGGCGCGCTGTCAGAAAAATCGATACCCGTCGAGGATGCCGCTTGCCCAGCCGATCAGAACGTGAAAACGAAATCGGCTAAGACCAGGTCGCCGTTATTGAACACCATCGAGGATCCAATTACAACGGATTTAAAGGAGATGTTGAAGGAAATGAAACACTCGTTACCAAAGCGTTCGAAGCCCGGGAAGATTGTGACACGTAACACCGACGTGACTGAGAAACCGGCTCAGGAGAAAGAGGCAGCGGCTGCCCCTAGCAAGACTACGTATTTCGTTTCCGCTGTAACGAAGGTCGAGAATATAGCGTTGCAAAACGATTACGAGCTGGACAAACAGAAGGTGTCGTGTTCTGTGCAAACCAGTGGAAATATACGACGATTGAATCAGCCATCTACATCTGTAGAACAGCCGTCCACCTCCGGATGGAAGCAAGAAAATATCCTCTATAAAACGTCCGGGAAGAGCGTAGGTGGTTCTGGACTGGTGAAAAATACGTTTCAGCTGATAAGGCCGCGGGATTTCGCTGAGATCGAGGCGACAAAAACGACGAGAACATCCGCGTTCAACGAAAACACTTACGCCAATGTGATCGAGCAATCGATCTACGCGAATGCGCGTGTTCCACCACCCTCGCCCAAACAACTTACTAGTAGTTCCTCGCGAAATAGCGTTACGAAAATTGATAGTACCGGTAAAGTGTCGAAAACACGACCGACACTTGAACAGAAATTCACTATGAAAGAAGACACGTTCGAGAGTAGCGAAGAAGGTAACTTGGACTGAGTCGATTGTTCCAGATAGTTTACGGGATGTTCCGAATGAATCATTTGTCTAAATTTATTCCCTAATGCAATTTGTGCCTCTGCACTGTTACTATTTTAACGTTCGTGTCCTCTCCGTTTGTCCGCAGATGACAATTCAGCGGAAAAGAATATGAACACACTGGCCATAAACCGATTACTGAGAAAGTTAGAGGCGGCAATTGCATCTGGTTACCATCAACAAGCAGCTGGTTTGGCGAAGGAGCTAGCCCGGCTCAAGATCCATTGTTCCGTGATTCGACAACGATCAGCCCGTCTCAAAGATCAGTTGATTAAAGTCAATATGTACATTGAAGACAAACTTGCTCACCAGGGACCGATACCTCTTCAGGTAAATAGCGTTACCTACTCGAATCAAGGTAGCGAAGGTTTGCCAATCCATATGACGATATTAGATATTGTACTACTAAGCCCAAATATAATAACAGTTGCCGAGCGGAATGACGGTGGCCGAGTTGAAAGCAAAGATACACACGGAATTCGAGATACCGACGAACGTGCAGCGATGGATTATTGGCAAAAATTTGGCGGATCGCGATGAGGCGACTCTGAACGAATTACAGGCTGCCAATGGCTCACCGGTATTTTTGTATCTCGTAGCTCCAGGTAATAGTTATAATAAACAAATGATAAAATAAACGTGTAACAGTGAATTTAACGATTAATCGCTTGCAGAATTAAGACCTGAAAATGTGACGCACGTAGGAAAAGCTAGTAGTGCAGAGAAAGTGTCAGATATGATGAACGACGGTGTGAACGATGATACGTCTACGGAAGTTGTGCAGATTGTGGAAGAAGATCACGAAGAAGTCGAAGAACCTCAGGTATTAAATCATTTTTATAACATTTTTCTATATTCTAAATAAAAATCTTTCCTATAAACTGCAAAAAAAGAACTTGCAGGAGATAGAAGAGAGTGCGACAGTGGAAGTAAAGATGGACAGGTACGAGGAATTAATTTCTTTAGAAAACTGCGACGTTATACCGAACTCCGAACCGATCGAATGTCCCGTATGCTTCGTTACATACGGCCCTCGCGAAGGAGTGATTTTAAGGGACTGCTTACATATGTTTTGCAGGTAGACTAAATTTGAAATAAAATTACAACACATTACGTTACATTAATAACGATCTAACGAATTTTCCTTAGATCGTGTATTGCCAATACAATTCGATACTGCGAAGAAGCCGAAGTGAAATGTCCTTACAGAGACTCACAATACACCTGTGAGTCTACTCTCCAAGAACGTGAAATAAAAGCAGTAAGTTAATCGCTATGATTTTGATAAATGTAAGTACTCACCAAAAATTTAATCACAACATACGATCGTTCAGCTCGTCGAACCTGAAGTCTACCAGCAACATTTAGCGAAATCAATCGCTCAAGCGGAAAATAATGCTGGGAATAACGCGTTCCACTGTAAAACTCCAGACTGCCCTGGTTGGTGCATCTACGACGACGATGTGAACAATTTTCTTTGCCCTGTATGCAATGCAAACAATTGTCTTACTTGTCAGGTTGGAAAACATTGATAACAAATATTAATAAACGTATCTCATTCGTGAAAAGTGGAATTCAAATGATGCGTCACATTAATACAAATTTGTAAAAAATATTTTTCCTATAGGCCATTCACGCTGGCAAAAATTGCAAGCAGTACCAACAAGAACTAAGATTGTCGAAAGAAACGGATCAAGAATCGCGAAGAACTGCGGAGATGCTCGAGGAAATGGTGGACAGAGGTGAGGCACTCGCGTGTCCCACCTGCGCGGTTGTTTTAATGAAAAAATGGGGTTGCGACTGGTTACGCTGTTCAATGTGCAAGACTGAAATATGCTGGGTAACGAGAGGCCCGCGTTGGGGCCCAGGAGTGAGTAATCGATACGTAATAATGTCGATTAACGTGTAATAATAACTTGATTGTTTCATTTCTTTATTGATCGTTTTTTGGTTGTTCGCAGGGAAAGGGGGACACATCCGGAGGCTGTAGATGCGGAGAAAATGGAGTCAAGTGCCATCCCCGTTGCAATTACTGTCACTGAGAACCATCAGAAGATACAATTACCGCAACGACGTACGAACAACGGTGCCTACAATGCAACAAAGAGAAAACAGTGCATCATGAACCAAAATATTTTTATACCGTTATCAACGTTCTGATGTATCGGAGCAAACCACTAGTCAATGCGTCTAATGGCTTGATATGTATTTATTAACGAGTTTGTTAACCGATAAAGCTGATACTGATAAGTTACCATACGTATACGTCACATAGGTTGTTTGCTCAACGATTAACCTTATCGCGGAACCGTCCTTTATGGAATTGGAAGTATTCAAAGAAATAATAAAGAGGCAAATACCTCAGTTTCCAACGATCGTTCATATTTTTTAATGTAGGGAACACGGGAGAATAAATATTATTTTACTCAAAGCTTCGTGCGCATGAGCATATAATAAATTATATGTAGATACAGATAGTTTTACAATTATACAGGCACTGATTGTTCATTTCTTATCGTCAGAGACTGTTTCATTTGTACCGATCTGTTTCAACCGTGACACCAACGTCGTCTGATGATGTGTGAGTTGTCGATTCAGGTTAAGGCCTCCCGCATTCTGCAATACTTGAACCAAACCCAACTGTACCGACACCATATCCATTTGTCCGTATTCCAGAAAATCACTGGAGTTCAAGACCTGTCCTTCCAACACTCCCCCTACAAAAAAGAAAAATCGGCTAGCTAAAAGAATCGTTCTGTGATCATTACGTATTTCATATTACGTACCTATTATGAACATTTTCTTGCTTTTCTTAATAATCTTTTCTAACTTGATCGTATTTATTACAGGACTAAACACGAATGAAGTGCATTTGCTAACTAACGGGGCAAGAGCTTCGTAAGGTGAATTTTTAATAACATTGTTTACAATATGAGTTCCATAATACTTATAATGCATATTTTCTTTGAATAATGCAACCTTAATATCGAATACATCCAGCTCTTTTATACTGTTCACGTGCAAGCAAACAACCATTTTAGAATTATCAAACCAATTACGAACTTCCCTCGCTATGATTTGATCGTAAGGTCCAAGCGGTTTCTCGACTTTTTTCTTTTCTGACTCTATACAAAATTGCTCCAGAGATTTACCCTCGTTGGGATTGATAAAGAACGGAGTTAGCAGTTCGTTCAATACCCTTTTCTTAAAATATATTTTTGGTTTTTTAATATTTATCTTGCCTCGATAACGCTTCTGTTGGTACAGTAATTGATTCGGAGTTAACTGCAGTGCTAAAACAGAAAAAAAGAATATGTATTATACTTGTAACAAAGATAAATTTCTTTGCGATTTATTTCATCAATGTACCTACCGTAATTCACCTAACTTTGGCAACACGCTGTTTGTATCGAACGCTCCTCTCTTTGAATATGAATTAAAATTTACGAGAAATTTTCAGTGTTATCATATTTTTAGAAATCTAATGGATATCGATAAATTATTGGTTACACATTGTTCGTATTAAGTGCATAATTTTATTTTAAAAATAGATACATGATCGATACGAATTGAAGACAATTATAAAAATTATAAATATATACAGAATAAATTTTTTTGTTTTGCAATGATGTAAGGCACTTTGGACAAATCATACATATTTAAGTACATATTATATATGTGTGTGTGTGTGTGTGTGTGTGTGTGTGTGTGTATGTGTATGGGCGCACGTGCGATGGGTGTTAAGATGTGTATATTTCGTGTATAATACGTGTTTTCTAGGTGTTATGGACAAGTACATTTATATTTAATTCCGTATCTACGTTATACGTTATCTATCCCTTTTGCATATTATGCGATATAATTAATCGTTCCACTACAATAATTACTGGATTCGTGATGAGCTTCTATACTATCACCGAAATTGAGCGATTTTCTATTCTTCCCTAATCGAAGCATCGAACGTATGCCACCTTTCTTTCGTGATCGTTTGTATCGATCATCTAAAGCAGAATTGAGAGACGCTTGTTTCACATCCCCCCGACTATTTGGAAAACCCTCGCGACCGTCTTTAAAATTATTGCTACTCGTTATCTCGCCATGTACATCATCGACAAGCCAATGCTTCCTCGGTGAAGTATACTTATTGTTACAACCATGTATAGTGTATACATAATCCGATTGAGCAGGATCCACGGACTTCTCGTATCGTTTCATACTGCTTTCACTTGCCGTACTGCCCTCGATAGTACTGCCCTTATTTTTATTTTTATCGTAAGTATCTGATTTATATCCTCTTTTAGTTGAATCTTCCGAATCGAACGATTGACTCGAATGTTTCTGACTCGCTTGTTCCTGATTCTTATTCTCACGTCCTTCCCGTAATTTTTTATTTCTCTTATAAGTATCTGTGTTCTTGGCATCTAAAGCAGCGTGACGTTTCTCTGACATACTCTGTCTACCTAAACCGTCGCGGGAAAACTTATTGGAACTATATTCCTCCAAGGATAATTGACTATCGTAAGTCGGATCTCCGGAATACTGACTATCTTTATCGTCTGCGTTTCGTTTAGCTTCATTGCACTGTGGATCATTGGAGTCTTCTAGCAATACTGGTTCCGCGCGATCATCGCGCTGTCCTATCGTTATCTTCTTCACATTGCCCGCCGATTCTATCCACGTCTTATTGGTAGCGATGCAATAACTTTCATTTCTTAAACTATTCTTATTATACTGCTCGGTTAATCTATCGATAACTGGATTCCATGGAGAGGCGGTCACACAAGACAGTAAACCGCCGTTATCTAAAATATCCGTCTGAGAGTTCAAGCTATTCTTTTCCTTTACTCTGCCCTCACTGGCTTTCGTGGAGTCAGAAATATATATACTGTTAGCTGATTCCAATTTACACTGAGAGGACAGATTTTCTGATAAGTTTTTATCGTAGGAAGATATCCTCCTGGCTATTGTAAGAGTGATCACCCCAGTTACAGGACTGTTTGTACTGAGCATTGCTCTTCTCAATGTCTCCATTGCATCCGAGTTTGATAATCCTAGTAATGATACTCCATTAATATTGAGCAATTGATCATTGGTCCTCAATCTTCCATCTCTGGAGGCTGCACCTCCATGAATAACACTTTTAATAAAAATTCCTAGATCCATGTTAGTGTTTTCATCTGTGTTGGTAGTCTTCCCCTTAACACTAACACCTAATCCTGCTTTTTCTGAATCATGTACTGGTATGTCTAAAGTTAATATCATACGATTTTTACGCGGTGATAAAACAATGTCTTCTGATGGAGACTTCACTGGTTTAAATGTGCAATTATCATAATTATGGGTATTAAGTTTATCCTGCATTTCGGTATTCTTGTTTATAGGTGACGTATTCAATGTATTCCAATATTTTGAATCTGTAGCTTCTGAGGCTTGATTCGTAGAAGTACTATGAGAATGAGAATCTGAAATACTGGAAGAAATTTCTTCTTGACGTGATACCACCATTCTTACCTTTCCACCAGGTGAAATACTTCTGAGAAGTGAAACCACTTCTGATTGACTTTTACCAGTCATTTCTTTATTGTTTACTTCCAACAGTCTATCCCCAGGCCTTAATCTACCATCTTCGACTGCAGCACCTTTTGGTAATATATTCTTAATGTATATAGGACAATGACCTCCTGCAGGATTGTCACGTGTTGTGACACTAAATCCAAGGCCATTGCTACCTTTTGTTAATTCTATCTCTATCATACGTCCAATTTTACGGGTATTGGCTGTCTGCAGCAAATTGTAATTACTACACTGAAGTCTTTTAACATTGTCATCAATTTCTCTTTCTGATCCTCCACTAGTATTACCATGATTTTTATGCAATGATTTTTCATGTGGTTTCTTATGTTTTACTACAGAAATTTGCAAGCATGGTTCTGTCATACAGGTACGAAAGATCTCTTGCACTTTAGAAAATGGAATATGCAATAGATTGTGACCATTTATTTTAATGATTTTATCATGCAGATCAATTTGCCCATCCTTAGCAATTCTGCCATTCGGTTCAATGCCTTCGACTCTGAGGCCTTGATCATTACCCAACAAGTCATAACATGGCACCACATGAAGCCCCAGTGGCCCTGCTTCATTCTTTATCACAATTTCTCGAATCTCTCCTTGATCTCCTGGCTCTACATTTGCATTTGCATATTTAAATGACACTTTGGCATCTTGTCCCAGTGGTTCTCTACGCCGAGACTCTCTGGGAAGTGACTGAGCAGAATATGTGGTTAAATAAGGTTCTCTGGTTGACAGTGCATGCATCGACAATCTTTTGGTGCTTTCCCTTTTAATACCACTTATAGGAATAGAGGAATGTGTATCGATTGTATAAGGTTGCTCTTTGCTATCTGGATGACAAAAATCAGGGCTATTTGTCCCAACTGAACTTGCTCCATCACCACCAGCATGTGTAACATCAGTATTCACAAAATGGGCAACAATCTGCTCTCTGTCGTCGGCTACATCACATAACCTATCATCTGGATCTAGTAGACCACCTCCAGTTAACGAGGACAAACTATTTACAGTTAATGCATTGTCATTTTTCCCGGTCGCCTTTTTATACCTTAAAATAGCCTCATGCATCAAATCTTTAACCAGTAGGGTTCCATCCCCACAAGGGACCACCACTCTGACGTTGTCGAAACACACAGTTACCTTCATGCTCGTTCTGATTTCATATTATCTTGTTATACGTTTATCGATTATTTCTAATAGTAATAGTATACTTAAAATTCTTTCTCAAAGTTTAGGAAGTGAATACGATGAAAGAAGCACATGTGTTGCAAAATATATATATATAAAATTGTAAATTTTCTTTCGTACAATACGATTATCTTTTATTATCTATCGTACACTTCCATATTCCGCTAATGAATCACCGACATCGTACACTGGACACTTTATTCCTTTTATTGTCGGTTATATCTTTAAAAACTACGTATATATATGTAAATTAAGTAGACATACTCGTAATAAAAAGACTTTGCCACGACTGATAAGGCGGACGCGTACGCCCAACTTTATCACATCAAATATGCGGAACAGACGCACTCGCCATTACCTTATTTTATTCCATTATTCCTTCTGACAAATCAACGAAAAGCAAGGAACATGGCGATACAAACAGTGTGGCCAACAGAATAACTCACCGCTTCTATTTCCAACATTCATCTCAACCCTAATAAGCTTAATAAGAAAAGAAAGGTATTAATACTTACCTTTTTTTACAAAATGAGCCATTGTTCAATTCTGTTATTCTTGAGACAATGGCAATAAATGGTTCATGGATAAATTTTATATCTTTTTCACTCACTGACTTATATCCTTATTTACACACTAGTCACACTAGATCAATGGTTCATATCCATTGGTTCTTGTCTAATCTTTGCACCTAAAGGTTGTTTTACAAGTAGCCGCATTCTCATCGATTTAACAATAAGACTGTCCTTAATTAACGAATAATTTTATCTGATACTGACTTGCATTCCACAAGATTCATTCTCGCAAATTCATAAGAAATTATGAAAGGTTACTTGTTTTAGTTATTTTATTATACATTTTACTGAACGAAAATAAATAAACAATCACACTCAATACAATGAACTAAGTTCGTTAATAGAATTCAATAGTTACCTACTCAAACCTTA
The DNA here is from genome assembly GCA_030673865.1 of Melipona bicolor. Taxonomy (NCBI): domain Eukaryota; kingdom Metazoa; phylum Arthropoda; class Insecta; order Hymenoptera; family Apidae; genus Melipona; species Melipona bicolor. The sequence continues at coordinate 2,880,962 of JAHYIQ010000028.1, forward strand.
CGTAGATTTTGAAACGTCAAGTTGTAAGAAAATTTCTAGTGATTAAAATCACTTTTTCATTACGTCATTGTCAACTGACAGAACACGGATATTTTTAATTTTACAGAAAAAATGAAGTGGTTTGAAGGTAGTATTAATGAGGCAGTGGCAATATCAAAATCTAGAAAGGCAATTTTTGTTGTATTCATTGAAGGTATGTATTTATAATGTTAGGTTAAGCTGTTATTCAATCTGTTTGATTGCTCGTTTTCTATTTAATTTATAATATACTCATAAACTTTACTTTATTTTCAAATTTTTATATTCAAATTTATTATTGTCATAATAACTATGCCTTATTTGTTTTGTAAATGTAATAAAACAAATTGCTTTGTAATCTACTTATAGGAAAAGATGACACATCTGCACGGGTTGCAGAAGCAATCAATGCTACAGAAGTTTCTTGTCGCTTGGAACAGGAAGATTTTGTAGCAATAAGATTGGAAAGTGGATCTGAGACTTACAGATTTTTTGCTCAGATTTGTATCCTTTCATATAATGTTCCTTATAATCTTTAAATTGATTTATGAAAACTATATATATAATATATCATTAGAAGTATATACATAGTAATATATGCATAGCATATAGATTTCATATTTTTCTAACTATTTTTGATCAGATCAATTGGTACCTGTACCATCTCTGTTTTTCATTGGCGATAATGGTACACCATTGGAAATTATTGCTGGCATAACAACAGCATTTGATTTAGCTACTAAGATTGATTCAGTTTTAACAAAAGCAGGAAAAAATAAAAATGCCTCCCTTGATATGATAGATGCAGAACAAAAAGCTACTGCTGCCAGTAGCGCTAATAATGTTAATATAAAAATTGATATAGATAAAAAAAATGATAGCATAACAAAATCAAGCGTAGAAGAACCATTGATTGAAGCTACATCAGAAGATAAAAGTAATAATGTAATTAAGAATGACATTAAACAAGAACCATCCACAAGCTTGAAAACTAGTGAACCACCAGAGCCAGTCAATGAAACAAAGGAAACACCGATCAATGAATTAACACCAGAAGTATGATTACATAAAAATTTCTTATTTAAATTGTTATGATAAAAAAAAAAGAACTAAAATATTGTACGTCCCTAGGAAAAAATTAAAAGAGCACAGCAACTAATAGAGTTACAAAGAAAACAACGTATAGAAGAGGAAGAACGAAAAAATAGGGAAAGAGAAATAGAACGCCGCAAAATCGGTCGCGATATGCAAAAAATGCGGCAAAAGCAGCAAGATCTAGAAGTGAAACAAGCTTATGAAGAGAGAATGAGAGAGAAAGCTGCTGATGCAGCAGCTCGGGAGAAAGTTTTGCAACAAATTGCTCAAGATAAATTAGAAAGGAAACAAAAACAACTAGCAATGCAACAGGTTTGTATGTTCTTTTTATGAAAGAAATATATAAAACTCATTTTTTTTTTTATATATAGTACAAATATATACTTGTCAAATATAGCAACATGGGCAGCAGGAATGTAATTCAGAATCATCTGAATCACCGATATCCACCGCAACTGTCAGTAGAATACAATTCCGATTGCCATCTGGCAATCCTTATATTGCGCAGTTTGAGCCATCAAGTACTTTGCGCGATTTACGTACTTACGTCGTTCAGAACATTAATTTACCATTTCGTCAATTTGCGATGTCAACCTCTTTTCCAAGACGAGAGTTAACGCATGAAGATGATGATAAAACTCTCTTAGAATTGGAATTAGTTCCTACAGCAGTCATTCTAATTCTGCCTTTGAAAAGTGTAATTTTATTTTACGTTCCAATGAAATATTTTATCCTATTCGTGTGAAATTCTTCATAATTCTTAATTAAAAATTTTTAGTCGAACGTCACAACAACTGTAACATCTACGCAAGATGTTAGTATCTTACCACAGTTCGTTTGGTCTACTTTTGCGCTTTTCACAGCTGTGTACTACTACCTAATAGGATATTTTACCGGACGCAGAAACACCCCAAAACAACCAAGTAATTCCGTTGAAAAGGACGATACAGAGAACATTGCAGAAAATGCAGTTACAGCAAATCTTCAGAATGTTGCTAGTTCATCAGGGTAGGTTTTTTATTTACACAAATGAAGCAAAGATACGGATGATAATGATTTATGTCGTTTAGTTTGGTTAGAAGATATTTGGGTAATCAAGGAAATACAACCATCAAAACCGAGGGGAATGTACATAGACTACATTCAAATGGAGATGACAATGATGAGAATAATACATGGAATGGTAATTCAACGCAACAAATGTAGAGTATTATAAATCAAAGTTCTAATCAGATTTAGTTTAATCAAAATTTTCACTAATCAGAACTTTAGATACAGAAATGACATCTCCGACAAGAATTATATTAAAAATATATTTTATTAAACTTTTATATCTTTTTGTTCTATCGCACTGTAATCGTCACGATCAAAATTACTACTAAATTATGATGACACGTCGAATCACGATTTATTTTATTTAAGAAAAGAAGTTTATTTATGTCGTATACTTATTGAAGAGAAATATTTGATTCTTCACGATCCAGTATCTTTTTAAATGTTAAATCGTTAAAACGACAACTTTAATATGTTACAAATAATATAAGGACCAAACGCAGTTATTTATTTAATTGCGATGCGACACATAAGCTTACATTCTGGAAAGAACATGGAATAAACATCCTTATATTTGTAGTACGAACATTAAACTTATTGTGGGTTTTAAGTTATATTATATGGTTTGAGATTTCTTTGAAATACAAATTATTTTGTTATATCACATTAATCAAAGTTATAATATATTTTCGGGTAACAAGAATTATATTAAGGATAGCAATCACGTTACATTTTATTTTACAATAAAGAGCAAAATGTATCGATTATATAGAAAGCTTTTATTCTGTTATTATATAAATAAAAAAAAAAATATATAAAAAATTTATACAAATCGTCAGTTTTCTTGTTACGTCCTATGTAGATTATTCCACAAGCTGTACAGTTAATGGCACCAAGTAGGTAAGATGATACACAACAGTTTATTACAACGGTGAGAACATGGAATCATGACATGCGATTTTTCATCTGACGAAATATGATTCCAAAAATATGTTCAAGGAAACGATAGAACATAAACGCCAGAGAAGTGTCTCGGACTGCTCCGTTTTGGGGCTGACGCATTCAAAGGAATCGATAATTTACTCCTTCCTATCTCGGTGCTATTGATTGTGGCACCAATTAAGCGTAAAATTAACAAACATTTTGGCCGACTTGTTCCTTTAAAAGTGTCAGCTTTCTGGCAACATAATATATTGCAGAACCTGTGAGAGGAGTGTCGTTTAGGTAACATGATCTTACAGACACACCTACAAGTCCTTTCAACAACTTACTGTCTACTATGCTTCGTTACAATGCATTTCTCCGAAGACATTCTATTTTGTTTTTTCTTTTTTATATTGCATTGAAGTAAAAAGTGGATGAATTAACATGAATTAAACACGATGGATATAAATAAATTTGAGTCAGAATCAATTGTTCGCCAATATCTTTGCTTTGATTCACTCAAGAAGAATCACAACTTGGCTAGCTGCAGTTTGAAACAAATTTCTGCAGTGTATTTCGCTGGTTCGCATAATCGCAGCCAAGTTTCACATCTGTTAACTTGTATCATTCTATCATCCCTATCATCATCCTGTTAATATATGCAATTGTGCACCTAATAATCTCATTAAACGTATGAATGATTGTACACGGACCTCGCTACACAAACATATTGCATCATAGAATTTCGTTACAAAAGTCATTGAAATTCAGATTTCTGTAGACTTTTGACAAAGATCTAATAATACACTCAAGACGTTCAATTTTTCGTTCCGATCGTCGTGAGCATAATTTATAGCTACGTGTAGGTACGTGTTATATATACTCTTTGCATTTATTCTTTCATTCCTTCTACTTTTCTTGTTTGAATGTTAATTCACTGTACCGTCATCCAATTATTAGAATATTAAAAAGAAACTGATCATTCGTATCTTCCCAGTTGAAGGAATGACGTTCGATAAGATCAAGGTATTCCTAGAATCGTATTAGATACGGACGCGGCAGATTGAAAATTCATATCAAATTGCATTCGTCTTCTGTCGAGACAATTATTAAATAGCGTTTCACGACGGTGACAGAAATTTATAGACATCTCATTACCACCGTTTAGTGACTGCTACCGTCTTGCTGTACGAGATCATTAGGAGCTCCTTCCAGAAACGCACGTGCTTGCCAAGAACCGCCCAAAGTTTCTTGGGATTGGTTGAACATACAGTGACGTTATGAGCACGTGGCTTTTCGACACCGCCTCGAAGAACGAAGAATTTGACTTGGTTGCCAAAAAAAAAAAATATTGTTGGACATTGCGAGCAACCCCGACAATCAGTCGCTGGTTTCAACTCTAATCCCACGAACGGATCACGGCTATCCATGAATGATCCGAATCGATTACGTACTTGCAACTTCATCGGTTACATCTACCATTCTATCCTCCGTAGAATGAAATTCAAAATGTTTCGTTAATTACCTACAGATCAAATTTAAAAATCATTGTACAAACAGATAGTGATTGTGATGCGATAGTGATAAGCATAGTGGAGAAATGTGCAGTGACTTTTGAGAGATCGGCTGTCAGAGGGCCACTAGACACATATCTCGAAGTATCGAAGAAGATATCTAATCAATCTGATCGTTTTATAATCGACACACCGAATGGAAATCTAGATGGTAGTGCGAGAAATTTGAGGACTTAGGATGTCGGAAGAACGCGTGAAAACATCGGAAGCCAATAGAGGATCGATGGAATTGGTTGAAAATCCAAAAGTATGCTCTTTCAGTATCGAAAGTCTTTTAGCGCCGAGCAAGAAACCCGTCGAAGAGGAAATTCGTGTATCGGTTCAGACCGAGACCTATTTGCATACTCACGAATGTAAGTGAATAAAACAGTTATTTTCCATTTCATGAAAATAATTAATGGAGGAGATTAAAAAAATGAAATTCATTTAAATAGCAAATGATTCGGAGGAACGAAAATTGGTAGCGCCAGATTCCTCTGTGTCCATAACGGAAGAAATTGAGTTTAACGATGCCGATTTGGTTTGTTCGACCCCGGAGTCAGAAATGTGTTACGGTAAGCTGACTTGAAAATCTTAAACTTACATTTTATTATACAGTTGATTTGCAATGAAATTTAGTAAAACAATTCTACTAAAGTAAAGAAGTTTCATTAATATTCATATTAAAATTAAATATATCTATATTCATTTATGAATTAAATGCATTATTAACGAAGTAAAATTATATATCGAAAGAACACATAAAACGGTGCTTCAAACGATGTTCAATTTAATAACAGTCTCTGTTTCGCAAGATTATACGGTGTATCTCAACAAATTATACAGGTGCCGCACACTTGTATTTGTCTTGTCAAATTACTTGGTTAATAAAGGTATATCAAGTGAAAACAAGGGGCAAAAGCTCGTGAGATGTTTTAATTCGACAAACGACAAACAATCAAGTTATTTCAGTTGAAAGGCTACCATTTAAAATATCGTATCACGTCTGTTAAGTATTTATATTTTCTCAAACTGTACGATCAAGGAAGACATCTCAATTGTTGAGAAGCAAATATTGCGAGTACTAAAATAGTATTGCGCAAATCATTCGCAAACACACCGCATCATTCTTTTAAAATCCTAATCATTCGTTACATTACCTATCGTTTACATTTTAATTGCCACTCATCATCTGGAAATTTCTTATTAAAACTCTAAGTAAATAATTCATAAAACATGTCGTAAAATCCGTGACAATGTACGGCGACGCAAATATTCTGATACGAATGTGAAACACCATCATTATTTCGTGTCTTCCAACGTCGCGATTATTACACGCTACGTAATAATAGGTAATTGTTTCCACTTAATTCGGATATTGTTACCAACGTGAAAGGGAGTAATTGTTGCAGAATCCACATGCTTCCTTCACGTGGTAACAAATTCGTAAGTTTACGCGGAGGACCGTTGCCCGTGAGTTTGATCCATTACTTCCTGCAAGGTCCACGCCCACTCAATGTTTCTGCTCCTCGTTCACTATTTATCTGTCTCCTGCTAATTCTGCCATGGAAATTCAGCAAAATGTGTCTTCGTGCTCCTGTGCCGTACAGAATGAGAAAAAGATACTCGTCGCGAACAGATATCATTTTCTGATAATTCACGAGTTCATTACGTTTGATTCCCATTTTACGTTAACGAGACGTTCTTGATTTATTTTAATTTCTCAGTCGTGCGAGAATTCCTTCCCGGATTAGTGTTATCCTGTGAGAACCATAATTGCCACGAAGAGCAATCGATAGTTGGCTAAACTCAATTTTACTTTAACAAAAGTTTTAAATTCTTGACGACTAATTTCCACCAAGGACTCTCGTCTTGCGTGATTTACGCAATGTAATGGTCACCGCGATAAATCCGAGATCTAAGGAAAGGACAATTCTTGTTTGTGCTGTGTGTTGTTTCGACTGAGATATCGCATCCAACTACAAAGCCATCAGCGAGACGCGTAAATCTTCGCGAAAGCTGCCTCGTGAACGAGTAAAATCGTCCATACTCTTCTTTTTTACGGCCTAATTTCTCTGATTTTCAAGAAGCCATTCATTTTCTGATTTGGTTACTTCTTCCGTGTACAAAGTATCTTACAACTGTCTGTCGCATATCGTATCATCCTCGTTGATTGTCAAACTACGATCCAACTCGAGACTACTCGAAATTATTTAATTCCTTGCGATATAAACCGAGACATCTTTCGTTGAAATTTTTGCGTTTTACGACATTAATCTAAAAAAACAGTGTCTTTAATCATAAAAGAAGATCTAGCGATCGACGTTCTGAAACATCCAATCGGTACGGACTCACATGCGCGGATTAATTATCTTGCTAGTTGACCACGAGTGTGAAATCGTGCAACTCCGAACGAATGAAAATTAGCCACGCTTTATCGCGCATTTCTACCCGTGCTCTCGCCATTCATCACAGAATAATTAGGAGACAAGTTCACCGTGGCTCGCAGCAATTAGGTAAACTAGAGGGCGTGGTGTTCTATTTCGGCTCACAGTACTCTTCGTCGGCTTCCTCCGTCAGCTTTCTTCACGTCTTAGGCTCCTTTTTGCACCGTTGCCTTCCACACCAACCCTTTCTTCTCTCTTCTTCTTCTTCTTCTTCTTCGTGGAGCTCGTTCGTCAATGCAACCGAGTCAGAAAGTCGACGACAAATGAGCCGCGCACCCTCCGAAAATATTTTCCGCTGGTTCGTTCGAATCTTTTCCGGCAAAGGATGTCACGCTCTTCTTTCGTCGAAAGACGAAAAACCTCCGTTGGAAAAAAAGGTTCCGAAAAATTTCTTTTTTCAAAGGAAAGTTTGTTAGAAAGATAAACACGTGAGATGGATTTAACTCCTCCTTAATTGCAACGTCCGCAATGGTTGCACTGTGCTAATGCAACAGATGCAACCATTCAGATCTAAAATGTAAACACGTGCAACTTGTACTGTTTGATATTATTATCTGCACGTAGTGTTTCCCAGCGTTCGAGTTGGAATCCTTCCTGAATTTACACGTGCACAAGCGTGCACATCGCACGACGCGTTTCGCGCCGAGTGAATTAGAGGCGGTCCGGTTTTAGCCGACGATCCCTGTAGTACGGGAGCGAAGAGAAGTCTCGAAAAACGCGCGAGAAACGCGACAATTACGTCGCCATCTGACAATTAGTAGCCGGTAAACGACACTCCGTGGTCCCGGTAACCACGACGCAAATACTTTTTTCGGGATATTTATTGCACCTCCGGCTACAAGGGTCGCTCGGGCCGATCCATTCTTCTTGCAAACGAGGAAGCTTTTGTCATCGATTTATCGACGCCAAAATAACCGATTCTCTCCTTTGATACAGTGATAGATGAGTTCCTATCTCTTCAAAATGCTTGTCCCAAGACATTCAATACAGATGAGATGCTAATTATATTCTAACGACACGAACAACCGAGCATTTGATCCTATTATTCGAGGGATTTAAGGGATTTTGTATTAATCTTGGTTATACGTATAACGTGTTTCTGAAGGTGATAAAATAGGATACAGAATGTGCGCGTGATGACACGAATGGTATCGCTGCGTTGCGAGAATACTTCTTTTTCTTTTTCTTTTTCTTTTTTTTTTTTTTTTTTTTTTTTTACGAAGTAACAGACATACGTATATTCGACGGTGGGGCGTCGTGCTGCCACGGTTTTTCGTCGGATGACGAATGGGCAGATAATTAGAAGATGATCTCCGCTGCTTAGAGCGCGGTCCTGTTACCAGTCGACTAAAAGAGACCCCAAAGACATTCCTCAAGAGCGAGGCGCGACGTCTTGTACCAGCGGCTTGTAAGCCTGGGATAAATATAAATATAAACAAGTTCGACGGGAGAAAAAGTAGCGAGATTGATGAGAAAAGAAATCTTACAGGGGTAATTGAGCCTGGTGAAGTTAAAAAGATATCGCCTATGGTCTCTCTCAATCTCATTTAAAAGCAATTAAAACAGGAATAGGCTGCGTCACGGTACATAAACCACCGTTTTACAATTAATAATAGGCTTTTGTCATCGCGTCAGTTGTTTAAATCTAGTCCCGTTTACCCGCGATCAAACATCGAATACAATGTTACAGATTATAATTTGCGGTAGCCTGCTGTTTAATCTCACGTGAGACGCGTGTTATTACAGCTCATTTAATTACGACGCGTTTTCACTCCACTTAATCGCATTGAAGTAACACGGTCAGCATTGCGCAATTATTCGATGATTACACGATAAGGGAATGTTTAATTATCATTTCTTGCCCGATGTTTATTCCGCGGCGTAGGAAGAGTATAATCTTTTACACGGTGTTACCAGAGACGTGTACTAGCAGCAGCGGTGCCAATTGCACAAGTGCAGATAAAGAAGCTCAAGAAAAAAGTGACAGCGCCATTAGCGATGACGAAAGAAAGAAAAGACCTCGTACGGCGTTCACCGCGGCACAAATTAAGTCATTAGAAGCAGAGTTCGAGAGGAACAAATACCTAAGCGTGGCGAAGAGGTTGCAGCTCAGCAAAAATCTGAAGCTGACTGAAACTCAGGTACGTGTTATGTAATTTGTATCGTTATTTATTCCGGACAGTAGCGGAATGAAACCTGATCTATCTAACGGCTTCACGTAGGGAAAAAATTGTCTCATTATAATTCGTAATAATGAGAAGAACCGAGGCTAAGCAAGATTCCCCTGTGATTAAAGGGAAACACATTTTACGGAAGTTGCTTCGGACAAGACGTACAGCGTACAATAAATTGCGATAGCGACTTCCGTAGGCTAGGGCACCTGAAATAGTTTAAGTTCCATGTACCCCGAGCTCCTCAAAATCAACTGGGCACTGAATTATAGCTTTGAAGGCTACCATATGTGCAGGCGCCAGATCGTGGCGCCATAGGGGAAGATTGCCCTTTAGGACCAATTAGCACTTATACGCCCTTTCTTCTCGCAAGGAAGAGACGAGAACGCAAAACGAGAGCTCCTTCCTTTCGCGGAATCTTCAATTAATCATCGTGCTGCGTAAAAATTGTATTCTACCTAGAAATTCTACCCTTTTTGCGTGTCACAGACGTTACATTCAAACAACTCTCTGTTTTGCTCAGTTTTCCATGTAATTCAGTTTCCAACTTCTAATATTATCCTCGCGATCCAAAGTGCTGGGCTTTCAACGAAGATCTAGATAATCCTCCCGTTAACTGCGCAAAGTTGTAGAAATGGACTGCAGCACTTGCATAATTCTTCCATTTGCTTTATAGGATGGAGCGTGGCATTGCTTTAAACTAATTAATTTATGATAACATTCCAAATATTTTCTATCTGGTCGAGCAGAGATCGTCCGAGTTAGCAATGTTGCGAGTTACGATAATTCCTAGAGCGGTAGAAATATCGCGGAGCATCTCGAACGACTTAGATAATTATCTTCGTGATCACAGCAAAAGGGAAGGATGATCAGACGACGGATCACAGAGAAGAAGGAGACGTGTTGTGGCGCAGACATAACTGTCACAATATTTCTCGTAGTTAACGAGCCAGCTCGGGAAGTCCCCTTCTTCTTGCTTTGCTGTTCCTCCGATTCGTGTGTACGTTTCCAGCATGCCACAAGAACGAAGAATCTCAAGACAACGGATGCTTCGAGGCGACGGACCAAAGAGGCGTCGATTTTTTAATTAGGATATATTACTGTTCTGAATCCGGTTTAGGCGTTCCCCTTCAGAAAATTCTGTAGAAATCATGTCCAAGATGGTAACATTATTTTTTCCCGAGCTATCTCACATGTTTCCTGTTTTCATCCTGACCAAAACTGATCCAGTTCTCCACATGAAAACTTCAGTTTGTACGTTTTTTCCAATTCACGAGATTCTTTGAAAATTATTGAATTCTTACAATTAGTGAACAAAGTTTTATTATTTATATAAATATACTGCAAAAAAACACAAGCTTGCAAAAGTTGCAGCTTCAAATATACTATTGAGAAGCTCCACAAATGCCTTGGTAGCGCAGAAGGCAGCGCGTAAGTCTCATAATCTTAAGGTCGTGAGTTCGATCCTCACCCAGGGCAATATTTTTGATTCTAGATGCGAAAAATCTCTTTAAAAAATCTTTAAAAACGCTTGGTCTTGAGACATATATATATTTTCTGATTTTTTCTAATTGAGATTAAATCAGATTTTTTGTATCAGTGTTTTTTCTCATTTAGGCTACTTCGACTAATTATAACATGAATAATAGTTACTAATATCTGCATTTATTAATTTTTGTGTTATTTCTTGTATTTGCAGATTAAAATTTGGTTCCAAAATAGACGTACGAAATGGAAACGGAAGTATACAAATGATGTGGAGCTTCTGGCGCAACAATACTACTCTAGTTTTGGTATTCCTGCGCCCCGACCAATTTTCGTCGAGGATCGTCTATGGTGAATATCAATATTCAGTATAAATATGGCTCTATTTACAGAGGAAATTTTTGTGCAGGTTTTTTAATTATCCAACGCAATTGCAACCAGGAGCACCGATTTTTCCACAGCATTTAGCAACTGTTCCTTTACCATCTGCTTTGCCTATTGTGCAGCCATTGCCAAGTAATTTAACAATGGGCCAACAGATTTTTCAAAATATCTCCACGAATAATCCGACATATCATTTAAACCAAAGATTAGACTTTAGGCATCAAGATTCCTAGACATAAAAAAAATCTAGTGTTTACATTACATAAAAACCAGTTAATAAAAAAGTTATGTGCAACATTGATTATAGTGCAGGATCAAATTCTTATAAATTGAGATGTGTGATATGTGTTTTTGAATGTTCTAAAGGATGAGGAAGACATTTGTTAATTATCTCAATGGCTAATGATACCAAAATGAAATTAAACTTTGTATTAAGAATATATCATCTTAAAAATATGATTCATATTTAACAAAAACTAAATACCTACAACTGTATAATTAGATGTACAAAAAAGAACTAAGATATAACAAAAATTCGCATTTATTTAAAACGATACAATATGTACAGAAAACAAGTTTTATAACAAAAAACTAACGAATACATTTTTAAGTGACAAATATTTTGGTATTGATAAATATTGTAATCTTTCCTTGAATGTTACTATAAAAGGTATAAACTAATAAATTATTTATTGATTATACAGTAGATAAAGGTATAAAAAATGATATCAATATAATTCAAAGTATTATTTTATTATAAAGCCGAAGGAGACAGAACTTTGCTGACACCCAAGATCTTCTCATCATGAGCTGCTTGATCTTGTATAATTTTAGCATATTTTTCATTATCCTGCAAATCTTCTTCATCCAACATTTCTTGCATTCTTTGTTTATAACTATAATAATACAATACGGAATAAAATATAATAATACAATATCTTGTTAATACTTACTATAATAGAATTTAATGCTTACTTAAATAGAATTTACATTGTATTCACATTATAATTTAAAACTATACTTACGACTATACTTACATTTCACTGTCAGGATTATTTTCCTGATTTCTACATTTTTCTAATTTCTTTTCTAAAGGTCTTATCACTTCCCTCGAAGGTGATTCTACACATTTTGCCATTGATCTTATTTCTATAATATATATTATGTTAAAACGTGTCGTATGGAAAATATAAAGTAGCATAAATGAGAAGGGATATATTTACTTCTTACTGCTTCTATTATACTCCCTAAATGTTCTTTGGAAAACAAAATATCAGTTACATAATTATCCAAATTAGCAGATGCCCTAGATGCAGCATGTAATGTAGCAGCTAATGCAACTTGACTTGGGGTATATAGCAAAACGCTATCAGTCAAAAATATTTTTTCAAAAAACTCATCGATATATGGCCTCAACCTTTCTGGATTTTCCAAAGAAGTATATCTTGTCTAAAAATACAGCAATTAAATTTGTCTAGATTTCAAACTTGTACTGATATAAAGGTATTAAATATATACCTTGATATCTATCATGAAACCCTCTACAGGTCTGAATGGATTATGCACTGTTAAATTATAATTCAATTGCTGCATAAGAAGCAATTCATTATTAAGTATAATGTCTGATGCCTTTTCTCTATCTCCTTTAATATTAGCCACAAACTGATATATAGATACATTGAACTCTTCTACCTAAAATAAACTACTGTGACAAACTGTATTGTGACAATTCATAAATAAATTATTTGGAGGAAGTATTACTTTACAAGCCAAGTAGACACACGTGACTAATATCTCTTTGGGATGATAATCCATAACACTATTCCTGAGATAGAATCTTTTGAAATAATGCAATGCAGTTGCTACGGTAGGACGTGGCATTGAAGGTGTAAAACGACGACAAAAGTCTCTTAATTGTGTTTCATAGAAACGAAGTAACGTACGTTCCTCTGTGTGGGAAAGAAAATGCTCTTCCCTTTGCTCTGGCTTTTTAAAATATATATTTCATATAATTTCAGAAAATAGCAATCAATTTTCATATAATAACAATAAAATTTCATATAATTTAACAAAATAACAATTTGTACCCAAATTACAAAATAATATAATAACAAATGAATGGAAAACAAGTTAAAAATTTTTATAAAACAGTATATATTGACATATTTAAGTACGATTACCGATAGAGTTACATAACCTATAAATTTCATCATTTATTACAATAATATTTTTATCTTCAATCGCAAGACAAAGGTTTGAAAATCAAAATACATCGTTAATTTACTGCCTCAAATAACATAACTCACCGTCATACTTGCGCCATGTTTTTGAATAAATTCTGCATTTGTTTTCTCTCTTAACGCTGTTAAATCGTTTTCATCGCTAAATATCCAATATCTTCTCTGTGAACTCTGCGGAAACATCACTTATTTGTTTTACTTTCGACAAATGTATTCAAAAACGGGAACGTGATAATTTAATAAATTCAAATTAACGATCGAAGCTTGTGTTTAACGTTCGTATGCGGCAAAAACAAGTACTAAGTATACAAAATTTCTTACCGTGTTTCCGCTAGTACAGTCCAGAGGGCAGCACCAGGCAACTTTGTCTATTCAATTTGTACGTCGATACGGTCACACACTACAAGATGGATGCCAAACGCGGTATTAACCTTCCCGCAGGAAAAGTTTTGTTCGTCAAGAAAGAAGGGATCCAACTCGATTTAGAAGCACCGATAGAAAGTGAGAACACTCACTTATATTTTCTTAAGTAAAGAACAATATTTTTTCGCAATAATATCACCGCAATTCAACAATGTAGGTAAAATTAATAACTACAGTTGATCGTTACAGTTGACCGTTGGTGTTCGTATATATATATATATACACATATATGTATGATGTGCAACAAATGATAGGATGTGAAACGATTAACAGGTAACAATCTAATTTTCTTTACTCATTATTATTTTATTCAATCTGTATATATTTATTCGATCATTTTAACAATATTGAAGAATAAGAATGACAATAAGAGTAAAGCATAAATATATATATATATATATGTATGTATGTGTAACGAATATTCTCGTGGCAGTTTTGAATCTCGATTTGTTACCCGTGCATCTGCATTTATATTTCCCTATCGAATTTAGAAGGTATTATTGTTCAGAAAAGAGAATACATTATAGATTTACGTATAATATTCCGAACTATTTAATGAAACAATGAAAATACATGATATTTTAATGTATACTATTGTATATAAAAGATATACATTTACTAACGCTTTATAGGTTAGTAAATAGTTTTACTAAATAGTTTAACATACAATATTACATACGATACATATTATTTTTTATTATTATAAAAAATTAGGTACTACTATAAAAGAAGCGTAAATGCATAAGAGTGCAAGATAATTAACATAAAAGCACCGACGACGACGAAATAAATACATAAATGTAATACAACATAATACGTATTCAAGTTGGTGTATATATTTTAACAACAGAATGCCTTCAGAGTATGATGTTCTGAAATCGCAGTGTTCAACGAAGTTGCGGTACAAAAATACGAGCTGGTGAATACAACAGAGGTTAAAGTTTTCGGTAAAAGGGATCATATTTTCTGGTAACGTGATTGTACATGCCAGTAATAAACAAGATCGGCGAATGGTTGATAGAGGGTCAGAGGTGGGGGTCCAATTTTAATATGTACGCCCCCGCAAGCGGTTGCACGTCGGATCTGAGGGGGCGTTCCTACGACCCTTTGTCAACCGACGACGCCGCTGCATCTTATCACGATCAAGGCTCGGGATCTCCCATTCTGCTCTTCCACCTCGTTCAGCCCTCGAGGCCATCCCGGTGCTGCCGCTTGTTCAAGCAAAGACGTTGCCTCGATGTCTCGGTGGCTATAACTTTCCATTTTTTTGCACATTGATTTATGCTTCTTTATGCTACGCGACGATACGTTGTCGTATGGATCTCTTAAAATTTAGCCAGGCATCTGCATCTTGTATCGCGGTGATCTCAGATACGAGATAAAACAGTGTTTCTAACTGTTTCTATCAGCTTGAATTAATTCTTACGTAAATAACGAAATACAAGTTACAAACGTACCACATGTGAGATATATGGCAATTTTCAATTTTTCTGACTGACGAATGAGGGAAGTTTAATTCGAGAAGTTCAATTTCCGACGAAATCTACGTCGGGAAACGATTGGGCACCGAAAGTGAAGTACATCCGCCATTAATCTAATATTGCGGTTGCCGCCGCCCTCGACTTTGCGTGCTGCGCCCTTCCGCGCCGAGGCTTGCTCCCTTCGTACAAATACAAACACTAACACATCATTATTGTAGACAAGCATCTATACGTGACCATCTATATACATCTATATACCAAGATATCTCCTGTATCTATGTGAACACGGAGAAAAGGGGAGCCAATCGGTTTGGTTTACTGGTAACGATAATGCAAAATCAATGTCTGACATGTACGAGGTGT
Source organism: Melipona bicolor (assembly GCA_030673865.1). Taxonomy (NCBI): domain Eukaryota; kingdom Metazoa; phylum Arthropoda; class Insecta; order Hymenoptera; family Apidae; genus Melipona; species Melipona bicolor. The sequence continues at coordinate 2,896,599 of JAHYIQ010000028.1, forward strand.
GACGGGTAAAGTGGATTACCATCGCACCCCAATGGTTCACCGCAATCAAGAAGAACTTTCTATCAAATTGCAGTTGTTTCTGTCGGAAGAAACGAAACTCAAGAGGAACAGAACGAGCGAGCAGAAGAGGAGATATCTATCCTTGAAATTCTCAAGTCGTTCCATTGAACAATGGATATGAATGCAAAAATATTGCATATGTGCGCACTTCTTTTTATATGCGTGACCCAGTGTATCGCATGACCGTTAGCATGCCGTGGTATCGTCGGTTAACCTGCAAAAAGCGGTATCACGCCTGCTTCTAACACTCCACGTCTCTGATCGGCTGGGTATCTTGCACGCAAGCCTTCGCTGACCGAAACCTTCTCTTGTGTATTGTTCGTCATGATGACTGTTTGCATATTATATGAAATTGATTGTCACAATTCTTCCTTTTTCTCACTAAAAAGTGGTCACCATTAGCCTGACAACATTCTTGTTGTAGAAGTAACGATCCTATAATCTATTTATTTTACAAATTAATTGAAACGCATTCATAAAGTACAAATATCTAATAAAAGAACAGAACACGGACTATATCATTAACTATAATATCATATCAAATAGAATTTTTTATTATCTTTATTGAAATTAAGTATGCACAAATGCAAAGATGTATAAAAATCAACATATTTCGGTTTGTTTAATTATTTAATGGAGCCTCGGATTCGTGTTAACAGGCAGTATATCACTGTCTTCTGTACACGGCATTATCTACTATCGGATGTCTCGGATAATGTGCGTTCACTAGTCTGAGAAATGATTATGTATACCATGTATACGAAACTAAATATACCAGCGGGATGTTACGTAACAAATCATAAATCTCGCAGTCAGCGAGCGCACGTAGCTGGAAAATCGCGATACACTGACTCATTGCAAGTGCTGATGCATTTCTACACACTTATATAGAAGATATTCACGCATATTTATATCTACGCAAATATCGTATGTAACACAGTCTCATGTTCAGCATCCAAGACTAGCATCAACGTTATGTTCATCAATGATGTCCTGTCATATGAGTCATGGTGTTTATCTAAGATTACTACAATTTATGAAGGCTGCCGTAAGCTTTAGATTATTACAAAGACCCATAATGGTTAACAATTTTATTTTGGCAAACTGGTAAACGGATCAACTTGACGCACTTACGTTATTCCTTCGCGGCATCGCTGTTATTGAAGTGTGCACGATTATGACCACTTTTGGCCAACAAAATATAAGAAACTGCAGTGCTTGCAGAGAAACGTGATTATAATTTATAAAATAAATACTGTAGAAAGCAGGGATAAGGAAACTTGTCGTGGATCGTCCGACGGCAACCAACCACAGGCGACCTGCTTTTTTCACGAATATTAAGTCGCGCTGCGAAACACTGTTCAAGATGTATATCTTGATATATATTGAAGTGATCGCGCGAACGGATTGCTGCTCCTGAACCAATTATCTTCGTACAAATATCCACAGAAGCAGCTTATGCTTCAGGCATCGAAGATGAAAATAATGTGTCTGTTCGAGATCGAGTGCAGCAACGATATTCGATCGACAATATATGTAACCATCCATTTAACGGAGCGAATCATTAATTAAAGATTCGTATTAATTGCTCGTCGATAATGTAAATAAATAATTTCGATGCTTGTAGCCGGATACGTTTTGCTTTTTGTTTGCTTTTAAATTGTGAGAATCGTGGTTGCCTGTGAAAAAATGACAGATCTGGTAGCGTAATCATTATTGAATAACAAAAGAGAAATGTAGTAAGTGGAACAAAGCAAATGAAACGGACGAAGAGGGTGGAACGGAAGAGCAGAGTCTCGAAGACGGCTGCTCGAACGCAACCTTCGCCCCCGGCGGGACCACGGTCGACGAAACACGCGTTCAACAATAAGAAGCATCCAGTGAAGACAAGGAATGGTGGAAAATGAAGGAGAAAGTAACGCAGGAAGAAAGAGCAAGACAACGTTCGGTTGTGTACGGTATAATTACAGAGGGCAGAGCAGTGGCTAGACCCACTGCAGCAACTTATCGTTGCCCAAGGCATCAGCATACTCGAAATCGGCGGGACTCGATCCTGTTGCGACTTGGTCCTAATTCGTATTCGTGCCCCGGGTGTAACAGATAGTATACGTCTCGAAAAACGGCAGAAGGACTGGCAGGAATCTGCTATGCTACGCCCTTCCTCCCTATCTGCGGTTTTCTTCTTATCTGCTTTTAGCAATGCAAATCTCCGTAGTTAACAGTATGCATGCTCTATGTGTAATTCTCAGAAAACGTTGTTTCGAAGTCTATCAAAAATGTTGATAATATTGGTTTTATAGTAATCATTTTATGGTTCTAGCTTCTTCTCTTACGTTCACGAACATGAATTTGTTTGTGTTCGTTGTTTTTTTTATGCACAGCGTAAGAGATCAGTGGTAATTTTATTTTTACTCTTAACACGGGAGAGGAGTAGCGACCTCGAATCCTCTAATTTTGGTTAGCCGCAACCACCGATAATTAACGACTGCAATCAAGGGGCCAGTCCACGTGACGTAACGTAACAAAACATAACACGGCGCTTCAAAAATCCCCTTCGGGTGAGGCGTGTGCATTAAGATGGATTGTACACTTACCCAATTGCATCTATGTGCATATCAGATACGCATAGAATATATATCAACGTGGGCGACGTCAGAAAAATGTTCCAACTTATCAGATATCGCTAATTAGTTTATGATGAGCCAAATAAGAAAAATATGTAACGCTATTCTAAACTATCTAAGTGTCATTCACCGGATCAACTAACGGCTCGCAGAAAATTACAGGTGCATTAGAGCGTATTAGAGTTATTAACTAATTTCAGTGAAAAGTACTCCCAGTGCTAACGATGATAAATAACGAGGACTAATTAGAAATTTGGAACAGATCCATGTGAACGCTGCCATTATTTTACTGCGTGCATGAAGAATCGCTTTTAGAGCGGCAGTCTAAATATTTTGTTCTTATAATTACACGGTGCACGGTTGCGCCATAAATGGAAGACGACAACCTTGTACCAGCCTGCGTGAGAGAGTTCGAAGCGCGATTACGTTTCGTGGTCTCGGCTTGCGTGCAGTTTCTTTTTCTCGTGCACTGAACACGGAAAGAAAAGAGTTCTCTGAATGCGACAGAATAATGCAGCTGTGCTGTACAACGCTGAAGTGCAGAAGAGTCAAAGGATATTTAATAGAATGGATTACCATTTAAATGGAAAGAACCGGCACTCGTGCCCTATCCGGAATTAAGACCGATATCTTATCTGAACCTGTGCATGCCTATTTTTAATTTATGTGCAAATATATATTTTGCTCAAGGAAACAATACACGATAGATGGTTTCATTCACCATATTCCAAAAATTGTCCCCAGTTTTTGGAATGAAGCGATGGAGCAAGAGATACATGCATACTTGCTGTTATAGTACGCACCACGTGAGCAAAGATTATCCACTTTTGTGGTAATTTGTGGCTGTCGATGCGCATACTGTATCGCGCAAGATGGCCGCCAACTCGCGATCGCTGATTGGCGATGGTCGGGCGGGTTATTTGACCGGCGGTTGGTGGTTCCAGCACTGCCTGGTGCGAGTAATTTTGATCGTGATTATACTAATTTCATAGTATGCCCCTTCTCGGTGGCTTAAGCATTGAGCGAGTTCACACGAGCAGCAGTACAGAGCACGAGTTGCCGTGCTAGTGAAATCCAACATCATTTAGAAGAATTCCTTCAACGTGTGTCAAAGTGATTTTGTGTTTTCAAATCTACGCCAAGCTATGGATAACACATGCGAAAAATTTCATGCTGGTAAGTGTATTCTACTCTCTCTGATAAAGCTTTTTTTTTTTAACTGTAACGATTCAATGTGCACGCGACAACGATTTCACGATTACAAGCTCGTACATTCACAACGATTGCTTCATTTGATGCAATTGTATCTTACGTTAAACGTTTGCATGTTACATTTCCCATATAATATGTTACACACGCTGGCTACATCACAAATACGACGTACGTTTTTAAGATATGTTTCATGATATATTTTTTAAGGGGAGGAGGGAAGAATAAGCTAAGCATGTGAAGCTATCTCAGCTATTATTATTAACGTCAGCTATATTGAACAGTAATTGTTCCGTATTGTTAGTGCAACGTGTTCACGGGCAAAAGGTCTCCATTTTACTTTCCTCTTTTCCCGTTTCTCTTCTTCCCTTTCTGTCTCTAACATTTCCCCTCCTCGTCTTTTTCTCTGTTATTTCTTCTACCCATTTCTTACGCTCTTGTTAACTCATTGCCTCTCTCCTCCCGGTGGCCAAGCGAGCGGAGCATCGCCGCCATGGCGGTGGGGGCTAAATTACCACAATTTTGTACTTTTTATACCGCGAGGGAAAAAAAGAGGATAATTTTTGGTGGAAACGCAACAATTTTATCGGCCGTTGTTATGTGAGATCAGTTGGTGTCTACTGCCGCTACGCGTTACACCTGCCTGTCTTGTGTGCTCCGCTCTGGACTATGGATCAACGGTTTCTGTTTTCTTTGTCACCTTATTTCTTCTTAAATTCACGTTGATTCGATTCCAAGAATAAAGTCTCACTATCTTTGGATCTATCAAGAGTCGGTTAAATCGCCGCCATTTTGGTGACCTTGACTAAGGTTTCAACTCCACGTTGCGAATATCTTTCATTTTCTTTTTTTTTTCTTCATATATGAAAAGTGATAGTTTAAAATGACAGTGTGTACGTCCAAGTGCAGTTTCTAGTGTTTCCGAGAAACAGTGTATCTTGATTACCATGGCACTAATTTTTCATATGAGTGATACACCATGTATTAAAATGCATAGTGTGATTGTGAATGGCCGCCATTTTGGTACACAATATTTTCCTCCGATGAATTCTGGATAGTGATTTTTGTAAGTGAAAGAAAGTTCGGGCTTAAGATTCGTTGAAAACAGGTTTCATTAAAATATTGGGTTTTACTTGGAGATATTTAAGTTATGAATCACGTTAATGCTGAGGAATGGGATGGTCCTTGATTCGATGTTTAAGTTTGATATAATAATTTCTTTTATAAAATAAAATTTGGCTAGGAACATTTATTAATGCACTATTAATTCAGTGTATGTTAATTGAGCGACGATAAAATATTAGCATACGCAATTTATATTCTAACCGCTAACTACTGCAGAAAAAATTTTTCTTCGTTTTGCTTTGTCCTTCAGATAAATTCTTCTACTCCTTCAACATGCCGCTGGCCAGGCATCACTGTCACGGAAGATTTATCTTTCTTGAAAACTACATGCTTGCACAATACAGTTCACTTCGTGCATAAAATACTTGTTATTTTTATTCATCTATTTGTTGCTTCTTCGAATACATTTTATACCCAGGCAATTACAGTTGAATCCGAATCTTCATAAACGCGAATTCTTCGAAAGAGATCTTCTTTTCTATCGAAAGGAATGTTGCAACTATAATCTCAGAATAATATTCCACCTGATACAAAATCTGCGCGGATCGTAGAATCAGTAAAGCCGTCGGATCCTTATTGATGCCGAGGATATCTATCGCTCCCGGGCTTGCTGGACCAACGTTGAAAAAGGGGAAGAAAGAGGCAATAAAACTGCAAGGGCGAAAAGGACGGAGGTAAATAACGGTGGAGAAGGCGTGGTTGGCGCGATGCGGCGCCCTCAAAGCACGATCGCCCCTCGAGGGTACACCTTTTAAGAGTTCGAGGTACGAGGACCGTCGAAACTGGGAGCCCTTGAGATAAGATCCTCCTAGTTATCGAACGGACTCCCGTTCACGATCGATGTACCAAAGCCCATCCACAGGTTTTGATATTCCCGCAGGCGAATCGATCCTTCCATCTTCTGATTTCATTGTGTCTCAGAAATGTGACCTTGATCATCCACAAGGACGCTTGTTCTTCTAAAATGGCTTAGTATGCGTCGGTGGCTTCTTCTTCGAAACCGGCCTTCAACATTATCGCGTCGAAATATTCGCGATCGAACGAAATTTCTTATAGTTACTCATCCGACGGCTAGCAGCTACCGTGAAGTTAGCTCTCTCTCGCTAGAACGAATTCAGGAAGGGAGGAACAGAGTAAATTATTTATCTAGTAGGAGCAGTAGGATATCTTGATGTTCCAGTTCTAAGAAATCGGAAAGAACGTTCGGTAATTTTTGAGGAAACATTCGTACAAATGGGCACCTTTGAATTAGACCAGCAAGAAGGGCACTAACGACGATACGATGACCCCCGAGCTGTAGAAACAAAGACCAAGATGTAAGAATGAAAGAACATACATCCTTTAAGACGACGGTAATTACAGACTCTGTTCTATTTTGTGGGGCAACCGCGGCAGATGTGGATAATGATAGCCTAAATGTGCCGATGTGTCCCACTTCAAGGAAGACGCATTCGGCTTTCTAGGATTCTGACCTCGTTGATCAATATTTCGTTTCAGTGTTCGATGTTATTAAATCACTACTAAAGCAGTAAGAAGAACGACCATCAATTCAAAATTTTGTTCGTTAAATGCATCAAACAACTCAAAAAATTTTTGATTCAATTTACCGAGCTAAATTCTTAGTACAAATTATTAACCTCAGAAAATTTTTAATCGAGAGATCTCATCTGGTAGATTTACAAAACAATTTTGCATTTCATGGTGAAATTAAAGTCCACTTTTGCAAATTACTCCGAATAACTCTAGTCCTTAAAAATCTAAATAATTTAATTTGCTGTCCTCTGAAATCTCTGATAAAAAATTTTATTAGCCACATTTACGTTCACTTCTGTCTTTTCAACTTCGATAGTTCAAGCTTGCCGGGAGTTTAAGTTAATTGAATATCTGCTAATTTGTAACATTCGCTATTAAATGGTGTCACAGACAATTTCCGATACTATCGATGCAATACTATTTTCCCTACGCCTCTACTCGATGCTAAGAATTTTTAAATTTCAAAGTTCAATTGGTTTCGCTTCTCTTTTCAATGTCTGACATTTCACGCTTTTTCTATTCTCGTGTCACGGGTACTGGAAACGACTAATCAAATTTACGGGAGGCACAAATTAAAAGTTTTTTCTCGCTAATAATTCGCATTATAGACGTGTCGATGGTAGTCCTTTGCGAGACTAGAGAAGGTTTAATGTTTGCCCTCGTCTTGTTCGCGGATTGGATAATTGTATCAAGCTTGATCTAATGGGAACAAGATAATTCGAGATCATTGAGTGTAATCTTGGCACCATGTACTAACCGTGACGATACAATGGATTCTATGCTCCAGGATAATAATCACGTTATCGATTCGACAGTTTCATGCGGCAACTTTTTTTACTTCGAGGCGCATTTAATCGCGCTTCGAATATATTACTTTAACTCGATTAACTAGGACAATATGTCTAAAGAATCGGCAGTATCAGAAATCAAGTTTAGAACCTGCATAATTCTGAACATTCAGAAAACTCTTCGATCTTCTTTCGATACGATGGGTTATTTCTACAAGTCATTTCTGTAAGCAGCTATTGTATCTCTAGACCAAGTAGTAAAAGTTAACGCGTTAAAGTGAACAAGACAATTGAGCCAGCGTCGATGTCCAAGCGTAAGTGTATCAGAGCTCCATTTTCGAGGTCACGGCCGACTATCTTCTTTCGCGGTGGATCATGGATGGCGAGCGGATCGCATAAGCCTGCTACACGGGCCAGGACCGCGTAATAACACGGCAGCACGAAACAAACCGACGAATTAGGTACTATCGGGTTCTGCGAAAGCGGTCGACAGACGGACGTAGCAGGACGGACGGATGGACAGCTAGCGAAAGGGCCCAGCGTGGCGAAGAACGAGGAACTGTGTGTTGAGGGGGGCATTCAGGGATGGGGAAGGAAGGGAAGCCTGGAAAGGGCCTGGCCTCGTGCAATTACGGGGCCTCGGCAACCCCGACATTATCCCCAATTATCCGTGTGCGTTTTGAGGTTAGGTTTTCGGGGCCCCTCCGGGCCAAGAGGCGCGCGAGAGCCACCGCGAGGCATCGCGACCCAAACGTCCACGTAAACCCCTAAAGAAACAGGAGACAAAGAGCAGCAGGGGCGTACTCGGTGGAAAGAGACTTTTCGGTGTGTCTGTATGTACAGACTGATCTATTATATGGCGTCTGGCGTCAGACATAAATCGATTCGGCACGTTTCGGTTTTCTGAGTTGTGTGCTTTCTCGCGAACTGCACGACCGCAAGGCATGCGACTGATTTGCCGTGAAGGGTTGATGCATGATTATTTCCGTGACCACAGATCGGATACCACTGATGCAATCACGGTGGAAGGAGGTCGAGTGGTAATGAGAGTCAGGAGAAAACCGTTAGAAATGAATTTTCACCATTGAAGTGTCGCCATTCGCTCTGTCTATTGTACTTTGGATATCTTCGTTTAACGATTAATGAAGAAATTAATGAAGAACGATCGATTAATCGAGCATGTTAGATTAGATCAAGCGGAAAAGTGTTCGGTGAACTTTCGCGATTAGAGTATAAGACACGCTGTCTCTCGGTCTTGTGTGTAATTAGAAATACCCTTACTGATACGTGATACCTGGCATTAACTGATCCATCGAAGCGAAAGCGAAACAAAATAATATATTCATAAGTACCCGGTCGAAACCACGTCTAACCACGGTATAGTTTACCCTAGACTGACAAGAACACCTTGGTTTCATTCGAAGGGCGTAGTCCTTCGCGGTATCTGCTAACCTTTCACTGATCGTTGTTGCGATCTAAAGTACTTGGATGGTAGAAAGGGCGAGGGACGATAGAACGATGGAAATAGGGCAGTTTCGAGGACTCGGGCGGGCCTCGTGTCGGTTGGCGTGCTGGAAAAGATTTACAGTCTCCACACCGGAAAGGGTACCAAGAGGGCGGTTGGTGGAAGAATGGTTTCCGGCTATAGCTTCTACCTTTAGAATCTACACCTACATCCAGGTCGATACGCGTGCCAGCTTGAAATAACAATGATAACTAGCTGATTTTAGCAAGAAAATTTTAGTTCAAACTTTAGTTTAGAAACTAAAAGTAAAGATCTTCGGAACCGCTGTAAATAAGATAGTCAACAGAATTTGCTTTCGTGCTGCTTTGTCATATAGAGTAGATGCCAGTTTTCTCTGATTCCAACTTTCTCTCATTGCCTTTTGAATCACGCGTCAAGTGTCGTTGATGCGTTTTTCGCATATGCACGACAATTCGTCCACTGTAATCGCAAGTTACATATTTGAATACAATTTTCACAATGACATGCGAAATGTCTGTGGGATTCACAGTCTGTTGCGTGGCTCCACCTGGCGCACGAAACGAAATAAGATGCCAGCTGACTAATCCACTCAATATTATATATTTTCAAGCTTGTATTCTTTTCTGCCAAAATGATTGCAGCTCCGGATTATATTTATTTGTGGCAATTGCACTTGACATTGATATTTCACGTGTCGTGTCTTCCCCTTTTTTTTTACTCGTTGATAAAAACAAAAGGATCGTTACTTGCTCGAAGACAAATTTCTTTTAGGAAGAAAATTACTACCTGCTGTGTCCTAATGCAATACTAGTCTACGTTAGAGGATTACGTCGATAGACCGTTTGTGAACGAGAGGGAACGACATGCAAATTTTTCGATTACGCAAAGAAGAACTTTGTGTTTCTAATCTAAGGAAAATTTAAGTGCCGAGTCGGTTTGAATGTAGCTGATTTCTCACGCAAATTTCCGCATGCGGAGGGAGTCGCGAGGCCGCGCGCATTTTTACCCTATGCGTCTTCGACTGGTTTCCCGACCGCGTGTATAAAGTCTCGAAATATCACGTTGCCCGGCTCTATAGTTCGGTGCCTATCAATCACTTGGCGCATGGTCCGGCAATAAGACTTCTCGAAGGAGGGAGCTATTATCCTGCCAGACTCTGGTGATGCACGACCTCCAAGCCGACACTGGACCTTAAGCTGCCGCTGAGCGATCACCCACCGCACGAAAATTCCGCGACTGCAGAAGTGAAATGGTGATCACCCGAAGAAAGTTTGCTCCTCTCGTTCAGATGTTCAGAGGAAGAAGATTACCTCCAACGTTCCGGTATCTTTGTTGATTTATTTTATTGGACCGTGCTGTCGTTTAACATCGGAGAAAAATGAAAAAGAACGATCGTCGAAATATAAGAAAGATCGGAAGAAGCAGGAAGGCACGAGTATGAAAATGCAGCAGCGTGTATAAATCAGAGATCGATGAAAAAGTAATATACGCAGCCACGACGAGGGGGGAAAGAGTTATGACGCCAAGAAGTTGTACGTTCGTGTTTTATCTCGGACAGAACGGTATAATGAAAAATCGGACAGTGTACGTAAGTTAAGGCCTGCTCGAGAAAGAGAGATCGAGCCTCTTGAATATTCATCGATCGGTGGCTTGATCATAAGTACAATAGCAGGGTTGAAGGATCGAGTAAAAAAAGAAATTTTATACTATGAAATAAATTGTGTGGGATAACAATCGTTGATACAAATGTGATTCTTTAACTTTATAAAGAACCCGAGAAAAGAATTTAACGCTGCTTCAATGAAATGTAATTCTTCGTGGATGTAATGAAGAACATCCTGCGTTTCCTTTGTAAGATTTCTTATAAATTCACACTGTGTGTCTTCTGCGACCAGGCTAATGAAATTATCGCAAGTGTGAGAGGAGATTAACCCCGGAAAGAATCGCGTGATTCGTGAATTCCCTGCGGTTGGGCTGAGCCTCGTTCCGTTCCCATTCGTGACAACCGCGAGCTGCTGCGATGCGTGTGTACACCGTGATACAGAAAAATTATCGAAGAAACCGTCTGTTCGCGTTATGCGCTGAAGCATCATCACGTAATACGCACGCCACTGTATACATACATTCAACTTTTCCTCCCTTGTGGATTCGTGAACGCCTAGGTAGCACGCGATCTCAGAGGATGAGAAGAGATACGACTTTTACGATTTTGAGCTAAAGAACTTACGTATTAGGACGTTTCCCATACTTTTTAACACATCTACCGTATGAAAATCGATACTCGTGAAAGGATCATTTTGTATCTAATATGATGCGACAAAATAGACGATGCGCAAGAGTCTTCGTACAGGGATAGAGTCTCTACGTTACTCGAGTGTGCTGCGATGGATTTGAGATGGGTGCAATCGCTTACGAAATGACATGCAAATGCAATGGGCATCCAAGGCGAGTCTGGTTTTTCAGGGCGTTACCCTTGGAAATTCTGGTCGGTTGGTTGGTCGATGGTGAACGTTGAGGGCGGCGCATCTGTCGGCGGAAGATTTATATCCCGAGGCCGAAGTTCCTCCACGGAGTTAACCCGTTGTGGCATTATCTGTGTTAGGCACGCCAACAGAAAATACTTTCAAGTATCGTTCAACCCTTTTGCTATATCAATAATTGAAGTATCAAGCCATTAACTAATTAGAACTACTTGATGAATTAAGCGTGAAAAACGTTTGTTGCAACGTTTGTTTATTCATCTTTTCTACCGTGGAATCAAAGTCTAGGTCCTTTTTTTACGTTGCTGAATATTTTTCAGACACTTCTGCTTAAATCTGTCTGTACTCTTGCTTGTCTATGTATCTTTTATCGATGAAGGTCTAAAAGGGAGGAAGTACAAGGGATGATTGTAACGATGTACGAAGGGATGAAATTTATTTACGAATGTTTGATAGAATAACGTCGCTGATAATCAGCTACTTTTATGACCATGACGCCGAGGTTACCAAGTCCAGACTCAAAATGGAGGACTTCCCCGACACGGCGAGAAAACGATGCGCTGCGGCGCGATTATACTCGGCCGCGAGGGCCGTCCGGTCTATCAAAACCCGCTCGGCTATACATCAATGCCATCTATACGTATAATTTCGATGTCGACTGCCGGCTTGTTTTATTTGCCGCGTGCAAAAGCGAAGGCGTACGCAGTATGATTTGAGGCTAAGTTGACCGGCATTGATGGTGCGCGTACTTTAGCGATTCCATTCGATTGTATCCTCGTTTGTCGGCGAAACAACGTCGACGCAACGAAAATTTAGGTTAGGCGTTAGAAGAACTCGACGAAAAGTACAAGGTTCGACGTAATCCTTTGTGTGTTTAGCCAGGCAACGATGATGTACTCACTCTTAACTCGAAGTCATCGTCCGAATGATCAAAATGCATAATGCGTGTCGAATCGGCGCGGCGTATCTTCCTCTCGTTAGCCAGCCAATATTGGCACACGATAAATCGTTAGTTAACGTAGCGAGACGCTAAAGAAGATGCACGGTAATATTGGCAGTTAAATGACACGGTATTATCCGAAGGTAATAAATGTCACAATGCAGCGTAATGACTCTGTAATTTTGGTCACTTAACCGACGTTATACCTTCAGTTATAGACATGCGAGCGCCACGTTGTCGATCTTCATTTACCACTGTGGTAACAGGTTGACCAGATAACGCGCGATATTTATTGCATTTTCCATTTAGATACGAGGTGTTACCTGATGTATCTTATTCATCGTCGGACATTTTCGTAATCTATCATGTGCAACGAAACGCGCGTTTCATGATATCTGTGGCCGTGCCAAGGGTACGGGGCCCCACGAAATCGCTCTTTTATTGCATGCCTTCGTATTTCTTTCTCAGCCTGCTTTCTCAAGCTGACACTTAGGAATTAACAGATCGCTCGGTGGCAATTAAACCCCCCAAAGTCTAACTCTCTACTCGTTTGGTTCCCATGGTTGCACTATGTGCCCCGGCACTTTGGTCAGCGAAAAAAAGGACCATGCCGAAATGGAGGAAACATGGCGATGATTCGAAGAGGTTACGGCGGGAGGGGTGGCGGGGCAGGAAGGGAGGGAAGACAGACATCATCGACAACCCCGGTGAACGTTGTAACGCGAAGTTCCTCTGGTTGCGTCGGGGTCGTGAGAGCAGCGAGAAAAAAGGCCCGGGAGAAAAGAAAAAGCAGACCAGAAAAGATACTGCTCCGTTGTGGAGGGCAATATTTACGAGAAGGGTTGGGTTCTTGCGAGTTCCAACCATGGGACGTAATTGCACCGGCAGGCTACTCTGATTTATTGGGTTATTACAGATCCTGCGTAAGGAAAGTTCGACCTGCGTGGTATATGGATTTCTTTAACCGTTCTAGTATCTATAGAGCAGCTCAATGTGGCGTGGGAGCATTGAAAATTAATCAATTATTCTGCGATGGTGCCGAAAGTGGTATTTTTCTTTTTTTTTCTTTTTTTTTTTATTCTTTCTCAGATTATGGTCATACAGAGTCGAAACATAAAAGATGCATGTTTCATGGTAGATGCTAATCTTGTACTTACTTTCATGTCCACTTCCAGCTCACATCGCGTATTATCGATCCGATGATTGTTTCGAAACGCTGGTCGTTCGAAATTGTAGATAAGAAATGACAGTCGACGTTTTCCGTTATACATTTGCCCAATGCGATTTGTCGTATCGACTGGCAGGTCGTGTTTAGTAGATTCCTACTGTATTATTAGGTCGATGGAATCCTATAAACAATTGAAGACCACTTGAAAAGTATCATAAGTCCTATTTGTTGGTTTTCTGGCTATTACATCGTTAAAAAGAGGGTACTTTGTGAAATAGAGGGAGAAAGGTATCATCGAAAATAGATAATAGAAAATTTATTTAAAAAGTCCGAAACTCCCCAAAATTCCACTCTGGATCACCCTAGATGGAATTCCTTTCATGCTTTGACGTCAAGCGATAAATCTCGAAACTAGTGGGCCTCGGGATATCAAAAAGAAATGAAAAAGAAAAGCAGAATGCGAAAACGAGAGATTCGTTCCACCAATAAATTTATGAGCCTATCCATCTTCGTAGCACGCACTTGCTGCACATATTCTTAGAGAAAAGCTTACCCCTGTGTGTACGTGCGTGCATTATACGTACACAAATGTACCTACGATTCCAGAAGAACGGTTCGTTATTATAAGCCACGTAATTGTTTCCAAGGAACCGTCATGGCGAAGACCTTGCCTGGGAACGTCGAAGTGTTGGCAACTTTCTACAGGACGTTCCATCGATAGTGCCGCTAGTCACGACCATGTCGACTAATTCTAATGTTTCTTTCGATGCGGAGGAACCGCGAACTCTACCGGCGCGACGGTTCTGGCGTGCAATAAGGCTGGCGTATGAATAAACTTAGGGAATACCAGTGGTACTGTAGCGAGCGTGTGTCGAGCGTAGATCGAGATTAGATAAATTACAATTCGCCGTTAGCTTGATAGTCCGCGGTAAAATATGGAATTGAAAATTAGAAGTAGCATTTTTTCCCTCTCGTGTGCGCATAAAAATCGCGTGCACGCGCGCCTTCGGCCACTTGATTTTATAAGATCAGCATTAGAGTTTCGCTGATATCGTTCCTTCTGTTTCAGGTGTTCATCATTCGTGAGTTCATGACGGCATTCCTGACGGCGTTCTCCAGGATCTGACGGCTAACGAAGAAAAAGTAATGAGACCTGTAATATCGATTCGATGTTTTTGGATTTATTTAATAATAAACGAGTGTCCGTTTCTCGTATCCACGAGATATTTATCATTATCGACTGGAAGATTTTTTCAACGTTGTCCCTTCCGGTTCTTCGTTTTGTTACACTTGTTAGAGTAACGGAAGATGCACGGAGAATGTGATGAATATTTGACAAAAAATTTAGGCCGCAAACAGTTGAATGACGGCAATCTGGTTTAATCCTGGCACGCCCATTACACACCGCACCGCGAACCTATTACATCATGATCACACTAGATAGGGAGTCTATCTATAACGAACCCTGATTCTTCGCCTATCTGTGATACGTACGAGCTGCAATTAAAATTCGAAAAAATTCCTGGAAACCAGTTTCAGCTCGATTAAAGCATTTCGCTATGGGGTGGCGACGCAAAGACGTCGATTCAGGATGATCTCGTTTAATCACTAGTTATTTTATCTTTAGTTATTCACCTGGATTTCCTATTCGTCGTCGACTGATGATTTATCTTGATTTTCCAAGCGATGAAATTAATGGATTGTGTGTAGAACTGCGCGCATGATGTATGAGAAACACCCAGATAGGTACTAATCAACCATCCGATCGCGACAATTGTTAGCCTAGTGATAACAAAATAAAAACGAAAAAGTGATTCCGCTTGATATAGATTGATATTCGTGAAAGTATGTAAATTGTTGTTCGCAAAGTGTAATTTTGCAATCAACGTGAACTGACCACGTTGTTCTAACACGTTAATGTTTACGATTCGGCTTGCTGAACGTCAATTTGTATTTAGAAATGCATCAATTTTATACCATGCGCATAGCGTGGAACAATGCGATCGGGCGCTGAGTGCTCGTGACTGATGTCTTCGTGTGCCGGCTCCATTGTCGCGTCTATCGTGATTGCAATTTTCGCTTCACACCAGAAAAAAAATCAATAATCGATAGCATGGTAATAACAACGCCGTGTTTCCCGGAATGGAATATTACTCGTCGGAGAACATATTTTTCCATTTTTGCACCGTAAACAAGTCTCGTTGGCAAATCGCCGGGCCGAGACCGCGCATATCGTGCCTTGATACCATATTGCTTCTTAGAAACCAATTTTCTCCCATGAGCGCAACATTAACCGTTTCTGCTACGTTACGCATAAGAAGTAATTTATCGATCACTTTCGTATCTTCGTACCGTCGCGAATTTGAGAAACGTCGGCCATATCAAACCGCGATACGCAGGGGGCATGGCCACCATTTTGAAAGATGGTGCATCCTGCAAGCCGTGCAACCTACACCCACGCAAAGGTAAAGCCGTTAAGAAAACTCGGACCAACACAACCACCCACGTTTGATTCCCATTGGCCGAGCCGTCCTCACCCATAAGATACCACACCACCCACGGCCTACGGACCCCGTGCAGGTCACTGCCAGGCCTCTATAGGGTGTCCCTGATACACAAACTTCAAATGCTTTTCGAATCGAATCTGAATCCTACAACGCATCATCTTTGAAAAAAAAAAACCTACTGAGAAATCCCATGAAATAGAACGCAGTGGGAAATATTCGACGGAGAGCAAGATACTACTTTAAACTTCAACGTTAAAAGCACGAGTTCAGACGGGTTTCACGAGTGCCGATTGAATTCGGTCGAATCAGTTGGCCGGTATGAGAATGCTAGTTGGCGAAATTTTTCTCAATACACGTGTTAGAAGCACGCTTAGCGAGATGGAGGAGGAAGAGGAGATCGAGGAGTCCCCGACACGACTTCGCCGACGCTCGGATTACAGTGGGTTAGACCAGCGCTAGATTATCTCAGTGACGGTAAGTATAGGTTAGATGGGCAGCTCTAGCCCGTCTTGCGGCCATACCAGGAGCATTGCTTCCCCGAACACGTAAGTCCCGCACTCTCGGGGCACGCCGAGCCACGCGATAATTCATGGAACTTTATGCGCACCTCGTGTAATGCCAGTTTCTGTTTTTTTTTTCTTGTTCGGTCGTCATGACGCGGCATAGTGAGCCACGGTGTTGCACGAGCCTAAAGAATCGCACGGGTGGTAGTTTTCAAGGTGAACTGCCGTTGAAAATCCGTGAGCAGAAAAGACGGGGACCGGCTAGCGTGTGAGTCGCCTCGCCAGACTACCATAGCCTAATGAAATAAACGCGAGAAAATGAACGAACCAGTCCTAGATTTTGTGTATATATTTTCCTACTACGTTTATACACGTCGTATTTAATGCGCGTTAATCATTGTGGTTAATTTAGTATGAATATCAGGTTGAAATATCATCCAGTCTATATATCGCAGTCGTTGGAACGCTATGAAATTGCATAACCTTTGATCGAGAGATTAAACGGCTAGTTACCGGATAAGATCGGTCAAGCTTTTTTATATATACATTGTTACACCATGATTTTGTATGTTTTAAGATTGTCAGCCGCTCGCGGATAGATGGAATCTGTAATGGCGCCTTGCATTAAAGACTACAATTTTTCCATTCCGGGGCCACTAAATTTTACTACAATTAACGCTGGCAGCAAATTGCTACTGACGATCGCAGAGATAACCTAATTACTACATAATATCAGGCAGAGCTGTTGTGTTACGATGTGCTGGTAAGGAAGGAGGGGAAGTTTAAGTACAGCCGAGACTTTAGCACCAGCGCGACGGCGGCGGGATAATTTTTTCACTGATTATGGGCACGTGCAATATTTCCATTAGTTGTCAATTTAGTTGTCGCCGCCTGATGAACGTACATACGTTGGGTACGTTTATATACGTGTTCGGGGAATAATTAACAATAAATTATTCACGGAAGCTATCATTACAGTAACTAATTGTGACAAATTGATGAATTATATTATTAAACAGATTATAAACACTGATTACGTGACTTATGCGAATCATTTGAACGAGAACAAGTGGATAACTGTAAATGATTAATGAACTTTCGATCATTTCAAATCATAGATGATTTCGAGTAATTGAGCTACTTCCGTAGGATAAATAAGAAACATGCTGTGATAAAAGCTTTATCTGATCGATTTTAAAATGTTCTGGATCTACCGTTACTTTGTAATCATTGGTTCATTAACTATGTAAGAGATACGAGATAGAATCTTGGCCTATTAGACGATAAACGATCATACATAGCGAAGATTTTCCTGCAAGACATTGCCATAAATGAATTTTTCTCGTGCTTTGTCAAAATAAAAGCACTAAGAAGTTTAAGAAATTGCATAGAACAAGGTTGTTGAAGATGGTCTTAAGTCCAACGTGGTCAATAATTTTCCCATCATTGGTGGCAAGAAGTTTCAGGGTGAATCTTTCAGAGGACGCCACGATGCATGTCTGAAACGCAAAGTTAGTCAGCTTACGGGCAGATGGCAGAGGCAGTATCGCAGATTGAAAATACGCCTTTATCAAATATCAACAAAACATCTATCAATTATATCGAAAATATAACGAATTTTCTAACATCATCCAATTAACTAGAGGAGCAAACGTGCAGCCACTTCGCGCATCGATAATTTAGGAAGAAAACACTGTAATATCGAATAAATATGTACATAGAAAATTGCCGCCTGATGGATGCCGATTATACCGAAAAGAACAAGAAAATGCGAAACAATAATGCCTTCTATTTAGCAAATTGAACGGTTCTTTTACACTTCTACCGTTATTACTTATCGTGCCGCTATTATAGCAGAGTAACTGAAAAATTAACTCGCGTAATTTAGAGCGGCGTTTAAGTTGATCGCCACGCTCTTAACGGATCCATTACGCTATCCTTGTTAAACTAACATGTACGGAGTGAAACGCTTGTTCGGCGGCGCAACATGCAATCGCGAATTTAGAATTTCGATAACGTCGCGCAATGAAACCTGTTTTTCCCCGGGTCGGGCTCATCGATGCCCGCAACACATCGAGAAACATTAGCCCGGTTTCCAAGATGGAACGTTAAGCAGACTACGCCTATGTATGTACGTATTCCCCCCGAGGTTCATCGACGAGACGTCGTAGCAAATGATTTTACACTGCGAAGTGATTTCAATTTCTCTTCTTCTTTCCCGCTCTTGGTTGCTCACCGACGTTGCTGAATGATTTCTCGTAATACGGGTCCCCGATCAAAGTGTAAAGCCGCTCACGATCTCGCACAATCGCATATCCAAGGGAGTCGAAAGTGCGAAGCGTTTACACCGGTATTTGAACTTCGCTGATGACGGTAATCACGCTCGCTCGACGCTTCAATTGCACGTTTCGTCGGGTTTCTGCGCCTCGGTTACTTTACGATCGGGAGTAACCCAGCGCGGTAGTCAGGATCGTGTCCTCTTCGTCAATCTCTATCCGTCAGACCTTCTCCTACACCCTTTTGCTCATTTTTTTCTCTCCTTCGTTCCTTTGACTATTCTTTCTCCTCGTTTCGCCAAATTAACGACAGCCACTCGCCCCTGTCGAGTCAGAGTAAACTTACAAATCGTTCCTACGGTGTTTACCGCGAGTCTAATTGATTAACGATGGAGTTTACGTTCGGCTGCATCTTCGTTATCTAATTTCTAGTTTCCAGTTTCCATTGATTGAGATGTATCTAATTAGTTTCCAAGTTCAAAATTGTCTTATATTCACAGTGAGTAAGAGTGGAATTATAATTGGCAATTGGCGCGAAATTGCTAGTTCCAATAATGATAGAAACCGAGTGATTTTACAAGGTGCAAGTGTGATATTAAGCGGACGATTAAATGAAATTGTTCCGAGCAATGAACATTTTTGTAACGTGACGAAGCGATGAGACGCGTGCGAATCACAAGTGAAAGAGGTGTGACAATTTCGATGGAGTTTACCCCGTCATTAATCGTTAGCAGGGCAGAAAATACGACGCTTCTGGTGGCACTGCGGTGCTCTTTAGTGCACCACGGAAATTCTAGGATTCTCAACAATCGTGCGGCCACGGTTGGCATTATTTGAAGTGTTTCTATACGCGGATGAGTTATTACGGTAAATTACTATTGTTACGACTTCCCTGGCCGCGCGTTGCCGTAATCTTTTTGACACGAAGCGCGACACACCGGTGCCTTTCAATTCGCCTGAAATTCAAATTAGCCATGCTTCAATGTATTATCCCGTGGCGCTCTCTCACGAGCGAACGAGCGCGGCCGCGTACTTCCTGATACGCGTTGACAACCGTAGAAATCTCGCTGTCAAAATATTTTTCAGCCAGCGCTGCCACGACTGGCTGCCTTTTTTTTTCCCCTCCCCCAACCGTGAGTTCAATATTGTCACGCGTGTGACAGCGATGGCCGGAGGAATTGCCCCTAATTTCGTGCCCAGTCGACGATTTCCTACTCGTTACTAAGAATCGTCGCTAAGAATCAACGAGTACGCGATGGTTGAAAATACTAAGAATATTTCGTCCGAACTCATTGTGTTTCGGTTGAATGCGCTCTCCTTCCTGGATGTCTCTCGGCTCTTGACTAAGTCGTGAGACTTTGCTCGATCTTCCGAGTCTAAGAGAGGATGAATAAAAGGAAGAGACGAGAGGTGGAGTAAGAAAAAGAAGGGGAAGAAAAAAGAGGGAAGAAACGTTCCGTGGAGACGGTGGCGCGGCGACACGGTCGTTCCACGGTGTTTGGAAGGATGCTGCGACATTATCCTCTCCATGTAGCGAGCGCAGCCGACGACGAATGCACGGAGGGAACGCGCGCGTGTAGAACACACGTACGTTTGCACGCATACACGGAGATGGGCGTAGCACACGCACGCGGGGATCTCGCACGCACGCGGCCAAGAGTGCGCACCGGTTCGACCGGAATCGAAGCTCCGTCGAAGCCCAGCCAGCCTCCGCGGCTCGATCTCTCACGAGAGAGCCGTGAGCGCGTGCATGAA
This sequence comes from Melipona bicolor, assembly GCA_030673865.1. NCBI lineage: Eukaryota > Metazoa > Arthropoda > Insecta > Hymenoptera > Apidae > Melipona > Melipona bicolor. The sequence goes on from JAHYIQ010000028.1 coordinate 2,917,053, forward strand.
CGCACGCACACGCAGCCGGGAACACGCGCGGAAAGTCGGAGCCAAAGCCCAGCAGTCGGTGGACGCTTTGATGTGGCCGCCGCCGCTGCTACCTTCGCCACCCTGAATACCTTTATATCTCGCTCTGTTGGCTCTCCTTCTTTCCTTCCTACGTTGTCCTACCTTCCTACGTCGCCTCGTCCCTCTTTCTCTCCTACTCCGTGGCTGCACCACGCTCTCGACTTCGTTCTGCAATTCATCTCGGTGTCCTCGCGGACTGAACTTCACCCCCTGTCGAGATAGCCGAGTGCGGCCATGCTCTAACCTGCCTCGTGACACGATCAATTCCCCCGTCTCGACTTTTTTTCCGATTCGGGCAGAGAAAAGCTGAGGATTCGTAGATTTCTAGGAAAGAGAAATTGCGGGATAATTGTTACTTCCTGGCGATGGTAGGAATCTGGAATTTGGGGGAAATTTGATTTAAGAGAAAGGTTCTAGACTCAAGTCTTTTCTTCGCAGGGATTACTCTGCTTACATCTACAATTCTGATTTAGAAGATATAAAAAAAGTCAGTGCTTTACTCTTGACTCGTTCAAATTCTTTGTCAATATCTTTATCCTTTAAAAGCACAAGAAAATCCAATTAAAAGAAAAAAGAAAAAAAAGAAAGAAGAATGACCTAGATTTCATTCATTGTTGCAGAGGACGTCCCTAATTTCTGGATGGAGATATAGTTCGGACAGGAGAGAAAACGGTTGCAGAGTGCGTATCGACACGTCGATCAAAGGAGCACGAAAGAGTGACGGAAAGCAAAATCCTCGGCGATGCCCGACGTGGCCGGAATGTGGGACGTAGAAAAAGTGGTGACGTCCCTTTCCCCTGCTTTGGCGGTGCCGATAGGAGCAGCACGGGGATATCGCGGAGCTCGCGTTCCTGCGGGATCAGGGAAGAGGACGACTCCTTGGTCAGCACCTGTAGCACGTAACCGTGCGTCCATCTGTCCACCCGTACCGTCGGTGGGAAGGCAAGTCTTGACTTCTTGCAACACAATCAATCGAGCCGCCGCGGCCGCCGTTGCCAGTTTCTATTCTTCCTTTCGTTCCCATCTTCCCCTCAACTTCGTCTTTTCCGTCCTCCACTTTCGATAACTCCAACGTTATCCACCTAGGTGAGTTGAAACGTACTCTTGTCTTGGCAATTTTTTTCTTACTAAGAACGACGATACTTTGATCATGAGGTCTTTGACGCAAAGGAATCTGAGATTAGAAACTAGCGACTCGAAATATCAAGAATGTGACGTACTCGTGACAATCGAGATGTCAATCCCTCAGAAGTCACATTAGTTACGTGTCTATATTTCTAAGTTTTGGTAGTATTTAATTGTAAAAAATGATCAAAGATTCAAGATCTTGAAAGTTCGAGACACTACGAATACGAAAATGATTTCATACTCAAGTCAAGTGCGACGATTACGATGGCAACTCGCGAAAACGTAATTTCATTATGGGAAAGACATGGTCCTCCTCCTGAAGGCGGACTCGAATCGCGGAGCTCGTTGCACAAGTTTTTAGCGCAAAGCAGGTACCGGTGTTTTGCGGTGCGCGTAAAAGAGTGCGCTTCGTGCGTGTCACGTATGAAGAGAGTTACGCAAGGCTTCTTAATTTCTTTCCCTCGCGGTGAGCCAGCGAAAGAACCACCCTTGGCCTTGACGATTCTACCGAATCGGCGACGTAAACTCTCGCCATTGCATCGTTTGCGCCTTCCATCTTCCATATTCAACATTTTTTACGCCCTCGGAGGGTGCTCCGGAGGACCAGAAATTCGCAACGGATCAGAAATTCAAGCAGGTCAGGATCTGCATACCTATCGACCGTTTCTTCTTGGATCCTACTTTTTGAATCTTGAAGACAATAGAACCAGGAGGCAACCGACGAAGACAAGACAAACGATGGGTGACAGGACCGAGAGTCACGCTTTCGACTTTTCCTGTTTCAGCGACCGGATCATCGTAGTTTTTTTCTTTTTCTTTTTTTCTGGCACTAACAGTTGACATGATTCAGTCTCACAGTTGAAGTAAAATATACGCTTTCGTACTATTTTTCCTCTCCATTTGAGATCCGATATTATATTTTTCTTCTTCAACAAAAGGAGAAGGAGGAAAGATTTTATCAGAAAGATGGTTCGTTATCTGGAAGATAACGCGATACGTTGTTCGCAGAATAATTAAGCTGAACGTTTGAATCACAGAGCCGAATAATAACGACGGTGTTCCACGCAGCGGTACTCACAGCACCGGCACAATGTAATTAACAGTAGCCGTGTACACATGCCGAGCAACAATTGCCGGCTCTACTTTGAAAGAGAGGCCCCCTCCGGGGGCGATAATTTATTATTTTTATAGGGAGCTATTCATCAATGGCCGCGGCCTCCGCCACACGGTTCCTACGCCGTCGTCGGATCACCCACAGTGGATGAAAGAGAGAGAGAACAGGTGTCGAGATTTGACGCGGAGAAGCTTAATTGTCTTCTTCCGTAGAAAGAAACCATCTCTCGGTATCTTGGTATTTATGATGAGAAAGAAGGGTGTAATAATTAAATGTCGAGTTAGATCGTGTAATAGCTTAGAAATTCTTTCATAAAGTATCTCGTAGAAGAAAAAGAATCGCGTTAATCTCCCACTTAGATTTCCCATAAATCTGATATTCTCTTTGATTCTTCAAGTGTGAAAGAAGGAAGAACTAATTCGTTGTTTCCTCTAGGAAGTACGTTTCATAAAAGCCGCTGGCATCTCTTTAACACGAATCTGACTAATTTTCTGGCTTCTGAGATTACTCGATTACTCTCGCGGGTCACTTCTGTCTTCATCTTAAAATCAAGCTTATATTTTTGAATTTCAGACGGCCCGTAACTTTTGCGCAACGCTGTAGACGAAACGATCGGCTGTCAGGCACGATTCTAATTTCCATCCAGCGGATTTTCGTGGACGTTCACAGTGGTCAGGTCGCTTTGCTCTATTTGCATTTAAACGGCTCGCCACGGTTGACAAATGAGGCCGATATTATCGGACAATCGATTGCCAGGCTGAAGGAATCGCTTTGCTCGCGCCCGCCAAGTCGGCAAATCTCTTAACTTCGCGAGCCCCGATTCAGGAAAGGGCCGGGAAGAGGAGAACAATCGGACCTGCGACATGCCTCTACAAGCGGATTCCGTGTTCTTCGTGTCTCCCCGTTTCTCTCTTTCTTCTTCTCGTCCTCCTTCCCCTTTGTTCGCTGTCCGTTTTTGTACGACTCATTTCTCCCGAGACACTCGTGCCTATGGGAACCAACAAAACGCGCGCTTTCGCTAAAAATCTAAAAAACAATTCGTTGCCTCGATACATCCCCCGTACGAGTAATATAAAAATTATCTTTTCACCTTTTCACCAGTGTGTCGATTTTTACACTTTCTCGCACTCTCGTGTTTTTCTGTCGTTCTGAGACACTGTTTCTGTATGCACGTTTGAAATTTTTACAAACAAGAGACGAGAGTTGTATCGAGAAGCTACGGAGTTACTTTTGGTCAAGGTCACGAGGTTTCTGAACCCCTTGGGAATCGAATCGAATAACGTTCGAGTGGCGTACTGTGTCGCAGAGGAAACTGTTCGCACGGGCAATTACAATATTTCCTACGTTGTGAAAGAGGATGGGCTTGGCTGACACTCTGACAGCCCGTAGTCAAATGTTCCACGCTCCCTTGCGTTCTCCTCTATACGCCGCCATTGTATCTGTGTACGCATATGCCTGCTTCCCTAACAGTAACTTCTCGTTTTCGTCTCGTCTCGCCTAGTACACGTGTCGCCGCTAAACTGCCTTTCACTCGTTTCACGCGCTATGAATTTGATTTTACCTCGGAATCGTTCGTCCCATTGTTCCTTTCTTTGTTTTCGTTTCGTTTTGTCAAATCGTCGGCCCCAACCTGCTTATCCTTGGTCATCCATAAGTCATGACGATATTTGGCTGCCTTTGCCTCGAAACAGTCTTTGCTGAATCTTTCAAAGATTCTTCTTCAATCGAAACTGTTAACCCCAATGATGGAATGATTTAATTGTTCTTCCCTGCAACCTAACTACGCTACAAAATATTTCCACATTATTCCCATTTTTATCGATGGCGAAAGTCAATTAATTTCAATATTCAGTACTTTGTCTTTGTTTTGCAAATCGATATGATCAATCTGAAATTAATAGACCGATTTAATTACTTCTCCTCGTCTATAAAATTCAGAGCTATTTTACCTACAGTTTCGCTTCCTCTTTATTGACGAAAGTGATGAAGCTCCATGCATTGGCTCGCTTTAATTATGATTCCTCGGTGATAGAGCGCAGCGGTCGCTATAAATGGTACCGGTAAATTCACGGTCAACGCGAAAAGAGAGCGAGACGGAGGGGACGACGAGTGTCAGATCAAAGGAGAGGGTTTCACAGGTGGACGCATTGCGCAAACGAAAATCTCATTATCGCGAGACAAAGGTAGGACGATTAATCATCATCATCGGCGTATCTTTGCGGGCAGCGCGTCTGGCTCGCGGCGGAAGCGCGGGATGATAGACCCGGAGAGTCGAAACAGGAGGAGAAGAAGGAAAGGGAACAGGATGAAGAACGAGCGTCACCGTTCGAGGTGCCTCGTGAAAGGTCCATGCGGAACTAAAGTCGTCGTCCTTTTGTTCTCGCGTCTTGCTGGACCGTCGTAGCCACCTACCAGACTTGCTGCTTCTCCTCTTCCATTTCTTTCTTTCTTTTTTTTTTTTTTGTTTACCTCCGAAAGAGCATCCACCCTATTCTCCCCACTCCTTTTTATTTTTCTTCTTTTCTTCTTCCTCGTCGGAGCAACGATACACCGCGACAGGGGGCTCGATTCTTCCGCGATTCGTCGCGGTTCATTTGCGTATGGATCTCTCTGTTGGGCAGAAGGAAAGAGAGGGAAGCTCGTTGTACGCGTTCGATTCTACGGCCGTCGACAGAACGCGTTAAATTCGTAATTGTGTTTATTACCAGAGTACAGGGGTTAGCGGTTTTCGATCGCTGCCACCACGTTCCTTTCCGTGGCCGATCCGTGTGCCTTTGCAATTACTTCCTCGCCTGGAGAAAGAAACGATTCCGTGCGCCGCGTTCGAAGACATTATCGTTCCCTTTCGTCGTTTAAAAGGATGGAAAAATATCGGTGTAATAACAGCACTCTTTCCTCTCGCTGTTCGTTGTTGTACGTACGATAAATTTTAAGAGCAAGACCATCCTATTTCGAGATCGACGAACAAGTGCCTATATATAATATTGTTTCCTAGTTAGGCATGTTGGACAGCACGCGGAGAACGTAGAGAGTTCTCGACATCTGCTTGACTTTCACGGAACGATTCGTCTGCTGTTTCGTAACGCTAAAAGTGGTCTCTGGTAAAAAAAAGTACAGACGAAAGAAAGGCCGGTGATTATCGGAAGAAGTCACAGTATCGGAGCAAGAAGAAAAAATTCCACTGGACTGAAAATACAACAGACTAGAACTGGACTATGTACCAACTATCACCTCCGGATATAGCATTCCAGGTAAAACGTATTAAAATATCGTTCCGCCCGGGAGCTTCTAATAAAGCGACATTAACGACGTTTAATTACTGCAATAACATTCTTTCCGCGGACACGGTGGCCAAAGGAGCCTTGGAATTACCCCGGGCTCGGATTCGACTCGGCGAATCACGCGGCGAGCATTGGCAGTTCCTCCATTATTCTGGAGTATCCTTACGTGAATCGGCGACGAGCTGGAGGCACGGGAAATGGAACAAAAGGACAAGAAGAACGTAACGTCTGTCGTTCGACTGGCTAGGTCGAGTCGATCGAGCGCCTGGTAATTATTGGGTTCGCTGAACGAGAGACGGTCGGTGTCGACAATGAAAAATCCTGGAGGAAGGATTAATTTCCAGCCTCGCGGCACCGCCACGGATAGATAGGATACTCGTGGAGCTACGCGTTCTTCCCTTCAGGGGAGGGAGAACACGGGACGAGCGGTGTACAACGGGCGCGGAAGTCCTATCGGAATTCCGGCGTGCACGTGGAACCCATCAATCTTGTTTATGCATATTAGAAATTACGCGTGTATGTAAGTACACGGCACGGTACACGATACCAGCGGGGTGAAAAACGAAAAATTAACAACGTTGTCGGGGGCATCAATCTCTGCCTCTGTTCCGCTCCGGTTTTTAGGCGGGGCAACAATGTTATTAAACGCTGTTAGAACAAGTTTTCGTTTGAAAAAAAGAAACGTCCCTCCCGATCGCCGACGTTCTTAACGTGCAATGTTAAAAATATATCCAGGAGCGTCGCAGTGGGTACTGGTTTTTTTTAACTCTGATCGGTACGATTCACGGTTCTTTGTCTCGTGATCTCGAGAGATCTAACGTTAATCTCGAATGGCGACGAATGTCACCGGAGGTGGTCCGCGATGATAAATGCGAGGCCTTAGGCGGACCTCACCAGCGGAATGGGTAGGTAGCCGGGTAGCCGACAACACGCAGCAGGGGGCTCTTCTCACCTCTGTTCAGTGGCAGTCCGGTGAAAGAAGGAACGCGCTTCCGTTTCGACGAATTCCAAAGCGAATCTGCCTCTTCGATCTTTCTGGGCCAATCTGTCTTATGTCTATGCTCTATGGAGAGAACAGGTTTGCTACAGGTTCACTCTGCGAAAATCCCCCGACAGATCCGTCAATTTGTACACGCGCGCAACAAGCAGTTGCTCGTTCGACGATGCTTCGTTCGAAGCAACGAGTGAAAAGGAGAGAAAAGTAAATCGTTGTCATCGGCACAAAGAAGATAATCAGCGTTCTTTACGTTTGCTTTTATATCTCGCGGGAAGATAATTGGAGGCACGTATACATTCGAGTGGAGCTGGAAAGGAGAACGAGGAGGTTTAATATCGAATCCAGCGAACAAAGAGGCAGACAAAGGGCGAGCATCGCGGCGCGGAGAAAGGAAAAACACTTCATTCGCTTCTGTGAATGTGAGTCTTGTGGAAGCCAGAGTGCGGCCGTTTGCAAACGTCGAGATGCAAAAGAGGCGGCGACCGTCAGCGACCGGGTTCAAAGGTTAAAAATGCGGCCGTACGCGACAAAAGGGAACCTTCGTCGACGCGTGGAAGCAAGAAAGAGAGAGAGAGAGAGAGAGTGAGAGAGAGAGCGTCGCTTTTACAAACGATCCAAAGAGACGCATGCTTTCCTCTCGCATGCGTGTACGCACCGGGCCGACGAGGCTCGAAAAAAATTGCTTGATATAAACAACAATTAAGTAGGAGTGCCTTGGAAACCTTTCACGGCGTCGAGCCGTGGGAGAGCCGCGGTACGCGACGAGGAAAAAGAAGTCGAAATGTACATGTACGTATGGCGCACAGCGTAGGCGATCCTCGAATCCTCCACGCCAAAGTTGGTCAGAATAGCTTCGCTAGAGGGGAGATAATTAGTTTCACGTCAACGATTGCAATTGTCCTTCGATTAAGAACAGTCAGGCGAAACGAACAGAGGGGAGGATCGTTCGCGAAAGAGTTATTAAATCTGAACGATTTAATTCGGCTGTCTTCTAATTAGTTCTGTCGATTCATCGTACACTCGAGCGAGAATTATTATGCTCTCGCGTGATCCGTTAACGTGGATATTGATATGTACGAGAGACTATCGGATAGGCGGTGGAAAATTTCAGGCAAAAGGAAGAGAGAATAGAAAGCCGGCTGGCGTCGATCGTTTTCGAGCGTCGGCCGGGCTACGTTTTTAGACGTAGATTGCCTTCGATGCTTATCTTGGGAAAATCCTCGTGCGAACGAGATCCTACAGGTAGATACTCGTTGACTTTCGTGAGAAATCATTGGTAATATTTGAACGGAACACGGTTGAAGAATTTTCGGAGCTTCCATTATTGAAGTTATTTCTGTTATTTCAGCTCTTTCTTTTTCTGTGTGATCGTTTTGGAAAATGACGACCGTCTCTTTTTGTGATTTTGTTATGTAGTTTCGTTTTTTGGTAGTTTTCGAGGGATGTGATTTCTGGTTGATCTCGTTAGCGGAAAGAGGTGTATATTTTCGAGACTCCATGCGCAGTTTGCATGGGGGTTGTAAGTTGGTTTAAGGGGGCGGGTCGCATCCCCATGACAACCGTTGGCCTCGCTGATAAATCGACTTCGTGCGCGGCACATCGGTACCACCGTGAAATGCGATTCCAGATTACTTCGAAAGTTACCATCCTAATTAACGATCCACGAACGCACTCGTTGCTTAAATTACCGCTTTCGTGGGTTCATGGTTCGGTGCACTGGAAACGAGTTCTGTAATTCAACGCTTCTGATAAAGTTTCTTAATAACCAGCCTTTTTAAATGACTTTATTATAAATTAATCGTTTCGACGATTGTCGAGGCCGTTGGTTGCCGCGGCAACCGTCGCCCGAGTTTTCTGATCTTTAAACACATCTTTCCAGCCGAACGATACAATCGTTCGTTGTCGTTGATTAAAGAACCATGACGCTGTAAAACGTTGCCTGGCAAAAACGTAACTGCTTCAGCCAGCCGTGGAATCGTTTCGATCAGACACTTTCAGCAATAGTGGACCTCGACGCGCGCTCTCTCTCTCTCTTTCATCCCGGTGAATATATATATTCTATATATATATATATAGATATATAGTCACACCAGTCGAGGTTGCGTCTGCCTTTCCAGAAAATTTTCCGCAGAGTTGGATGGAATATGAAGTCGCGGGCGCTCTTGCAAATGTATCGCAAATTGTCGTTGCGAAGTGCTTAATGCAGGAGGCGAGGTGGTGGCCGTCGAGGTGGCGGAGGACGAGGACCAGGATTGGGGCGAGGAGACGCTCTTACAGACGAAGGGAGAGACGAAGCCATTTCGCCGGTGCCCGCCCACGCTGGAATTCGTGGCTTGGCTGACGTCAGAGGAGTAGCGAAACTGTCATCTCTGGGCGAGGAGGCTGACGAGTAACGCCGCGTTTCTCTAATGGTTCCGGTAATGCCGCCTGTAAAGATAATCGACCGTGAGATCTTCGACCGTCTCGTGGCTTTCTTCCGTCGTGCGGATTTCCACGGGACCGCGAATCGCGAAATGATTTTCCGGTCGACGGTGAACGAGAGCCGGCACGAGAGACGGCAAGCGTTCGTCGCAATTGCACCACGGATGTGCAGGTGCACGCTGTCATCAAGGGTGCACTCGGTGATGGAGCATTCTTTGAAGTCTCGCGGTGACGTTTTCAAATGTTTTCTCTCTTTCTCTGGCGAGTTTCTCCAGCGAGTACAAGCGGGATAGTTTCGCTCAGGATGGAGACGATGATTTATAGGTTTTACGTGCGTTAACGCGGGGGATACCGGGGATTTAGATTTGATTGCGTGGTTTGTTCGTTTCCGGACGTCGGATCGTAGTTTTCTCTCTCTCTCTCTCTCTCTCGCGAAACGCGTGAAAAATTTGATTGCGATTTAATGGCGCGTAGGAGTGTTTATTAGTGTTTAATTTATAGGCAACGAATCAGTGGGCGTCGTTAAGATTTTAATAAATATTTGTTAGTTTGTTTTAACGTTTGCGCGAGCCGACAGAGAAATCTGCATCGATGCGTTCGGCACGAATGTAGAGGCGCCGCGATGCAGTAACATAATGGCCCCAACAAGCCATGAGGGGTTGGGTCGGTGGCTCGGTTGCCCTCAAATCATCACGGGGGTGTGAGGCAAATGACGTTCGGCCACGCGGAAGTAACGCGATAATGGCAGCCATGAAAAGCCCCACCACGATATCTGGTGCTTTGATGTCCTCTCGCAAAGCTGCTCGCTTCAAAATCCATTCTTTTCACTAACACTTTAAATCCTTGAACCCACACACCGGCTCGGCTTCTGTCGGCATTGATTGCTTTATTACGATCTAAAGTGACGTAACGATCTCAATAAAAGTATCCTCTCTCTCTTCCTCTCTGTGTAACTTCATACATTTATTCGCAGTACATAAATCACCTACTAAAATATAATATAATATAATATATGGGATAGATGCTTGGCTAATACAAGTTGAAATTAAATAAGCAAAGTGGAGGAAACAATCTGTAGAAGAAATTAATTAACAGTTTAAAGCGGATAATTCTCTGTTTTTCAATTAGAGCAGTAAAGTGTTCCATCGCGTTCCTTTATTTATTTCTGACATCGCTAATGATGGAAATTGAGCGGGTATAATTGCGCATTCGCTGCTACTTACATTTATATTTTCCGTTTGTATCTACGATCTCTGTTTTAAGATAATAAAATGTTATATTTTTTGTTAAATTTACAGTCTCGAAGCACATGACAGTTGCTACGAGAGAATTATTTTAAATCTGAGGTAATTTAGCTCTTCAAAGTCCACAAGTTAGTGGATAGTGAAGAAACGCGACGATGTTACAAACAATTCTTGTTACTATTCTTCGTCTCCCTCCTACGAGTGTAAGCCGAGTTCGTTTCTCGGGAATAAAACGTTAATCGCCTGCTTGTTGAAATTAGCAAAAAAACGAAATCGATCAGTCTGGTTTCCGAGAGGTTCGATTCAATGAACGCGCGGTGTGCATCAGTGGAGTGAGTACGTAACGGACGTATTAGCACAGACGAGCGTTACTGTCTACAGTAGAACATGGACGTCGAGAAGTACACGTTACAAAGCAATGGAAAAGAGCAATTTACGCGCGACATCACGGTCACGTATATATATATATATATATCCACGGAATAATTTCTCGAACCGTTCGAGACCCACGGCGAGGCGTTCCCTGTTGCTCTTGTAAAGAATAAAGAAAATGGATCCGCGAGACCCGTTGGCCCGGCTACCGCGAACGCCGATTCCGAAAAGCGCTGGTTTTTAGCGGCGAAAAGGAATAGCAGGAGGCGAAATTACATCTCGAACGGTCTCTGAGGTCGCAGTCTACCGGAACAGAGACTCGTCCCGTAGTCGCAGTTTGTCGGCCAATGGGACCAGACAGAAACGCAATCGCAATGCAGGCCAATCCCTCTGCCCCGTTCGTCCACCCGCTCGCTCGCCCTCCCGTTCCCGGTAATGACAATCATTACGGGGAATGATTGCAGCGTCGGGTCCGCCAGCGCGCCAGCCGCTATTGGGGGATGGAAACCACCTTATAGAGTCTCTCCTCGGTCCTCGATGCGAGCGGTTTGTCACATGCTCCCGGCGCGGCAAAGTGTTTCCTTTTCATCGCGATTTCCTACGAATTGGTTACCACTGTGAAGAGAAAAGAAAAAAAAGAAAGAAAAGAAAAATACTTCGTCGTTCTTGTCGAACGAGATGGACAGATGCAGAGGACAGCGATAATGCTTCGGAAGTATGGCCGACGATTTTCAACCTTGAACGCGTGGATTTCCATGGAGGGAGCTACCGCATCGCGAAGACGGTTCAACGAGACTGGATTGGAACTCTTGTGGTTTCTCGAGGTGTCAATTCGAAGGATTGGATCCAGGAAGTGACGAACGGAAGATGCGGAGGAGCGTTTGTGCGATGTGACGAAGCGACGGACGCGCGATGCGAACGTCAGTGCGATATGAGTGCGTCACGAAATACTCGGACAAGGATGAAGGATGATGGAGTTGTTGGAAGGCTCGTCGAACGACAGAAACTAGTAAAATATTCACGCGGAGGAAGAAGATGATGCTCGAAATGGCAGGAGAACATGGCGGTCGTTCGACCACGTGACAGTTTATGCGACTATCTTCAAGGTAACTGACACTAACAAGCGTGTACCCGCGTAATCGCGATAAATAGTTAAACGTTGTTATACCACTGTCAGTCACCGGAGATCCGCCAAGTTTGCTGGAACTTTTCCGCGCAACAGAATCGCGCAGTTAGACGCCAATTGTTGAAAACCAATCGTTTCCTCGTTCTGTGAGTTCCTTCGTCCGGATTGAAGTGCGGTAAAAGTTTCAGACAGACACAACGGGTAAGGTGATAACGCTCGTTGATTTGACGGATACGCGTAATATTCGCCCGATATCAGTTTCGAAATCGATAAAATAGTCGATGCTTGTTAACAGCGACGAACGCGTCAAACGCCAGGAGCATAATCGTTCGGCTGATAATCGTTGATAATCGAAGAGATCGAGACGAGGAGGTCCTCGGTGGTACTGCGAAATTATGAAATCGATCGCTTCGCGAGTTATCCGGATCATTCTTGCGAAACCCTGATTTCTTCGGAGGCAAAAACCGCGGTCGCGGGACCGGTTACAGGTTTAACTGGTATCGAAAGAACAGATTGCAAGAAACGCTCGGTAAAAACGCAGCCGCGCATCGCGAGCTGAGGGATACGTCGCGGGGGGAAAAAGTTGAAATTGCCGTCCGTTTCAGAGAGCCTGCTCAATGAACGCCGGCACACATCTCCCGTGATTATTTCACCCTTTCTTCGACGAATCCTCGATAATTGTGCTCGGACGTAAATAAAGATTCCCGCGAATGAATGGAGGGTTGGCGAGAGGAAAGTGCAACGTTACAATGGGCTTAATTGCGCGTAGCGGGCCTCTGGCTATCGGATTAGGAAAAAAAAATTAACTTTGCCATATGGAACATTGTGTCACGAGTCGGAAATTGCAATTTGCTTGTTCAAACTCTTGTTAAATACGTACGACGATCGTGTGGCAATTGGTTCACTGCTGCAGAAGCAGCCAGTAGATTCTCTCTTCGCTGTCAAACCGAGTGATTCTATTGGTTCAATACCATCCAACACGTCTGGACTCTGTTACAGTTACGTGGATCCGTGAAGACAAAAGTATAAAATCTTTGGAATAATGTTACAGTATCAATTTGTGTCGAGAAACAGCTGAATAACCACTAGGACAAGGGCATAATGAAATACGACGAACGTTTCAACGTTAAACGGGCTACGTAGGATTGCATCACAAATCAGGCGCCACTGACTTCATGGTGGCTGGATAGCCAATCGATCGCGTAAGATTTTCAAATGCGAAATCACCGTCGGACCGAACAGAGCCTCCCGTGATACTAATCATCCGCCGAATACAAAGAAAAAAAAACCGATCGATTTTTCTCAGGCAAGAGGTATGATACGCGTTCCTCCGCCCAATCCAGTTTTCCTCGAAGCCTGCTTAATCCAGTTCCACCGACCGGGACCGACTCTCTCGTCAAAGTATCGGTTACAAAGTACCGAATCGACGCTGGAGGTATATTTAAAGACGCAGGAAGAAATTCGACTGGACGGTGACCGGATTCACCCATACTCCGACACGTTCCCCATCTGGAAAGTGAGCGCGGTATTCAACTGGCGGCGGGTCGCGTGTGTGCGTATTTCTGGGCGCGTTCGCCGCCCGTGTGCGCGTTCTTTCTCGCCGCGGAAAATATAATGATGGCGAGCGAACGGAGCTGCGAGCGTTCGTTCGTTCGTTCAGTCGAGACTCGCGTTGGAAACCGGCGATAAGGAGGGAGTGTCTACTGCCGCCATAATGATAGCCCTGAGCGGCTCTCTGACTCCGGTACACGCTGCACCGAGCCGCTCTGTGCACGTTGCATCGACTATATACCGTGCGATTGTACGCGCTGTGTGCACATGCATCGAGCCGCTGCACGGCATGCAGGCACGCATGCACGCGTGCACGCACTTTACGTGTCGCCAGTCAGCCAGCCAGCCAGCGAGGAGAGAGACTCGAGAAGGAGGGAAACAATGAGCGTGTTTCTTACCGTGTTGTACGCCGTTCCTCCAGGAACCTCACCCTTTTTCTCTAGTTTTATACACGCACCGTGCTTGAACCTTTGTGTCTGGCTACCCACGCGGTGCATGCGCGCCTCGCATGCGTCCCGGCTTCCGAGGGTGACGATCTGTTTATTTATCAGCATCGTGCGAATTGTCGTTCGACAACTCGTCCGGCGAGTAATCAGAGGGTTAAAACCGAGCAACGTAGGGTGGCGAGGTCAGTCGTGAAAGCAGAAACTTCGTGATACCTTCGTTGACGTTACACACGATACTCTTGCAGATTTCTGGCGAGCGAGGAAAATACGCCTCGAGTACACGGGCTGGGGTTTATATATCCCGATACACTCGAAACACGAGCAAACCATCCAGCGGAGTTCGCTCGCTGGAGTTAATCTCACCGTGGCATCTTTCGTTCGAAGATTTCTTCAAGTCGATAAATTAACTTAAAGGGAAGAGAGAAGAGGAGAGAAAGAGAGCGCGTTGGGGCGTTGCGTAATAACTATTGGAAATTTCGAGAAAAAATCGTGCGCCGCGTGGCCGGTCGTTGGCAATTCTGCGATCGTAGAAAAAGAGGAGGATTTCTGATCGAACGGCCGCGCGCACACACCACACCCCGGGTTTCTGGTACCGCGGTATCGCCACGAGGGTTACACCGGGTTCACCAGCGGCGTATATGGGGTTCCGCCATTGGTCGGGTCGGTTCAGATTCATTAGCACGCGAACGGCGATTGGCCGGCCGCGAGGCTATCGTCTTTTTGCTTTCTGCCCGCGTAATGACGTGCTGCGCGTCTCGGGCTTATATGCAACCGAGCGATCGTGCATGGCAGATAGGTTTTGCCGGTGTCTGCATGTGCATCGTCGAACCACAGGCGCACTGTTACGCGCGTGCAGCCTCGCACACCGCCGCACGAACAACGTATTCGTGTACGTTCACACGTATAGGAAGCGGCCAGCCAAAGCTGGAAGATACCTCGAGGGGGGAGGGGGGTTACTGCGGAGTTACCTGCATCGCAAATGGGTCTCCGCCACGCAGCTCAGCCCCGAGTCTCGAAAAGGATACACGTACACGACGTACATACGCTGTTTCTCCTCGCACACTCTCGACGAATCGTCGATCGTCGGACAGAGGGGGGGGAAGTCGAATCACCTGATCGAGATCCTCAGATTTCGCGAAAAAATAATTATCAGAGAATCGGCGAGAGACAGGTAAACGGTGTTGAAATTCGATTTGGGGGGAGAGGAAGGGTTGTACACACGCGCGCTCACCACCATTTTGAATTCTTGTTAATCCTTGGCACCTTGTGGCCCAAGGGTTGATGGTGGCCGAGCTCACCAATACATCAATATCGAAATTAGAACGCAGTTCCTTTCATCAACGAGACTTGTACGCAGCGTGCGATGCCAATTGTCAAGGACGTATCTTCTTCTTCTTCTTTATTTTATTTTCGCCTTCGTTTCGCCCGATGTTTCTCCTTCTTGCAAGTGTTGATTGATTCACAGGCAATGTCTAGAGAAAAACTAGCTTCTATTTTGTATGGAATATGGAACATGATGGAACATGATAGATGCAAATCGTTTGTATGCAAATTGTTCAATTATCACAAGGTAGACGCATGTGCGAAGCGTCGAACGATTATTTTCCATTTTCGTAGCTCATGCTCGATTCTTCTGCTCCGTTCAATCCCTCGTTGTTTAATTACCGATCCAGGCCACTGTTTCCTCTTAACGTTATAATCGGCTGGAGGGCCGTGACTCTTAAATCGGTCCTCGACGGCCAATGCGCAAGTGTCGCGACAGTACACCCCTATGCATCGTCGAGAGGGCGCCGGGTTACGCGTGGGGTGAATTCGAGTGCTGTAAGAATGTGTCGAAAGCACTTCGCGTAACGTGGAGACTTTGCGGCTAATGCCTTGGAAACAACTGCTTTTCGTCATCGAATTTACTCCTTTGTCTCCTTGTTCGTCGATTTAACACCATCCAAGAAATTTTCTCGTCGAATTGTACCATTGTTCCGTTCGAATGAAAATTCCGACATCTTCCGATCAGTTTCACAGAATATATCGGCTCGATATATTGTTCTAAATTCTGTCTAAACAAACTCTCGGCCGACGAACAGGTTCGCCAAGATTACGTAAATGCAACTAATTACACGGTTGCATGCGATATTCTTTCTAATCATCGCTCACGTGTTCTTTGTTTCGAAAATTCGTTCCCAGACGACGTTCCTGCCGTGAAAATTATCATCCGTTCGTGATCGGCGCGATCGTTGCTCGTGCTATGGAGTTACATTTTTCGCGCGATTTACATCTTCAATGACGTAATTCTCCCATGAGTCCGTGCTTGACGCGAATGATACCAACGTGGCTTCAACCAACACGCATCGTCGCGTCAATTTTTTTTTTTTCAGGAGTTCGATCCTCACGTTTTCGTTTGAATAAAATCACAAGTCGACTTAGAGATTTGCCAGAGTTTTTTCTTCCCTGAAAGGAGAAGAGAAGAAGCCAGTCGGGAAGACTGACGAGGATTTCGCGAAGGGTTGAAGATCCGTTCCTTTCTTGTTCCAACACAAAATGGCCATTGAAACGTGACTTCGCGTTAGCAGATATGGATCGCGCCTTCCCCGGAGGTCGGAGGGATCGCAGTAGCGCACGGGGGAAATGGTGAACTGCCGGAGGACGGGGTTGGTGTCGCCATGGCAACAACGATCCCTCAGTAGCCGAGCCCTCCTACACCCTTCATTCAACTCTGCCACCCCTGTAATCCGCTCGAACTCGAAGACAGCCACTACGCAATTTTCGTGAGAGGATACGCGTTCACGGCGTATTTTGTCTTTCGGGACGTCTTCGAGGCAAATGGAGAATCTGCCTGAAGAAAGAAAGTGACTGAAGATCGATCCTTCATCGACTTTTTTGTGCGCGAACAGACACGCACGATGCACGAGAAATTGTATCAACCTGAGGATCGAACGTCGAACGTCGAACGTCGAACCTTTTAATCGTCCGCCATTGGCGATCGATCGACTTCCTAATGTTCCAATCGAGAGAAGAAACTCGCGAGAAAGGGCAAGTAGTCAGCTCGCCCTTTGACGACGACTAATTAGTGGAGGAGGTTAAAAAGAGCGCGGTTCGCGGCGTTATTTCGAATCCTTTGTCGGGAATCTAACGAAGCGACGGAAACGTCGCTTTAATTGGCAAGTTGGTCAAAAGTCTGACCCAGATAAATATTCATAAGGCTTCGCGAGAGACTTCTTCCGTCCCTCTCTTCCGTCAAGAACGTCGACCAACGCCGCCATATCCCGGCGGTGAGTTCACGACCGGTGTTCGGCATTTAACACGCCGTGCCGTTTCATCTTCGTTCGCTTCGTTTTCTAATTGTTTTTCGTCAGCTTGCAGTACGCGGTGACGCAGCGGCATACATATATGCATACGTGGCCGCGAATGAAACGAGACGAGTAGGCGAAAAGTCTGGACGGGAACGGCCCCCGGGAACAGCGTGGCGATAGTATATTGTAATATCGTCGGCTCGATTAACATAATATCTTTGCTCCTTTCGTATTCAAAATGGGCCACCACCACGGCCGTATAATGGTACGCTCGATCCGTGTTTATATTAATGCTAGGTTCCTTGGGACGAGCTCTAAGATCATAATGAGGCTTCGATCGAATTAGGAAGGCGGGTGACTCCTCTGCTCGTCTCCTATTTCTTCCCCTATGGTATCCTCTTACTGGTTTTCGTGTTTCCACTCTCGTTTTTTACTATTTTCTCGTTTCGGGAATCCCGATCTACTTTTCACGGGCCGCATCATTACCGGCCACGGGGATGACCACGATCTACGGCAACGTACACGGTGGACAAGTCCTTTTTCTCGTGTTCTCGCTGCGGATATTAAACGGCGTTTCAGGGAAGCGTCTCGAGCCCTCCGATATTAGACGAGACGTCGTTACGCTCGGTTTTCTAATTGGTTGAAAAAGAAAAAAAAAAAGAAACGACCGGCTAGAAAGCTGAGACTGGATCGTTCGACGGATCTCCGATCCGATTATGCCTTTTCAAAACGTCAACAGGCGTGGCGAGGAGAGGAAGAACAAACGTTCCTCGAACATGCGAAACGCGACGCGCGTCGTCACGTGTAAATTCTTCGTTTCGCGACGTGTCTGTTTCATTAAATATCGATTCTTCGACGATACGAAAAAGGGAGACGCGGTGGAAAAGGGGAGCAAGCGCGAGAAAGTAATTTCTCGTTCGTGGAAAATCAACAGTTTTTCCGCGAAACGAGCTTAAAATCTCCCCCTCGTCGGGCCGGAGAAGTGCCATTAGCGGCGGCGGCGAGTACTTTAGAAGCTTCCAGCTTCCCCGCTTCGTTGCATCGCCGAGCTTTCGAGTACAGCAACATGATGCTCGTCGGTTGGTCGTTGTTCTCTTAGCGCTCTCGCGATATTGCATCCATTCCACGATGAGTTTCCAACTGGGAGAGGGCGGACCATCGGATTCCTCGATTTCCCCTATTCTCAAAATCAAAGACTCGCTAATTTCTCGTTCTACGCTTTCAAGAAAAAAAAAAAAAAAAAATAAATAAATAATGAAGAAAGAAAGGAAAGATCGAACAAATTTTACTTGTTTCGTCGTTTTGCTCAGCGGGATTTTTTCTTTCTTTGGGAACTTTTTGCGTCGCGAAATTCACTTGGACGGTTTCCACGGGAAGATAATCCATTCTCCTGAAACACGGAGGGGTGGTAAAAACCGGGAGAAGCAATAATGCGCGTGCAACGTGTGAAATCGCGCGCCGGGAAACCGAGCGTTTAAATCGTACGGGTCCGCGCGAGAAGCGACCGGCCCGATCCAAGGCGAATTCAGGATTAATGCGTTTTTAATAGTGACATAACTGCGCCGCTCGTTCGCCTTTTCCCCCTTCTCTTCTCTTTTCGTCCCCTCCCCCCTCCTCCATACCACACATCTATCTCTCATCCTCTCGGTTTCTCTCTTCATTCGCACGACGCGGTTTTTACTCGTGTCGTTTCTACATCGCGGGACACATACTTCGCGGAAAGCCAAAACGCGTGCGTTTTTAAACGATCCTCTTGTTCTCTCCTGGCAAACGAGCATAACGGAGAGGACGGGTGACGAACGGCAGAGACGACGAGCGGAAAATCGCGTGAATACATTATACAACGAGCGCGCTCCACTTTCTTGCCGGTGGAATTGCGTTTTGCAAGAAAGTCGGCACGCCCTTCCCTCGTTTTACACAGAAACGCCCGGAATCGGCGGATTGCGCGGTCAATTTCCAGCGGTCGTACCGGGAGAGAGAAAGCTCCTCCGTCGTGACATTTTACGAATTTTTTTACTCCGGCACGATGCGATTGAAGTTTCGGGGATGCGTCAAAGTCGATTAAAAGCAATCTACTTTATGGGGGGTGTTCTCTTCCCTTCTTATCGATCGATCATCAATTTTTCGAATAATTCTACCGGGCGTAAAAATTCCGATATCTGTCATTTCGACAGACGTAGGAAGTCCACCGTTAGAAAGTCGGTATTTGCAACGTATGCTTGTCATTACACGTTAAGTGCGTAGTTTCATCGGAGCCTTTCTAATATCCCTTCGTGAGTACCTTCCGACGATTATCCGAATCGAGTTAAAAGTAGTCTACTTTCAAGTAGTAGGCCATTCCACTTGAGAAGTAAATGTGAAAAGGCAAGCAGGCAGCTTTCTTTTCACTTGGCAGTTGTTGAAATAATTTCTAACCTTCTCTCACATTGTTACACTTTCGCCACTCCTGTTCCTTTCCACGAGATTGCGTTCTCGATCCGACACGAGCGGAGTAAATTGGCTCGCCACGGTCATCGGTGTCTTCCGCGACGATTTTACGGGCGGCCATCAAGCCTGCTAACGCGCGCGCGTTAGATTATTTTTACAGTTTTTACAGATTAAAAGTTGCTACGCTCTCGGGCCCGGGTCATGAGATGATGAGCCGGCCGTATGATTATTAGAATCAAGCGTGTCTGTCGCGCCTACGACTTGCTCGTTTTTTCGTGCGAAACGGGCAATATTCCTTTTGAGGTTACGCGCCGGGTACGAGGCAGGTGGGGAACGGGTGCGATACCGATCCGTATCATAGTTTTATTCCTTCGACGACCGAGGAAAAAATGTAATTGGCCTGGCCGAAATCTATCGCGAGGATGAGAGGGGGGGGGGGTCAGCATCCGCAAGTCGAGGGATGCAAGGGGGTTGAACGAAGGAGAAAAAAAAGCACGTGTGCGAACGGGCGACCGCTCGTAATAACAATGATTAGGACGACGAACGGACCACGAAAAAAAGGTAGAAGAGAAGCGGGTCTTGCCTTTGCGCCATCTCAAAATGGCGGCTTGGAGAGCACGCCACGTGCAACCATCTTTTGGTCCCATCCAACATCTACGAATTTCCACGAAGTGCATGAGAAAAGATTCTATCGGAAATCTCCTTTATTACTGCCGTAATTGCTAGAAACCGATGTATGTATATGTATCGTGTAGAAATTTGTTTATTTGCGACTTTACGTCAGGGTGGTCAAGCGTGTAGCCTCTACTGGACGAGGACCAACGAGCAACCCGCTCCGATCCTTTCTTATCTTCGTATCTTGGCGTAGGTTAAATCGAAGGTTAACTCGTCGTCGTCGACGTCGTCGTCTTCAACGTTCACGTGCGACGAACAACATGCAGGTCGAGGAAGGAGTTGCTGAAGGAAGAAGAAGGGGTGGTGGGGGAGGAAGAGGGTCCAGCATTGTTCGCGGACATTGCAAGCATGTCCGGAACAAAGAGCGGTAATCGACCCGTGTAACATTTATAACGTAATGGGAGGGCTTCACCAGCCCATAATAATATCAATTACGGGGCAAGAGGAGAAAGTAAGAGAGAGAGAGAGAGAGATCGCCTGAACTATGGCCAAAGAGGGACAAGAAAAGAACGAAGGGTGAGGCAGAGAGCTTAGATCGGGGGAAGCACATTGGCGACGAGAATTCGCGAATCTGTCGGCCAAAAAATTGACCAACGAATCCTCTCCAGCCAGCCAGCTGTCTTGAGATAGGAAGAGGGTGTCGTGACGTTAATCGTCTCGCAATCAAGCTCGAGGGAATATCGGAGGGATGATCTGTAGATCCTTGAAACTCTCGTAGAACCGTGCTCCATTTGGAAATCACCAACGATATTTTAATCGGTCACTGTGATCGCTACAACTCGGAAGAATTCATTTTCACCCCTGTTTATTAAATTATACCGTTTAAAGCTCCGCACGCTTGTTGTACAATTTTAATTTTTTCCTTGCAAGGTTACTCCAAGATGCGCCGAGTTGAAGAGAAAACGGCGAGAAGACGAAGAGCGGATCGGGTGGAATTGACGGGATGCGTAAGTGAATCGACACGTTGCGAGGCAATGGCAATTGGCTTGGTGGTACCGAAACGGTGCTGGGGCAAGGTCGGGAAGGTATCGAGGAGGGCCTGGGACCCTTCGTTTTTTAATTTCGCTCTCTTCTCGCAAGGTTTTGTTTAATGGCGAAGGCGGTAACCGCGCACAGACCAGTCGACCAATGAGAGCCCGACTGGAAATCATACGCGGGATCGCCGGCCGCACGGCGGCCTCCAAGAGTGGAGGTGAAGTTAGGTTAGGTGAGGTTATGTTCGCTCCCCGCGTCGCCTTAACATTCGACGGGCCTGTCCCGACACGGCATCGTTCTCGCAAGAGGTGGGGCTCCGTCTCTTCGATCGGCGTTAGGCATTTCTTCTTCTTCTTCTTCTTCTTCTTCTTCTTCTACCTTTTCTTTTTTTCTCTATCTACACTTTTTCTCTAACCCTCTCCTCGTCCTTCTTCTTCTCCACTTCTTCTTCATCATCATCGTGATGATCTTCTTCTTCTTCGTCTAGTTTCGTCACACTCCGTCATCGCCTCCTTCGCCCTTCCAACGCTTCTCGCTCTCGACGAAGGCTTGCCCACTATACTTAGCATTGCCTTCGTTTTAGGACCACGTGAAACGCCAAGATTAACCGCTATCGCGAACGCAGAAGGGTGGGTGGCTAGTTATCGGGACTTGGTATCTTCAAGACCGTCTCGTAGTTCGGTATACTCATTGGTAATTTTTTGATACACACGTCCCACTTCTTAACTTATTTTCCGTTATCCTACATTCGCCGATTAGTTCTAACATTTACTCCGTTCGCACTATAAAGTCATTATTGTTTGATCTTTCCTGAAGATCGTCGATCGGTACGCGTTTACGTGAGAAAAATGGCGAGAGGATTGAGAGTTCGTTTGAAATTGGAATGCTTCTCAACGCGTCTGTTGGTTTGATTGTTTTCGATTGACTTAGAAGCGCAATACGATTTATCCCGTCTCGAATAGAAAATGTTTCTATCGATGTGTCGTTACAGGCGGCATTATCGTTAGGTTAGGCTGGGTTTTCACTTCGCCTGCTGCTCCTGTCCTAATAATCGGGTTATCGGCCATCGATATGTCGAGAACTCTAATTACATTCTTCTATGGTACTGCTTAACCGCGCTGCGCGCAATCTCCTTTTCCTCTGTCAATACCGAACAAAGCGTATCGCAATTCCTTTCGAGTACACGAAATTACGGGGTACGTTGGAACACGTGGGAAGTGGAGGAGCTCCTCGAAGATGAAGAAACTCGCGCGTTTGTTGATATCACGGACCTAACGATTACAGGCAGTTGGCAATGGACTAGTGTTGGTTGTTTAAGCGTAAACGTAAAACAAGCGCGAGCAGAAAGCAAATATGCACGAAAAATGTGCAAGTTTTTTCCATATTTCCAAGCATATTTGCACATTTGTATATTTTTCTTGCGCATTTGCACGCGTAAAATGTATACGCAAGCACGCAAATGCACGAACAACTTTTTTATATTTTTCGTGGATATTTGCACGTGCGTTTTGCAGACTAATTTGTTCAGAGGAAGAAAATGAGTACGGAGAGAGATTCTAGCTTTGCACAGCGTTGCGCAATTCTGCTTGTAATTCAAAGGGTAATTATCAACATTCGTGAATCTTTGTTGAATTCTGAATATGTAACAAAGGGAGTAAAACAGAAGATTGATAAACACAAGCGACAGATTCCTCCAACGATCGCGTGATTCTGTCGTTTACTTCGGTATAACAATCACGTGACAATGCGTTTCTCGCGTGCCCCATCCTAAGCCCGATTAATCCGCACGATCTCTACACGGGCGTGTGCATTGATATCGTTAATCATTAATTAGATACAACGGTATTAGTTCATTAATCAACGTTCCGCCAGCTTACGACGGTTACGATCCATTAAAAGGATTGATTTAACGAGAAACGACGTCGTTTTTCCCCCCGTTTCTTCTCTGCGCAGTAGAATCGGACCGTGTTGGAACGGCAACGCGGAGAGACGGCCGGTGCCACGAAATGCAGCAGAACGAAGCCGCGAAGGAAAGGAAAGGAAGGGAAAGGATAGGAAAGGAACGTAGCCATTGATGCAGTCCGTAGAGAAACTTCGTTGATTCCTTTTTGCGGCTATTGAT
Organism: Melipona bicolor; assembly: GCA_030673865.1. Classification (NCBI taxonomy): domain Eukaryota; kingdom Metazoa; phylum Arthropoda; class Insecta; order Hymenoptera; family Apidae; genus Melipona; species Melipona bicolor. The sequence goes on from JAHYIQ010000028.1 coordinate 2,940,279, forward strand.
CGATGGTGACCGTAATTTTCAGATCGCGTGCCACATCAGCCGCCACCTTCCTCTTCAATGCAAACCAATGTTATCGGAACGCGTGTTTTTCCTCAAACTCGTGCTTTCCATATCTTCCTCCCTCTCCCCATTTTTTCTTTTTTTTCTTTTCTTTTTTTTTTTTGTTCTTCACACGGCCAACGAGCTACGTGCTTTCCTGTGGCGATCTAAGACAGCGATTAGAGCTTGTTTGTAAGCTTCACGACCAATTAATTTTATTTTTCACGGCGTACGGTAATGAGCAGCCCTCCACGGTGAATAAGAGAGAAAAGTTCTGCAACCACTGTCTTTCCCCTCTCGTCCCGCTGTAGCGTCGAGAGTATCTCTCTATTTATTTTCTTCTTTTTCGTACTTTATATTTGTCGTTGGCGGGGAAAAGGAAGAGAGAGAGAGAGGGAGAGAAAGAGAGATCGCATGTGCAGGGCGCCGACACAGCAATCACGTTTCCGTGTTCTTTTCTGTTGCAGGTGCAGCACAGGGACAGGGGGAAAAAGAGAACGAGAACCTTGAACCAATCGTAAATGGCGTGGAGTGAAAGCGGTCGGTCTCCGCGGTTTTCCCAGAAGAGCGCGAGCCACGAAATTATCGACCTGTAAATCGGAGCGAAGGATCTCGTTTCTTACTCCTGCCGACGCCGGTATGAGTTCGTTTCGTGTGCCAGAAGGAAGAGAAAAACGAAACAAAAAAAAAGGAAAAAAAGGAGAAGAACGACCGAACTCGGATCGAGATCGAATCGTACGCCGGACTCTCGGCGAAAATCGCGAATCTGGCGCATGCCTCGAACTACGATTCAGATGTTACAACTTGTTCCTCGCAGGTGGACAGGTCTGGCCATGTAAATCGGCGATTTCGTTTCGTCCGATTGATTCGCATCGTCCATTTGACGGACAACGAGTAACGATGTTTAGACGTTTCAGAAAATGAATGTGCGAGCCAGCTTCGAAGATCTCTATCGTAAAACGTTGTTGCACAACGCGGTCGTGTGATTGATGGAGAGCGTGCGCTACTTTCCGACGGGGTTTCGATGAAAACAAGAAAAAGTGTCGTTTGTTTTCCCGGATGATAACTCCGGGAATCCTCCCTTTTAAATCAATAGCGTGCATTTTTGCGAGGTCGAAGTGGAAAACGAGACGATAGCTACGCCCACGTTGGAAGGAGAGAATTATGCCACGAGAATGGCGTAGTAATCAGAAATGTGGAAAGAAGCTGCGATAGATAGGGGAAAGCTTCACGCGGTCACACCTTGTCCGATCGGAAAGGAAGATGAGATTGACACTCGGCGGACAATACCCCTTGACTCGATTACACACGAGTACCGTTAATCATCCTAATAGCGTGCGCATAATGCCAGATACGATCTACGAGAGTTCGTTTGTTACGGTGTAGATTCGTGATTCCACGCTCTTCCAACGATCGTTCGGCCCACGTGCGAGATGAGTCGAATGCATAAAGTGAAATCATGCGCCGCCGCTTAGAACGGCGCGGGTCTAAGATCGTGAATGGGCGTACGGAGACAATCGGAGACGCGGCTAGGCGCCTGAATTCCGATTGGACGTTGTCTTCTAATTGAGTCATCGTGTCATTAGCGTTGTAATAATCGTGACTCGTAACGGAACGATATCTCTCTCTCTCTCTCTTTCTCTTCCCTTGTCGATTACACGCTGGCTGGAACGTTGCCGCCGCCAGGAGAAACGCAAGAGATCCCAGCCGTGAAGATCGTACGTGGATCGATGTCCAATTAAACTCGATTACCGACACGGATAATCGGCCACTGTCGGTGAAAGAATGATTACTACGCGAGGAGTAATCGTCTAGGATATCGACCTTGGCTGATTTTGCAAGATCGATTGCAGCGATAAAGCGAATGGGCGAAGGGTGGAATTATTCTTTGATCGGCTGTGAGAAACGTGATTGGATGAGGAGAAAGAGAAAGAGAGAGAGAGAGAGAGAGAGAGAGGCATCGAAAGGGAGGAAGGACAGTTTTCTGAATCGAATTCGTGATTATGCCCGGAAGTTTTAAAATAGCATGCGTTGCGTGTGCTCGCATGCATCGCATTATACGAGGGAGGGAATTGTTCTTGAACGAGTATGAATGCCGATCGAGCGAGAGGTGAACGAGGATCGAAAGAAAGGATGGATAGCTTGCCGCTGAATTCAATTCGCGATTATATTTAGAGATATTGAGACAGAATTGGTAGATTGGTTTTATATCTGTACCGCGTGTATTCGTCGAGCCGGCTATTTCACTGGAATCCGAACAAAGAGGGCCTCGCATTTTAGGGAACGAGTTACCGGAACATCGCGTGCCACCGAAATATTCTGGAAATATGCTAATTACCAGTTAGTCAGTTTCTTGTGGCATTGCGCCCGTTTCTACGATCTACGTACTGCCTCTTTTCCCCGTGGTTCGCCTTGTCGGGACGTTTCGTTCCTCGCTCTTTGTTCCGGTCTACAGGGTTGTTCTTGTCCTTTGTCCGCCGCGTTCGATTGTCCGTTCGACGAACATGCGACAATTTCACGTCGTTTATCTTCCATTCGTTCGAACGAATCGAGAGTTTGGTTCTTTTATGGCCGGGCTTCATAGTCATAAATATGGGTCAAAGAAGAATTGCACGCTGTTTGGACGAATTCTTGGAAACTTTATGACTGTTGCACCTTTTAAAGTAGAATTGAAATAATAAATTATAATCGTATAGATATTTTTGTCAAGTGAAACTCTACGACTAGTGCCTGACCAAAAAGTATTATTCTACTTTGCAACTTTGGCTCTCTCGTTTACGTTCAAATCTTGTCTTTTTTCTTATTACTTTAGATTTTCAAAAAATTCCGAAATACTTACCAATGTCTCCGCTACGTTGTACGATAATTCGTTGAACCAAATATTCGAGACCATCCTCGACAAAAGTGAAAATTCTTTTCAAACAAATTCAAGACTGTACTAAATACACACGTACCTGCACAGCTCTCGTTAAAACGAAAGGGCTAATAAAATTTAATTTTCTGTTATACGGTATATTTTTCTTGTTGTTCAAAAGATTCAAAGATTCCCGAAGGGTTAACTACATGACCGTACAATTCTCGCAGGAACGGTCTTAATAACAGAAGACATTTTGTATTACCGCTGAAGACAAGGTGTTAATTTCTAGTTATCGTATACTATGTTTTTCCTTCTTACAATCAAAACATTCGACTCGCGTTTCATCGACGAGGATCGTCGTAATTTCGAAAAGGCCGGTGCATCACCTTGCTACCGCTGTTGTTCCTTGCCTCTTTGTTACATATATGCAACCACAAGCGTGCATACTTTCTGTCTTCACTCCCATTAATTAACCACGCCGTGTACGCGGTTGTTCTCCTGTTTCGAGAATGAGGAGCGACCCCTGCGCTGTATCGCCGGCCTACAACATCCGCCCTGAATTAATTGAATATACAGCTCGCGTTTACACGCGATACGGAGCCAGCCTTTGCGAGTTGACTAATACCGGGCTTCGGTACACCGAAGGGGGGAGGGAAAATTAAAAATTCATCGGAAATCGCGCGTACGACGGCCTACCTCGTTCCCGCGAAACCGTATGCTTTCGTGTGATTCGAGCTCCGAGCCGCGGCACCCACACACGCTTCAGTCCTCCCGCGAATTCGTTCGGAAAAAGATAGAAAAACAACGAGCTTCTTGGAAACGTCCGTCCAACGATTATTAATAAACTTCGATCCATCTCTGGCCGGTTCTTTCTTCGAAAGAAAAGAAAACTGCTGCTCCGACTTTACTCCGACAAATGCGAAGCGATCGAGTGAAATCAAGAAAACTGGAATACCGTGTTTTCCCTCCTCGAGGACTGGTTCGTGCAGACACTTGTTCGCTGCGTTCGACAATTTTCTAAACGCTGTTCTGGAACATGTTCCAGCGGTAGAGCCGTGACGTTTGCACCTTGGAGTGTAGCATCGAGGCAGCGCGTACGGAACAACCGGAAACGAGGGCAGGTCTATTATCGCCCCGGAGGTTATACGAGCTAGCCGAAGTTTCATCGCCGCGGAGTTCCAGGTACGGCAATATGTTGTTTTATGGTGCAATCATCGGCGCGGTAATAATCATTAAATCCGTTGGCCGAAGCTGTGGGCTCCAGGGTCTCGTGGCTAGGTTCTCTCTCTCTCTCTCTCTCTCTCTCTCTCTCTCGGACGAACGAGCTCGTCGTTAGACCGAGATTGATTCGTTGATGCCGACGTTGTTTCCATGTTGAACGATCAACGAGAGAATACTCGTTTGTTCCATTGACCGAGAACAAGCTTCTTCAGACTAAATCGGATCGGACTTGGAAAACTATCGTCAACAAAAATTTTGCATTTTCTTTTCTTTTGGTAAATACGTAAAGGAAAAGAATTTTCGTTTAATTTTTGTAATTTTTATGCAAAGAAACTTCTTTGTCGATCTAGAGGCGCCAGCGACGATTACCAAAAGGATCTTTTCTTGTTCGTCTCTATGTCGGAAAAAGGAAAGAGAAGAGAGACCACGGAACGGTTAGTTAGTGGGTTATACGATGGCCATAATTGCGGTTTATTGTCTCGATAAATATATATACGACTCACGCCGGCTGTGAATCAAGGCAGAAGCAGCCTGATCTGCTTTCTGGGATTTGAAATCAGGCGGCATGTGTACAAGACACGCAGTTTATGGGTCTGCTCAATATGGTTGATGGTGTTTTATCTTGCTCTTGCCGGCTCTCCGCGGAACCGGAAGACGCCTAACGATCTATCGAGTCTTCTTTCACAGATGATGACGAGGATCGAATAACAATGAATCGTCGACGACATGTGTCCTTTGTATTCGACTAAAATTACATGTGTTTTAAACGTTGAATTACGAGTGTCGAGAATATTTCACAAAGTAGGAATTATTCATTCCGAGAACACCTTGTTTCATTCACCGGGCGAAAATGATCGACGTCAAATTACAGTGTCTTTTCCCTTCAAGATACATTGCCACGCTGATTAATGCAACTTGCAAAAAAAAAGAGGCGCGAAGAAACAATTTGACGTTGTTATGGTCGATTGGTCGTTGACCAGGTTACTGATTCAAACTCTACTTACACTCAATATATATTGTTATATATATATATAATAAACGATCGAGGAGGCAGGAAGCTTGTACAATTTGCTGTACGAGCTAGTTTCCGCTCTGAATTTATCGATACGCCCCGTGTCGATTGACAATATTTACCAATGAGTTTTACGCTTCTATAGGTGGGTATGTTTCTTCAACCCAACGAGTGTGTCGTCGCGGCAGTCTCGAACCGTCTATTACGCAACTAAACACGCGGCGTAAACGTTCTACTTTTTCTAATCTTCTCTATATTCACTTGATCCCTGTATTTCGTCGATGAGTGGCCATTAGAAGTTCGTTATTCTTATCTTAATTACAGCAACGCGGCGCGGTGGTTCAACATTGTTGCGCGCCTACGCTTGCTGCGAACCCGCCAGCGGTGGGATATCGTGTCATTTCATTGGTATAATCTAATAATAATTCATAAAATGCGGCCCGTCTCGCGAACGTGACGATCGGAAGATAACTAAAATAATGACGAACTATGCTCGTAATACCCGGCGATAGAAGCCAGAAATGAAATACAGCTGCAACCAACTGTTCTCGTCGTCGTGTAGCTTTTTCCTTTATTTTTGCTTCTGTACTGAGAATATGGCGACTATTCCCACTACTGTAGGAACACGTTGAATCATTTTCAGTCCAGTCAAATCCAAATTACGTATCGTGACTTTGTCAAATATTTAATTCTAAAATTAATTTTCGCAGATGTCGAGAAATTGACGATTCTTTTTCCCACAATATTGTACGCTGTTTCACTTTGTACGCGGATTTGACATTCAAAAAAAAAAAAAAAAAAAAAGTCGAAACAAGCCTAACATTATCGAAGACTAGCATTCTGTTAGATAGTGTAAAAGCGTCTTGCTGCTGGCCAATTTCGGTTGAATTTAACAGCAAGGACAGTCTAATTCATACGTGCAATTACGTGGCGTAAATTGGTGAATAAGTGAATACCGTGGTAAGCCATAGTTTTGTCGTAAATTATCGGACAGCAATTTGGAACGCGGAAAAATGAAGCAAAAGGACTACGGTGAATCCTTTCGTATTGACAGAAACACATAGCGTGCGATAAGCATTTTTGCGCACGTTTTTTCGTTAATAACAGTTTTGTTGTACCCGCTGGTTATTACCGTTTGCCTATTTGTCGAGATCTGTAATTTCATTCGGTACGACCGAGTAATTTTTATTTTTATTCTTTTTTAAATGTTTCTGCTATACGCTTGTAATCACTCGTCTGGTGGCAGTTCTTGGCGTGCTCGCGACGGTTCTTTGTTCCATTGCCGAGGATTTTGGAATCGAACCAGCTCCACGGACCCTAGCATTAAAACCCGACTTATTTTCTCGTAATGACAGTCCATCGAGGAGTGTCTTCGGCTGCGAGATTCGGAGGTCGAGATCAAAGGACACTCCTTGAGATTTATTCATCGTCATTGGGATTCTCATTGGGACTTCTCATTATTCATCCTAAGATTTTCATTCTCGTTTGAGAAATTTAAAGAGGAGGCCAAGATTAATCGTGCGTATGTTAGTCATATTGGTAATGATGCGCGTTAAATGCGAAACATTGACGAAGAAGAAGCACTTTAAGAGGAATAATACATCAACCATCGACAGTCGCCGTGTCAGTTGTCTTCATTTCACCGCTTTTTCCAGCAAACGGCATGATGGATGCGACGGCAAGAATGCAGTCAACGCGGCAAGAAGAACTCAAGCCGCGCATTCTTACATAACAATTGCGAGTTCAGCTAATAAGTTATATAGCGTCCCAAGCGCTCATCGTCGAACGTCCGTGGTAAAACTCTTTTACAACGTGTTCATCTTCGTCACACACGTACGTGGCCACGAACGAAACACACACAGCTCTTCTTTTCCGTCGGAAAAAAAAAAGACGTTCACCAAATACAGAAGAGACACCATTTCCCTGTCGGGGATCGAAGAAACGTAGAGTGAAAGGAAACTTTCCAGCAAACAGGAAAAATGCGCTTTATCGACACCGATGGCTGGTCTAAAATTCGGTACAATGGATCATCGTTAGCGGCGAACGTTCTGTACCTTCTCTCTAATACCTCTTCTTCCAGTTTCTCCGAGAAGTAAACTCCAACTTTCCATCCGTGTTCGTACGTTCGCGAACCTGGCTAACCGCAGAACGTTTGCACGGACGCGCGAGGAGCAACGGTGTTCGACGATAACGGAGCGAAACGCACGTGGAGAATTCCGATCTGATTCAAAGGAGTCGGATTCAGCGAGCGATCGGAAAAGGACGAGGTGGAAGAGCGGACGAATGCATCGCGAGATACCGCTACGTCTACGTTTTAGCACCATACCGCGCGCCGCGATTACTTTCCCTCCCCCCCCCCCCCTCCCCCCGCGAACGATCTTTTTCGCGAACGGTGAACGGCACGATCGATGGCAGCGGAAAAAATGCGGTCGATGCGGCAGGAAGGACGCAAGGTGGACACGGTTGAAGAGAGGGTGCAGCAGGGTCGGTGCTTTCCGTGAATGCCGGCGGCTTCGTTTGATGGTTTTTACCAAGAGTCCTGGATACCGTGCGTTCCTGCAGCACGATTGGCTCCTTCCACGGGCCCTCGTTCGGTCATTGGTCCTTTCCAGCAGGATCCGTGGGACGACTTTAAACAGACGTCGTCGCCTTGCAAGCTGCTCGCTGCCGTGATTCTTTTCTATAGACACCGGTTACACGGTTTTACGTACATGCGTACGCGGAGAAAACGATCGTCGACATTCTTCGGGCCACTCGCCGTGGCTAGATTCGACTATGGCGTTTCCACCGGCTTTTCGACTTTTATGGAACACTTATTCTCGTCATCGACGCCGGAGATCATCTACCAGGCGATCTCGGTTCAAGAGCACGTGGACAGTTGCTTATCAGTGGAATAATTGAGACCTAGAGTGTTAGTAGGTGAGGGTCGAAATTTCTTCGAAAAAATATTTGACCGATATCTGACGAATGTCAAGTTAAAATGTCCAACTGTAGTTGTCATTGAATTAAATATTAAAATTTTCGATCGGGAGGTTTGACGGTACCGATATTTATTCGGTAGAAGTTGATTATATTCGGAACAAACGCTCGAGCGCTGGTTCTGGTTAATTGTAAACTGGCTGATGCTATGAAAAGGAGGCATATAATGAGGGTTATTGCTGGCAATCGACTGCTCGATATCTCACTCTGCATTAAGACTCTGCGAAATTATGCTTAAAATCGAGGACTCAATTAGCGGAGGTGCACCTCATTATATCCTCGTGAATCAGGCGAACAACGTTCCTTCTCTATGTAGGTGTATTAACGGTAACGTCAGCGATATTTAAAATGCAGTTTCGTTAATGAGGATTCGATCAGCGTCTCGGACAGAGTGAATGTGACTTATACACGCGGTCCACGGGTGCTTAGAGGTTTTGTGTGCAGCTCCCCTCGTAAAATGGAATAAAGCCAATGTTCCGCCGGCACGAACCGATTCTGGTATGCGCGAGAGTTTGGTTCGCCACTTCCTGAAGAGATGGCGCTACCAGTGCGGTCGATACGTCTTTCACAGTTCTTCGTGCACCAAGGTTGAAGAAACGGAACTTCCCGCGATGAAGACATCGACGAAAATGCCCCGGTCGTTGGAAAGTAATGAGAATTAGCAATCGTGATTGCTTGTCCCGTATCGTCGAAGGGGGGAGGGGGAAAGGGACAATTTACTGCATTTTAACCGCGATATAATAACAATTACAAGTCGTACGAAGTATCAATGCTCCCATACATTTTACGCGCATAAAGGAAGTGGATGCGAACGGATCTGGTACTTTGGTACTTTCAGTTTCGACGTTGTCCATTTGTTTTCGCGCGTGTTCAGCCAATGGCTGGATACACGCCTGATAATGCCTTTATACGGCCCGATAAAGCGCTTACGACTTTCAGCAATGAAATCATAATCGCGCGCGATCGCCCGATACGATGTACTAACTACATGCCAGCCCTGTTCGCAGCTATACGTAGAGGCGTCAACGATTCTATTAATTATGTAGATGATGCTGTTGCGTCACGGATCGACGCTGGAAACATTCGACCGATTCCCATATATATATATATATGCAGGTACAGAAGAGAACGACGCTTGATACTCTCGCTTAACATTCTCAAAGAAACGAATCGAAGAAGTGGAACGAATCGTTGTACAACGAAACTCGAAGTCGAAACTGGAAATCTTGGTTGACCGTATCCATCGATGGAGGATAATTAGATAATTAATCTTAATAGTTGCAATGTATAATCTAGGTTATCAAGTTGCGATGTATAATCTAGGAGTATACGCTTCGAAGAAATCGAATCGATTAGATTTTAATTAAAACTGATTGGATTGGCATTCCTGACGAACTTGCATGTGATTACTTCGGTTACTTTGAATGTACGACGAAAGATGAAGCCGTGAATCGAGCTCGAAGCTTGAGAATTTCGTTGGACGTCAAGTTGTTACGCGGAAAGTACCAAACACGTTGATGAAGTGCTTACAAAACGTTGTCCAGAAGAGAGACAGAAAGGTAGGGGAGGGGGGAGGGAGGAGGACTCCCCTTGCTGTTCCTTCAATTCAATTGAATTCTATTCCAGCGTGCAGTTGATATCATTGAGGTCGCCACTTAAATCCTCATTGTCGTTCGTCGCTTATTGTTTCACCCTTCGTTCGGCTACCAACGAATGTACATACGTACGTTTCTCTTTCACATCCGTACCCGCACCTCTAACCGGCCTAAAGGAGAGCCAGACTCGAGGGTCCGGCCAGCTAAGAATTGAAACTATCGTTGCGAATCAAAAAGTAGTCGTTCGAAGTGCGCTCGTCGAAAATACAGTTAAATAAATTCGAAATTCGTAAAGAGTTCTTACTAATCCACTCCGGAGACGTTGCAATTGCGAAACATTTATTTATCGTTGGCATTGCGATAGAAAAGATTCTTTCTCCGAAGAGAACAAGACTTGCTTTTATTGGATGATATTTCGAGATGCTTTACCCTGGGTTTTCAGCTCGGAGAACATCGAACAATAAAGTCATTTGCACGGGCGATCCTCCAATTACGAGCGAGCACCGGTAACACCGCCGACTGGTAATCGGAATCACGCACGAAGGTAGACAGAAACGCGGTTAACGAAAGGAAGGACTGACGGTGAATGACGAAGAAGAGGCGAGTCTCGGACGGTAACGAAAAATTTGGTCACCCAACCCCCTCTGTCTGCCTGAAGAGCTTCCCTCGACTTCATCACCGCTCGAGGACGCAGGTAGCGCCATGCGACTCGACGCTACTTGCCGCGTAGCGAATTTCGAGGAGTGCACTTCAGGGTCTTTCAACAGTGGCCGGTGCGCTGGAGAACCCTCTTCGTGTACCGTGAAGGCCTGGGTAGTTTCTGGCTGCGATGTTGTTGGCAACGCTCGGCGACGGGGAATACCGCCCCGGCACCCCGGCCACATGGAAACGTGGACGGAATAATGGACGAAGTGAAGTGCGTCGCGGTTGCTCCCGAAGTGGGCATTGTTGGCCCACATGCTCGCTCGAACAAACCAGGTTGATCGACTTCGTAGGAACACATGGGAACGTCGACCGCCACTCTTTCTCCGTTCCGTCTCCTTCTTCCCCTTCGGTCTATTTTTTCTCACTTCTATTTTCGTCTACTTTTGTTTCGTCTTCTGCGTGTACACAGAACGTCTACTCGCACGTCTAATCTAACTGTAGCGGAGTATTTACGACTGGTTTCGAGGCTCTTCTGTTCTACCCCTGTTGTCGAGAGGTCGAGAGGTCTACCAACAACACCTATTCCTTCGCGAGAACCTTCTTCCCTTCGTCGACGGGCGTCTATCTAGAAACGGGCGTAAAATCGTACTCGCGCGAGACGTGATTCGCTTTTGGAGGGACATCAAAGGAACGTTGGCCACGAATCGAATCGTTGGGATAAGACTGCAGAATCCCGCAACGGCTCGTGACGATCATGTAAAGTGAATTATCCCATCTGATTATATCGTCATTGTCATTAGGTCCTGATCTCTATCGCCTTCTCTCTGTCCCAGCCACCTACGGTGCCCCCGTTAACAATCCCACTTGATTCCGTCATTGGCGACGTTGGAGTTCCTGAATGAGTTCGTAACGAGATGCACAGCCAGAGGGCTGGCCCGCACGTCGGGGTTGCCAGCACGTGTCCTCAATGGACCAATCAAAGCTCACCCTCTTCTCTCGTCTAGTCGTCTCTTGCCGACTCCCTACGCGTTTCTCTCTACCCGAGACCAGGCTTTACGTACATTAGCCTAATACGACTGTAGCCACGGAGGATTTTGTGGCTCCTCGTCGGGATCGTCTTTTCACCGCGCGATTCACTCTCGCGCTCGCGCCGCTTCTCCCGTGTTTAGACGTCGATTAGGAAATCTCAAGTCTTTGTGTTCTCTGTCTGTGATTCGCGTATCGTTTACTGCAAATTCGAGAAGAGATTTTCCATCTCCTCTCCGGGAAGAGAAATAAATGAAATCTCCAAGGTTGACAAGGTTAACTCCTTGGAGTTAACTTTCTTGATTAATCGTCGCTGGGCTGATAATAATTACGGCAAATTACCGCCGTAAAGAGTCGAGTTTATTTATGGTGATTGGGCAACGTTGTTGTTTATGATGAATTTGCCGCCTTTTACGACGAGATTATTAAAATCTGACGCCAGTTTTCTTGAATTATCGACCATCGTATCGATAATCCTGGCAAAATATTACCGCGATCGATCAGGTTTGAGTGCATTAATTAAATCAATATCATTCGATGTGAATTCGCTCCCATCTTCGAAGAAGTAAATAAATTCTGCAGAATTTACGAGCCTCCAATCAATTTTCTCATATGCGATTGCATTTATCAAAGATTCAGCCCCTTCTCCGAACAAATTAAATTCTCCTCCTTTGGATTTAAAGTCTCCGGAGAGACTGGACGTCCTCGATTACGTTCAAAATCATAAAAATAATCGTAAAATGATCCACGGCTGGTCTAGTCGCGAAGAATTTTCGAGAGATGATTATTTCACAGATCGAATCGGAGTCGAATGGGAGAAAACGAAATGACCAGTGGACAGAGAACTCGGCACGCACGTGCGATTATGTGCACGCGTTCGCGCGGCAAATGCGCGTCGGCACAGTTGACAGCAAGCGTGAATGCATCCGAAGAGAATCGAGTCTTCGAATCGGCACTTATCGAGTGGGATAGTTTAATCGTCGCAGGGGAGCGACGCTGCGTTACCGTTCCGCGGCGGTACGAATTCCGAATGGGGAAATCGCGCGATTTCGCTCGAGTGCGTTCGGGTTGCACCCTGCCTGCGTGCAGACCAAGTAAACGGTCTTAATTTGCAATTTGACTGCCATAGACTGGTCTCTCCGACTTCTACGGGCAGCCACGAATTGATCGATCGACGAGAAACGAGTTGGCAAAGAAAATGAAATTATGTTTCTGAAACACTGCAACTGACAGAGTGGTAAAAATGTGAATATTTCAACATTTGATGAAGATGCTGGTAGGAGACACAACCCAGGCAGAATCATAAACGACTTCTCACGACGTGGACCCAGGTGACAGTATCGGCAGGGCCATGAGGTAATCGTCAAAAACCTCTCATGGGCCTGACCATAAATAAACACTGCAAGATAATAGACGCTTTCCGACCCCTTGAGGGGAAAGGACATAGTGAGAGTCAGGGTATAAAAGAACCGACTCCAACGCGTCAACACAGTCAGTTATCCTCAGTTTATTACTAGACTAGGTCCACGTCTGGCGAGTCCTCCCGCGTGTGCAGCCTACTTCGCTCTCGCGACAAGCGGATAATAGAAATAATTACCGTCGTACATTGTCTTCGTATACTCACGCATCTCTGTATTATTATTATTATTATATATATTTTTAGTGTGAATAAATATATATAATATTTATATATATTATTAGTGTGAATAAAAGGCCTTGAAATGACTAAAATGCTCCAGAAGCGAGAGTTCTCCAGCAGAGAATACGTCCAAGTTTGAACGTGTCCTCCTCGGTTCCAGGAATAAATAATTGAAGCTTGAATTTGCCCTGGCCGTACGCGGTAGAAATCCGTCCAATCCGTGAATTTCGCCCGTCAAGAGTGGGGAAAAAACGAAAAGGAAGAAGAAACGAGCGCGCTCGTCGGCCGTAAACCTCGAAAAATTGTAATTGCCACGCGGTGTAGGCAGGAACGCAATAACGCCAGTTGCAGTTGCGCGTGGACACACACGCACGTACGTACGTACGTCGCGTGCACACCAGGTGGGACGCGCGTAATACGCGTCCGTATATTCGAGAGATTACGGAAAGACGAGGAGGTTGCGCAGTCCTCGGGCCACAGCAGCAGCACGGTGGCGGCTCGGCCGACCGCGATTGCGACACCTCGTTTTAACAACCACTCTCGACATCCAGGAGAAACTTGTGACACGAAAAGTTGGGGCCGTGGCGCGATTGCAGGCTCCTCCGCGATTCGTCGATCCCGTGTGCCTGCCCCAGATCGAAAACACTCTCGGGTTCATCTTGCTCTCCCGTGATGAATTGCGGTTGTTTCGTTCGAGCAGCTGCGCCGTTGTGATTTGTCCGAGTCGCGGCGAAGTGTAAATCAACCCGTGCCCACGTCGATTTATTCGTAATCGTCTGTGCAACGATTTTTCTATCTTCGAGGTTCTAAATAATTTGAGGTTTTCGTCTTTCATTCGTCTTGGGAAATTGGGAGTTATTTATCGTGATGTATCGTACATCGGTGTCTTTTTAATCTAGTTTTAGAGTGACAGTAGCTTAGAGTTTCAGTTCTTGCGATTCTTCTTAAAACTAACAGATTTATATACAGAGATTTCTTCCCACTCAACATCAGTCCCCAAAATTTTTCAACTCGTCGATTAGAAAATTGCCCTGAAAGACTGTCGATTTTTCAATACAACCCCTCACACCGTAGAAATCACTCCGAAGATTAAGTAAAATCCACTTTGAAAAAGGGAGCAAAGACGCGGGGATCCGCGATTCCTCGACACTTTTATCAATAGCGAAACACCATGACGACGACGGGCAACGTCCGCGAAAAGAACAAAAGCACTTTTCACGCGGCGTGCGGGAGTGGGAGTGGGAGGGGAGGGAGAGGATAGGCGCGGCTAATTGAAAAAATCTCGACGGACGCTCCAGTAACAAAACGTGACTTTCGGCGCGCCGCAGTTCGTGGAACGAGAACGGATTGGCTCGGGTTTCCACGGCGCGAAATAAAAGCCGCGCGCGGAGTAGATTCAATCAGGCCACGAGGGGGTTTGATGAGGGGTCCAGGGGGTGAGGGAGCGCGGCATCGATGGGGAGAGTGCTGCGCGAGAGGCAGTCGGTTGAAGTGCAAACGCGCGCGAAGGGCTCGGGTATAAATGCGTGCGCGTACGGTCGCGCGTGGAAAAAGGACGGAACGCGCGTTGCCTGTCGCACACGCACGCACATTGTTCGCCGTGCCCGCTCTCCCTAATATCGTAGGGTGCATTACGCGTTAAGTTAAGTTACACTTAAGGATCGTCGTTGAACAGGATTACGTACATACGTACGTTAATGCACGCGTACCTAGTCGAGTGCGTATTGTCGCGCCGCAGTGGGAATTAAATGAGTTTTATCTCGCGAATACTAATATCAGGGTGTCGCGTAATGTTTAGCTAATGCGTCGGCAAGTGGGTTCCTTCCGGTGGCGAAAAGTCTGGGCTTTTCTGTTGGTAGTAAATCTCGTTTTAATTTCGTCTTGGTATTCGGATGGATCTTTGTAGATCTTGAAACGAGGATGCAGAGTGTTACATTTGAAAACTTGAACAAATTGACAACTTGGTCGCTTTTCCTTCAGCCCTTCAGTTTGAATCGCATTCCTAAATCTTGACACCGGCCAATTTGTCGCAGCGGAGAGTAAAGGCTGAATTAACGAGCAATCTAAATCGCAATCGCCGTACGGTTCCTCGTCTCGTTTCTTGTTCTCATTCCACCGGTTTTTCCGCGAAACGAATCGCTGTTCCAACAAGTTGGTTCGAATCAGCGGGAAATACGAAGTTGGATAACGGCTTGGTCGCCCTCCTCAATTTACTCACTTCGCAGGCTGTGTTTCGTGGATTCGCGTGGAGGTAGGACAGTTTTCTCGGTAACGCGAATGCGCGTGTACTTCTTTCTTTTTCCTTCTTTTTGCGACTGGCACGCCGCCGGCTATGCTCGACATAGCATTAGATCGGACCAATTGGCCGCATCTGTTCACTGGTAACCGGGTGACCTCGCCTCTTATCAAATGCGTCGACGCGATGGAAGTCGAGAGGTCCATTTGTTGGGCGTTAACGTTGCATAAAAGGGAGCCAAAGTAACCGAGGGAGGTAACACGATACTGATTGCGCCAACCGATTGTCTCTTCAAGACCCGTCGATCTCGGTCCTGCGCAAGGGCTCCTTTTCTTTCCTCCTTCTCCGAGCCGCACGTCAATTAGACAATTACGCACTCGGAAAGAATAGCTTCTTCGTGCACGTGTGTAGACACTAGACTGACTCAATGCGAGTTAACATTTAAAAGTTTGATGTTTCAAATTGCGATTTGGTTTCGTATTTCGAGAAAAGTTACGGATACCGAGGAAATTCCGTGAAATTGCACGGAACGCGCAATATTTCTTAAATTCACAGGCAGACGTCCACTTAATCGAACGAAATTTAATTGTGGGTTGTATCGACGGAGGGTCAGAGGCAACCACGATCAATCCAACACCGCCGTCAATGTCCGCGTGGATGTCCGACACTGGGAAAAAGGAGTGGCGGGAAAGAAGTGGACTCGGGAGGGGTCGTTAATCGTGGAAATTCAGTGAAACCGTAGTTAGCGGGACGATTGCCGTTATGACGGGTGCACGAAAGTTAGCCGGACCAGCAGCCCTAATGAACTCGTTACATATTTACACGTTGTTCGTGCCTGACGGTCGGTCGGCTCGGGGAGCTCAGAAAACCACATCGAATTAAGAGGTCCTTTCGCAAATTGCAGACGGAACACGAGAGAGCGATTTAACCTTATCGATCCCACGAACGACTTTCTGATCTGTTTAACACCCACGTTCTGCTCGCTAACGTTCTAGTTAATGATACTGGACACGCTTGTTAAACCGCTAATTTGTAACAATATATACATATACATATAGATATATATATATATATATCTATTTGAGTTAATCTAGCCTGTAATTTGCTACCGCGATCCGACGTTGTACAGCGTCGAGTGTCTCGAAAAACGTCGGTCCTTCCACGCTTTTCCACGTTTTTCGATCCTTGCCAAGCACGTATATATTTCTTTAACCTAATCAAAGATGCAATAATCTTGTCGAACAAAGATCTGAATTTAACGATATCAAAGCTAGACGTATCTACAAGTTTCACTAATCACATTCGAAAATCCGCCAGTCGTCAAAGAAAGAATCGCCTCGGACTTTAAGAAATCTGAATCCAAACTTAAGGATTCGAGTCGTTCGTACAGCTACAGTTCCAGAGGAGCTGACGACTTCTTCCTCAAACTCAAGTTCCACGATCTAATTGTCGCATCTGAGATTCAATTCACCCCTGCCAGCCCTGTTTGACGACGGTTCCATCACGAGGACAACGAGGTTCGCCAATTTGTCGCGGCATCGGTCGTACTTCGTTCCACGACCGAGTGGCTTCGACCACTCGGACCGACGACGGTCCCACACGTGCAAACGCGTCCGCGTATGCATAGATCGCGACACGCGTGTGCGCGCGCGCGCGCGTTTGTGTGTCGTGGGGTTAATTGAATCAAGCAGCACGCAACCAGCTCTGTATACACTGCCGGGTCATCCGAGGTCAAATCGGTAATGGGCTGACCCTTAATTCGCCATGTGGCTGACCACCGAACGCCGATACATCGTCGTCGCTCCCCGATTCCTTCGACATGCGAGCCATCCTAGATTCCCGCCGACCTTGAACTGGATACACCCGTCGGCGACACAGGTGGATCCACGCCAGCTCGTCTGGCACGAAACCCACCCTCTCGAAGGTGCTATCTCGAATCCCTCCCCCCCCAAAGTGTGCTTCGATCAAATCCGATCCTCTTTCAAGAAAGTCTCACATCAGTTTGCCGTCTTCCTCGTACAAGTATTTTCCTCAGACTACTTTTGGAGTAGGTTAGGAATTCATCCACGATCGTTAATTACAATTTTTCGAGTCCTCTCTGAGTTGCTTTGATACTTTTAAGAGTATCGGTTTCAAGACACAAAATGTTAAAAGAAATTTCAATATATATATATATATTTGAATGCACGTATATCTGGTCCGTTATAGAATGACGAGGGGACCAAATTTACAAAATGTCTCATAAATATTTAATTTACAGAAAAGTGGAAAGTTTTGCACGTGAGAAGCTGTTTGAGAAAATATTCAAAGATGGTCCGAAACGTTTCACCCTGTAGTCAAACAAAAATGAACGAGCACGACGGAACGATGTTAAAACCGAACGACACAGAGAGTCGATCACGCCGTATGACAATGTTCGTCGTGTTTCGTACGGTACGTTAAGCGTTTCGCAAAAAAAGGCGAGACCGTGGTCGAGCGAAATGACCGCGTAGTCCGCGAGTACCGTGATTTTAAGGGCGGGCAATCATCCGCGAGTCAAGCCGATAAAGAGCAAGCGGCGCTCGATTCCGGGAATTGAATTACCGAGGCGTGGCGCGTAACATGTTTAATATCTTCATGCGGCGGAATTCCGAATCGGTGGAAAAAAGGAGCGCGTAGTGGCTCGATCGTGGCCGTGGATAGAATGTCCGGGGCAGGAAATTACACGTTGCGATACATTGTATTACATGGTATCTGACGTTGAGTCCTCGAATCTGCATGCTTCCGAGCCTCAATCATCTCTCGGGAGTCGACGTCGTCTCCGACATGGCAGCAGGCGACTCGGCTACCGCCTTCTCGTGTGCCAGGTGAGCCAAAGGAGTCGAGTGTGACCAATAATTCTTGATTAGAAAGCCGGCCGAGTCTCATCGGATGCGAAGGCGTACGTTCGTACGAGCGTTGAGAAGAAACACAGGCCGCAGAGGGGACGGCTGTTCGACGAACGTTAGGAGAAGAGAGTGAGAGAGAGAGAGAGAGTGTGTGGCCGAGTCTGATTCGCCGGAGAGACCACTCGGAGAGAGGATCCATCAATCACGAATGTCCCGCACCTCGAGAGTGCTGCTTCTCGCCGGTAGCAAGAAGCTGCAGAACCTCGTAGCTTTTACAACGGACGTCGCGGAGGAAGTCAGAATCCATCGTCGAGAGCCCGGTTGTTCCAGGGTCACGGTGCAAAAACCGCGTAATAATCCGGCTGGCCTGTTGCGCGCCACGAACCGAGAGCAAGAGATAATATTGTTTCTGTTTTCGAGCCTATGGAACAGGACTTTCAGGCAAAGGAATCGGGCAAAACTGGAATGTCCAGAAAGAAGGAGAAAGTTTGTCGCGGTGATCGTAGGTCAGCTGTTGGTATTTTCGAAGGAAAATAAAATTATAACAGAATAGAACAGACCTGTCGTCTGAAATCTTTAGGAAGCAAACGGCAATATATATATATTGCGTAACGCCTGTGATCAAAGAGTACGGCCAGAAATCGATATCGGGAAATCTAATTCAACCGACAGTTGAAAACTCCAATTAAAAGAAGCATCTTCTTCTTCTTTCTCTGTACCAGGATTCAGAGAGTTTCTTAATAACTTGTATTCTTTTCGATTGATAAATGAGAATCGACGCTACAAACGAGACCGCTTGTTACCAAAATCGGAGAGGTGTTCGAACCGTGACGAAAGGATCGACGTCGTGGAAAGTGGAAGTCTGGACGAAGAGGACGATGGAAAAAGAGGAAAAGAGGAAAGGCGGGGACGGTCCAACGGCGGATGGAGAGAAGAGACGAAGAGGACGAGGAGGTCGAGCATCTCGGAGGCGAGATTGTGTGTTAATGTATGGCTGGCATTCGGACGACAACCGTGACAAATTGCTTTATTAGGTTGGCAGCCCGGGAGCCTTTCCACTCGCGGCTCGCACCTCAGGGCCGCTACTCATCGTGATTGTACGCTCTATTCTCCTTCGCCTCCTGTTTCTTCTTCTTCTGCGTCGCCCTCCTCTTTCAACGCGCGGCCACAAGACAACGTAACTCGCGGCTGGATGAATGGACGAACGAGAATCCTCGCCGCGGGAGGCCGATGCTTTTTTGAAATCGAACCGAATCACCTTACCCTACGGTGCACGGCTACGGCGACTCTATCCCGTCGACTTTGCTATTGCTCCAAAAGGGAGAATCGGTCGATTCAACCGTTCCCTCTCCCCTCGTCAAACTAATTTATTCAGTATTGCCGAACGTCTGTCGTTCGTTTTGTTCAGAGGATTATGAGTTATGGGTACATGCATATCGCTACGAGTGACACGTTCATGATAGATACCGTATAGAACGTCAAGAGCTGTGCATTTCGGTAAAATTAAGAGTTCTTGAACAACGTCGGATACTTTGATAGAAATAGTCGAGTCAGTTTTTTGGGATAATAAAAAGTCGACATATCATTATTTCTGTACTTTATAGAAAAGGAATCTTATAAGTGCACCTGATTCGTTTTCTACACAAATTTTCCAGAAAGTCACACTTGAAGTGTCACGATACAGTGAAGTAGATAGAAAAGCTAATAATATGCATATTATTTATTTTCCATCTGTGCGCATCGAAATATGTATTTGCTTAAATGTGCAATAGTCTGATATCCAAAACTTCAGTAGCACCGATCGTCGATGGACAGTCGCGTTTCCGCGAAGAGTTCAGGAAGCTGGGACGAAAATCCCATCGGGCCACTATTACGTCACCTGGCCAAGGTTGCCACCTTGCAGCTCGCGTCCGCACGGCAATCGAGGCGAAGCTACAGATTATTAATGTTTGCGTCGGGTCGCTAATGGATCGGGGTCTCCCATTCGAACACGTAGAATGCGGGTCCAGCTGTGAACGCGTTATAAGATCCTTTTTTGCGCGGTACAATGTCCTGGCGACTCCCGGATGCGGCATCATTAAGTCACCTCCCCCTCCTCACCTCTCCCACTCGCTCGCGCCCCCTTTTCCTTCTTCTTTTCGTTCTGTTCCGCCACGGACTTTTGCGACGTGCCTCGAAGCTGGTCTGGAAAGAGATAGAGATAGACAGACAGATAGATAGATAGAGAGATAGAGAGAGAGAGAGAGAGAGAGAGAGAGAGAGAGAGAGGGAGAACCTCGTCCAGCTAGAATCGAATATCGACGTGTCAGTCTCGTGACCTCCCTCGGCTTCTTCCTTTCGCTAGGTTATTAACTCTCGCCTGGGTAATTAGCCACCGTTACTTAAACCGAGTCAACTGCCTAATGATCTATCGTCACCTTCGCTCGGTCGGCGCTCTTCTCTCCCTTCCTCTCGCCTTTACTCGCACGGACCTCGTGCTTCTAGAAGCTTCAACAACCGCGAGCTCGTTTCAGGCTACCCCTCGGGCCTCGTTACGTTACCTTTACTCCACCTGTTAGTCCAGTCTGACCGAATTGCCTGCTGGAAATTGACGCGAGACTTGTTTGAAGATCATTAACGGCTACCTTGCCGCATACTCTTTCCGAGGCGCCTTTCTCGGGCACTATGGAGCGCCACACATTTTTTGGCCACGGTTTGACGTGGACCACGTCACGAGCACGTCCTCGAAATTTCCTCGCACTCCGTACAATAATAACTGCCGCGAACGAAGAATTCTTTCTTAACAATTCAGTCTCGAATATACTTCGAGAAAGTCGTGCCTTTGACTATATTTTGTCTACACGTGTACTTCTCCTGTCGAAATCCGTCGGGCGTGCAACGGGCGAGTTCTAATTCAGATCTAAAAGGGGGGGGGGACCTGAAGCCGCGTAGACGCGCAGATCACGTTTGATTTAGAAATGGTCGCCTCGCGATTCTCGTTCGCAGCGAATTAGAGGGCTGATAGGGATGTTTGCGTCAGCCTGGATCGAGCCCGGTGTTGATTCTAGGGCTATCAGACATCGTCTAAAGTCAGACGCGTGCGATTGGACCAAATGCTATAAGTGGAACATGGGAACAGTCCGGATTTCTGGTCCACGATCACGTCGCGCACGTCGGGCTCGTCAACGAATAGATAACGAAGGAGAATGAGCTAGTTGAGGCGGTTTGATACATCGGCGACATCGCCGCAACATTCATCTGCATAATTCATTCTTATCAGTACGATTCCCTCAAGCAGGGATTCTCAACCATCGCGGCCAACGATTTCCCTTCCTCTCCCAAACATCGAAGATCGTACTTTCGCGTTTTATTTACCACGATCGAGAAACTGTCCGCACGCGAGAGGTTAAACAGGAAACTATCTATCGAGTCATTTACCAGAGACACTTACCGACGGAATTGAAGATTCTACTAGGTAAAAATGGATCGCAGATATCGCGGGGAGTCGATTCGAGGGTGTAATAACAATCGCGGGCCGGAATAAGAGAGGAACGTGTGCCAGTTTAGCGAGGCCTCTTTCGGTAAAATGCCGAGTGACGTTGTTAACGTCGTTAAACTCGGCTGAGTCTCGGTGTACGCAGGCAAGCTGGTCAAAGCGACGCCTTTGACGCGATGGCACGATATATTAAGAGTGGTTCACAGGTCGCGGGATTCGCGTTCTCCGCACGTAAGAATAAGACGCCCACCGTATTTACCCGCTCTGAATTCCAGAGTCCGCGGGTTCGCCCCCTCGCGAATTGTTGCGCAGCGCAAACCCAAACTCTTAACTCTTAAGCTCGCATGACTCGGCCGCCCGCCGATCTACAGGGTGTTCTGTAAGTGTCCTCGCCTCCGCCAAAATTCAATCGTCTTCGACGTGTCACGTTTTAATCTGAAAAAAGGAGAGAACGAAAAGAGGAGAAGAAGAAAGCAGGAAATCGTCGCGACGAAATGTACGCGTTTCTTCGAGGAAAGAATCAAAAATAGGCGGTAGGTGCGTACGTATTTTGAGAAAAAGAAACGACGCGGTGATTTCTCGAAGTTCGTAGAAAATTAACGAGACGGTGCTTCGCAGTCGCGTGTCTGGTTCATTTCATCGTCGTCGGGATGGGAGAGAATTCATGTCCGGCCGCGACGAGGGATTTTTACTTTTGTCGCTGCTTTAGGATGGACGGCGTCGTTCCGACAGGCAGAAGATAAATCGAGATACTTCAAGAACACCCCGTACCTACACAGATGTTTAAGAGCTAAGCAACTACTCAGAGCGAGTGAGTTGATGCGAGCCGCGTATCACGAGAAGGAAGTTCAATTTAACCCAATAAAGGACAATCAGAGGCCGACGGCGACCAGAGACGAATACCTACTACTCCTCTGATGGCTAAACGGATCGACCGAGGGACTTCGCCTTCAGGTCTTTTCGGCTCGGAAGATGGAAAACTCGACCGGCGCGTTCGAACGTCGTACCCGAGGTACTCGTCGCGCTTTGCAAATTTCCAAAACGCTCGTTCTGTCGACGCGTCCTGAAAATTGTTTCCTCCAAGTTTAAAATTCAACACATTAACTAAAGACGCTCTACTTTCCATCCGGGCAATTTTTTAATTTATAGCAACATTATTTCATAAAACATACCGTGGAAACTTTATTTGAGGAATTGTCGAATTTCGATCTTTCTCGCAAAGTGTGAAATAATAAAACTAAGTCGAGGTATTTTGATTGAATATTCAATTTAATATACAAAAAGATAAAATTTTGAATTCACTTAATATCATCTTGTTCGCTCGTTGGTTTGAAAAATAACAACAACGTACCTCTTCATTGATGAACGCAGTTTGCTTGCCATGTAGAGAGCGGACGATCCATCTGGTCTCGATATCCACGCCATGTTTCTCCTCCATAGAACCAGAACAGCTTAATACGAAAACTTCTCGATTGGCAAATGGGTATTACGGGCCTGCGCAAAAATGGAAAAGGCCAATTCGGTCCATTCTTCGGGTTCGCAGCCCCGCGAACGACAAGGAGTATCTAGCTCACGATTCAATGGACCGTGAAGTCTGTGACATGGACCAAGTGGAATTTTCGGCCAGTGTGTTTCTTACAAAAGGCCGCAAAAAGCCCGCAAAAAGGCTGTAACGATCCGTTGCGAGGAATGGAAGGGAAGGGAAGGGGAGGGAAGGGAAGGGAAGAGAATGGCTCAACGACGGGACTGTAAGCTTCAACGATGCTGATGCGAAATCGCTGATCGGGAACATCGGTTTTGACAGGATGGGAAAGTGGTAAACAGACTGACGGACGATTGACAATTCCCCAGTTCCTACAATTTTATTAATATAGATAACTTGGGACAAATTTTACTATTTAGCCTTTAGATCTTTCTGCAAATTATCTAGCAAAAATCTGTTAGAATTTCATCTATTCTAATATTTTAGCAGCGAGGCGATTTCGAGATTGTTCAAAGACAAATAGCTCTCCGTGATTTATTAAAAACTGAGTAACGAGTCCGTAATAAACTTGGGAAATTCCCAGCTGATGTTTAAAAAAATATGGTAACGAAACGAAGAACTGGAGGGTAACAAGTTGTGTCTACAACTTTGTAACTCTAACATCTGCAGTCTATGTGGCAGTCCACGTGGATCAAGTATAAAAATCCACACATTCTTGTTTCTTCTCGTCTCGTTATATCTCTCTCTTTAGCTCTTTTACAGCTCGAAACGCCCAAAATTCTCCTGCAGAATCGAGTCGCTCGACAAACCGCGAAATTGCACAATCGAATCCACGAGATGTCGCGACAGTGCCATTCAACCCTCTTCAAACGAGGGTTGACACCCGCAGCAAGACGCGAATTAATTACCGTATATTCATAATCTCGACGCGGTACGAGAACAGGGCGGGCGAGGAACGGGGGACCAGCGGTGTCTCCGAATATCTCACGGGGTTCGTTCACGGTGCCGTGGAAAGAGCGAGGGCTACCTATGAGATTAGCGGGGGTTCGGCTTTAACCCTCCCTTATGGATGGATAAGGGGGTTTGAGCATTAGCGATTATACGCACCGCGGAGTCCATACATCGAGTGTCTCCGTGTGGAACTAAACAGACAAAATGGCCACGCTCCGGCTCACCCTCGATGCCGTTTTCCTTTTACGAGCCACCGATAGCTGTCTCTCTTGGTCCTGTCTCTCTCCCTCCCTGCGAGGCTTCTCCTTTTCACCTACGAGGTATTACCGCGACAGGGAAGAGGCGAGTCACGAGATTTTCGAAAGTGCTCTCGCCTCTTTTCCTATCTCCCTGTACTCGCAGTCTGTGGAAAACGTACGTGTGGCATTTCTCCTCTCTGCACTTTACATCTCGGTATCGTCGAGACGATCTATCGAGAGGCACACTATTTACATTTTACCGACCGTGAATGGAGTATCGATGAGAGATCGGCGATTGAATCGGCCAACGTGCTTTTCCTCGCGAGATTATCTCTAGCGATTATCTGTCGTAATAACGTTTAATTATGCGACATTACCATGAGAACAACATTTTCAGTAGTATCGAAGGTAATCGAGTGAGTAGGTTAGAAATGAAATTGTCATCTGCTCGTGATAATGATTTATTTTGCCGTTCGCCGTTTTCTTATTTGCAACGATTGTTAAACATCAGATACAGATTGATTCAAATTTTTATTTTCACAACTTGCGAAATAAAACGTGTTTGAAGTTGGTACGTGTTTGAAATTTGAAAAAAAAAGAAAAGAAATGGCTAAGTTTAAATTTAAACTATTGAATTAATTCAGTTCTCTTTTCCATCGTGTCTTTTTTCTTTTCTCTCCCTCTCTCTCTCTCTTCTTCTTTTGACAAAATCACAGAGGCATATGTTGATCGACGTTGCAGAAGGATGGGTCGTTGTCGCGGCGTGTTGCGGTATGCATCGACAAACGAAAGTAGCTTACCCGTGGAGGGCAAGATCGGTGTCATCCCCTTAAACGGGGACAATGCAGCTAAATCCGATTTTCGAAATGATCGCGTTAAACGTGCCCAGGGATTTACGGAGGGCGGTCGCCCTTCTCTCTTTCTCTCTCAATAGCCGATGTTTACCGGTCCCAATGAAAAGGGATTACCCTGCGCGTATCCATTGCACGAGGAAGAGTGTGGCCCGACGAACTCCTGCCGCGCCAGAGAGGGGATGCTCGAAAGTTTGCGCTGCAGGGTGCACCAGGCGTGATCTTGAGATACCTTCTCCGTCGAGCTGCAATTTTAACATATTCGGCGTATTAAATTGGAGCAGTAGTCTGTCACTGTTGTTTCAAGGAGAGTTACAGTCTCGTGGAAAGTGCGGTTCCAAAAATGTTCGTGTCGCGAAACGTTGCAAGATACCCGATAATCCTACATCCTCAGACCCTTCCTCTTATCAACGAGGAGAAGACTGTCTGACTTTCTCGTTAACGAAATTTCGAAACGTTCAATTCCGTTCAGAGCACCTTGTTGAAAGTTTGTCTCGCTCGGCGCGCAAGTCGGAATCTTCGCAAGACGCGCGAGATCTCTAATTGCCGTGTGTTTTAGTCTCGCAAAGGCAAATACAGCAGAAACTACGGCACGGTTTAGCCAAAGTTAAAAATTCCACGTTTGTTTCGCGTCGCGCGACGTTGGAAAAGGGAAAACTCGATGGGCGAGTTGCCCGACGAAGTTCCCGAGGAGTTTGAAACAACAAGAAATTCTAGTTAGGTGAGAACGATGGAACGTCCCCCCCCCCCCCCCCGGAGCGCGTATAGAATCTCGTGACGTTTAAGGCTGTGTCGCGTCGAACGACGTAACGTCAGACGGATTCGCTCGGCGCCACCCTTTCGCTCGTATCGGTTGTTCGTTGAGAGTTTCGGGCAAGGTATCGATCCGATCCACGCTTGTGCAACGTGGACGTCAGGAAGTTCATTCAGAAATTAAGACGGGCAGCGTACGGCCTTTGCCGTGGCGACTTTAATTGCGGCTAATTGTTACGAAGGTCGGAAGCGGCCTGTAAAGACGCAAACCCACGCAATTGATGGTCACACCACGCGATAATACTGGGTGATCGAATAAGTAGCGAGCGAGAGGCGAGCCGCGTCTCGATTGGAGAGGTGAAACGGCGCAACCATCGCTGGCATTTGAAAACGATCCGGACTGGTATCGGCGAGCACGTAACGCGCTAAGCTGACTGACTTCATCCTTGAACATGGAAAGTGTGGAAAAAAGGGAAAACGCGAATAAACACGTTCGTAAACACGTCGAAAATATCAATCAGTCGATAATTTACGACATCGGCGCAGCTCGCGGAGTCGGCGTAATTACTCCATTAAGACCTGGAATTCTAATCTATCATTGTCAGCTGGTTTGTCCTTCCCAGTCCATGCCCGATACACTCAATACAGGAAAACTCGATTATGATAAAAGAGGGGATAAACGCGATAACACGAGCGTAACAAAATGGCAACCACGGTGTTGTAGCTTGGATCGAAAGGAAAAAAAAAAAAAAAAAAAAGAAGAGAGGAGTAGTAGTTGCGTAAAAGATGAAATCACGGGAGACGGTTTTCCCGAGAACGAGCGGATTTTTCTCGAGAATTCAACAAGGACGCGGCTCTCCGCTTACTCAACGGCTCATCGATCGAGTTTTCCACGCTGGCTGGCTGCACGCCGTGCACAAGTAACGCCGGACGAGTGTGCAGGAAATTTCGTGACCATTTTTCATTTGGTTGGACAAAGGAGAGGGGCTGAGGGATCGGTGGAAGAAACGAAAGAAGGAAGGCACGAGTACGAGGAGGAATGCAAAGGGAAAAATTCTAGCGTGCACTCTGCTGGTACGTACGGACGAATACGTCGTACGTACGTACGTATTCGTTCGTACTTCTTTTACTCTCCCCCCCCCCTTCTCTCTCTCTCTCCTCTGTCCCACGTTACCGAAGGAACTCGCGAGGTCTTTCAAGGTTGCTGCTTGGCTTTTCGTGCCAGCCACGCAGACGCAATTTACCTTTCGGCCATTGTCATTTCTGCACGACACGTCATTTCTTCCGTACGTGGCATCTCGTGTGCGTCTGTATCACACGAGACTGTGTTTCCTTCTTCTCCTCTGGCCGATTCTGGAGAATTCTGATTTTTGTCAGTGCCGTTCCTCTCTCCGTTTCTCGACGAGTTACGTCTGCAACCAACTTAGCTTCCCACGCTACGATTTTTGCTTCGAGAATGACTTTGTTTGTGACGAATTGTCACAAAATGATCTTGAGACAACATCGAACCGAATAAATTTGGATAATCATATTTAGATGATCATTTTTCAAATAACGGGCAATCAGACGAGAAAAGTAAGATACTGTGAACGGTTTGGGCGTAGCAGGCGCGACTCCGGCCTGTTCAGGCACAGGCTGATGGGATTCTGGGATTCATTAACGTAATTAACGGGCCCTCATTAAGCGAATTATGGAACGAACGGGCCTCCACCTTACTAGCGGAGCCATCGGGTTCGCTTTCTGCAAACGGAACCACGCGTCAATTACATTCGAGTCGCGTGCGCTACTCTCGTTTTCGTTGTGCGCCACTCCGTCTTTGTCTCTCGTCATCGACTCGGGCTCCCGCGAAAAGAAGGCTCGCACGCTGTTTTGCGGCAATTAACCCTTTCGAGATATGCCGAATTCAATTCGCAGTATGCATGCCCATCGCTCTAATGAACTTCCAAATCGAATTTTAATCACTATTCGCCGTCTCCGTGCACGTTTTTCGTGAAACACGTCGCCAGAGTCCCGGTATTTATCCGGATAATGAAACAAGAGGAATCATCCGTTTTCTTTTTTCGCGCGATAGGATAATAACCGCGAGCTTCGCTACCTTGTTTGGCCCAGCATGTCGAAACGAGCGCGTTTGTAATTGGCCTGGTGTTCGACGGTTATTTTAATTACGCGGCCACTATTTGATACACTTTTAAATAGTACGTATATATATCAACCGAAGAGGAAAATAAAAGTGACAAAGTTTTTAGCTAGATTAATTTTTCATTTTGTATAAATATCTAATCTGGAGAAAACACACTGCCAAATGGCACTTACGAAAAGAGGCTGAGTTTCGTCATGGTATTGCGCTCGTACGTTAATAAGCTCGAAGCTGAGCGAGTGCTAAGCTTCTTATTCTCCTGCAGATTCGAAAATAACAGCTCGTGGAATGAAACGCGTAATGCGTGTGTTCGAACAAAGGTCGAAGGGCGCGGCGCAGAAGAGGGGTTGACGCGTGCCACCCGAACCCTGAAATCGGAGGCGATGATAGGTTAAAACGACGATCCGCCGCCGTATACTTCCGACAGTTTTATTATCGTGGCGGTACAAGGGAGGGAGATTCTCGGTACGACGACCCTCGATTTTTCATCCAGCTCGCGGAGCGTCCCGTCGTTAATTGTCGATCAATCGATGTTATCGCTGTTTGTGCAACACGTTCCACCTGACGACGTCTTATCTCGCATAGTTTTGTAGACGTGTAGACGGGTGTTTCGAGTGTAAATCATTTGTAAGAAGCGGGGGACATCGCAAGATAGGGGTACGAAGGGCTGTAGAATTATGTACTTGCGCGTAACGTGTGCGGATTCTTATAAAAACCTTGGATACCAGATGTTGGTATCGTTGGTATAGTAACCGCGTGTTGTTTCAGCGTGCTCTTATTGATTCCGTTAGTGTAAAATTGTATTTTTCTAAACA
The DNA here is from genome assembly GCA_030673865.1 of Melipona bicolor. Classification (NCBI taxonomy): domain Eukaryota; kingdom Metazoa; phylum Arthropoda; class Insecta; order Hymenoptera; family Apidae; genus Melipona; species Melipona bicolor. Next base: position 2,969,099 of record JAHYIQ010000028.1, read on the forward strand.
CGTTGACGACTCTTTCGGAGCAGGAGAAGGTGGATTTCAATCGCGCGATAGTTAAATTTCTTCATTTAAAAAAAGAATAATAACTTGAAGAACAAAGAGGGGACGAAGGTATGTCGGACGAAGAAATATTTAAACGACGATTGCAGTGCCTCCAAAGAAATTGAGCTGAGAAAGAGACGTGTACGAAGAATTACACGTTTCGACGGAACGTCCTCCGTTCTTGTAAATTTATAAAATTTCCATGGAAAAATTCTCGCTACGAGTCCCGGTATTAACAATTCAACGTCGAAAAAGGAAGAAGAAAAAAGGAAGAACATTCGTCGACGTCAGAGGGAAGAAGTTGAAAATATTTCCGATAGGCGTGACGCAAGAGGGGGTGTCGCCGGGAATATTTTAGAAATTAATGTCAATGCGAACGACGATATCCAATTACACCGGAAGCACCCGGTACGCGAGGCCGACTCGCAATCGGGGGTTGCAGGCGAAACCGAAGGAAGGAACAAGGACAGACAGAGAAAGGAGGGAGGAATGTCGGGGTGAAAAAAACTTACGGGGGGCGCGCACCGAGTCCTCCCACATTGTAAAGTACCCCTGCGCTCCAACACCGGTCGGCTTTTTCATCGGCGCACGCTTTTCTTTTTCTCTTCTCTTTTTTCTCCTTTTTTCTCTTTTTTAACCCTCCTCCCGATCGCGATTGTGTCCGAGACACCGGGGGCGTGAACTCGCCGATGCCGGCACTGGCCTCGAGGCGCTTTTCGCATTTACCAGCGCCCCGAAGAACCGTTGGCGCTTGCGAATAGTCCAGCTGGCGAGCCGCTCAAGGAGATTTGCGAGTTTGCGTTTCAGCAAGCTGCGTACGCACGTGTCTCGCTCTTGAATATTTTATTATAGATTTTATGGGAGATGACGAACTTTGTCGGTAGAGATGTCCGACACCTTTCGAAGAAAAGAACCAACAGTGGATAATTCTGTCTACTTTCTTTTTCAAAAATCAATTCAATAATGAAAAGAAAAAGAAAAAGAAATATAAAAGCAGAAGAGCGACAAGAAATTGATTAGATACAGTTTTCACTTGTACTTTTCAATGCTGTTCGTAATTGAGTTTATCAGTTCTGCTCGTTAATTCTGTCCTTTAATCCTCCGATTCTACTCAGCTTTTGTATTTTCTCTTTTTAATACTATTTTTTTTTATTTCTGCCTGCGTGACCTTTCGTTTTTCATTGCTACTTTTTTTTATATTACCATGTTTACAATATTACGATAACATTTTATAACAGGTTACAAACATCATTATAGATTAAATTATTAGGCACAAAACACAATTATTTATTAGACTTTGATTTATTTCTGTCCATTAGAATATATTGATCGGGATAACAGTTTGTTATTTTAGAGTTCGTGATATCCCGCATGGAATAAGAGACCCTGTCGATGATTTCTTCGACTGTGCGACAGCAATTGCTCGCTAAAAAAAGAAAAAAACCAAAGGAGAAAGAATTGCACATAATTGTCTGCCGCGACGTTTCTTTCCTTTGATTTGATTCACAAAAAAAAAAAGAGCGCCGACTTGCCTAACTTTCTCGATTAATTATTCAACGCGTAATCACGTGTTCGCTTTCCTTTTCTTTCTTTTTTCCTTTAATTCCACGTATTTCGTTTTCCAATCCAATCCTCTGCAGCTCTTGCAGCCGGCAACCACGAAGAACATCATTCTTTTGAAGTCTATAGAACGCGTTAACGTTACGATTTCAACCCTTCGTGCAACGTAAAATCGTTTCTCAATGTTCATTACGAAGGATATTATCCATCTTCGTCTTGGTCATATTCGGACATTTTATGGAAAAAGGGAAAAAATATATCACTCCGATAGATCAGACGGTGCAAAGACAATTGTTATTTTAGAAAAATTCCAATAATTTTTTTTACACGTCGTTACGGCGTAGGAATGTGTCTCGAGAAAACGTGAATATGAAAAATTGCACAGGCAACGCGAGTATCCAAGAACAAGGAAATTTCAAGACCACCACCGCCAGCTATGGCGTACGTTCTCCCCACGGTTGAATAATACATGAAATGTTGCTTTTCTTAACGTCGTTCGCGGTCGTGCGAAAGAAGTATATATCGACAAAAGAATACTGTCCCCCCCCCCTCTGCTGGTATATAGACTCATACGTTCAACATCTTGAAACATGCATGAAAAACAAACAGACGCATCCGTCAATCTGACACCGCTAATTCATACATCGTTCGCTTGCCCGAAGAGGTCTTCTTCGAAGAGGTTAAATTGGAGCAACGAAGAGAGGAGCAGAGACGACGAGAGACTTTTTGGTTGCTGGCTTATCGGCGAGATAAGATCTAAGACCACCGCGGGCCGGTTAACGTCGGATTAGTGTCACCAGCCCTTTCTCTGAAGTGACCCCACTCGACGAGAGTAGGTCAGAGGGTCGGACGCGCGCCCGCTGTCCGATGGTCTTTAAAAAAATTCACTCGGCTTTGCGACTACCGTTCCGCTGGATAAACCGTTCCCTCAAATCTGTTTATTTTTGCGCGGTTTCGCCCGACAGGTAGCTCCTCCGGAGCTTTGTCTTCTTTTCACCAAGTGGCGTGCCTCCGGAGAGCCGTCCTCTCGAACTCTTCGTCCTAATCCCCTCAACCCTTCTTAACGTCCCGGAATAAAGGACAGACGTGGACAGATCGGCGCGACGCACTTGACTTTTTTTCGAAAAACGAACTCGTGAACGCGTCCCTGCGTTTCCCTGATTGACTTTCGTGGAAATTTTCGTGGGAGTCGAGATCTCGGAATTTTCAGGGGCTCTCACAAAGCGTTGTTTCAAAGTTCAGGAATAGTTGGAAATACGCGAATTTCTTATTAAGGTATTTTCGTATTTGTTGTAAGAAAAGAGACATTTAATCTTTGATCTCTCGAGCGAAGTTTCGAATTTTCACGGAGGCGTCGTTGCACATTATTCGTCGCTTTATAATGGCGGAAGCGGTGTAGGATTCACGACGACGGAAAAGGGAAAATGCACGCGACGAAGGAGCACAGGAGACAAGGAGGAGGCTGAGTCTCGATACGCCTGGCTCCTTAATGACCGTTAATGGCACGTGATTTCTTAATCACCTTCATCATGCGCACGACTCGTCGCCGCGAACAGTGGAGACCAATAAAAAAAAATCAATTTATTCGACACACTCTGAGCATTATTACCGATTCATTCGATGTTTTTTCCTTTCTCGACTTCTATCTTTCGTGACGTAGCAACCATTTTTTTCCCTCCCCTTCCCTCTACCCCGCAAACCAATTATTACTATAATTTTCCAGCGTGATAACTTCTTTTGCGCGTGACGCGTAAAAGAAGTAATGTATATTCATAATTCCTGCGCAACATTTGACCCTTGCGGATTGGAAATGAGATGAAAATGAAGTTTACGCCGTAATTATTATCTCGTTAAAATTAGCATCGATATTCCGCCGGGGTCGAAGAGTCACGGGCAGTGTGCAGGCAGTCGAAAAATCACAGCACCGACCTTAACGAAGGACCAACAACGACATTTTCGTGTCGGCTACGCGAGTGTAACCACCCATTTCGCGTCGAAATTTCGTGAATCTTAATCGCGTCGTATTATTTCGCTTATTACGCTCGTTATTTCGTTTAAATCGCATAGTATGTGTGTGTGTATCGCGAGCAGTAGCAACACAAGCCGAGCAGAAGTCGTATGTCGCTCGATTGCGACGATATTTCACGTTCGTCACGCAGAGGTGAGCAAGATTTGACACACTAAACTGCATCGTAGCTTTGGAAAAAATTTCTCGACGCCGATCGCGTTCGATATTTCTGCACGTGTTTCTGGAAACGTTTAATTGCACCGTTCGTCTGGTATCTGTCTCTTTGTTTCTCCTTCTCTCTGTTTTTTTTTTCTTTTCTTCGTTCGTCTTGTTTAATACGCGTTATTCAATACGCGCGAAACGTTGTCTGCCCGTTTGATATTTCGTATTGAATATTCATACGGGCACGGTCACGCCGTTTCCAGGCAATGAGCGAGGCACTGGGCGTTAGTGTTTCCATGTAAATTCGTCGCGGTTATTGTGTCACTTTGAAAGCGAGAGCATGATGCAACGGAACGTCCTCCGGGGCCGATTGTTGGATCGTGCCAAGTCGCTCGTTTCGTCCGGGTTTGTTTGATTCGCCAAGGACGCGTGGCGTCTTTCCGCCACGTGGCTTCAACCCCTTGCGAGACAAACGATCCGCTGGGCGGAGTCCTGCGTTCGTTTCCTTTCGACCTTTGTGCCTCCGCGCTATGCAACTTTGCCAGCTGGATGCCCAGAAGGCGTCGCGACAATTCGACGTTCAAAGCCGTTATGTTATAGTACACTAACGGCGTTCATTGTCAACGAGTCGTGCCCGATATTTGATAATGCCGATCTTCCGATTTCCCGATTGACTCGAGCGTTCTCGAATCAGCGATCGGGGAATTATGGACCCTTTTTTTTTTAATTTCGGATGGAAAGCGTCGTTGCGGGGGAAAAAATGTGTATTTGCATTCGTAATATCTCGCGGAGAAATATTCGCATGACTCGAGAAAAGATAGTTTGTCGTGGCATGCGCGCATTTTTTTCAAGTCGCATAGAATTACTCGGCTTTGCATAGAGATATTACCTTCCGCATCATTGCTATTCCAATTTATTAATCTATTGTCGATAGATGCCGGGAAAGATATTTCTAAGAAATACAGCCGTGGCAAATGTGTATCAGCCGATCGAGGAAATATTCAGTATTTCTCGCTTGTAAATTAATACGAGGGCATAAAAAGCGTTTAGCACGTGAGGAACAAATACGCGTATATAACTCGAACGAATGCGCGAACCGTCTCATTACGAATTAATATTATACCTTAACGAAGAAAGGCTAATGCCTAATTACAAATTATCTCGCGATTCGATAGAAATAGAACGAAGCAATTAGCGATCTCGGCAGTAAAACGTTTGACGATAGAGTCTTCGAGTAAAATTCAACGGTTCTCAGCTATTCTACCTATTTTATTAATGTATCCTCAAAAGACTTTAACGATTAGCTGCACGTGTTCCCATAATCTCGTAAAAGTGCTCACCGTATCGTCGTGAAAGCAGCGCCGTTGTCGCTTTCATTCGCTTCATAAACATCGTTTTCACGAGTTGCGGCGTACAAGGCCGAACTCATTGGTTCCCATCCGCATAAGAGAATTATGAGATTAACGCGAACGAGGCTCGTCGAGAGAAAGATGGCAGGGGCCAGCCAGAAGGTTAGGGTTGCCCGACAATGTCGCACAAACGAGCGAGCCACCCTATGCGCGAGCCGCCACGCCCTTCTTGCTGCGTGGAATCGCAAATTGGCACCCCAACCTGACCACCTCTTGCTTCAACCACCTCTAACTTTCCTCCCTTTTCCTCCTCTCCTTTTTTTCTTCTTTTTTTTTTTTTTGTTCTGCCCGTCGCCACCCTTCTCGCCGTTCCTCCCTCGCAGACTTTGGATCACCGAATTCGAACTTTGATCACCATTGACTTCAATTTACGGATATCGTTCCCGTAGAATGCTCTTTTGCCCCGCGAGCAGGGAAATTTATATTTTTAAACTGCTAAGATCAACTTTGATCACCATTGACTTCAATTTGTGGACATCGTTTCGCGTAGGATGCTCTTTTGGCCCCGCGAGCAACGCGAGAATTCCTTGCGACGTAGAAACTCAGATTTTTCAATTGCCAAATTGCGTTGGATAAGTTTCGCAAAGTTCAGAGTTCATCCACGATTCCCGCGTAACGCAGAGTTGGCCGGAGAAAGATTGAATTGAGACGAAGATTCGATTTGGATCGCGAGATTTCTTTTAATTTCACATAAGCAGATTAGAAGCTCGTTGGAAACTTCGTATCGTGCTGGTAAGTGGGAGCTTCCTTAAAGTTTGCAACTCGAGCGCAACCCTTTCGTAATCGAATCCACCGCGAGATTGAAACGAAGGACACATTTATCAGCGGCTTGTCACCGAGGCTGTCACCGGCCGCTGCATCGTCCCAAAGACAATCTAGCGAAAGAGAGTGGTCTAACAGCGACGATCCACGGTTAGATAGAAGCGAGCGTATGGTGGTGGAAGGAAGGGACGAAGTAATAGAATTAGTTCGACCAGACGAGGAGACCTCCTCACTTAGCTCGCTATAATACGAGGCAAGTTCCGTCACGAAGACCTTAATATCCGCCACTTCCTCCGCCTCCCACTCGTTCGTTTGTTTATTCGATATCGTCCGCCGTCTTAGCAGGCCGTAGCTCGTTCTTCCTGACCCCTGCACGATACTAATTCCCGTCCCTGCTCCGTTATATCCACCATCGTCGGGTATCGCGCGCGTGGGTTTTCGTATCGCACTTATCGTCGACGTATTATCGCCTCAGCCTTTCTTTTCCACTTTCGACACAGTCTCCTCGAACACTCGAAGACCCAAATCTGTCCAACAATTCACCTAGCTCGGAATATATTATTTGAAAAATTATATATTATTATATATTATTTGAAAAATTCAGAATTTCCCTCGTGTTGGAAATAATTGCAAAAATAAATAAGATGTTAAGAAATATTAGAAATAAATAATTTTAAATGACAGGTTTTCGTCAAATTTCGTAGATCGCCATTACGGGGTGGCTCGTATTTTTCTACTTTGGCGACTCTCGATTACTTTCGAGAGTGCGTTTCAATTTCATCTCGCTCGACCAGCGAATTTAAATGCTAATTATCCGAAGTCGAGCAACCTGCTTAGCTTAGGGTGGCGCGATCGCTGGCCACGATAAAGCGGAAACTACACGAAGTCCGCGCGTTCCTCTCGCTCACTTACGTTCGGTTGAAGCCAAGATGATCGTGATGCGCGATACTTAAGTTTCTCGAGCACTTTAACAGTTTAATTTTCTGCTCTCGCCTCCTGTTTGTTCTGCGCTCTAGATTCGGATCTCATCTTTGGGAGTGTTGCAATTAAAGAGGTGGAAAGAGGAGAAGGAAGGGAGGGTAATAGAATAGAGGGGATGTTGAGGGAAGTTGAATTAAACGAGCTGGCTTCGGCCAAGCGTTTGTCTGCAACGCGATCTTCGACGCGGATTTGATTAGCGGAGTTGTTAACTATTGACACGTATCTCGATCTCTCTCTACGTTTTCCTTTCTTCTCCTCGTTAGCTCGACGACTAGGATAATCTGCAGTTGATCGTATTGCTCTTATCGCGTACTTTCGTCCGTGGAAAAATGCGTCCGATCTCGCCGGTTCTCCTCCTCCTTCGCCGCTCGGTTCGGTTATCTCGCGTTAATTGTGCTACCGGTCGAATGTATGCAAATTGTGTCGCCATAAATCCGTTTTATCGTACAAATGATATAAGCAAGATACAAGGACAAAATCGACAGGCTGGCAGAGCGGTTAATGCAGTGTGATAACGTGGCATACATGCAATGAACTCGTTAGACCTGATATAAAGTACAGGTTGGTTTAGAATCTAGCGGTGTGCGTCGATCGAATCTATGAGACGAGATCGTTCGTGCCGATCGATCAGAAACCAATCTCTGTTATACACGTTTCTCGACACGTTTGTCGAAACAATTATCAGAACTGGACAACTTACCAGAGAGAAACGAACGATAATTTCGAAGTTTCCACGGCTAGGCTGAACGAAAGAGAAAGAGAGAGAGAGAGAGAGAGAGAGCGTAGTGATGACTGAAGAAACGAAAAGAAGCAAACATCCACTCGACATAATCTTTTCGAAGGTACACCACAATGAATACCGGCGCCTTCCAGTCGAAGGCCCACAGTCGAGATCCATCGACCATTGTGTCCATTATGCGTTTTTGTCCCCCCGGTTGCAAGGTTTTCCCGTGCGTCTTGTGAGACTTTATGCCGCTGCATTGTCGTGCCATGGTGGTCTCCCTCTCTCTCTCTCTCTCTCTCTTTCTCTCTTTGATTTCCACGCGCTTTCTTCTCACTCCTTTTCCTTCTTGTCTCTTCTCTCTTTTCCTCTCTCTCTCTCTTCCTTTTCACCGAGTATAAGTTTACGTTTGGAAACCGCGGCGAGGCGCGCACACCGCATTCATCGGAACATCGGTACACCTTTTTCTGCCGATGGTCCCGCACGGACGAGCAAGCGTAGTCGCGCGTAGCGAACGACTGAGTGCCTGCGGAACATGGCCGCTTTTGTCGGGGAGAGAGTGGCCTTTGTCTCGCGAAAAATCAATATTCAGATAAACGAACGATTTAATCGTCGGATGGCTAATTGGCTTATTAAGCGTCGTCACGATTATTACGATCAGCCCGAACGGGATTGTAACAGACGCCGGTCAGATCGATCCGCTTCTTCCGCCGACGACAGTCGACCGGGCGACTCGCTTGCCAATCGTTCGAACAGAGCGGAAAAAATTCCAATCTCCGTTCCCCTGCTTCGAAAGCTGTTTTCGAACCTTCCGCGTTGGTAAAAACAAAATGGCATTGACTCACATTGTTATTTTCTTAGCTGTTTAAAACAAAACAACAAAAGAAAAAGTCGAGAATTGGAACATCGTTCTCGAACAGAGAACGATATCTGAAACGATTCCAGGGGAATACAGTCTGTCGTCAGATTAGACTTGATCAGAGAGCACTCGATCACGAAATATCGATCGTTTCGCAAGTTTTCCAACTCTTCGAAGACACCGTGTAGAAGATACGGAATAGTCGGTGGCTTCGCTTGAAACGAGATAGAGGAGTACAGTTATCCATAAAAGTAGAGCATGCGTACGCCGCCTCTACAGCGGCAGGTGGTGTCCGCTACCGGTGAACAAAGAGAAAAGGGAAAGAAAAAGGAACTCGTACCTACCGTCAGGACATTGGAACACTCCGTTCTGCAGTTGCAGTCCCTTGGAAACGCTCGTTTCGTTTGCCATTTTACGGGATAATTTATAGAGCACCATTGAACACAACTTTTCTTCACTTTGCAAACACCTCTGTTACATTAAACGTGGCGTATTATGTTTAAGAAAGAAAAGAAAACTCGTGAAATTGTAAATAGGGTTGGTATAGAACAAGCACAATGTGTACAAATACGACGCGAATTAAATTGAATTAATTAGTTATTATTCATATTTTATACAATAGTAATCATAATTAAGGTATTTTAGTCCTCGTAATATCTAATATTCGTACAAGGGTACTCGATAAAATTGATAAACTGGGGTCTGCCGTGTTGTTATTAACCTATATGTATATAGACGATTTCTGGCTTTCATTCTCTCTCTCTCTCTCTCTCTCGCTCTCGCTCTCGCTCTCGCTCTCGTTCTCTCGTATCTTTACACATCTTATCACAATATCGTATTTTACACAGATTTTTTTTCACTTGTTTTTACGGCTTACGTGCTAACAGGGGTGGGCCCCGATGCAGTATTTACACGGACCAGAGGGGATCGATCATTTATAAATCTGTTTCACGCCGGTTGATTCGATCCCCGCTTGCTTGCACCGGGACTAGTAACGCTAGTAAATTCTACGGACTCCTCTCTTCTCGCTTCTGCCTCGTCTTTGACGAACATTTCTCATCTTCTCCTCCATTTATTCCTCCTCTGTTACGTTTCTTCCCATTCGCGCGCGCCTCTCTTCGTTCTCCATCGCGTTCGAGTCCGTTTCGCTCGTCCGCGACGTCTCCCATTATCCCGCGAACTCGACGAAAGCGTGACAAAGCTGAACTGCAAAACACGTTGCGCGTCCGCTGTTGCGCTCGGTGACTGACAGATCGTCGCAGGGCGCTACCTTCTCTTTCTTTGATCTTACTCTTCCTTTTTACCCGTTTCCCTTCTTCTTCCTCCGTCTCTCTGTCGGGGATCTCGGGACGAAGAGAGAGATCGAAGTGACCACGCGAGGCGCGTTCGCAAGAATCGCCAGGCAAAACGCTCTCTCGCGCTCGAATCGAATCGTTTTACGCTGTTTTTCTCTTTTTCACTCGCTCTACACGCAATTTAGGAACTGAGGGAGCTTCGTCTTAAATTATACACGCACACGCCTCCTTATTGCACCGAATCTAAACCGCTAAAGAACCGCTTGCCCGTCACCGTTCCGCGCCTCGCAGCCTCGCAGCCTCGAAATCTAACGGCACCTATTCCGCGTGCCACACACGGAGGGAATCGGTAGTCGTCATCTCTCGTCGCCGTCGTCGTCGTCGTCGCGTGAACGCCGTGTCCGTGATTGTCGAGACGACGACGACGACAACCATCAACGCGACTGCGACGAGCAGGGACCACGCGACAATGGGAAAAATTTCGACCGCGATAAAAGGGCAGACGGGATGGGGAGAAGGAGGGAGGGAGGGAGGTAGGTGTAGGAGGGAAAGAGAAAACACGTCGACGTGGATCTTGCTCGTCGCCGGTCGTTCCCTTCTCTGCTCTGTTCGCCTAGCTTCAGGCTGGTTCTCTCTCTCTCTCTCTCTCTTTCGCGGATTTCGATGTAACACGCGATGGCTCCAGATGTCCAGCGGCGTGAAACTGGCTTTGTACTCTGTTCCCATGTCGAGAGTTTCACGATGGGAAAGCTCGAGCGCGCTCTCGAGGAAATATTCTAACGGGGAATACACGCGCGCCGGGGAAACACGAAACGTAACTTTGTCGGTACAACAACTCTGGATCTCTTCGCGTGGAATTTGAGGTCGTCGAGTGTCACTGGAGTATAGGACGATACGAGTGAAATCGAAGTAAAGTAAACTGCTTTGAAGAGCAGAGGTGAAATGGAGGAAGAAGGATGTGTCGAAGGGAGGATTGAGAAGCAGAAGGTTTCGGGATGGGAGAGAGGTTCTTTCTTCGACGTAGCTTTTTGCGAAAAGCGTTTCGCGATTCCTCGGCGTTGGTCGTGTTGGCCAGAACGGAGGTGGCATCTGCGGAGGTGAAAAAGAGGGCAGAATCAGGAAGTAAAGGGACCGTGCGAGACCGCGTTCTCATGAGACGACCATTGTTACACCGACACGCCGGAGGATTTGGGTCAGCGGTGGGGCTCACCGGCCCTCCCAGTTTCCCCTGGTTGCAAACCGCAAGCGTTCGTTGCTTTTTTCCTGCGGTTTCGTGGCGCAGCTCTTTGAAAGTTAGCTATGTATATCGTTGGCCGGTGATGACAAAGATGGCAAAAGGGTGACTCGCAGCATGGCCGACGGGAAACGGTAAAAACAGCGTAAAACCCCTGTGGAAACCCCTGTGTCCTCGATGCACACTCACCCTCGAGGCACCGAGGTCGAAGGTTGTCGGACAGAGAATTACGAACAGAGGGGACGACAGGGTATTTATCGCCCGGAAGAGAAGGAGTAGTCTCTCAACGAAACGTACGTACGAGTGGAGAAGAGAGAATGAGGTTTCGCGAGATGGTGGAGAGACAACGCGACGAAAATGTAACTCGACAGACGCTTCTGCTTGATGTATCGTCCTATCACGCCGAACTCGAGACCGTGCATTCACGGAGTGATAGTTTCGATTTTTTCCTTCTTTTTTTCTTTTTTTTTTCTTCTTTTCCTTTCTTTTTTTTTCGCGAATTTAATGAACGCGTACTTGTCGGAACTGTCGGTCGCGTCGTCGACCGAGATAATGATTTTTTCCATTGGCTGTGCACGGCCTCGGGTTTCGTGGTAAATCGCGCGTATCTCTTCGTGTCGTCCGCTCCTTTTCGGAGGAGGGTCCACCGCGTTCGGTTGCTTCATCCGGAAAGGAGGGACCGGTGATTACAGCGCGCCACCGTGATTGCCGAGATCGTTTGACTCACGAAAATGTCATTAGGATTTCATTACTTCCCAACCGCCTTGAGGAACGACTGTTTCTCGACGACGAGTTTGTGCAATGTCCCTCTCTCTCTCTCTCCCTCTCTCTCTCTCTCTCTCTCTCTCTCTCTCTCTGTTTCCCGCGATCCATCCATCTTTTTCCATCTCAGTTCACCTTCTCGCCTCGTCTCTGTTCGTCCTTCTTTCTGTCCCCTTTCGCGGTTACCCTTTCTGCCTCTTCTCCGCCTTCTCTGCTCTCTTCTCGCTCTGACGCCGTTTGATTCGACGAGATCCAGCTTCCAGAGCACGAAGTGGGTCAGCCGCCTCGGTTGGGCAACTGTCACGAAGGATCGACCGATCTAACGTCATCTACCAACCGGATTGACATTTACCAAGGAAACCGAGGAATCGTTGCGAACCGTTTAGAACGCGAAATAATCTTTCGATTGGCGAAAATGGTTGGTTCTTGGTCCAGGCGCGAGAACCACGTCCGATGGACAGTCGCTCGCTCGATAGTTGTCACGGAGAATCGACCGTCCTGCTGTCTTGACATTTAACGATGCGACTATGGAAACTGTCGTCTGGTCAATCGTGTATATCGTTTCGCGATCGTTGAAACACCAGCGATTATTCAGTCATTATTCAGTCACGGTTAGATCGGCCGATCGTCAACTGGTTTTGCCTGGTTTCGCGCGTTCGACGACGACGAACGATCGGTGAGCTCGCGAGGCGAACGAGGAGAACGATCTCCGTGCCGTCGATCTCCGATCGAGAAGATTATTCCGCGTATACATATCTAGTCGATGATTCTTGCGTCGCCGTTACGTCTGTCGTGCGATCTTTGGGCCGTCATTCCCCCTCACTCCCTCCTCCCCTCTAACGTCGATCGTTTCAGGTAAAACGAGATCGGCTTCGTCATCGTCGACGGACATTTCCGTGCCGATTCCCGCGACGCGTGATCGTCGGTGATGTCGATTTTCTATCGCGAAACATTTCAGCGAAAATCTGTCGGACGATCTACGATACCATCGATCGCGATCGATTTGATTTTTCGTCAGAACGGCGAACGGAGCCGTTCGGGACCCGCGTGAGGGTCGAGCGCAGAACCGGTCCGGTGAACACGCGGCTCTCGTTAAGGAATAGAATTTATTAACATCGAACGCGAATTCCATCGCGACAGGTGCTATACGTATTCACACTTTGGGGCAGGGGCGCTGGCACGTCCGCGGTGCTACGAAGAAGCGGTTCCTCCTGAACACAGCTCGAAGGACATCTTCGTTAAACCGCCGGCCACACCCTGAAAAAATACGACAGACGAACGAGCCATTAGAATCCAGCCCTTCGTGCCCGCCTTGCGTGAAAATAGAAGCGGAACGACGTTCTCCGCCTCCTGATAAATACCGAGAATATCGGTACAGACCCATGTATAGGGATCGCGAGTTTAATCGTTGCCTCTTCTGTCGATAAAAATCCAAAAGTCACGCTCGGATGTCGAGGATAATCGTTAGAGATAATTGACAAACTGTTTGAACGTTTCAACGCGATCTCTGCTCTGAAATTCGCACCGCTATTCTATTTTCAAGTTTGTTACTCGTTCCAATTTGGTACGACCAATATACGCGAGACGTATCTTGCAACAAAAATTCCATTCGTTTCAATCACGGATTGATACATGTCTACTATATCGCCCCCTGAACACTGTGCGTCGTTTGGTCGATTAGTCGGACAAAGCGATCGAACGAATGACAGACGTGGTACTTACGTGAGTAGTCCGGGATTAGGATCCGCTTGGTACCAGGAGTACTGTGGCATGTAACCCGCGTGGTGCGGCGGCGGCGGCGGCGGCGGTGGATGGTGGCCAGGCGTATGGGGGTGGTGGTGGGTGTGCGGTGGCGCGTGCGGATGCGGATGGTGCTTCATCTCGCCCGGCCAAGAGGGTGCGGGTGGACTCTCGTTGTGCTGAGGCGACATCTCGCTTCCGGGGCTCGAACTGCCGGGGGTGTGACCCCCTGCGCCGCCTCCCATGCCGCCGAGGTAGCCCGTCGTCGGGCTGCCCGACACGGAACTTCCGCCTCCTGAAACGGTAACGGAGAACGCTCGAGATCGATCCTCCAGATATAGACTTATCTTGAGCGGAACAGAGCCAGGGGGTGGAGCGTTCCGTTGACGCGTTACGGGGATGATCCATGACGCGGCTCGGGAATGGTGGGCGGATTGATTTATCGAATCCTGCGGAAATATTCTCCGACGAGGTTCGGCGAGAGAAAGGAGAGTTGGAATTTCGAGTCTTTGGAAATTCTCGAGATTTGCGGGCAAAGATTCAGGATTTTGATTCAGGACTGGGAAATGGATCGGTGAATTAGAAATGGAAATTCTTGACTTGGCTCGAGTTGAAAATTCAAGAATCGATGGGGAATAGGGATTTTTAAGAATCGTTTCATGGAAGATCTCACGACACCGACTAAATCACTTTTAAATCACTGGCACGAATTCGATTTTTCTAATTCTAATTGATTTATACCTTCCGACTCGTGAATTTCACTCGATTCAAGCGTCGACTCTCAAAGAAACCGATCCTGTTCGGTCGACGCGCTAAATATTTTCGTTGAGCTTGAAAGCCGTGGAACATGTTCGATCTTTCCTTGCAACGCGGAATGATAATTAACCGGAAACACTCTGCGAGGAAACGTGTGTCAGCGTTTGCGCGCGTATTTTCTCAGAGGCCGATAAAAATGGCGACGTTTCGAAACGAGAATGAAAAATGGGAACGTTTCTCTTCGTCCGATTAATCGTTATGTACGAGCGTACCTCCTTGCATGAGACTTCCTGGTTGACCCGGCTGAGGGGATGGTCCTCCGGGTAAAGCGGTTCCGCCGGCTAGAAGGCTGCCGTGTTGCCCTCCGCCGCCAGCGCCGCCCTGCTGCGCCGCCTTCATCATCTTCTTGTATTTACTTCTTCTATTCTGGAACCAGATTTTCACCTGCAACAAAAAGTCCAACGAGCGCGACGGTCAGGTCAGGTGAAACTCGTTTCGCGGGTTGTCAGTAGCGATCGGCGAAAGAGATCGAAGAGGAGAGAGATCGGCGGAGAAAAACGAAGGTGGAGGAAGAAATGCGGCCTGGAGGCCAGGGATGGGGAAAGAGAGAAAAACGAAAAGAGGAGAGGAGAGGAGAGGAGAGGAGAGTGGCTGCATCGCGGCACGAGGTTGATGTACTATTTAACGTGGACCGAGACGCGGTGTGTACTGTTGCGCTCGTCCAGAGACCAGCAATTTTCACTGTCTCTGTTGCCGCTGTCCTTCCGTCCGTCAAACATCCGATAATTACAGAGCTCGATATGAATTTCTGCGAGTACGCACCGAGCGTAATGATACACGCTTGTTCGGCTCGGCGTACACGCGTATATATTTTGCGAGAGAGGGACAAGGCGCATGCAGACACCGAGAAGCGAGAGGAGAGGGCTTTATCGACGTTGGTACAGCAACCGAACGGATATATCGATGATGAAGGAAGGATACATTGTGCTGCGCGCGGCTTTCGACTCGTGTTCGGCCACGCTACGGAGGAATAATACATCTGCATAATACCGCGGCAGCGCGGCCGCGCTACCGGATTAAAAACCGACGTGGCGGACGACGGCGGGAAGGGGGAGGTGGAGGTGGAGGGGGAGGGGGAGGGGGAGGGGGAACGAACGGAAGAAAAACGAGGATGATAAAAATGAGAGAAAAAGAAGAGAGGAACTGTTGGTTTCGTAACTTGTCGTTTCTTTTGCCTGTCTCTCGACCTACACGCGCCGCGCGGAACGTCGAGTTCGGCCTGTGCGGCGGATACTAATGCGCCTGCACCGCTGTTAGGATTGCATATGCGGTATTTTTTTGTGTCTTGTCGCGATCTGTACGTGCACCGCGTGCACGTGACGCGCTGCCACAATCTTACGTAAGCTCGGCTCGGCTAGGCGAGCGCGAACGCGAAGAGCGAGAGAGGCGGCTACCGACGCCGTGCGCGGGGAATTGCGTTTCGTGTGTTTTGCCAGCGGCGGCTAGGCAAACGGCGCGCGTTAACCCTGCGCGTTTGAAAGAAGGAAAAAAAAGAAAAAAAATCAGGAAGCGTTTTTACCAGGCCGACGTAACGTTTCATATGGTTCTTCCCCTTTCTGGGAAAGAGCTTCTGTGTAAATAGATTCTACGACCATTGCACGTAATATGGAGCAAACGTCGCGACTCTTACAAATTTTGAACGTCGATCTTGTTCGAGAATTGTTTTTTAAATTCTTTTATGGAATATTTTATTTTCCTCGCAAACGAGGAAATAAATGCCTGCTGCTGTGAAAAATTAACGAGAGAAGGTGCAAACTCCTCGTCAGTCTCTCGTCGATATCACCGGCGAAGATGCTTCTGCGTCAACCCTCGGCGATCGGCCATTGCGTAACCCACGCAGGCGAGCGTGTTGGGTGCCGAGTATGTGCGCAAAGTCCACGACTTTTTACGCCTTGAGCGTCAATCAAAAACCGTACGGTTACTTTAATTAACTAAGTCGGCTGCGTGAAGCACGGAGCCCGGAGGCCAGCGGCGGAGGCGAGGGGGCGAGAGACGAGGCGGCTAGAACGACGGGGAGAAAGATGGGGAGAGCAGAAAGAAAAGGGGGACACGGGGAGGCGTCGTCACGTCAAAACGAGTTCATTAAAACCGCAACAGCGGGCTCGGTCTAACCTCGAAAGAAATACTCTACTCGCGGCCGGCATTGTTTCACGTTTCACGCAAGGCAAGGGGAATCGCTCCGCTGGAAAACTCGCGGTTCTCCGCGTGTTCGTCGCGGTTACGAATACGCGTACGCGTATACACGTAACGTAGAGCAACAACGTGCACCGTGTAAAACGGGTGGAACCGTTTCTGGCCGAAATAAACTAAACTACCTAACTAATCGAACTTGATCGTGAACTTGGCTTCTCCTCTCGGCCAGTGTCCTGTCGGCGAGCGTGTGGCTGCCGTGTCGGCGCGAATAAATCTCTTTCTAATTGCTCGGTGAAAAAGCGAAGCGTGCTTGCGCGCGGGAGATGGCGCCCGACAAAGGAGCCATCGCTAAAACGCTAGCTCATCCCGGCGTGGTTTATTTCGTTGCCGGAGTCCGGTTCCAGGCATTTGCCCGCTGCTGCCGTTCGGCCTCTGTTTATTGATATTTACAGCTAGCGTGACGCGCGCGGAGAAGAAGAAGAAGAAGAAGAACACGGCAGGTATCTAAGGGCGACTGGGAACAACGGGGTTGCTCGCTTTTGTTCGCGGGATATCTCGGCTGGCGAGTTACGTCCGCGTTTTTTCGCGCGAGCCAGCATGCCCTCGGTATCCCCGGTTGTCATAGCGCGACGCAGGTGTAGATTCTTCGGCGCGAGGGACGCTTTGGTTCTTGCGCGCGGGGAAACGCGGCGGGGCTGCTCGGAGGACGAGTTCTCGCTTTGGAAAACAGCGAGAAACACCGGAGGCACGTCGTTCGACGCGCAACTGTCTACTTACGAGACGGTCTTGCCTATGGTAAATAAAGTGCCGACTCGTTCTCTGGAGAAGAGAGAAGAGACCGCTACGGACATCGATTATCGTAATCAGTCTAGCCGCACGGATGCACGGCGGGACAAAAAAAGCGTACCATCGGGCCGCGGCTCGAAATGTATGCAAACGCGCGTGACGAGTCGGCACCGCCTTGCGACGGAATACCTAAGTACACGTCTCAGGGGTAGGAGAGGCACGAAAGGACGACGAAGAGGAAGAAGAGGGACAGGTACAATAAAAGAATGTACGAAGAAGAAGAAGAAGAAGAAGAAGAAGAAGAAGAAGAAGACGACGAAGAAGAAGAGAGGCGGCGGCGTGTGCGAAGCGGGCATAACGCCGATGGCCACTGGAACGGCACGGTGGCAAGCTGCGGTTATCTCTTTCCCTCCAGCATTCTCCAGAGAACGCGCGTACGTACGTATCTCTGCTTGTGTGCGAGTGGTTTTACGCGGGCACGTCGAATGGCCGCCCCGCGCGAGTGCAAAAATTACTCCTGTCAGCCGGTGGTCGCGCGCGAACCATCCCGCCGAGGGAGAAACAAAGAGGGAAGCAGCGACAGAGGATGACCTCGTTGCTGGCGTCGTTGATGTTGCCGGGGCCAGCAACGGCTTCCGAGCGTCGCCCAGGGCGAAACGGCGAGGCGCTCTTGCTGGTAACAGCCCCTCGCCTGTCGATATCGCCGATGCATACTCAATGAGCGACAGATCGTCGCCGTAGGACGAAGGGGCGTGAGGAACACGGAGGGAAGACGGGACAGCGAAGGGGTACAGGCGGCGGGCACAGCAGCCGGGACAAGGTTCCAGAGTAAAAAAGTACACTGGCAACGTTTCGCCTGCGTGAATCCGAGAGCGTGCGCGCGCGATACCTGTTTAATATTTATGAGAGAGGCATCTAGGAATAATCTACGTCTAAATGAAAACGCTCCCACCGATTCGAACCGCGATCTCCGAGAACGTTCTCTCTCTCTCTCGCTCTCGCCCCCGGATCCCCGGGCCAGCTGTTCGTCCCGGTACGATTGGAATCGCGTTGAAATCGTACGGGGTGACGGGACTCCTCGTGGTTCGTGTAAACTTTTATGTAAATCGTTCGCAAACCGACAGACACTTGTCAGCTTCAGACGTAATTTTTATTGAAATAGTTTTCGTAACAAGACGCGTTGTTGTCGTACGCGTTGCTAATGAAAGATTGAAAAACGCTTGTCTCTACCTCAAACTACGGTGTACAATGTTTAAATTGTTCTTTTAAAGTTATATACGTTCATATCACTCGTTAAAAATGCTCGCAACGAAAGCAACTCGAGAACATTATGAATCGAAAAGAACGAGGAACTTTGAATATCGAAAGGAGATTTACGCAAAGGTGGTTGGTGACTATGTCTGACCATGGACAGTTCTAATTCTACTGCGGATTTTGAAACGACACAAAGTACGTACGCACGTATAAGTTTTGAACTTCGTTGCACGGTCTATACGTTTCTATATAGGTACACGTGTGTAGCTCTCAATATTCGTCACTGAGTGATGTATGTCAGACATGGATACCGTAATTGGTGCATGCAAAAATGTAGTCCTTGACTTGATAATACCAGTCGATAGCGGCGCGCCGTTTCAGCGCAGTTCTGCTAACTGTAGTTACAACCTAGTTATACAATAGCGGGAGGTATGGGCGATAAAACTTTCGGAAGGTTTCGAAAGGTTATGGTAATGCGAAATGTAAAAACGGTGAAGTTCCGTTGCTGATCTGACTCACGCGCTTCCTTGGGAAACGACGGATCGTATCGTTGCACCGAGCTAAATTAGGCGCCAAATTTATTTCTGTATTCCCACCTAAATATGTATGAATTCCGAACGTTAACTAGTTCTTTTTAAACAGTCAGTTTCTTTTTTTACCGTGTCCTCGATTTCAAAAAGAATGAACGCATCCAAATTTGTTTATTCGAAACTACGTACGAAATGTCGATCGTGAAACGAAGAAAAAGAAAAAAAAGTAACTTTTGACGTAGAAACTAAAAAGTACAGAAATAGATCGCTCGAGTAAACTAAAAATCTGAAAGCAACTTTTGGCTTTTGATAAAATTCACATGGCACGAAAGTTATCTAGTTCATTAACGGACCGTGTTGTATCATTCCTCGAACAATCGAAACGGGAGCTGGACAATTAAACGCAATTAGTCTAATGGCGGTCGCTGCGTGAGCAATAACGCGATATAAAACCAATAGAGCGATGGCTGGAAGTTATAATTTCTCTGGCCATTGATAAGGCCGCACGCGGCATGACATTGTTGTACGTTTTTAACACATTCCGTTTGACCAGCGGCCACGATGGTTTATCTACGTATAATTACTTTGTTTTTCGAATAAAACACAACGGGAAACCAGTTTACGCGCGTACCAGTATGCAATGGTTGTGAATGCGAGCATTAACCATACGTTTGCCATGCAACTGATTACTAATTACCTTCTCGGTATAAAAGTCTGAATACATTTCACGAAACCTTTTTATTACCACGTTACTTTTTCACGGGTATCGTTTACCGATCAGCTGTTTGTCATACATGTGTCAAATTTTTCCTGCTATCGTAACATCGGTGTTTCCAATTTCGAATCAAACTTGGGAATCTCGTCGCCCACTCTTGCGAGAATAACTCTGGAATATTACAGACGAGACAGGCTGCATTCTCCGCTTCATTCTTTTTTCACCAGTTGCAAGAAATGGTAGCAGTTTATGAATAATTTAGTATTAGCATAGATCTGAGCAAGGCAAGGTGTTTCTACTACTGTCGGCAGTGATTTGAAAACTTGCGAATACATTGAAGAGACACGTTGTTTATTATTTCCTACATTATTCATGCAACGCTATATAAATTGAATATCATTGAAGTACTTGTGCCTCTTATTTATGTGTGATAGAGTGATTATTTCACGTTAATACCATATTCTGTCATTAAAGATTAACGTGATCGTTATGTTAATGAGATTCTTCTTCAGCCGTTTGAACTTTGAACTTCAATCCAGTCTTCCGAGAATTCCGTGCAGATGTAACGCAGATGATCAAATCTCAAATATCGTTCTCGAAAATTTTTGTCCAGTATTTGTTTTGCGATTCAACGCGTAGAATCCTTTGGACGGATGGACGGATCGATCCACCATCGACCAACGCTTACGAACTCGACAGGAATTATCGCGTTAAAGGCGGCACGAATTACACGAAAACACGGTCAGAATTTCGTTCACCTTCCCGTTGACCGTGTGCAGATCGTCGCTGACACAAAATTGGAGGTTATATCGCGCCGGCGTATCGCCGGTTGGATCGAGTTATATTCCCGCGGCGGGTCGATCCCTGTTCATACAGGCTAGGGACCCCCGTCGGCGTGTTCTGAATGATCCAATCTGTCCGCACAATAAATAATCACGCGTATCGGCACGGCCTACCTGCGCCCTCCGTTAAGCCGAAAGCCGTAACAAACTAATCCGTCATCGGTACCGGACGACGGCCACACACTGCACGTCGCTGAAGGGTTTTTCAACGGGGCTGGCAATCAGCTGCGAATCAACGGGAGATGGAAACGGGGAACGTTAAAGCGAAAAGCCTGGAATTCTGATAACGAGCGCGGGTGAAATGAGCGAGGTGTGTTTCGATCGAACCTGATCGTTAACGAGCAACTTGTCACCGAGCAACCATCCGGTGGAGATCCGTCTCGAATCTTTCGGAGGGGAAAATATATCTCTTCCTTCGTTGTACAGTTTTGTACAATTCCAAAAATGTCACTTTGATTACCGTCGAGACGATAGAATCCGCCTCGTGCAATCTAGGAAGAATCAACTACTTTACAGTGGTAAATCGTAAAATATTTCCCGACGCAATGCCACGCACGAGACGTAACACGTGTGATGGAACAACGTCCATCGTCCAAGTAGATGTCAAGGGGTTAATCGAATCTTTGCAACGGTCAATGACACGTCGACAAATTAAAGCAAGAAATCAAAGTGCAAATTCCAAACTGCAAACGAATTGCAGCCAACGACTTGTGGGAACACGACAGAGCCATCGAATCGGGGGATTGAAATCGTTCGCGATTTTTATTAATGCATTCAAACACACACGTGCACGCACGAACACGGTCGACGTTTGTCGAGTTTTCCCGGTTTGAGCTGGCTAAAGTTCTGGATAGAACGTATAAGCAGGTATCGTAGGTATCTATGTTTCCTACCTAGTTGAGGGGGTGGTAGAAGAGGGAGGGAGACCAGGAGGGAGATAATAACAGCCGTGTAAATGCGTCACTAGGGCTCCGTTCGTTCGCATAATGCTATAATGCCTTTTTTCTTCTTGTTTTTTTTTTTTATTTCGCTCGCCCGCTCACTCCCACAATGCATGCGTCGGGTTCCCCTGTTCCCCTCGGCTCTACAACTGCCCCGCGCCTTGCCCCCCTCGCTACTTCGGCGATTCCCACTTCCTGCCTGGCATCGGTGATGCGCAGTGCCACCTTAACAACAACGAAATTCCCCAGTGGTGCAACGGGGCCCCCCTTGCGCTTTGCGTTCTTCATCGTTGCGTTTCTATGTTCTCCTCTGTCTCCTCTTCTCTCTTCTTCTCTTTTCTTTTTTCTCTCTCTCTCTCTCTCTCTCTTCGTTTTATTTCATTTTCCTCTTATTTCTGCTCGAAGCGACGATACCTTCGTTCTAGAATATTGCAACTAAATTCGCTCGACGCAGAAGAAATCCCCGAGGAATCGAAACGGTACCGTTACACATTTCCTCCAGATAGTATCTGCCGTTCGGTCAGCATCGAAAAAACAAATTTAATGGAGTTTCCGTTTACGGGCGAGCCGCGTTCCGCGACTGGACACGTTAGTTAGATATGAATCGAACGTTCGTGCGATGTTCTCTCGCCTATCTGTTTTTCCTATTTTTTCTATCTTTATACTCACGTATATATATATATATATATATATATTTTCATTCTTCCTCGTTAATCACGATCGCGAGAAGCATTTTGTTTTCTCCCAGCGAGTGTACAATGGAGCACGTGCGCCGTACGTTTGTCTGCCGGATCGGCGAAACCTTAAATCGGAAACGCGATAATCGCGAGAGTTATTACGCCTACCAACCAACCCGTCCCCAAGAAGGTATCCTCCTGTGTTTCTTCCTTTCCGTTTCGCCTGTATCGGGCAGGCGAAAAACGGTTTGCGAGCTGAAATCGAAACGCGACGTTTTACAACGCGATCACGTAGCGCGTGGAACGAACGAGGCTGTGACAGCCGGAATACGAGCGGTACACGCGCGTACACCGTCACTGTTCCTTTGTCCCGGGACCATTTGTTATTTCGTACATATTCATAACGGCGTTACATCATCGGCCGTACCGATGCATCCTCTATCGCCGGCCTTTTCCTTCTCTCTTTTTCCCGTCTCTCTTTCCACCTGCGCGGACACGCACACCTCGTGTGCCGGTTACTGTTCATCGATACCTGCGCCCAGCCTGAATTCACAAGAGGGATTTAACAGAGACTGCCGACGAATCGAGAAACCTATGGAAAATTTGTACTTTTCGATCGAAATTTCGTTCGAAATTTTATCAACACTCGTTTTTTGCCCCATAAAGTGATTTGATCTTTGAAAATTGACAAGAGCTTGTCGAAAAAAAAATATCGAAACGTGTCGCTTACGTTCTGGATCGTCCTCGCGATGACTGCTAGCCGACGAGCTAGTTTTCATGGAACAAAGTTCGAAAGTAGACGAGGACGAACTCGAGTCCCGTTACACGTTTACGTGGTTTTATGATAAAATGCAGATGCGCCGGAGCAAACGTTGAACCGCATCTCTTTCTCTCCGTCTGCCGGCTACATGCAGATCCCGGCTTACGTGAGAAATCTTAGGGAACCGTTATTGTATATCGTACTGGCTGTCGTTCGCAAGACACAAAGGCCCTATTCATCCGCATGCAATCGCATGCATAGGAACTGATCCCGAGTTCCAGCATGCCTCGCATCGCTTCGCGCCGTCCTCTTCGGCAAAACGAGTACCTCCTTGCTCGCTCAACCTCGTTAGATCGCGGCAAAAGAATAATATCCGGCGTTAGAACCCGACCGTTCCACTAAATGATATCCCGATTACACCGCGCTTCCCTCGCTTTCACCGAAAACATCTCGCGAGCATTTAGCCTCTGCCTGGATGGATCATCCGGCTTCGACTCGTACCTCCACCGATTCGTCGTTCACCTACTGTTTCGAAACTTTTATTCGCGGCCTCGGCGCCTTATCCTTTCGATGATCTCCGATACAGTTCAGCTCCCGTGGTGTTTTTATTTGGGTTCATTCGTGTTCAACTCGGATTCTTATTTCTCTCGCGCAAGCGAGTAATTTTCGACAATTTCGGAAAGTACAACGAGACATCGTTCGAACGGTTGTTTCAAAATAAATCAGAGATCGAACGTTGGCGCAAATTTCTTTCTCTCCCGAACAATAGCGATCTTTCATCACGCGTGAAAGGCCCTCGAGTCGGAGAAACGAAATCCTCCTCCTCTCGCGGCAACCCTCGACAAACGCGAGGAAAGGGGTTTCGAAAACCGGGAGCCAGCTCAACAGCTCAATCCGACGTTTCAACCGGTTGTCATTGGCATAATTAACGAGACGGGGCGAACGCGGCTCAACCGATTCCCATGTCGGTGTTCGCGAGTTTCCACGAGCTGCTCTCGGAATAAGTCCTCGTTTGTAGGTGGATACCTTCGTCACGGTGAGCGGTTCGCACCATGGTTTACCGGACAATCGTGGTGGACGCGTTCGAGGACGATGAGCGAAGACAGGACAAGACAGAGAAAGAGAGAGAGAGAGAGAGAGAGAGGCGGGGAAGGAACGGTGGAAAAAAGACGCGAGGAAGAAGTCGATGGCAAGAGAGGGAGAGAGAAAAGAGACCTTCTTCTTGGTAGCGGCCGCGGAGGAAGAAAACGAGGGACCACCGGGAACAGAGGGGCAAGGGGCAAGGAGAATGTCGTGCTGTGCTCATCGAGGTGTAGATCCTCGTCCCCTGGGTCGTTCCTACGCCGTGGTCAGCGTCCCACTAAGCCACGGTCACGTTTACATTCGCGTTCTGACTGCGTTTAAATTGCAGTTGTACATAGAAAAATGAGCCTCCGCTGTTTTGCCTCTTCGTTTAGCCTCTTTTCGCCGTGTTCTTCTACGAGGACGACTCGAGAGTAGTATAGCTTTTCCAAATAATTCGCTTCCTGTTTAGAATTTTCTCCCTTCCTCTTTTCCTTTTCCCTTTTTCTACGCCCATCTGTGCGATGGTTCGCCCGATTCTCGAACTTTCGTGTTTGAAGCAAAAATAAGATTCTATGACTAAGCTTACAATTAGACAAACAGACGAATACAGTCGCACGGTGTAATTTTACGGCGATAAGACGTGTAGATTTTCACATTGTCATTGTATAATAGCTTAATTTAACAATTTAATCACCGACTGACTCATTTTTCTCTCGAATAAGACCAACTTCTCGTCAAAATAATCGTAGCATTCAAGAATCGTACAAAACGATATCGGTGCAGCGAAAGATGGAGCGTGTCAAAGTTCCGCGCCTAGAATCACACGTGTCGGCAACGTTCTCTCGTTCAGCGGACACCGCGACATCGCGACTCTGCGGCATCTTCGCGGTGGGAAGGGGAAGGGAACACGGATTAAGATGTAAACGACACTTTGTAACACGGCGGCTCGGCCGCGATAGGTCGACCGGTCGGCCTGCGCTCCCTCTTTATTCCCCCCGTTCGTGGAAACCGTAAAGTCCATTTGAAGCGCGCGCGCAGTTCGCGCTCCGATGGGCCGCGAGAGCGTTTCTGCACTTTTACGGGAATCGGGAACCTGGGAGCACCCGTGCGCCATGTACAGTGCTCGGCCTATGGTGGCGAATGACCTAGCCCGATCCATAAGCGTGTATCTCGCGGTGCACCCTGCTTTCGCGTGCTTCCACAGCCAGCTCCGACAAAGATGACAAAGACGAAGATTGTTTCTGTGGTTGAAAGAAAGAGAGTAATGACTCCGATAAACGAGTCGAATCGGGAACAGATTCTTTTTTCCTCGGGAACGCGGTCGTTTTGCGAAATGCCTGGAATGTCTCCCTTCGAAACGCGTTTGACGCTTTCGGTTCGACTCTGTCGAAGACGCAGCACGACTGGCAGTCGGTGCTACGCTTGCGATCAGTCGTAACTTGTTTATTTCGAAAAGTATCGGAGACACGAGTATTACTCAGAGAAATTACTCACTTTCCCGACGAGGTGGAGAATGAAATATGAATCCGAACCGATCTCGGATCGATAAAAGTGGAGTGTTGTCAAACGTTATCGCGCGATTTCGTCAGACCGTTCAGCCCGTGACTGACTCTCGTCCGGCTGAACCAGGAAAGATTAATCTGTAGTCGCGATCGAAAGAGCGACTGCAACGGATGCCGCGCGCATGTAAATCGGCGGCGACGTGTCTCGTAGCAAAAACTAGACTTCGCCGGTCGTGTTTACAGTAATAAATTACGAGGAGACAGCCACGGCGATGTCACTCTCGCGCAGTCCTCCGCACTCTCCTGATTTTGTGTATGTGTGTGTGTGTGTATCGCAGGATGATAAAGTGGACTCTCATTCTTCCAGCCAGGATACGCATTATATCGTTGTTTCCTCTCTGCACACGGCCGCGGTCGTATTCGCCGTATATACATACGTGCACGGTCTTTTCTACAATGTCGTGCGCATCGTGTACGCGTATGCATTATTCTAACCTCGAAGTGTGACGCAGAAACGGCAGCGAGATAAAGGCCTTATCGCGAATCCGCTGGTACACCATCGAACGTAGCGTCGAGAGTATATCCACGATCTAAAGCCGGGAAAATCCCCGATCCTGCATTAGCATAGAGCGTCCCCCTCGCTCGCCGAGGAGCGCGTAAAAGAAGAAAATTTCCATTTGATCGCCGCCAAGGATCGGCGGTCGGTACACTAACCTGATTCGCGTGGCGGGGATCGAGAGATTCCTTCCATCTTCTTGAACGCGCACGTACCTACAACGCGTTTCGCGTTTCCTCTTTGAAAACTTCCTCCGCTGTTTCTCGGTTGCCTGACTGGGCACGCTCTCGCCGCCGTTTCGTCTCTGTCTGTCTCTTTCGTTCACGGAGTCGTCGCCGATAAAATCACGGCGAATTAAATACCACGAGGCGCTGGCTTCGTTTTAATCGAGATCCCCTGGCCTGAAAAGCAGGGTTCGCGAGCGTCAGCCACCTCTCGATCCTTATCAGACGCCGCGGCGTGATTATCGTCTGGTACCAGCGACAAGGAGAGAAACAGAGAGAAAGAGAGAGAGAGAGAGAGAGAGAAAGAGAGAGAGAGATGGAAGAGAGCGGTTCTGCCTTATGAATTTTGATGATATCTGATCGATGACTCGCGAGCAAAAATCCGGCTCGTTAAAGGGAAATTTATAACCGACCTATTCCAGTTTCGTGCCAGAGATTCTATAGACGGACGTGCCATCCGTGGAACGGTAAATTATACGCGAGGCTCAGGCGCATGTACTTTCCGCCGGCGTCGCAGTTTTCGTTCCATCTTCCTACTCCGCGTCGCTGTATTTATCCTGCGTCCAGAAAATCCACCGAGGCCTCGAAACGACCGTAGCTTATGCTTGTAGTAGCTGGTGTGAAAGTTTTTTGCTCGCCGAATGGCGTCGAAAAATGGGAAAAAGTCGACGTGCTTCTTCACGCGTCTACGAAAGATGCAGTCTCTCTATTATTCGACGATATTTAGCTTGTCGTTGTTTTTTAGCAAGCAACGTCGCTGAATCGGCAGAGTAATTTAGCTTCGATGGATAAATTGTGCGTTGTTCTCTGGAGAATTGAAAATTCTTGCATTTAACATAAAGAGGAAAGTTGGATAAAAGTTCGCGATACGTCCTCGATATTTTTACCTCTGAAAGAATAAAAGCCAAGAAAGAAGACACTGTCCCCGCAAGCCGATCGTGTGCAGGATCCGTAAGACGGTCGAGAATTACCCGAAGTACCTCTCGGCCGTATGGCGGGGCACGTGCAATTTTCGAGTAGTTTCCGCGGGCTGGGTATCGAAGAAAGAAGAAGAAAGGAGAGACTGAAAGAGAGAGAGAGAGAGAGAGAGAGAGAGAGGGGTGGGTAATTTTAGCCGGGTTGCCGGTAATTTCACGCTTTTACTCGGGCAGGTTAGCAAGGCGCGGCTCGTTCTCGTGGAAACTGTCGTCCTCCTCGCGTACTCGCCCGCGCACCGAGTCTCACCGTGTCTTCCTCTGTCGCGTTCGGTAAAGGCCTTCGAGTGGGTGCACACACGAAACCGCGAGACCGTACATCCAGATAGTTACGGGACATGACTTCCTCGCTCGCGGGATTTTATCGCCCCAGAAAATCTGCTGCCGTGTGCATGAACACTTACGTCCTCGTGCATGCACGCACGATGCCGTACGTACACCATCGCGAGCCGTTTCGCCCGTACCGAACTTGCCCCCGCGTCGAAGACTCTTTGCGACTGTTCACTTGCCGTTTGTGGCTCGTCGCTTGTCCGGGGACGCGGGAACTTTTCGTCGATCGTTTGGGAAAACTCGTTTCGGAATTAATTCTCGTCGTCGAGTGACGACGCGATCGACTCGAACGCATTCGAGAGAGAATAATTGTAAAATTATATTAATTATAGACGCGCAGTTTAAAGCGGAGTGAAATAAATTTAATTAGATTTAATTTCTCAATATAACGTTAACGATAGCAACTACGTTTTTCCCTGCGTTGTATATTTCTATGCAGATGACATAACTCAGTTCAAAGTTAAGATCAATTTGCTGGTAATTTAATTACTTGGTAAATATAAGCGCGGATAAAAACGGAGATATTGTCTCGACGCTTCTCGTTAATGAAAGGTTATCGATTTAGCGAGAAATGCATATCGCAATCGGGAAAGGTCGCATCGATTAACCGAGTGTGTACCCGATATGACGGTACGTGTCTTCACCGAACAATGTGCTCCGTCAAGAAGAAACGTCATGGAATCGCTTTAATCGTCCGATGCCTTCGCTGCTGTCCTACCAACACTCGTCCACTTAGTTTCCTGTCACACGAGCCAAAGACAGGCCAAACTACATTTTCATTCAACGGTCGATCGATACGATCGAGCAATTCCACTTCAAAATATTTTACCCCTTCTCGAAGACTCTTCAGAGACTTTGCACAGACGAAAGAGAAAAGATTCTTTCTTTCTGGAATTGTTTTTAAGGATAGATTTCGCCTCGTCAATTTCGCTTTTGGTCCCAGATTTCCAGAGAGCAGAGGAACTTGCGAGAGTTACGTTCCGGGGAGAGCGAAACTTCTCGAGGAATTGAAGCACGCATCGTGCAATATTTTCTGCCTGCTTCTTTCCTGTTCGCGTTCTGTTCTCGTGCCGGTCGCGTAACGGAGAGATGTTGCGCGAGGAGGGTGACCTGCACGTTTTACTCGCACGCACTCGAGTACGAAGCGCTCGGCCGCTCGAGAACGGCCAGGCGAGAGAAAGAAAGAGCGCGAGAGAGAGGACTGTGTTTCGCCTGGAGTCAGAACAGCGTTGGCTGTTGGCTCGTCGGAGGCTCGACTTGAAGGAGCAATCGTTTGCAAGGAGCAACGAGCGATCGCCGATAAGGGTATAGATGCGCCCCGGGTGTAGGCGTAATAAATTGTTTGCTGATTCTATTGAGCCTACACGATGAAAACAATAGGGTAAATGAGGGACGGAGGGTGAACGTGGGGTACCGAAGGAAATGAAATATTGTCGCTGACGAAACGCGCTCGATGTAAATTGTTCCAAATATCTAGGTACACTTGCAAAAATCCCGACGTCTGAATCTCGTAATGTCGCAAGGGAGATTTCTTTTCATAAAAAGTTATCAATTAAAAAGGAGCGTGCGACACACCTTCTACGAGGTGTACCAGATACTTCGGCGTGAGGCATGGTAGCTGAAATCCATAAAGATCAATGGCTAAGATAGAAACAATATATGCGCGTAATGAGAAACTCGTGGCAATAAAACGAAGATTGGATTATAAATTCCATCGTTCACGTAACACGGAAGGATCGTTTCAGCGGCTGAGATAAATATAGCAACACCTTCGTCCATCGAGATCGAAAGATTCGCTAAATTTGCCTGATAGATCGATTTCTCAAACTTGTTTACTCCCACTTTACCGGGCAGTCTTCGGGGAATCTATCCACACTTGAAACAATGGCGAGTCCTCTTCGTTTCACGCGGGGGACAAGTACGAGTTTCGCGACTCCTTCTCCACTGGCTGGCGAGAAACGAGGATTTCCAGGGAACTCGCCGCTCTGGAATCTGTCTTAATTAATCTGTGCGAATCGAGCGGGAGCGGATGGCATCGGAACGCGAAATCAGCGCGATCGTGGACATTGTAACGAGCCGCGACACCCGACGCCGAGTCTCCGGCTCGTTTGTCACGGATCGCTCGGCTCGAAATGTCACGCCGCGAAAACGAGCGTTCATCGAGCGGGCCTGGCAAGCGAGGCCGCGTTCTAAGTCGCCGTGAATCATTAGAGAGGCAGCGATCCAAACGAAACGATCTATCCGCCGGTATATTCGACGATGCAGCGAAGAGAGAAAGAGAGAAGTCCGCTTCGGGAGTTAGGCACCGGCAAGAGATCGCGTATCTCCGCCACCTCGCGCTGTCTCACGCGAGAGCATTGTTTCACGTTTAACGGCAAGGTGAGGTTATGCAATCCTACCTCCGCTAGCCGTGGAGGCGCAAGAAGACGAAGAGGACGAGGACGAAGGCGAAAAAGAGGAGGAGGAGGCGGAGGAAGAGAAGAGAAGAAGAAGAAGAAGAAGAAGAAGAAGAAGCAGAAGAAGCAGAGGAAGGGAAGAAGAGGAAGGACGCGGGAGATGGTATCGCGGCGTACGATCACCGTGGCTAACTATGATGCGCCGTGTATGTGTATTTACGTGCACCCGCCTTTGCCTCGATGCTTCACGACTCCCTCCATCTTTCCCCCGGGGCTTGGGATAGAACGGCAGCCGAGATTTTTGCGAAAGGAAAATTGCGAAATATCCTTCGCCGGAAGGAAGGAAATTGGCGTGATCGGGCAAAGTGTAAATTTGCGAGCGATTTGGACGATCTCTCGCAAAGATATGAATTTCAATTACAATTACGGAGCAAGGATTAATCCGGAATTGACTGCGTGAAAATTGGAAATTAATTGAAATTAATTCCTCCCTTTTGGCAATTGACACGTTCCAGTAACTTGGAAATGATTCAAACGTTCCGAATCATCGAGGAACACAGAGCGCGCAACTCGATGGAGCGCAAAGCGGCAAAGAAAGAGAGAAATTTGGATTTTTTCGAATGGCAGCAGCGTTGTAGGCAAATGGAAAGCGTGACGCAAGGTTGAAACGAGAAGTGGGTCGTATTTTCGCGGCACCGATGTTACGAGAACAGGCAAACGCGCGCAATTAATAACCGGTCTCGATCGATTGGTACTATAGTTTGGATCGCGTACGATCCGCAACCTTCCACGGTCTTCCTCTCCTTCGTCGTCGTCGTCGTCGAAGAATCGTCGAGGATATCCTGCTCGTTAGGCCCGCCATTCGAAGGCACGATTTTCGCGCGGAGACAATGCGCAACGACCTTAAGAAGCTCCGCTGTTTTCCCGGCGCCTATAAGGCGCACGTTCATTAATCTCGATCGGTGAGTCACTCACCGTGAAGAACTTTCATCGAGGCGTGGGCCCCTGCCTCTTTCATTCCCTATCACCTGAGAAATCCGACGGAAAACCATAAAGCCATAAAACAGATAGAAGGCGATCGTTCGCCTCTGTCCATCCTGTATCCCGCTTGAAACGAGTTTAAAAACCTCGCAGAAACTAACTAACAACGGTGATCGAGTCCATTTGTAAGCGGTGAAATTTACAAGTGGTTAAGCGTTGATACTTTACGCGTCGACGTTCGAGTTTAGTCTGCTTTCGAGGCAAAATTTAGTTTTTCTTCACCCGCAGTCGTCGAGTTTAACCGTTTTAGCGCCACGCAGCGCGATCGCGCTGTTCGGTACTGTAGCGAAATGTGCCGCGATATTTGGTCACAAATGAACGAACGAAGCGCTATCGCGCTGCAAGGCACAATCGAACATGGATTTTAAAAAACTCCTGGCACTAAAACGATCAATATTCTTGTTCGATCGAGAAATCAACAGATCGAATCAAAGATTTTCTGGAGTTGTCGATACGAAACTTCTCGTCGATAGGGTTCTCTCGCTACTGGAGATCTCGGTAAAAAAGTAAAGTAAAGAGGAACGGAGGACGGGGAGAAGTCGTTATAAGCTGGGTGGTTGGGAAACGGTTAATAGGACAAATTACACTAATAAAAGGTAACAACGTCGGCCGTTTTCACGGTAGAATAACAATGGGCCTCGCAGGTCCATTTGAATATTTCCCTAATGCCTGGCCGGCCACGGCTCTGGCGGACATGCGCGCGCTTTTTCGTACGCATCAATGCCCCGTAGGTCGAGTTCCGTTGGTCGTCTGTCGTCCGGAAGGGTAGGTCCTGCCTACCACGAAACTCCGAGCTGCCAGCTAGTGTCTCCTCTTCTCCTGAGGGGGAGAGCGGGCGGGCAGCGTGTCCGACGACGTGGCATTAAATTCGTTCTGCCACCCTGGCCATTCGTCTGCCCCGCTGCCGACTGCGTGTGCGAGCTGAACCGCGCGTATATCCGCTCACGGTCGCACGCTGCCCGGCTCGGAATTTATTGTCTTTCGTAATTGGATTATTGAGCTGTAACCGTGCCCGTGTAACACGTGACGCGTTTATTTCCCGCTCATATATATATGTATATATAGAAAGACACGGCGATGATGGTTTCGTTTGTGTACCAGGTTACCGGAAGGAAAGAGAAGACAGGCTTTCACTGGAAACGTAAGAAGGAAATATGATTTTCACTGACGCAGAATTTTGATTTCTTTTTCATAGAATCCTTCAACCCTCTATAGTCGGACGCTGTAGTAATGGCTGAATATTGCATTTTACGGTCACAAAGGACACTGCACGTATTTATCAGGGATGATAATATTCTTCTCATCTTTCGTAAAGATTGAATTATCGAGAAATATCGGCCGAAAAATATTTAAAATTTGACGCATTGGACGATGCGAAAAGCGATGGAGAAACGTAGCGGTGGGACACGCCATGCTTCGTCGTGATCGGGGACTGCTTTGCTCCGGTATTGGACGAGGATCGATTGTCGGTAGGGCGGCGGTCGAGGGGGTTCCTCAAATACGGGGCTGCGTTAAAAGCACGCTTAATTTCACCGTGACACGGAGGTATCGCGTCCCGGCCAATCGGAGCATGGAACGATCACGGCCGAAAAAAGGAGAACGCCGACGACTGGAGCCGTACGGCGTTTTAGGAGGCATCGACGGATTGAAACCTTCACGGTGTCGAGCACACGACCGTGTCCATCGGTTCCATCATGGTGGCACTCGGGAACTGCTTGTAACGTCCACTCCAGTCGCTCGACCGTGTCAACATATCAAAACGAGAGGGATAATTCTTCGTAGAAATTTGTACAAATTAATCGAAATCGCTCGCGAGACAAGAACACGAGGAGAATCGTAGAAAACTGAACCAGTTTCTCGCTGAACTCTCTTGTTCCGGATTCAACGATGCGGAAAATTCATACACGGGATCGTGATCCGATCTTCGGATCTCGGATCTCACTTTCACACAGTGCATCGTGAGCAAAGATAAAATCACAAAGATCGATAGTTCTACAGAGTCAAATTTCTTCATTCTCTTGCGAATCCCGTGACGAAGAAAATCCACCAGCCAGAGAGGATCGAGACAAAGAGCGGCAGATGGATCGGCCGCGTCACGTAACCGTAGGACGGTTGAGTATCCCTATGGAAAAAATGCGCGCCCCGAAGATGTAATTCCCGAAGCGTGCAGGCCACGTCCGTGGCTCGTTAATTTCACCGTGTGGAGGAGCGGATGCACGAGTCGCTCGTTTCCAAGGCTACTTTTCACGGGCTCTGTTACCCTTACCCTCGGCACGAGCAAAGCCTCTCGTCCAGCGGCGATCGGGTGTCTCGTACCTCGTCGAACTTGAAACACCGACAGACACCATAGACCGTGTATCGTGGCTGGAGCAGCCGAATGGGCGTGTATGGGGTTTCTCTTGGAGAGTCGGTGCATCGGCGACCGAGAAACCACGGCGCGGAGAAACCATAAAGTTTCCCCCGATGGGTTAGCGGCCGGCTGCGCGGGCAGTAAAAGCAGTCTAGATTTCCATGCAGCGGGTTTATGCGCTCGGCTGAACGTAAAATCGCGGCTTTCCAACCCTTTCGACGCCACCGTGGTAAAACTCGTCCGTTTTGCTAACTCGCTTTCTTTTTTTTTTTTTAGGCGATCCAGAAGAGGCTGACTGAAACTAGCACTAGGGAGATTTTTTCTGCGTTGTAAACAGGTCTAAATGAGAGAAGTTGAATTTTATAATTTCTTCGAGGCCCGTTCAAGTGCCTCGTTCCCTTGCGGCCTGGGGACAGAATACGCCAACGTAATCCCTGCGTGTCGTAAGAGGCGACTAATAGGGAAATCCGTGTCTTTTGCTTATTTCTCGTGTCGTTATTGCGATCAAACGCAACAGTTTGCGGTGTATTACCCGCGTAACACTCTGTCGCAGATATCGAACCGATCCTCGAATCGAAACGCTCAAGTAACAAAACGGTCGCGAAACGTACGGCTAATAGAATCATGAGGGAACGAGTTCTCGATTAAATCGGGATGCTCCGGGTTCGAGTGCTCGTTAATTAAAGTTTCCGTGCGCAATCTTCTCGCCGGGAGAAGTAAACATTCCGATGCCTGTACCATCCTCTCCTCCGCTGAGGAGCAGGAGGAGGAGAAGGCGAGAATGTTATTAAACGGTCCAGTTTCACGGTTCATCGTGGTACGACGAACTTGGCGCGAGCGGTATCGGTTAAATCGGTGAATGAAAACCTGGCGTCCTAGCCAGAAATACCAGCGCGCCTCGGTTTTCCATCGGTGTAAACGGGCGATATCAATGAGCGCGAATCGCGAGAGAGCGCACGGGAGGAGGCGCGAGCGCGATTTTAATCGACAGGTTGTAACGAGGCGGCCTCATTAGCTCGGCTGCCGCTTTGCGACTTTGATAATTGCCCGATTCAAACCGGAATACATCTCGTCGGATCAGCCGGCGTCTTTCGTCGGGCGCGGAAAAGGAAAACCTTGACTCGCCGACTATCCGCGGCGACTTTGACTTTGGCTGTCTGGCTTTCTGATATCTTTCGAATTTCAGATGGAAATCGTTTCGGAATTTTTTTCAGTCGTCTCTGGATTTTCTGTTCTCGACGGTCTGTTCTGCACAATTTTTTTTTTTCTCACTCGTTGTGTTTGCTGTTTCTTTGAGCTCGATCAATTCCATCCGGAACATTTTGGAATCCTGACGCAGGATTTCCTTTCCCAGGCAACGTAACTAAATTGTAAATCCTGGCGGTGATAAGACGTAAAGTCTCTGTCCCTTAAAAGGGAATCGTCGTGGAATCCAGTGGCCGAAAAGTTTGCCCCCTCCCTCTCCCTTTCTCTCTTCTTTTCCTTTTTTTTCTCTCTCGCGGAGCAAAGTTGGCGCGAAGTCTCGTCCCGGTGAAAAGAATCGCGCTGAACGGACTCGGCATGAAAGTGAGATAGCGATCCGACAACTTTAATTAACTTTGACATTGCCGCTGTAATTACGGGCGTCATTAAAGACACCGGGGCATTGTAATTGAGTTAAGAAAAGCGATTTACACTCCCGGACGCGAGACCGGGGAAAGTCTTGGCCGTCACGGCTGTTTCCACTTCTAACGATCGCCCGGCCGATTCTTTCACCTTCTGTCGCGTGTCGTCGACGTCACGCCGACGATTTTATTTACCGACGAATATCGCCAAAATCGCGTTCGATGGCACTGGTCGTCAACTTTACGCGTCACCAGTATCACTTGCCACCAGACACGTACCTGTCAATAGCGATTAGTTAGACGACGGAGCAGCGACATCGATTCTCTCGTCTCTTTGCGAAGAGGGATCGGTTTCCTCCCAATCGCGATTCCTCCTCGCACGTTGGCTCGCAATCTCGCTTCGATCTTCGCGGGGTCAAGAGATTATTTTATGAATATGCATACGCGTCACTCATACATATACATGGCCGTGTAATTCATAATGGTCCACTCCCTCTCTCCCTCTCTCTCCCTCTCTCTCTCTCTCTCTCTGTCGACGTGCAACGACTTCGCATTAATATCTAGTTTACTCTCACATTTTGCAGGCCGTCTCCTCGTCTGGGAGAAAGACCGGCAGACCGTTTTAAGTGGCTTGTCGACACTATGACAGAAACACGGTTACCACGAAACTGATATAACGTCGTCCAGCGTAATTTCGTTTTATGAATACTTATCGCGAGGGAGTCCGTCGTCCGGCGAAGGAAAGAAAGGACGAGAAGGTGGGGGCGAGGAGGGCAAGGGAGAACAGGACGGGGATTGCGATAATAGAGCTTTCACGCGAATAAATCTATCTCGTAATTATTTTCATTTACCTGCACGGTGAGCTCGTTGTTTTTTTTTTAGACCATTTTTTAAACGACAATTATTTTGTTTCAATTTATTTGCAGAGGTTAGTTTCTGCTCGAAGATGAATTTCACGAGCGAGTGGATATTTCTGAATTCTCATAGTTATTTCTACTTATCTGTACGACTGCTTTTTTTTAGGCGTAACTTTTAGACGACGATTTTTTTAATTTATTTGGAGTGGTTAGTTTCTGCTCGAAGATGAATTTCACGAGCGAGTGGATATTTCTGAATTCTCATAATTATTTTTATTTATCTGTACGACTGCTTTTTTTCAGGCGTAACTTTTAGACGACGATTTTTTAATTTATTTGGAGTGGTTAGTTTCTGCTTGATGAGGTTTTTACTCGAATTTCTGCTTCATCTTTGCGTAAAAAGCAATAAAAGCAGTTTTTCCAGTTTCGATGAACTGATATCTCAGAAGATACATGCGAAACATTTCTTCGATATTCTGACTCTACAATTCCAGCGATCGAGAAATAAGATCGGCGTGACAACGATACAAAATATGAAACACGGGCGCTGAAAGTCTCGAAACGACCCTCCCCGAATTTTCTACTTTTTGCAAAATAGTGTATCCTTCGTCTACTTGTCGCTTATCGAAAATTTTGTCACCTGAAACCTGCTGAAAACCAAAGTCAGGCGCCAAGCCGTTTCGTTCGTCAAACGTCCGAAACTTTCGGTGCAATTATTCGAAAAGAAAATCAACCGCTACCATCTTGCTATCGATTCCATATCGCGATCCGTGCACGCTGCTCGTGAATTAAACATGACCCTTCACCCGATCCCTTCCCCACCCCAAACCGCCTCGCGTACATCTCTCTTTCCCTCGAGAACGCTCTGTCTCTCTCTCTCTCTCTCTTTCTCTCGTGTCCGATCGTTCCTCTCGTTTGCGCTCGTTCGCATCTGGACAGCACGGGCGAGTAGGGGCAGACAGGAAAGAGGGAAAAAGACAGAGGGAAGAACGAGAGAGGAGAGAGTAGGAGCATGGGCGAGCGCTCGGTATTGATGCATAAAACGTGCATATTTACGGAGCCTGTTTTCACGGATGTGAACACCCGGTATGCGCCGCTCGAGAGAGGAAGGCAACCGGGCCCCAGACTGCATCACGAGCGCCATTTATTTATTTTACCCTGGCGGATGGATAAAACTTGTTTACGGTGCACGGACGCCGCGCGGTGTGCGCACGTTGCGCAGAAAAGTGTTCACGGAGTTGGCCAGAAAGCGCGGATTTGCCCGTAATGAATGACGACAGCATCCGACCTGGCGCTGACGCTCGCCTTCTCGTTTTTCCGACGTGCAAAAAGGAAACGGAACGGAAGAGAAGAGAAAAGACGCGTCTGCGTGTTCCGAGCTTCGAAATCTCAACGAGCTGAACAATTGCCAGGTCAAAGGCGAACAGTTTGCCATTTTTTCGTAGAAACGAAAAATGAGCGAAAGTCTCGACAAAATAACAACGATAATTGCAACTGAGAGCATCAACAGTGAACAAACACTCCTTACCCTTTAATGAATAACACGTGACATCCTCGCTGAGAATCATGGACATAAAGCCGTCGATAAAAGGACACGACATTGCGGTCCGTTTTCAAGTATACGTTCGTCAAAAAATTCCTCGCGATCGAATTCGATTCGCAAATCGGTCGATTTGATTCAGTTAACCCCGCTTCTCGACGAAGGCTCGAAGGCGTCGCAGAGTCACGAAGAATGATTGAATTCGCGCGAAGAAAACGATTTATATGCCCGAGGAAAACGAAGATCAACGTGGGTACGCCTGCTCGGGGGATTTGTGCGTCCGTGTCTGCGCCCGGTACTGCCAGAATGATTGATCTCAGGTTGATACGGAAACGCTGGCCCCTGGAAGATTGATTATCAACTTGCGCTGGCAAGCGTCGAGTTGGTATACATAATCGTCGCGATTTGCATGAACTCACCGTGCGTCTCCATCGTGTCTCTAATTAATAATTAGTCGTGACTGAGCCGCGTGTATCCGCAGATAGATCTGGTGGGACGAAGAGTCCCGCTTGATACGCTCCGTTTCACGTTTCGCCGACGTCGTCACGTGCACGATTTTTGTACGTTTCGCGCAACGTAATCTGAGTTACGAGCTACAAGTCAAATTTATCGGATTAGTTTATCGGCGACGAGCGTTTCCACTTTTGCCCCGTGCGTCGTTATTGTTGTTACTCCACGATATTTCGTAACTGTCGATAAACGGCAAGTGAAAAATGATGTCGCGCGTGGTAATACGCAGCAGCGTATTCACTTTGAAGTTAATTTTCAAACACACTTTTGCAAAGCTGCTACAACGAAAGAAACTTTTCAAATTTCTCTAGCTTCTGGGAAAGATTTCGATATCGGAACCCGATACTTTCGCGAGAGATTTTCCTGGAAAACGTCTCTTCGTCTCGAGGAACGGACGACAAGGGT
Source organism: Melipona bicolor (assembly GCA_030673865.1). Lineage (NCBI taxonomy): Eukaryota > Metazoa > Arthropoda > Insecta > Hymenoptera > Apidae > Melipona > Melipona bicolor. Next base: position 3,007,439 of record JAHYIQ010000028.1, read on the forward strand.
GGGAAACGATTCGAACAGCGACGTACTTGGGCTTTCTCTGCGTTTTCCAACGGTGCAAAGACGCGGTGCGCAGCGTGTCACACATGCGTGGGTAACACGCACTTCCTACGCTTGTCGTGCGCAGCTTCCCACGTATCTGGATCGACGTAAGTACGTGTCACGGAGGATAAAAATTCCCTCTGTTTAATGTCACGCATCGCGTCGTTGCGGGGTAAGGCGAGACGCTTTGCATCTGAAGCGTGACCAATCGGTCTGCGAAATCAATTTTCCTAATCGGAATAATGCACTGTATCTCCAATTGCGTCACTCAGGCTACGACTTAATTCCTCCGCATTGGTCTGGATCCGCATATGTAATACCATAGTGTGCCAAATGTACTCCGTTTGTTCGAAACGAATATTTCAATCGGTGCCCGATTAAAGTTTCACGTTCGTTGGTTCACGAATTCAAGTAAGAAAAAGATGCGCAAAAGCTTCGAGATATGTTTGATTGACTCGAAAAGTGGGGGGGGGGGAAAAAAAAATAGATAGACAGTGGCCGATGGTAGCTTGGATGTTTCGCGGGCACGCAAACGGCGCTTCCATGGCAATTCAGAAGGACGAGAAGTGCGGGCACCAGCCGGCGTAGCCAGTTGCTCGTTGCCTGCACGCTCGTCAGTTGCCAACTGTTGTCGAATATTCGTTGCGTTGTTGCTCCACTTACACTGTTGCTCGTTTAATGATTGCGCAATTGTCATACATATTGGGTATTTTGCATGTAATTTCGGGGCGACGATGTTTAAGCGATCTCGTGCCAACAAACTTTCAAAGTCTGACCATTTAATTGGAAAATATTATATTCTACAGTACCGTGCGAATTTATTTATTTGTTTATTTGTTTCTTTGTTTTTGAGAAAATTGCTCCTCCTTTCGCGGAGAATCAGATAGGTAAATAAAAACGCGAGTAAAGCAGTTAAGATCGTTCACATGTCGAGGGACGAAGCTTCATTGTTGCAACAGGCAGAGGAAATAATTTTCAGCACGTCCTTGGAGAAGGGGGCATTTGTCCTCTCATCCGCCGACGGGCTCTTAATGGGTTTTTAGCCGAGGCCGTAAAACGCATTAAAACTCGTACCGATGACGAAGGAGGAGGTTCCTCCTTGCCAAAAATCAGGCTGTGCATCAAGGTTCCCTTCAGAAATTCACGGCAGCACAGTGGTACTTAACACTCTCCGCTCGCTTTGCTAGCAATGACCAACCAACGAGTCTCTGAACGAGTCTCGTCCTTCTTCATCTTTTCTCTTACCCTTCTTTCATCAAAAAAAAAAAAAAAAATAGTTATTATTTCTTAAATCGTCAATCGCGTGAAATCAATATAAAAAAGTCAGTATAGCAGAGTATTATATACTCCAATTGTGTAACAAATGAAAAAAAATAAAAATGTCAGATGCACGTTTGAAGTGTTTCACTTTTGAGGGACAAAGTTTGACATATTTGCCAGGGATTTCAAACTCTTTTCTCGGCGAGTATTGCGCGTCATTCGATAGGAAAATTAGGCACTGTAGAGCCGAGGGTGTTTGTGTTGGTACAATGTTACATTGAGAAACACTGGCAGGACCATCGTGGGCGTACCTCAGCACATCCCATATACCTATACAGGTTATATACTGCTATCCGCTTTTCGTGTTTAGGCGCAGTACTGCGGCCTGGCCGCTTCCAAAAACTGCCGCAGTAAGACGATACTAATTTTCTATTAGGGTGCAAATGTGCAAAAACCGCCGTTATTAGGTGACGAAAATCGATCCCTGTCCGCACCCCCGTTCGACGGGCTTTCACGTTGTTTCACGAAGACTCGCTTCGCTTCCCAAGTTCACGCGAGTTCACCTCGCGTCCTTTGTGCTATCCCACGTTCTCGTACGAACGAGGTCACGATGCGCGTTTGATCACTGAGAAGTATTGAATAAACGCGAGAACGTTTCGTTAAATCGAGGATCGTACCGCGAAGCGTTTTCGAGACCAACTTTATTCTCTGTACCGTCGTCGCATTACCTAACCAACGCCGCACAAATACCAGGAACCCAGCAGTTATCTAACAATTATCAACTGCGCCAAGGACGTTCGAACCGCCCATTTTCAGGGGAACTCCCTTCACGGTTCTCCAATTCGAGCGAAAATCTTGCACGATTACTCCAGTCTTCCAGTCACTAAACTTCTAAATTCGAGATTGATTTTTCTCGCCCAGAGAAAGATTACGTATGACAGTCGGTTTGACAGACTATTTGTAAGAAATAAAAATTATTTTGAAGTCGGAGAGTAGAATGATCATTTGTCAGGATCAGAGTCGCGAGACGAAACGAACGAAGAATCTTCTGCCTCGTATTGGAAAAACCCTTTCATTTGTTCTCCCGCGTGAAAACCGTTATCGCCATCGTCGTCGCATGACTTCACGAAGCGGGCCACGGCGAGGCAAATAATTTTTTTGCGACGCTCGCTCATGCGGCAACTGTTATTCCGATTTTCTAGAACGGCGGTGATACTGGTCCGCTCGGAAAGTAAAAGGCAAAGCAGCCGGGCAGTGACAGAGCAGTTCCGACGCTCCACATGCGATTGAGTTATAAAACCGTTCGATCGGCGGATCGTGGAGCGCCGTTTAACAGGAAATAAAGCCGCGCAAATTGCCCAGGTTGAGCGCTGGTTCGGGACAAGGCAGGAAGGTAACGGAGCCGAGTATTATGGAGATCCGACGTATCGCGGTTGCTCGTTTAACGAGCAGTTAACGGGGTGCTCGGTTAATTACGCGCTGCCAATAACGTAACCAGTTACGTTTCGGTATTAACGGCTCAATATACCGAGATTTTCCTGCGTCTCTCGAACCGAATCGACCAGATTCACACACTTGTCAACGAAAGTTTGAAAATTGGATGAAAGTCGATTTGAGCGACCTCGAAGAAAATTATTTCAGTCATGGAAATCTCGAAGGCAAGCGGAGAAAATGGAAAGTTTGATCAATTCTTGATTGAAAGATGAGTAAAAATGATTTTCTGATGGCATCTCTTCCCTAGGACGAGATCCTTCTACGATTAATGATCGAGACGACTGGTAGTCAATTTTACCGAGAGATTAACGTCGAATAGTGATGTAACATCAAATAAATTAAATTTCTTCAAAGAAAAATAGACCTGCATCTGCAAGAATTAAGCTACTGTGGAGAAATTAGAATCCTCTAAAGGTTATTCATTCCTTTGCCGATTTCAAAAAGGGATCGTCCTCGATTACAAATGATCTCGTGCGAACGTGGCCGGTAAGAATTAATCATCGTTTCGAGATCCGACGTTTGCGACGTGCCTTTCGGTACGAAAAGATAGCTACTCCCGAACTTGTGGTTCGTGCAGAATCGACGAAGATAAGGAAGACGTATTAGATCCGTGAGCCGAAGCAACAAAGTAAAGAGAACCAGTTAGAACGAAGTAGGAAGGAATTCGCGTGTGGCCAGGAACGTAGGCGGGTCTCGAAGGCTTTCGCCTCTATTCGAGCGCACAGGTCCAAAGTGGCTTTCACCAACGGAAGAGGATCACAATGGTCTGAGAGAGGTTCCCGGTGAAATTTTCTTAGAAAACACCGTGAAAGATGTCGTGGCGAAAGATCCACCCGTCCGAAAAATGCTCATCCTCGGATCTCCGATTCAGTGGACCGTGATCGTCGAACGCGATTTTCGAGGCTCGTGTTGCTCGTAGAACGAATAACGATTCCGAATATGTTAACATTATACGTAATATCGTAACATTGTAATATTTTATATGCTATAAGAATCTATCTTACATCATCTTACAGCAACTACAAATTCACGATATCTGTGCTGTGAGAATACCTTGTAGCAACTTGTTACTGAATCATGTTTCTTTCATTATCCCTGTCCGAGTCCTGCTGACTTTTCAGCCACTCGCCAAATCAAATTTGCATAACTCAGCTATTTCGTCGTTAAAATATCCCGTTAAACGAACGTTCGACTGCCACGGCGGAAGCGCATCGACGTTCTGTCGCTGGAACACGTGCCGCGAGTTTTGCGAAAACGAAACGCCGCCGAAGGAAGAAGCGTAGATGGGAAAAAAATTTTTGCGACTGCGTGCCAGCGTGGTGCGCCAGAGGCACGCGGGAGAACCAGCAGCTTGTAACAAATTACATAAAAGACGAGAATTGCAGGGGGGGGGGAGGGGGGAACGGGTGGGGAGAACGGAGAGAGAGAAAGAGAATGGCAGCAAACGGGCAAACGTGTAAATTGCAAGTCCCGGCCACGGCGATACCGATCTAACGTGGTCCTCGATTAGCGCTGGAAACGATCGAGCACCTCGTGGATCCTGACTCGGTTCCCGATTGTAAATCAGAATCAGTCGATCGCATAACGAACGATTTCATATCGCGGCCGATAACTGCCGACCTGTTTCGTTCGTGTCTTACGTAACGCGAACGCGTACCGAGAAAATCCTTTGCTTGCCTCTGTCCGTCGAAATCTTTAACAATTCGTTCTCGCGATCGGAGCTTTGTTGTTTACACTCCATTTTTCGCATAAAAATCCCATCTCGAGTTCGAAGATCGAAAAATTGCGATAGCAGTCGCGTCCCGGATCTCCAACGATGCAAAAGCTTCCGCGCGAAACTCGGCGACCGAAATTTTTCGTCGCGAAAGCGCGCGAATAGATTCGATTGTGGCGGGGCGCGCGCGCACCAGGTAATTTGCGATCGGCGTCGCGTAGGCCGTGGCGCGGCACCGCGGCAAAAATCCGCCATTACACGCGTAGAAGGCGAGCAGAGATCGGAGATAAGGGTGGCAAGAGGTGAAACGCATAAATCACGACACCGTGGCCGCGTGATACCGATCTGCTTGGACGGGGAACCGATTGGTACACGCGGCCACTCGATTGAGCGGCGCCGATCGATCTAACCGATCCGGCTCGTATAAATCAGAACTCAGGCAGCGGGTATCTCTTTTTCCAGAATGCCGCGGATTTCTCGGTAGGCCGCGGCGCGATGCACGGAGAGGTCGCGCATAAATATTCAGCCGCGACAAGGCTGTTACACATGTACACGCGCGCGCCAGCCTCTTAGAAACCAGCGTTCGAGAACTCGACAATTTACACTCTTGGGAGAAGATGCTACTCTTCCCGGCCACGTGTGCACGGATGCACCGAACGCCGAAGACGCTCGGAAGCTCGCAACTTTAACCTCGCGAAGACGGAAACGCTTTAGTCGTTTTGGTAAATCGAACGGCGAACCATCTGGATTCAGATTCTACGAGGCATGTTTAATATTCATCCGACTTCTTGCGATGTTGACGCCGCGATCATTAACGTTTTAAAATGATCGATCTACCTTTGCGGTATTACGTGCTATTACTATTATCATATTTATCGCAATGATTTCGCGTTTATGATAAGTGAGGCGAGGAGTAGGATAACAGCGACATTGGATGACAGTGCGAGTTTTTGCCAATGTTGATTTTGTTTCGTTAAAAATAGAGCGTCAATCTTCAAACTTACGCCGCGGAGGAGCCGTGACAATGAGGATCGGACGAATTAATAAGCACGTGGAAATTTATTGATAGCAGTGCAGCGGATGTCTGTAACATATAACGTGCTTGTAACAAGCGACACGTGTCGTACCTACGGGTATTTATATATCGTAACGAAGAACTCGTTTTGCGAACGAGCGCGGACACTTTGCAACATCGAACAAATGCATCGGCGTCTCGCGATTAAATTTTGTCGTTGCGTAACGCGAGCGTGATTCGTTTCTTTTCGTTCGATCGGTAATAAAACGCGTTCGATTCGAGTTCCTCGGAAGTGAGAGACCAGTTTCGTTTGCAGAGGAAGACAATTTCCTCGATCGAGAATTTTCTATTAAAACCGCGATTCATTATCAGCAGGACTGGTGGAAAGAACTGGCTTTCTTTGCCAGCGGGGTGTGCCGGCTTGTATTAGATTACGGCGTGCGTTAGACAAAAAAGGTTGCACGATTGGAGAGAGAGAGAGAGAGAGAAAAGGTGATATGGCGTAGAGAAGGAACTGGTGCCCCGACAGCATCCAGGAGGAAACGGCGAAATCGATTAATCGTCGCGATAGCCAACGGTTTAATTAGCCGGTGAACGCGATTTATGTTGGCTTGCCGCGGTTGGATACGAAATTTCCGTTTTATCTACGCTAATCAGTCAGCTGGAAAGGATCTACCGATTGATTCCACGAAATAACTTGTGGCCGCCATTTCTTCCTGGCGCTTCTTTTGCATTTTGCTCATTCGCTTCGAGCACGGTGGAATTTCATTTTTTTCAAACGTTCGCTAACATTTTCCTTCTTCGTCCTTTAAAACGAAGGAATTGCTCGTTGTAGAAAACTTTTGCCCTTGCTCGTTGTGATATTAAGAAATAGTTCAAATACTTTCGCAAACTCCAAGTATTAAAATATTTTTTTTTTTCTTTTTAGAATAGATATAATAATATACAGGAAATAACGATCGAGTTTCACATTTCCTGGTCGTTTGAAATGTTTAGACAGAGCGTTTTAACCGAAGAAGACTGAAAATAGACGGCGTGATTTTCCACTCGTTTAACGAAATTACACACTCGGATAATGATATTTAAACGAACGTTCGCAGTGGTTCGTCCGACGAAATTTTCACTTAGCGGCTGAAATTTCGTTCCGAGGAGTGGATTTCAGATAAATGGAGTTCTGTAACGGTGTGTGCTCGTTAAAGGAGAAATCATTTTACGGTTAAAGGAGCTGTATTACATGATCGGCTTTCCAATGGAAAGATTCACGATCCACGTGGTCTCGAGACCGCGAGATACTGGTCAGACTGTTTACGTTTCCACGTTAATCGCCAGACGATTTTAATCAGCGTGAAACGAACTGAATTTTAAACGAACGTCAAGCATCTCAAGCAGCTGTCAACGTTTTTACGCCAAAGTATTTCTCGTCCCAAGACGCGTCGTTTTTACCAATCGACGTTCGAAGCAAAATATTGACGCACTTGTAACATTCCTGCAGTCATTGTATTATTGAGTAAGTAATTACGTCTGCGTATAATAATTCAATCGTGCCTCTCGTCCACGGATCATTAAATCGTACTACCAGCTAGATAACCTGGAAAAAAAGAAGGACGAATCTGCGTAAGAAGTGGAAAAAAATCGGAATATTAATCGCGACTCGCTGTAATGCTACGATTAATAAAAATCTGACGCTGATTGTGCAATCATACGATATGCACTTCATCGACGCGACGATTGCTACGTTCGATCGTGGCAATCGAGACAACTCCAAATAGTTGCGCGCGTGTTGCGACCCTCTTCCTCGACTTTTTGCCACGGTAAAAGTCTTGGACTCCTCACACCTGCCGAGCCGCGTTTCACGGTGTACTCTCGATGAATCTCTCGCCCGTCGAATGTCGCCTTTGGCAACGCGCGAGCCGGTTGTTTCGATTTTTCCTGCCAGAAAGCTGGCCGAGATCGCAACACAGAGCGCATAGATCGCCAACACAGATACGCCACGGTCGAAAGCAAAACTTTCGACAAAACGAGCAATCCTTGCTGAATTTTTACACAAAGTTCTTAAGAAGTAGGTCCGCCATCGGTTAGATCGTAGCGTGAAGTTTATCAAAGAAATCGGCGCTCCAAATATTCAGAAGGCTGTGTCGAACATTAGGATTGGTTTCCACGATCAAAGATTTATTTTTGATTATTCTCAAAGAGAATCTAAATGCTTAACTAACATTCGATAACAATAACAATTTTTCAGATCAATTTTTGCACATCTTCTCTCTCCGCTGTCAAAGGAATCGCTAGGTGAAAACGCGATCGTGCAGAAATGGGCGATCGAAACGACACGTTTCGGGAAACGCGTTCGTAGTCAAAGGACTTCCGGTCCTTCCTATGTGGCGTCTGAAAGGGCCGGATGCGTCGAGGCGGACTAATCGGCCGCGGTCTCTTACGCAATCGCGTATTACTACGTGTCACTGTGGCGATCGTCATCGTCGGCGTGCCGACGATGGACAGAGACGTGCGCGCTCTCGAAAGAAGGACAGGAGAGAACGCAGGAGGACAGAAGGATAGACGTCGCGACGTCTCTCAGTTGGAAGGGGATCGCTTACGTAATTTCTTCTTCTCGCGGAGCAACTCGCGACCAACACGCTCTCGGGGAATTACCATCGCCACCGATCTCCGCGCGTACGCGTGGAAAGAGGAAGAAGCCGCGTGATCGCTCGTTGCGTTACGTCCATCGTTTCGTAGAAATCTGACAATTCGTCGACGATTCGTTAACGCGGCCGACGCGCGGTTTTTCGACGACAATAGAATATCTTTCCCCCCCGTCATTCCTCGCGCACATTCGAGGCGAGAATCCAACAGCGGCTGTCTGGCGGATTCCACGCGACACGGGGAACAACGAAGAAGCTGGCTGGATCATTAATTGAACGGCGATTCGACGGAAGAATCCGCTGATTCACGAACGTTAGTGGTATACCGGAGGTGTATTCAATCGCGGTTATATACGCGTCTACTTTAGAAAATCGATTTCATCGTTCCGTCCTCGTTCGATCGCGGGACATCCTCGTTCGCGCGGATGATCCACGGTTAGCCGATTCCCTCTCGTTACGAGCCTGATCGTTAAGCCGCTTCTTTCCTCCCCCCTCTCCCCCCTTTGCTTGGCAGCGTTACGGCGATACTCGATCGACGATGCGTTTTTCCTTTTTTTCTTTTTTTTTTTTTTTTTTTTTTTTTTTTGCAGAGATTCTTCGCGTCGCGTGGAAAAACACATTTACGCGATCGATTCGCGACGAAATAAAAATCCAAGAGATAAGATCTGTTGCGCGGAAGATCCTGCCGCCGCGCGAAGTGCGACTGCGTAGAATTATTATTTTTCACCGCTCCTCGACTAATAAGTCATTGACGCTCGTCGTCACGTCGCGTACGTTCCTTTACGTATCCCGTGTGTCTCGGTCGTTCCTTTCTAGCTTTCTGTCCGTTCGATGTATATTCCCGGATTCCTCGCGTCGCAGGAATTCATACCGCGCACAATGCACCGCGCGCAATGCTTCCACGTTCCTCGATCCCGTTGTCAATTATTCGGAAAGCGAACCGAGTCCGCCAGGAAGAAAAACCGGCCGACTCTTTCTCGATCCCCTTGCAACTGGCTGGTTGCAAGCTCCTTTCGACAGAGTTTTCGAATTTGTCCTGCTGATGCTGATGTTCAACCGAGATTGGAATTTTGATTCATAACGCCAAGTTAAAAGTTTATTCTTCCTCAATGGAAGAATCTACTCGGTCGAAGATGAACGAATTTTCTTGCTTCGGGAAGCGAGGATGTTTATCGAGAAATTAATTACGCGGCGCAACAATTAAAACGGTGCGGTGGTGCGTCCTACACCTGCTTATCCCTCAATCGGTATCTTCGTATCGCTGTTGATACGCACAATCGTTCCGATCGAAACTGCCGCCTCGTTACGAAACGTATCAATTTTCACGGATATTTTTTTGTATCTCGCGCGATAAAGATCGGCTCGGACCGATGCTCGTCCGATGAAATAAAAAATTAATCAGCCAAAAATTGCGAGGCTCGAACCGAAATTACGTAAAGTCGAACGTCACGAAAATTACAGAATCTATCCTTTCGAAATCCCGCGATAAGGAATAAAATTTTTCATCGAAAATTAACGAGTAAAATTATCGCGTCGCTCGTTTCATTTTTTAAATTTCTACCTTCTCCGAGGGAAACCGGAGGGGAACCGGTCGAAAGAAGCAAGAAGAGGATCGGCCTGGCTAGCGTGAAACGAGCGTCGCGCGTCGATCAAAATCGTTATCATTTCATTATCTCGCGAACGCGGTTGTCGAGGATGGGCTGGCGAGCGCGTAGACGGCGTTGTTATTAACGACGCGGTGTTTCCTGGAGAACTGGCAAGGGCACCAGGCACCAGTTCGCCAGCCACAGGTGGTTCTGCAACAACGTTCCTAGCCTGCTACCGATCGCTGTTGCTCCGTTCCTCTCCCTTTTGCCTCTTTTTCTTCTCCCCCTTTTGTCGCGGCTGTGCCGTTTCCCTTGCGCGCGCGGTTTAATACGCGCGTCGCGATCAGATGAAAGCTCCGCGCCGCGCTCCCGGCCTGGTAATTGCTTGGAATTGCGGCCGGCCACCACGTTCAGCGTGATAAAATATTTCGCCTATAAAAAGCCGGTTCGGATGCATTATGGAATATTGAACCGCCGGCGCCTGGCTGTATGTTATATCCGTACACACACGCACACGAGCGGGAACTGGTCGTTGCAAATTTCGTCGAGATCGGGGAATCGTTCGATTTCGCGAGATCACCTTGGCACGCGCGCTTAATGGGTGTAACGTTGATAGGATAGAGATCTCGGCATAAATAACTCAACGAGAGTATCGACGTGACGCTGCATGAAATCGTAATCGTGAAAGTGCGAGTACGGTTCGCGAGAGACGGTTTCGTCCGGTTACGATACCAATTAAAAGAGGAAATTTATAAGGAGAGTTATCTGGTCACCGGTAGCAGCATTAACGTTAAATAAAAATGCAAATTTTCTCGATAGATGCCAATTATCCAGTTATTACTCGGCTATACAAGCGATTTAATCGTTTTTAAGATCGCGTAAAATAAAAATTGTGTCGTGCGCCAGCAGTATACTACTTTGTTCGCTAGATTCTGACTCTGCATTGCCATAATCCTATCCCGCGACTGTGAAATGTACTTGAAACTTTCAAGTCGGCGCTATTCGTCAAACTATGCTTGAGTCATGCTAAAGCGACACTCGGGAATGTTGGACTTCTTATCAGGAAACTTATTCACAATGTTGCCTAACCGAGACAATTGAGGCTACTCGTACTACTTACGGCGACAGGAAGTTACTGCATAACAGAAGGAAAACTAGAAAAAGAACAAAAGACAGTTATAGACTGTCTTGTTACTTCCAAAAGTTTAATACCTACCCCCGCTCTTTCAATCGCTCGTTTCTCATCTTATTACAGAGGGAGAGCTAACGAGTACCTAGAGATGTTTCGAATCTTTTCAAAATCGAACGATTTACATTAGATGATCTTTCCGTTTGTAAATACAGTTTCACCAAAAAAGAAAAAAAAGATGACTGAATGGAATCGTTCGGTTCGTTGAAACGGCCAAACTCAGATCCCCTCGGTCGACGTCTGACTAATCAAGATCGACAAGATCACCGGAGTCGGTGCTCTTTGTGCGTCAGCGTAAATGACTATATTTTCCATGGGATCGGTGGAAGCTCGGTCCTCGATGCGTATGCATGCAGGAACGCGTCAGATCTGGAAACTGTAAGACGATTGTGCAGCCAGATGCCGACGCGCCGCTTTGGATCCACGATCGAGCAACGGAGAGGGACGACAACGACAACAACAAGAGCAAGAAGAAGAAGAAGAAGAAGTAGAAGAAGAAGGAGAAGAAGAAGGAGAAAAGGCGAAGAAGGAAGCAGCAGCAGCAGCAGCAAGCTGGTTCGTATAGGTGCGTCGTAATGACTGCAGCTCGGCGAGCGGCCGATGGATCGTTCGAATACCATGGTAGCATCGCTGAAGCCGCATTTTTCGCGTAACTGGAAAGACTGAACGACCGCGGGCGCCCTTTCCTCTCTCGAGTGGCCTGCGCTTGGCAAAAGCAAAGAGGAACAGGAGGAGGAGGAATGGTCGAAGAAAAGGAGGACGAAGGACGACGACAACGAAATGCAAGAGGAGACGGGGAGAGAGAGAGAGAGAGAGAGAGAGAGAGAGAGAGAGAGAGATCGAAGGTCGAAGAAGGAAGACAAGCGTGACTATCGTGGCCGATTACTAGGCAACCAAAAGGAAAACTCCGACTCGTAGGTGGCGTTTTATCGTGATTAGAAAACCTTCTCGTCCTCTTCTCGTCCGTCTGGTCTTCCTCTTTCTTCGTGTTCCTCATCGTCAAGCGGACGCTGCCAGTTTCTATCCTCGAGGCTAAGATGGACTGCCACGCTCGAGGGATCCTCTGACGCGTCGCATCCGCAGCGACGGAATTCTTACATAACACGCGCCACCTCTCGTTCCACGTTATTGTTGCCGTTGCCTTCGTTTCTGTCGTTTGCTCGAAATGCCGATGTCGTCATTCCACCGGGGATTCAGCTGACGAGCAGCCGGCAAGGGGGGACGGGGAACGGAAGGGGGCTCGATGGTTGCACCAGAGACGCGAAATTGATTCCGACGAGCGAGCGCAAACTCGGAGATTTTCTTCGATCAACTCGTGGAAAATTCGCAGGTGAATTATCAACTTTTTCACGTTCGAATTATTTCTCTCTGGTTAGTTTAATCATTGGCGCTTTTCTAAGAAGAGTAGATTTTCTTATGAAGAACGAAAGAAACGGTTCACGCGTCGAAGGAAATCTTCGAATTCTTCCATTCTTCTCTACGTCACAGATTCTTACAAGACAGTTGTAATTTAGAAAATGAATCTCACCGATGATTTTCTAAATTACAACTGAGATCAACCACGAATCCTCGTGCAAGTTCTTCCGTTCCATCAGTATTCAAAATTCGTATTCCTTTAAATGTTTATGCCGTCTTAAATGGTTATGCTGCTTGCGAGTGTCGCGTCCCTGAGGAGTCGATTGAAAAGAGCGGTATCGATCGACATCCGTGACGAGTGTAAAAAGTGGAACGAGAGGAGGCGCCGCGACCTCCGCGAGGCGCGAATCTCGCGGCACGAAGTCGCCGCGGCGAGCGAGAACCTTACGGGGCTTTATAATAGGTCGGAGAGCTGGTCGTGTTCTCAGGGCGCAGGGAGAAAGAGAGAAAGAGAGAACAGGTGCGTGACGTCAGGTGGGCAGCACCTCAGGGCCGCGCGAGTCAGGCCCCTTACTACTTTTCACTGAAACAGATCGCTGGTCAAACGGCGCCGCTCGCGTACGCGCACTTCTACACGCGCTTGGATACCTGTGCGTCGCGAGCTGAATAATCCGCGACTGACCTGTCTGATCGCTGCGTCTTTCGAATCGATCCCACTTTAATCGTCTGTAGATCGATCCTAAGCTGAGGAACTGACGACCAGTGTAGTAAAAAAAATAGCGTGGACGAAATTGAAGTGGAAGATTTTTGGGAAAAAGTGACTGAAATTTGGAAAATTAGAAACTTTGAGAGACATGTTAAGGATACTCGACTCTTGGAGCTTTTCAGGATTTTCCAAAGAATTTCTGGTGGTATCAAAATTTCAGAGACAGATAGTCAAAAATTTTCCTACAGTCAATGGAAGATGCTATATTTTTCTGGAATGCAAGAAGAACTCGAATTAAATTTCTTGAATTTTGATTTGAACTTGAATTTTACTTCACAAAAAAAAAAAAAAAAAAAAAAAAAAAAATGTGGGAAATATCCTGGGTGGAAAGTAAGGGGTAATGACCCGGTGCGATCGTAGAAAGCATGAAGCAGATGGTAGCTTTCCCGATTGTAGGAAATAGCAGTTTGAAAGAAGGAAAATCGAGAGTGAGGCAGGAACGATGGAAGCGTAAAGCAATCTCGGGGGTGAGACGAACGATCTCTTCGAGGTCTTCGACGAGCGCTAGGCTGGTCGTTGAAACGGAGAGAACGTTCGAAGCTGCGGCGGGAAGGAAGGCGAGGACAGAGAGCCGCGCTTGTAAATTATGTATGAGAGTGTACTCATGGGGGATTACATAATGGCTTGTTTACGGCCGCATGTAAACAGCAATCAATCAAGCCAGCCACAATCGCTGGCACGTTTCGTCCGGAGGATCGTCGTTCCGATGCGAGATCGCGAATTATGGTAGGTGCAACGCGGAGTGGTGGAAAATCGGGAAACATCGCGATGAGAACGAAGTGTCGCGACCCCTCTGGGATCTGGATCGATGGGTTTATCAATTATTTATGGCGATTGGCTGTCACTCGCATCGACACGCTTTTATCGATCGTTTATTTCTGTCGTTCCGGTTTTTTTTCTCGGAGGATCGAAGAAATAATTAAACAATTACATTCTCGTTGCCTTTGGTCTTTTTTTGCTAATCGCTTGCTGCGAAACTCGCGACTTGGATTTGCAGAACAAATTAAAAGTGGAAAAGTGGGATAATAAATATAAATAAATATTTTTCCTCAAAATAATTAAGACTCGGGACAATCTAGAGAAATTTCGTCGTGTTAATTCTCATTAACTTTAATTCAGATCAGACAGACTCTCACCTCAATTGCGCACAAACCTTCGATTTTAACCGATTGATTAATGACATCATAGAACTTGAAGCGGATAATAGAGTGCACGATCGGTAAGATATTACGGAAAAGGCAGGAAGAGATGCAAAAAAAAAATCTTCCTGGTGACTGCAAGTTTTCGCAACATGGTTCACGGTGGCACGGCGCGTTTGTAAATTACACGAATTAATTCGAACGATCCTCTGAAGACTACCAGTCGCTCTTAACGAGCGTTTAACACAACGGGGCCTATGCGAACGATTATTAATGACCGCGAATGTATTAAGTACTGTATGAACGTCTCGAGAAATCTATTTGCATCGTGCACGCTCGTAAAGATACATACTTCTTCTTCTTCCTTTTGTTTTCATCGAACGAGCTATCGCTCGCGACACGTCGAATTAAAACTTTATCAATCATCCGATTCAATCCTCTCGAATCAGCTTCCGTTTCTTCGATTTCCCTCCAGAATCGAATTCGATCTACCACGATGAAACGAGGATGACAAATAACATTGCCTATCCGTCTTTCCACCGATAACGTCATTACAACGTTATTTCTCTCTCGCGTCGAGAGACGTCGGTTTATCCAACGATTCTCAGGATCTCCGCTCTTTCCTATGCCCTCGACCAACCTCCACCTCTTTCTCTTCTTTCGTTCCTCCCTTCCCCGCCAGTTCCCGATGCAAAAATGTAATTAAAGGTGTGCGCTCGCGCGGACCTCGCGCGCTCACACGCGAACACACACACACACACACACACACGTACGTGCGTATAATGAAAGTGGATGGCAACCGGCCGCTCTGTGCGAGTGAATGACGCCCGAAGGCCACGAAGGTGCCGCAACATGTGTGCAGTTGCAGTGGTTACGTGCACACGCACGCAACGAGCGCTCACAGCACGTACATACGTACGTATGTACGTACATAAGTGCCAGTTAGACGTTCAGCTCTACGCGAAAAACGCCTCCCGTCCCGCGGGAAGACGGCTCATCGATTCGCCATGGAGGCCAAGGGGGAAAAGAAGAAATCGCTTGGCGGCCGGCCGGTGCGTTCGGGTGACACGCGGACTCGCGAGAAATCCATCAAGAAACAGGAATTTCCTATCTCTCTTCCTCTCTCTTCGTTCGCTCCGCGAATGAGTGAAAACGTGTCGTGTTGTTTCCTCTCCCGTCAAAGCACCAAAGTACCATCGGGATTGGAGAAAAAATTTCTTTTCCCATTTTCGTTTCTTAAATTTGTCTTTTTTTGTATTCTACGGAGGTCCTACGTTCCGATCGTTAAATTTAACCTCTCTGACGTGCTGGACTGACGTGGAAAATATTTGGCCCGAAAAGATTGCAATGTTTTCTCAGTTTCAAGTATATTGAAATACAACCCATTACTTCTTAATAATAAATTTATTACTTCTTAGTAATTTCTATCCAATGATGTATCGATGAATTCGAAAAGAAGACGAATTATTGTGTACGGTTTGGTCACTCGTTATGGTCCGCGAATCAGTTACTAGCTCCAAGAGGTTAAGAGATTGATTGGAAAAATGGAGACGATGGTTAAATCGCAATTGGCGCAATTTGGCGTGAAAGAATGTATAATAATAGATACGGAAGAGGATATTTTGGTAAAGAATACTCCGCGAAAGACACGGTAGAGGAAGCCTAACGTAGCTCGTATCGAGGAGAGGAACGATGCCAGGCCGTAGCTACTTTCCACGTGTAATTGGGTTAGATACCACTCCCACCTTTCCTTTTTTTACCCGCGAGATTTCCCATTATTCCTCCGTTGGCTGGCGATCCTCGCCACGACCAGACGATCGATTCCTCGCCGAGGCGATCCCTCGTTTGTAACCGGAAGACGCGGGAAAGGTAAGGCGAGGGAAGAAGAGGAAAAAAAATCCATCTCTCTCTCTGCTGGTTCAGAGTGCCGCGCGTTGACTCCACGCTAATAGGCAATCTCTCTTTCTTCCCTCTCGCGTTCCCCATTCCGCGTCTCCTTTTTTCTTAATCAGGTAGACACAGCCATTATCTTCGTTCTTTCCCCACCTCCGTGAGCGTGGCGCGGAGAGAGAGAGAGCTTCGAAACACGCGTGATACACGCGCAAAGTCCAAGAACTCTTTCGAAAACTTCCAATTTCCAATTTTCATCGCGTTCGATTCGCGGTGTCTTTTGATGAATTTTTTCTTTTCGTCTTTTTTTTTCTTTTCTGTTTTTGAGGGCAGTTAATAACGTAGAGGGAGGAAACGTCTGTCGCACGAGCGATCCGGATCCCCAAGCGGGCAGGATGAAACGAGAAAAGCAAAGAGGCGACGCTCGTGAGGCGTGAATGCAATTAACGCGATAGTTTCTTCTATTCAGAGTCGGGACTTAATTGCTGGACGCCTTACGTTCGGTTTTCCATCAAGCCGGACGCAACAACTTTTCACGTTCGGCCTTTCAGTCCTCTCGTGTCGTGCGAGAAAGCATTATTCACGGAGGGGAAAATGTGAGCAGAAATGTCGGAGGTAATTGAAATAGAAAGATGCAAATAATTAATATCGTTTCAATCCTAGACTGATAACGCGAAAAAGAGAAATCTACAAATTGTTGTAAATAAATTTGCTAACAATTGTTGGACAAAACTCGTGTCGTGAAAATTCTATAGACGTTGTTAAAATAATGAAAGAAGAAAGAAGAAGAGGAAGAGATATCTCGGCGATTGCCGAAAAGAAAAGCAAGGAGGCCGGTGAAGAAGGAAGAGGCACAACAAGTTGAACATTTTTTAATAAGAGGATGCAACTAAACGAGACGCGACGGAGTTGCTTTTGTTTTTGGAGGTCAGAACGAGAGGAGAGTGTTGAGCAGCACTAATTGACCTCAGGGGCCCGACTGACCCGGCGTGCGTCCGAGCTGACAGCCCGGACCAGCCGACGATTAAACTTCCCGTTAATATTGCTCGCTCGTTCTCCCTCTCCTTCTATCTCTCTTGTTATTCGCTCTGGCTCTCGCATACATACGTACACACGGTCGTCCCTTTCTCCGTTACCCGTTTCCTTTTGACCGCGTGGTTCGTCCTTACACGAGCTTATCGTGCTCGTCCATCCGATTCTCTCTTCTTTCCACTACGATTTCGGCCCCTCTTACCTCCCTACCCCCCCTACCCCCCTTCCCACCCTTCCTAGTTTCTTTTCTAACTCGCCTCTTGCCTAGCCACTTACGCCTTGAGCAGGCTACTCGGGGGCATATCTATGAATATTTATGCCGGTGGTGTAAAGTCGGCGGGCCAACCACTGCAACGAGTATTGTCGAAAGTTGGCGAGCACGGTGGTGGTTAGAACCATCCCCCTTTCGCGTCGAGTATCTCGCTCGCTTTGGATTCGATGCGATGTATCACGCGATTGCGTCGTTGAAACGGCGAAGGAGTGTGTGTTTAGCCGGGTCATGAGGTTTTGGAAACTCGTCGATGATCCGAGGGTCTGTTTCACCGATTATCCGTTCTATCTTTAGCTCGAACGGAGTGGAATTTTAATATCGTTGCAGGATCGAGGTCGATTAAAAAAGTTCTAATTTGAAATTGACTCGTCGTTTGTTAATGCAGACGAATTTCAAAATGAATGTGAAGTTAAATTTTCATCAATTTAGCTAGCGAGAATCAAAATCAGATGCCGTAGAAATATTCCGTAGCCGTTTCTCTTCGTGAACTTTTTACAATTATCGCGGTAATTAACGAATTTTATGGAGGATACTCGAGATGACGATCAGCTCGTAACTGTCGCCATCGAGGCCCCTCTCGCGGAACAACTATGTATTTACGACTTTGTACTTGCACGTGCCCCGAATAATGTCCAGAACGCTCGGTGTACATCTAGAAGAAAGGTACGCGTTCTCTTCCGGTCCCATTAACGACCGCTAAGGACACGCCTGCAATCGGCTAGCCATTTTCGGAACTTCACGGTTCAGAGGCCCCCTCTTTTCGCCGCGATCTTCGAACTATTTTTCTGACGGTCACCGGAAGTCGTGCGTTACTATATCGAAACGGGGAGCGCGGCGGAGGTGAAATTTCGTGGCCGGAGAAAAATTTTCGTGGCCGTTTCCGGATCTGCTTGTCGGGGCGCCTGTCCGGACTTCAGAACGGGCGAATGAGCGAGCACGAGAGCACCGACACCGGCGAAGGGGCCCCTGTCATTATTTCCCACAGCCGCCGTATGTTTCTACGGTTCCGCTAGGCTAATCCCAAGACGCGGCGAGAGGAACGATAGTGGGAATACGAGAGAGAGAGAGAGAGAGAAGCCACTGTGAGAGGAAGGAAGGATTCCTCGAGGGGCCCCGCGTACAACCTGTCGTGTCCGCCTTGACAAAACAGCGAAATTGCCTTGGGGGATAACGGCGGCGGCAACCACGGTCAAGAAGAGCAAATTCTTCTTTATCAAACGGAGAAAGAAATTGCCGGCCGGAAAGCGGCAGTTTTATGAAAGCACTGATAGACCTTTCTCACGGACAGACGGTTCGAGCCACGAGGACACAGTTTCTCCAACGAGGCCCCAAAATCGGGAATTGGAAGTTCAACGTGGCTGTTGAAATATCGACGACTATCAAGGTAAACATATTTCGAAAGTAAATTTTATACATTGAAGAAAAATTACTCGACACAAAGCTGAGAATAAGATATTTCGTACGATGCGTTGATCTGCTTCGCGAAGGAATCTCTTTCACAAGCTCGTCGCTTCGACCAAACCCAGGACAATTAACAAATTAAAATTCCGTAAACAAAAATTCGCAAAACATCAGCTAAAGCCTCCGGAGACTGTGTTTGATACCAGCGAAATATGATTGAAATACAAATTGGAACTGGAGAAATTCAACCTTGCGGCAATTAAGCCGCCCATTGTTCCCTCGCGTACGCGAACATCGCAACTCGTTTGTAGATTCGTTTAAATCGTTCGGCGTAAGTAATATTCCATTGTTTACAAACGGGAGGAATTATCGCTTGATTTTTCGCCAACCATTTTGCGCGTAAGGACTTGATGTGAATTATGCAGGTGAGGCCAGATATGAAAGCTAGGTCGCCGGGGTTCGTAGGTTCGTGGTCGGCATACCGTGGTGCAGCGGCATCCTGCCTTTGTGAACGTTTTTCTACCTCTCTTCCCCTCTCATTCTCTCTCTCTCTCTCTCTTTCTCCCCTCCTTCTCGTAGTTATTGCACTGCGTACTAGTACCGTGCGCGATTCCAGAATAGCACGAAACTTGCGTTAAAAATAGCGAGCTTGGGCGATAATTGCGTGGAAAATCAAACTCTTTCGTCCATCTATAGAAAAACCGAAGGCACTGTTGAAGGAAACTCCAAAGTCAGACATAAGTGTGTCGACGTTTTCCTATGAACCGCCATGCGCCGGTTCGATAAGGAGGAAGATCGATCGAAGACTCGTGGCGTACACACACGAAAAAAAAAAAAAAAAGAAGAGGAGAAAGAAGCAAACTGGTGTGTGGTAAATAAATTCACCACGTGTGTATGTGTGTGTGTGTGAGCCTGATGGTGAAAAGTTACCGAGTAAAAAGTTGGTCGAACAACGACGGTAGAGGGGAGCGGTTGTCCGGGACTTATTCAGGAATGTTCGATCTCATTCCTCGAAAGGGCTCGTCAGATCGGTGTCACTCGCGTGTAAGTTTCCACGAGCCAGTCACCAAGTCGACGTTTAATTCCGTAGTGGGTGGGTGTATCGACCTAGTGGGAAGCATGAGTTAATAATAACAAAGAATCTGGGCCCTCGTTTCGCTGTCGTTGCCCACGTCGCAACGCAGAAGGGGTTCGTAATGAAACGAAGTTAACGAATCGTTAACAGGCGTGCCTATCGATCCTCAACATTGTTGCTCGTTGCCGCCGATGCATCGGTGGGTGAGGGGTCGTGCAAGGAAAAGTTTGCCATTTAAATTGTCGGATAAACTTGTCGCGCGTAAAACTTGCACGGCCGCGTGTGCACTGGCTAGGCCTTTCCTCGTTGGATGTAATCCGAATCGAACCAAGGCAGGACTAGAACCGTCGATGTCATCCTCAATCGTTGACATCGTCGGTTCTACGGGTCTATAGTATTCTGCGAAAGACACGTAGTGACTCGGGGCAGAAACTTTTTTTTCGACATTTCCGTCGCAGGAACTGGTAACTATAGCGTCACCGGTTCGATGAAGTTCAACTGACGTTTCTATGACGTTGACGACGACGGGATTCTATCGCATTAACGCGTCTTTGGTGTGTTCGTTAAGCCGGTGAATTCGTCGGTGAAGCCTCGACGACTTCAAAACAGATGGAACTGGAAGCATCGGAGTAGTCAAGTTGAATTCGAAACACTTTAAATCACTCATCGATATAAATGTGAATTTCGATATATTTGAAATTAATCGTTATATAAATAAATTTCAAATCAATCATTCATGTATCAGTGGAAATTCAAGTTGTTTATTCCACTTGAACTTTAACATTGAAGCGCTAAATCCGAGTATAGCTCCAAATTCCTTCATCTCGAGACTCTCGCGCTTTGCCTCTGTTTTTCGTCGTCTCGTTTAAAATTATAAAAAATTACTCGAAATTAAACGTTCCCGCGCCCGGAATGCTTCTTGCACGCGACCATTACCAGTTTCGTGTTGTAACGACGAAATCAACGATCCGTGAAACCGTGATGCGGCGTCAGCCACGATCTCGACCAGAAGGCTGGCGCAGCCAAACGTGGCATTAGGATTTTTGCATTTGCGCCGACCGTGCTGTCGTAACTTCATTGTCGAACTTCATTGGCAATGGAACAACGGAATGGTCTTTCCGAGTCGCAACAGTGAATCGCGTGCACGGTGTTAGAGATTTCATGGAAAAACCTTCGAATTTATCACAGAGAAGAATCACGATTGATACGAACGATTGGTTCGTACGTGTAGACTACCGAGTTTCGCGAAACAAATTAGGACTACGTGTTCCAGGATAACGGCCTGGTTAATACGTATACCTCTTGAAGGGTAACACGATAGCACCATCGCGGCCCGATTTACAAAGAGGATCGATCGACAAAGGGCATCTGATAGAGGCTACGCCGGGATCTTGCATTGAATGGATCGCGGTCGGTTCGTGGTGTGGTTTACGCGCTCCCAAACGCGAGTGGTATGATACCGGGGTGTAAGGCTGTGAACCTTTAAGCCTGACTTACACGTGCCAATTTCCAGCAGTACGATCCAATACCATCGTCGAGCGAACTTGCACACTAGAGTCACGAACGCCGCTAACATCGAGAATCTAGAAAATTTTCATTTTCAAACGTCACCAATACCGAAAAAGTAGTTGTTTGTTCGTTTTCTCGAGACTGTTCCAAGATTGTTTAAACAACAGAATCACTTTTGCCGTTTTCAGAGCCATTTATTTGTCACTTTTCGCTTGCAAAAGTAAAAAGTGAAATACGTAGCCCACTTCTTTCGCCAAGGAATTTTTAAATATCGATTCGTGAAAAAACTGAAACTGATCTTGACGAAAGGTTACTATTTGGAAAGTCTTGGTTAACAAAAGTGCTCTAAAAAGAAAAAGAGAGAGAGAGAGAGAGAGAGAGAAAGGCAGAGTACTCGAGTAAATGGATCCGACAACGGGTCAGAAATTCAGACTTGTCGCGTTCTTCCAGTGTGAGGTGGGCTTAACAAGGGGCCTCTCGATCCTACGGTTTTGGAGGAAGAGTACAAAACGCGAAGGGCCCGGAGCAAAGACGAGACGGTGGGCGGGGCGCTTCTCGAGCTCCAAGGCGATCCACTCCGACCTCTACCTTCTTACTTAGAGAGATAGTAGGCGCGCATCAACGCGTTACATCTTTCATGAAACAGCAAATGAGAGTTAGAGAGATTGCACGGAGAGAAGCGGTGGCGGTGTGTGCGTACGGACGCGCGTGCTTTTGCACGGGAACAAACGGAACAAACGGCAGCTGCCTGAGATACCGGTCGGGATCGGTCGAGCCGGGTTTGATTCCTGACAGCGCATTAAAATCGCCCCTTTCTTCGGACTTCGTCCAGTTATAACAACCCGCGTCCGAAATGAGTCGCGCGGTGTAATTGCGAGGCGCAAACCGGCCAGTCAGACGATAATTACGGCCACAGGCTGCACACCAGCGACACTCGCCAGCCACGGCACGTTCTCAAGATCGGTATTGACGTTTGCGATGTTGATCAACAACGTTGAGTCACTTTTGCCGCGTAGTAGTTGATTCTCGCCGTGGAATATTCAGAACAATTCCCTTGCACCATTGCAATTCAGGCACCATTGATTTGAAGCAAATCAAAGCAAGACACGAGGATCTGAAATTTTGAAACTTTGAATCTCCAAAGAGTCCAAGGATGCGAATTTAAAACTCGTCGCGGAAGAAAAAAATCACGGCTTTCTCGTAAATCACAGTCTATCATCCTCGCGTAAAGAATCACCGGCCGATCGTGCGCGAGATGTCCTCGGGATGATACTTTAAAGATCAACCTCGTCGGTGATATCATTAGTCAAATGCAATAATTATTTCCATTAGACTGCACGTACTCGGCGTGTCGTGCAACGTGATCGTCGTCAATGCCGGATTGACAAAAAATCCTAACGATTGCCAGCGGCAGCGGCCGCGTGGTACGCGTTTCGAATTCAGTCGACACGCACCGCGAGGATATGTTTCTTCGTCGGATATTTGCTCTCGAGGAAAACTGACGGGGCATATCACCCGGTGATGAACGGGATCGTGACGGGGCGAACGAGGATTCGAGGGAGTCGCGTTGCAAAAGATCCGGCGAGGTACTGCACGTCGCCGGGTAAGAAGAAGACGTGGCGGATCGGATCGATCGGCGATCGATGCCGATTGAGACGTTCGCCAGGATGCCGACTTCGGTCCTTTTTATTCTTCTCTGTGAGCTTTGTGTGCAGAAACGGATTGACGAACGATGTGTCAGCGGTGACAACTGGCGCATGCGCAGGCTGAATACAAAATGAAGCGGACGTTCGGTTGCCCGATCGGCTTCTGCCCGCCAGCTCGCCCGCAGCCCCACGTGTCTGTCTTTGCCTGCTCGATTTTTACAATGTATCGAATGAATAATCGATCGCCGTGGCGGACGATGGTGAAATTCATCGGCCGGCGCCATTTGTCATCACCTTCGGAATCTAACGACACGTTCTTTGAACCCGCGAATACGCGGGGTTCCCGCATACGCGAGCAAGTTTCTTGCTTTGTTTCTCATCTCGCGTGTACGAATAAATTGATCAATTATAGATTCAGAGCGAGATGAATCAGCGTTGTTTCGATGACAGATGACAGAATATTTGTCGGAAAAAATACATCTTCGGAAGGTCGAAGTTCTCTGGTCACGAGTCAAGTCTCTAAATGGTCAAGGAACTTGTTTCTTTCGCTGGAGAAACAACGCGAAAAAAGGATCAATCGCTTGGACAGAGAGCAGGCTAAACTGGAATTGCTTTGAAACGCATCTGTTTACTGTGAAATTCGCAATAAACGAGCTACACTCGACCGAGCTATAGCCGAGCAATTACGTGATGTTGGAGTTGAAAAAAAAAGAGAGGGGGGGGGGGAGATGAATAAAGAGATCATCACGCGGAGCAACTAGTCGCGTCTGACTGCAGATGCTCGTTTTCCCTTTTAGACATTGTAAATACCTGGTTTTTGTTTCTCGTTCAATTAAAGTCGTCCCGGAATCGGTGAACCTATACCACAGATCGCTAAAAATCGAGCGCATTCACGCGAAACGGCAACCATTCGGGTTTAATTCCTGCTGCGTCGAATAAAAACCGCATAACTAGACCGATAAATTGAATCGATATATACATAGCTTGTCAATCAAGGTCGTGCCTCGCCTCGCCTCGCGGAAATTCTCACAGTAGAGGTATAACGTCACGTAACATTGGGTTACGTAACAGTACACCTGCTTGCCAATGATCCAACGAAGACAGCTGCAATCTTCGATATCTCTGCCGAAATACACCGTCTTCCAACCCCTCTCGTATAAATTAATCGATAACCATCCATCGGGTTATCTCGTCTTAGCCAATTAATCGAACGTATCATCGTATATCATCAGTCGTAATGTGTTTATTGTTGGCGCAACAAGGGGGACCCATCGAGAAAAAGAAATTCATTCAGTCATTTTGTTTCGCAGCTCGTTGCGCTTGACTGAACTTATTTTTCTAGTTTATCTGGTTCGTTTCAAATCGTCGATCATTTTTGAGAACATCTCGAAACTGATCTGTTTTTAGTAATTTGCAAGTTACTGGAAAAATAAAATAAAAATTCCTAGCTGAAGCAACAACTACAAATGCCGAGGTAACAAAGCGCGTCTTCGTATGGCAGAGAGTAGGTGAACACCTACGGAGGTCGGCACCTCCCCCCACGAGACCGGGACAGGGTTGTAAAACGTGGGCCAGCCCGGAGCAATGCCGCAACTATGCGGTACATAGGGTCGCCTTGGCGGCAATAGAAGGAAGGAACGAGAAGCTTGTGTGCAACGGATCAACGGATGGGTGGAAAGGGGAGGACGAGAGGAGAGGCACGAAGGGGAAGCCGCCATGAAACAAACGAATACCGAAAGGGCTGGGCTGCAGGAGCGAGGGAGAGAACGACAGCTAGAAAGAGAGAGAGAGGTTGCTCGGCTGTCGCGGCGGGGAGAGGGGGCGAAGCAGCAGCAGCAGCAGCAGCAGCAGCAGCAGCAGCAGAAGAAGAAGAAGAAGGCGACCCGGGTAAGAAACCGAGAAAGCAAAAGCACGGGGACGCTGCCACTTCAAACGACCCGCGCATTCGTCCTCCCTCCACTGCTTCGAGGTGGTTGCCGCGGCGGTAGAACGGAGAGGGAGAGAGAGGAAAAGAGACGGTGGAAAGGAGGAAAAGGACAGGACGGTGGAGGTAGGGGCTGGCCAGGACGACTACTCTGGATTCCTATAATTGTTCATTTTTGCAAATTCCCGAGTTTTTGCCCGGGTGAGCCCTGGGAGTTCGGTAACCCCGCGCGATCCGACCGTTTCGTGGCTCTTGGCCCGCGTCCTCGGTGTCACTTTAAGAAGAGTGCCTCCGTGGCGCTCGTCGAGACGGAGTCTCCGCGTTCTGCGTTTTGCCAGAAACTGTGTTGCGTGGTTCGAAACTTTTATAACCCTCTTGCACTCTTGGTTTCCCGCGTAAGGTTAGATCAGACTGGATGCGACGGCGTAAGACTATATTCTAACATTGAGCTATATTCTAACATTGTTTCCGTCACTGATTTGAACAGTATTCAATTGAAAATTTCCATAACTCATTGGAATTATTCTGCACGGTATAGCATCGACATAAGAGGATCGATATAATAGTTACGTTCCTGCGTAGTTATTCAACCCTCTCAGGGATGAATTTATTCGACATTGATATTTATTGATTTTGTCGAACGCGACGAAGAAATATTTAACGCAACGGGTAATGGCGATGGACGAATGTTCCTGTCATCGAACAATTTCGCGCATCATTTAATCGTTGAAAGTGCCGTTAAAAACTTGATCGGAAGAAACTTTCTCTCTCTCTTTCTTTTCAATCGCTCGAAATCTTTCCCAGAAGTCGTGGAACGTAGGGGTGATATTTGCAAACTGAGCCGGCGCGAATCGCGAGTTTTTGAACTAGGACGACTCGTTATCGGATGGCAGAACTCGCGAGTCTTCTTTTCTTCGTTCGTTCGAAACGTAATACGGATTTCGTGAAATCCTCTCTGCGAAAGAATATAAACTATAAGAGAGAGTCCGAGGGCACGAGGGTCGCGAGGCTTCCAAGGGGGAAAGAAAATCTCGAAGAGAAATTACAGTTTTCGCGTCACGAAAATTCACTTTGTCTTCTTCGTGGACTTTATGGAATTGATGACTTAACTATAGCCCACGTGGAACTGTAATTTTCTTATAAAGCGACGGAGCTTGGCATCGAAAGTTAGAATTGAACGTCTTTTCAATTATTCGAACGCGGTGGGGAAAAGGCTTTGAGAGGAGAATTTTAAATTTTCGTTTGGGTGAAATTCTGTCAAAATATCCAGCTATGCTTACGACGGAAATAATTTATCGAGACATATTTCACGACGAGGTACGCGACTGAACAATTTTCCAAACAGATTGCAAAAATTCACTCCTCTCGCGTGAAATTTTTTTATTTTTTTCACCAAAGTTTCTCCATTTAATAAGGGACAAAAATGTGCATCGAGACCCAAGTGTTTCAAAGAGTGGTGAACTGTGAATCTTCTTGCCAGATTGCTTCTTCTCTCGAAACGCCGAGGATTTTCGCATTTTGCCGAGGAACGAGAAAGAGAACGTGTCGATCGACGATGTTCCCCGAATTCTTAGATCCTCTCTCTCTCTCTCTCTCTCTCTCTCTCTCTCTCTCTCTCTCTCTTGCGGATCGTGCGCGACTGCCACGAGAGAGGGCTCGGATTTACCGGCGAAATGTTGGATTTATTAGATCGAGATACGCGTGGGCGTGCCTGGACGTGGCCCCCCCTGCCCACCCCTTTGGCCTTACCGTTAGCTACGTGCACGAGAGACTGTTGGAGGCTCGCGATGCACAAGCGATGAACTAACCTAGACACATCGTGCCGGAGAAACAGCACGAGTGGAAGAAGGGAACACGCACACGCGTAGGCCGAGCCGAGAAAGTGAAGGAGGACCATCGCCGACAGACGTGGCTTGATGAAACTTTGAAACTCCTTCCTCGAGACCAAGTTGTTGTTGCGCGTCGTTCTAGGAATCGAGAGAAAGAAAGAAAGAAAGAGAGAGAGAGAGAGAGAGCAAGGGACGTGGGGATATCGTGAATTCGATCGTCGGCGCCGAACGATGATTTATGGAAGAGAGTAGAGCGAGAAAGAGGGTGGATTCGTAGCCGAAGAACGACCGACGAAGACGAGGAAGAAAAAACGGAGGAAGAAGAAGAGAAAGATCGACGAACCGAGGGAAAGCAATACGAAACCGAAGCGTCGGGGTTGCTATATACCATCGCCGATGGGATCCATGCTGCTCGTGGGAATCGTGAATCATCAACCCCCTTTTGACGAGAAACGCGCGTGCGAATCTGTTCTCCGCCGTCGGTTGGAAACGTTTCGCCACCAAAGTGCACGGTTCAAGGTAAAGGAATAGTAAAGCGACTATCGGTGGTGGATTGCGTGTGGTTAACGCGAAGCGTTAACGAGATGCGTAATGCCGGGAAAGAGGCGAGAGCGGAAGTCTACCAGCCCTGGCGCTCTCTGGCGCTGGTGTGTATGTGTGTGTGTGTGTGTGCGTGTGTAACGCCGTGGCTCGCGGTGGAAGGGAAAGTGCATGCGGGGTAGCACGGTAGGAAGAGAACGTCGTAGACCCAACTACGACCTATCTAAGACCGATTCACCGACACGCAAAAACGCCGCTCGAAGGAAGCCTTTTCCTTTACCTCCTGGCGGCCAAGCAACGGCCGCTGCAACTCGCCAGGTTATTTACAGCTTCTTGGCATGGAGGTGAGCTCTCGCGGAGCCCGACCACTGCCAGCAAGAAGGAAGTAAGGATGATTTATATCCGCAGCTACCAGTGCTGCTCCCAACCCGCGATAATACCAATCATTATCATCGCTTAATAACAGGCATTACTGCCAACATTGAAATAATGTGTGTGTACCCCAAGCTGGCTCAGCCATGGCTGACCCATTCTTACACCATCGCGAAAGATACTCCCTTTCTCTCTCTCTCTCTCTCTCTTTCTTTCCTTCTTCCATTCTTCGTTACACACCGTCTTCACCAACCACCACCATCAACATTATGCCTTAACATCGCCACCTACTCTTTCCTCCCTTTTCCCTATGAATCTTCCGGTCCGAGAGACACACGTACGCGTGTACGATACGTGCGATAGACGGGCGCAGAAACGAGCCTCTGTGAATCACCGGTTGATATCGTAGGCCGGGGCGTCCTTTTTACCATAAAGTTGGTCAGGTGCAAGAGCGCGCGGGCGCGCGCCACAAACGAAACGCATTGCGCCGCCGGTGATCTTCCTGAAAGATCTTCGAAGAAGGCGGGGAACGGGAGGATGTTTTCGTTGCCTTCTCGGTGCAGGGATTCCTCGCACCGAGGGAGGAAAGAAGAGGGCGCGCTTCTGCCGGTCGAAACCCCTCGAGCCTGTTTTGCGCGAATTCTTCACCGACTCCGCCGTGGTTCTCCGACCCGAGGGACCGCGTTCGCCTCTCGTCTCTCCTACTCGTCCAGGTATTTTTAGTTTCCGCCTCGTAATAATTTCTCGGAAAGTCGAACGCCCCTCTCCCCCTTCCCCGCCGTTCCTTTGTGTTACCGCTTTTTGTCAATCAGCCCGAGCACCGGGGTGAAAAGTCTGCCACTTGGACAATTGGACTCGTCTCCACCAAAGGAGAGAAGCGTAGGATCGTTGGAAATCATTTTTACTGACTGTAATATAGGAAACGACGATTCTTGTACTCTCGCGATTAAGCAGAAGGTAAATTTGGTTGGTTCGTCGTCGGTGAGTCGAACCTAACCTAAACCTAACCTAAACCTAACCTAAACCTAACCTAAACCTAACCTAAACCTAACCTAACCTTCTTCGTGATTGCACTCATTAACCTTCAATTGGTACGGTGAAATGCTGGTTACGCAACCCCAGATGGGGTAGTGTCAGTGTGATAAAAGAAGTAGGTTAAACGTACGCTTTATCTAGCCGTACTGTTGCGCTCGTGTTAATATCTGTTCAACCTGTTACCAGTTTCTACGCTCGACGCAACCAACGAGGAAACTCGAAGTCGAAAATTACCACCTACTTTATGCAAACTTTCATTTTTCGGGCCGCGGAATGTGCAACACTGTACGAGATACCAGTTTCAATTAGATACACTCGTAAAAATATATTTATTCCGTCTGCACGAGTTTGTTCGTTACGCGCGTCGAAACGAGAGCATCTGCAACGTCTCGCGTTCGCTAAAAAAGGAAGGAATCTCGGGAAATCTTAAAGAGATCACGGTGCACGCGCGACCGGAGTATCGAACGGGGATAAAAAGCGCCCCTCGCTAGCTGGCCGACACGGTAGCGCTGGTTTTCGCGTAGCGCATTGAAAGAATTACGGCAGACTCGTGGCGTTTCTGCAAACATCGAACTCGTCTGCCGGTAATTATTGGTATTTGAGACACTGTGGGAGGTCCCGCGAGGCACGCCGGCTCTTTCGATCCACGTACGCGAACACCGCCGCTGCGTGAAAATAATTATCGGGCTTCTCTGCTTCTTCAAGAGGCCAGCCAGCCATCGGCGCGGCAAGAAAGAGATACACAGCAAGGGGGAGAGAGACACCTTGACAGCCATCGATAAAGGAAAAACGAGTTTCCGCCGCTCTTTTACCTTCCTTTTCCTTTCTCCTTGGATTGGAAAAATTCGCTTTTGTTCCACTTTCTTTTTTCTTTTCTTTTCTTTTCTTCTTTTTTCCACTTCCATCATCTTGGCCTTTTCAAGTTCGAATCTACTGGAAAAGTCGTCGATTTCCTTCAATTTTCTGCGTTCGTGAGAAATTATATACGTTCGAGTTTCGAGATACCGGCGATAAAGAATCTGCATTCAGATCGATAATTGTAGATTGCGAGTTTTCTTTATGCTCCAGAGCGCTGGATACCCGCAATTACCAGAAAACTACTCTATCCCCTGTCGCAGCGACGAGAAGCTTTAGATTGAAATGTCGTGTCGCGTCCCGGCGAAACTCGAGCGAAACGATGGCCGTCACGAACCTGGAACTCTTCATCGCGAACCGCGGAAACCGCGAAATCGAATAATTCGTTTACATTTGCGCGGAAGTTTGTTCGTCAACGGCAGACAGTTGGCGGCGAGAATCGACAGAAAGAGATGGAATCGACGAGATGGAGGCAAGAAACTGGGCAATTACATCGAGAATAAAATTTGCTCGAAGGATTTACAGGCTCGCACGTAGTCACGAATCGACGCGGTGGACTTTATTCTTCGGCCCATTGAACGCAATTAATTACGCTCGCTATTTTTCGCTGTACTTTTCGCAAGTAACTCGACAACTACGCGGTTTCGTCAGGCGGTGTATGTGCACAGTGTTTCGCGGTCTGGGCAGAAAAACAAGTATTACTAGATTCGCTTTTTTTATCGGCCGGGAACACGGTTAAGTGCGTATTTCCCTGGCGACGGCAAAAAAAGTAACGGCCGATTAAAGGCGTCAAATATTAACGAGAACGTCGAACGTCAGTCGCTGATAACGAGGAGGTTTTATCTTTCTTGGAACTCGCGGCGCTCGCGAAAGGCAATGTTCGAGAAACTTGACGAAATAACGTTCGAACAATTCGAATGTAAGTTCTCTCGTGGCGTCCAAAAGATTGACAAAAAAAAATTGATTCGCGGAGAGGGAAGATTCAACGTTTTACGTAGAACTTCGATCGAGTAAAAACCGAGTCGGGTATATATCTGGGTGAAGGAAAGTATACAGCGAGGCAGAAGACGTATGATTATAGCGACAACGCAGGCCATTAGACAACGGAAACATCAATCCTGCGGCGCGTTGCATCGTGTACGACGACTTTCGTCGAATCCGAGGGAAAGTTTAAACCGTGTCGTTGCCGTCGACGATCCTGTCGCCGGACATCGTGCAATAAAACAGCCTGGAAACGCGAATAAAGGGATGCACACACGCGTGAAACGATTGGAACGTACCGACTACGACTGGTAGCGATTCTCCGTAGCGAGCCTCCTCGTTGTTTGGAGGAACAAATTACTCGTTTCCTCTCATCGATGTCCTGTTCCAAGGACCACTCGAAGTCGAAGAGCCATCGCTCGAAAATCACATCGACGACGTAACATTTTCCTTTTCTCGACTACGTTTTACACAGTGATTGACGATACGTTCGAAGATTCCTAGAGAAATCTCGATCTACTTTCGCTTCCTTCTCTCGAACAATTAGGATTTCCGCCGTTGGAAATTTACTTCTCGACATCTACGATTCTTACGACCGTCGAAGCTTTCAATTCTCGGTCTCAAAAGGGAAAAGATAGTCGCTAGTCGCGGAGATAGTTCTTTCAACGGTGACAAGTCGGGACAAAAACCCGAGATAAAAACGAAATGCACGATAGAACGGTTGAACGAAGTCGGGACGGATAACAAGGCCGGGCTGGAATAAAATTGAATTAAACAATGTCGTGCACGATTCACGTGGATCACCGGTGGATGTACGAAAATACACACGTACAGGGGGGGCGCGCGTGCGAGCGCGCACACGAACGTACCGCGGAATAATAAGTCGTGCCATGCCGCGGATCGCGTGCCACGCCGCGAAACTTTCCCATTTGTAGCCGGTGGTCGACAGATACAAGCCGATAGCGAGACACGTTGGCCTGCAGCCTCTATTAGTTTTATTGCGGTAACGTCGATAACGCTACCGAGAGGCTGACGACCACGGAACGCCGGGAACGTAACGCGTAGACAAGCTGTTTTATTCGTCCAGCACATCCCTATCTTGACACGCACGAACGCGGCTAACGCGTCGATCGGATAATAAACGCGATAAGCCTCCAGTCGATGCCAGTCACTTTGATAGAAAAATGGCAAGGGGCAAGACGCAGAGGATGGAAAGGAGGAAAGCTGCGAGAAGAGGAAAGCAACGAGTCTGGTTAACTGGCGGCCCCCTTCCAGCTGCGATGGAACGCTGTTTTATATATCGAGTTTGCGTTTCGATACAGCTTTTAGGTGAATTGATTCCCTCTTTTGACGATGTAACGATCAAATTTCAAATTAGAATTATCAGGACATTGCCGTTGGAAATTCGAATTCGAAAAAATACAAACGTTTTCCCAGGCAGTTTCGTTTCGATGGGACGACAGACGAGTGAAATATTAATTGTTATTACCATAGGGGCACCGCCTAACGCCGCGAAAGACAATGTGGTTGACATTCGCGTCGAAGTTGGCGCACCACTTTCACGCGGCCGTCGCCAAACAGCGGGGCTGAACAAACGGTGTTCGCCTAATGATTCATACGCGAGTCCGTCCAGCAGAATCATCAATTATATTCGAGCCATTGTTCCGCGGCTAGAGACCGGGCCCCCCCATTATCTAATACATCTAACCTACAAAACTCGCAGCCACGTCGCGGCACGCTCCGCAATGGTCGAGCTCCGCCACGAATCCACCTTTGAATCTTGATAACAAACATCGAAACATCGTGGAAAGGAAAATATTCTGAATCGAATATCAAGAAACTCACGGAACGGAGTTTCACTAATTTCACAGGAAGAAAGGAAGAAAGAGAAATTCGTATCGATTCTATACGGGGCACGATATTTTCATAACAAATGATCGAAGCGCAAAATGTAAGAATCGTTAATTAATCGGTTTATTGTTCCGCGGCCTAGTAAACCAAGTTTGCAGTCGATCCGTATCGATAAGTGCAGACGAAAGGCTCGCTAAAGTAGCACCGGAGGCATGTGTACGACGCCAGTGATAGGCAGATAAATGGACGGAGATAAACGAGCGGAAAGCGAGGGAAAGGTGGAGATACGGGGCGGAAAGACACATGTACGAGTGGTTACTCGCGGATCGACGTCTGCCACGACCACGTTTCGCAAGTGATCCGGTGTTACGTAGCGCTCCAGTAGCTGGGAAAACGGGAAATGATGATGTGTATTTTCCTTGTATTTTTCTTTTTTCTCTTCTTCTTTTCGATACCGTGAACCTTTCGCTGGAAATCGATCGTTTTTAAGGTGGTCAACTCAACTTTACTTTCATCGCGAGATAAAAAAACTTTAGAGCAAAATTTTTACTCGTATCCTATTTTTACCAATATCAATCCGGAGCAAAGGTGCAAAGACTAATCCAAGATCTCGATTGACCGAGAAACGTCGCGTGGCTTGTCGTTTCGTTTCTCAGAACACAAGATAAAAGTAATAATATAAAGAGAAGAAAACCTGGTTCCGCTTGTCTGTTTTCCTTCGCTCGGAGATCTTTCTCCTTCTTTCCATTCTAGGATCACGTCGATCGATCGAATCGAGGCTCTCTCGAGTCACCTTCTCTTCCTTCGAGCCCGTGCGAAAGATCGTGCGCCCGATCTATGTTTTTCATCTCCCACTTCTCTCTCTTTCACGTGCCAATATCTCCAGCTGTGTACAGTTACGATTCACACGTGCGCACGAATGGCACGAATGGTTAATTTTCACCGATTTCAAGGATTACCTGGATTCTCAACGAATGTATCGCGTGTGATATCAATGAAATCTTTCAAGGCCTTAGTTCTTTGACGCACGAACAGTACCAGTTGTTTATTAATCACGGTCGAGAGGCGTGGAAAATGAGACCTAAACGAAGCGACGAAGAGTTGGCGAAACGTATATCTCGTGTCGCGAAGCGTGTCTGTCGTGGAAAGAAAAATGGACTCTCGTGGGGAAAATTGAAAAATCTCGCTCGAAATCACCAAGTCCGAGGTGCGTGGCTAAAAGCAACGAAAGGCGTTACACCGTCGATCGATCGTTGGTTTTATATATCGCCCTTTGAGCGACAGCATTATCTTATTTCCGGAGCGTACGTGCGCGGCTGATCGATGACTGAGAGAGGTAGCGGCGACTCGATCGTTCACCGGTCACCGTGATATCGATATCGAGAACCGTCTAGGTCTCTCACGGCTCTTTCAATAATAAATAACAGGAAGCGTGGTGGATGATCCAAGTGTGCGTAGCTTTCGATCATCACTTAGAGAGGCGCTGTAATTCACGAGGCCTTAAGGGGGTTCGCACCCTTTAGTGAACCTTGGACGAATCTTCCGAGAAGAATACCAGCTGACTATTGGATGACTGTTGAACATTTGATAATTCTCAAGGTGAATTTCAAACGAAGATTTTACAGTGAATTTTAACAATCGGACGAATTTTTGATGAACTTTAAATGAAATTTGCGTGACGAATAAACTTTGAATGAGTTTTAAATGAACATCGAACGAAGGACGAGTGTTGGACGAGTGTTCGTATGGATTCAACACACACACACACACACACACACACACACACACACGCGAATTTTCACGTGAGGTTCGGACGAACATCGAGCGAACCTGCAAACGAATTTTCGATCGAATCTCGAGCGGGTCCGCCGGTCTCGAGGGGTAGAGGCAACATTCAGATTTCGAATTCACTCGGCGTGCAGTTCTTCCCTCGGTTGTGCGCGACTTTCGAATCTCGTTTCGACGCGTTGGCATTCCCAGGGCCAATGAGGAGAGATCGACCACGTTGGTCGGCGAAGACGAAGAAAAAGGAACCACCACGCCCAAGGTACGTGGCAGGAACGCAGACGGCCGTGTTGGTACCTATGTAGCCGCGTCTACGTGTCTATCCCGTTTGCACGTACACGTTTCCACCATCGTGACGATGTGTACTTCGCGTGTAGCAAGTACTACTCCCTGTTCATATTCCCCTCCTTCCTCTCCGCTCCTCTCCTCTCCTTTCCTCTTTCTCGTTCTTTCTGCCGGTGTGGCAGCACGAACGCGCTACCACGTTCTCAAATTGAAGTCCCGAAGAAAAAGAGACGCGTTGCCTCACTTCTCTCCGTTCTCCTCCTTCCTCCTCCTCTTCTTCTTCGTCGTTTTCCGTAACGAAGTCGAACCAACGACCACGAGCAAACCAAAAGGGAAACGAGAAAAAGGAGGGAGAATGGGGGAGGGGGGCGAAAGGGAGAGGGAGAGGGAAAGGCGCGGATAAGAAGACGCCGAAGAAGGGACGACGACGACGACGACGGCGGCGACGAAGAAGCGGTTTCGAAGCAAGGAGGAGGAGACCAGCAAACGAAGGGAAGATGGAAGAGTCTCTGAAGGCTCTCTCTGTAGGCGCCATGTTGCGCTGGCGATGACAAGAAACCCGATGCGACGGTAGCAGGGCCAACGGAGCAGGCAGAGGCGCTTGCTCGAACGCCTTGATTGGCCGATTACAGATTATACACGGTGCACCCTGAAGAGATGCACCGGCCGCGAGCTGCTTCTTCTTCGGCGTCAGCTACCGATGGCGATTCAGCGCCGCGCAGCTCTCACAGCGGTGTACGTCGAGCGTGATTCGTCGAGAAGCCTGTCGGAAGCTACCCTTCCTCTTCGTAAAGAAGAAGCTTTGGAAAATCTTCGAAATTTTCTGAGACAAAAACCTTCTTTCAATGCAATAGTATTTTTTCTGTCTGCAAGAGTACTTATTTTTTAAATTGAGGTAGTTCAGAAAGTTGAAAGTTTTGCAGTTGAAAGTACAACGGTAATAAGAAAAATTTAAGGTTTCGAAATTCCGTAAATTCGACGAGAACAAAGGTATCTTTGTATTCCTTTTCGTCCTTTAAACTTTAAACATCTATAAACTTGAAGACTTTCTACGTTAGAAATCTCAATTAGCTTTGTGCGAAGCCCGAAGCAAATTTCTAACTTGAGGATTTCGTGAACTTAAGTTCTAAGGACATTACGCTTGAAAATGAAATGTGTTTCCGTTCAGAAACGCTGAAAAGATCTTGATCCGTGTGTCGATCATTTTCACCAATAACTTTCCGGAAAGTTCTTCCTAATTTTCACTGGTTAGACAAGTTCTTTCCTCGCGCCTTTTTAGATTTTGCAACAGCATAAACACGAACGTTGGACATAATTGAACACTTTCTACGAGTGTCCTTGATGGTAACAAATTGAAGCCAGAAATAGAAACATTCCCGTTGGAGGTTCGCTCTATCGAGGATCAACGAGGCAGAATGCTCCGTTCCGTGCGATTTTGCAAACAACCTGACACGGTGCCGCGATTACTCATCAGGCTGCGTCGAGCTCGATTCTCTGAACGAGAAGAAGAGAGGGGGACAGCTCCCGCGGAGCGCAGACTAATGAAATTATCCGGTCCGGGACCCCCTGCGACGACATCAGCAACCTACGACAGCCAGTTATCCCGTGATTACGCGATACGCAGTTACGTATCACGACGTGTGTACCTATGAGAAAATACCTCTGGCCTTTTGACATCCATTGAACCTGGGGAGGGATCGGGCACAAGTAAATCAATTTGGGGTCAATTTCTGTTATCTGTATAGATGAAATCAGGGCTATTATTCATATTTAATATCTGCCGGCGGTAAATCATGGGTGAGTACATCAGGATGTAGCTGCTATTTCAGTCTTAAATAATCAGATTAAATTGTACCGAGAGTCATTAATTCGTCTGAAACCGGTAAAGTTTGGACAATTGAAATGACACGACGCACGGAGGACATTTAACGAAAGAAAAAGATTCTTCTAAAATATGCGAACCCTACTGCGTTTCCATAGTATCAATAAATTCTTGTCGGTGTTTTTCTTTTTACTTTAACTCGCTGTTTGCTTCTTTTGCAGATCGAAAGTAGCCGGAAGCTTAATTAGACCGCCGGTGTGTGTTCAATCGGCGAGTCGTAAAACTGACAGAAGCCTGAAGGATTTCGCAAAATCACGGGAGCGCAAGATTTAATCGACGCAGGCGTAGCGGCATAAATCGCGAACGCGAGGCGATATCGAAAATGGAGATTTCGCGAGAGGGCACGGCCCGCGTTTCAATTAGCTCGGAGGCGCGATCGCGCGGTCTAATAAATCGTTAATTGGAAACGGTGCGACCGTCTGCGGAGAAATTCATGAGGCACGACGCCAATTAGCTTTTGACCATCGGCTCCCTAATAAATCGTTAATTGGAAACTGAACTGGATAATTAGCGGAAAGTCCACGGCCAATGTCCACCGTGGAAAACCGAAAAACTTGGCCGTCGTCCTTGGAATAATTTACGATCGTCTCGTTAGTAGTCCGCGGCTGGTTTCCTCCCGCGTTGTTGATACGCTACACGGTGCCAGTACTGGCAACCCTATCCCCCTTGGTGTACAGGGCGTGGCGGATCGGTGATTTAGTAAAGTCATTTGTGCCGATAATGCTGACAGATGCCGTCCATCGAGGATCCTGTTACGCTGGACTCTCCGTGCAACAGGATCTCCTCGTGGTTTCGAGGGGTGGACGCGAAACACGACGATCTCTCGCGAATATCCCATGGAAATTCGAAGAAAAATATAGCGGGCTAATTTGAGAAAAAAAGAGACAGATTTTTCGCTGTACCATGGAATTTTTGAAGGATTTAGAGGGTCGCGTTCAACGCGATCGTGATCGAAGGGGTTGAACGCGAGACGTGGCTGCTTTTGACTTTGCATCTCATCGTCGATGCCTCGAAGAAATTCCTCCAGCAGAAGTCATCTACCGATCGTACGGATACGAATAAAAACTAATCACGTTTAGGAATGCGATTCCGTGGAATGCAATTTATCCTGGCGATTCAGAACGGATCGTTGCGAAACTCGAGGAATGCGTGTAATCGTATTCTCCGAAAAACCGATGGAAAAATATCTAGCGTATAAATTCAATTAATCGAAGCGAATCGTTTGCAATTTGATTCCACTCGAACACGCAACACTAGGTTGATGCGAGTCCTCCTCTCGGAGGAATTTAGAAACAGCGTACAAAGTTGAGCCGCGTGTACCGAATGAAATTTTCATAGGAACTGCGTTTAATTGGTGGGAGATAAGGCGAGAAAAGACAGTGGATTCCAAGGCGTAAAGAGTCACGGAACGGCGTTGATTCGCGTGACGAGTGGAGCGTTCATCGTCCCATCGACGACGACGAGGTGCACGTGAGAACACCGTACGTCGTTCAGATTGGTACTTCCGTGAGAGAGGAATGAGGGAGGATTGATCGCGGAGAAGGAGGAAGGAAGAATTAAAGAAACTTTGGATGCGACGAGAATATTGGGGAGAAAATTGAGGATAAAAGAAGAGAAAAGGAAACTGACCTGTGTTTGCGTTAGTCCGAGACTGGCGGCGAGCTCCGCCCTTTCTGGTAGTGCGAGGTATTGCGTTCTCTGGAACCGCCTGTTGAGCTGTTGCAACTGCAGGCTGCTGTAGATCGTCCGTGGTTTCCTCATCTTCTTGCCTTTGCCGTTCCTCAAGGAACCGCCGCCACCGCCGCCCAACTCGTCCACCAGGCTGCCACCCTTGTCACCCAATGGCGAGAGGTCTGCGAACATGCACCACCCTAACATCAACTTTCAGAATCCTCGTCACCGGTTGTGTACGAACTAAAGAGAAATTTAAACGGAAACCTAAAACGAAGCTCGTTTCGGATCGATTCGAACGACGAAGCGTGTAATTTCAAGCGACTCGAGTCACGAATTTCAGATTGATAACGCGAACTGTTGTCAATTTGCTGAATCAGAAACGAACCGTTTGCAAAACGTGTGTGTAAAAGAAAAAACAAAGAAAAGGAAAAGACAGAGAATTTGGTCGAACGTTTGATCGAAGAGTAGGATGATAGGCTTGTCGAAGATCGCGACAAAGGTTCGGGCGTAGGTAGCCGCGATAAATCATGATTAATCGCGGTGTAATTTGCCGCGTGTGATCGCTATCGCGGCCGAACAATATCGGAGTGCTAACCGTGGTGTAATTAATTTAAAAAAATTGTTATAAATTAATCATCGAATAATTACGCACCGACTAAATAAACGCATCGTGCCAGACCGCGCGAACCCTATCGTACGTACGATCGCGCCATTATGTTTATACCCTAATTACAATGTAGCGTAATACGGCGCGCGGTGTGAATCCTTGAACGGTAACACAGTCATTTAGAAGTCCAAACAGGCCAGCCACCTTGTCATTTTCCATCTAGCGTAGCGCGGATCGAGGAAAACGTCACCGCGGAAAATTCATCCCCCTCGTAAAAATCGACGTTGCTTAGCTTCCTTCGAGCCGGGTGAAAATAGAACGAAGACGTTCGGCGCTGACAACGAAGAATTATCGTAATTACACGGGCTTTTAGTAATTCGAAATTTTTAACTACCAAGCGCGTACTACTCGCTATCTTTCTCGTTTATGAAATTTACAGCACACGATCCGCATACGATTTGGATATGCATACGATACGATTCGCGTGTGTACGTGTATGCACGCATGATTTATTGCTGGCCGTGTCACCAGCAACGGAGGCGTGGAGGCCTGACCTGTGGATCAACGAGTTTCAAGATCGATCGCGAAACGACACGGGGATTCTGATTACGCGTAAAATGGCAGATATTAACAAGCGATCCCTGCGGCTGTGGCCGATTTTTACCTAGTACCTGCCGTAGTTGCCGGGATATTGACGACATGCGCAGTCGCGTGTTGGAAGGATCCTTGGATCAGGGCGAAGGATTCTTCCAGAAGGCGGTGTCCTTCGTTTAACGACACGTTTTTTTGCGCTATCGTATCGACCGGTATCATCG
The DNA here is from genome assembly GCA_030673865.1 of Melipona bicolor. NCBI lineage: Eukaryota > Metazoa > Arthropoda > Insecta > Hymenoptera > Apidae > Melipona > Melipona bicolor. Next base: position 3,046,892 of record JAHYIQ010000028.1, read on the forward strand.
TATACATTAACCTACACGATTTCCCGTCAGGTTTGAACGTGATAACGCTTATTCGGTGTTTTATCGGTTTTATCATGCCGGGTCGACGGAGCCATCGTGTCACCTAATATATCGCCTCACTCCGAATAGGAATAATGGCCGTTTCGTTATCTCCGTGCATTTTCATGCGACCATTCGCTGCTGCTCTGACGTTCGGCTGTTATGTTTTCGTTGGAAGGAATTGTGCCTCGACCGATTACGAGAGAAATTTCTTTTCAACGTGTTCATCTTCAGAAGTTTGGTTATTTCAATCGAAAGGACCCAAAGTAGTGGTTCTCTACTGCGTACCGTAAGAAAAATCGAAAGAGACGAAAGACGGTTTTACGATAAATTTTTCTCGAAGGAATGCCCGCGCGTTCGCGAGGGCTCGCGAGAGGAGTCATTAACGTTGCCAGTGTATGCAAAGCGGTCGCTGAAAACCGCTCCGGTCGCGGTGAAACTACTACTTTAGCGTAATTCGCGCGGCTCATTTGCGAATGGTCGTGCGTTCCCTTCCCGATTTTCGCGTGTACGCGATCGATCGATCCGCGATCGCCTGTTATTTCAACAGGGAATAAGCGCCGACCAAGCGGCAATTTAGCGTCCTACGTACGTATCGCCGTGATGCAGGTAGGAAAGCAACCGTGTTATAATTAATGCGCGTTTCATCGGGAGGAAGAGCAGCGCCTCGAATGTTTCGCCGACGATCAACGATTCCGCGCAACGTTTCTGCGAAAAATCGGTTAGTCACGGACCGCGAGGAATCGCGCTAAATCTGGCTGCACACGAGCGGCGTATTCCCGATTTCACGACGCGTGATTTCGGATTTGACGTCTGACGACATCTCGATCTTATCCAGCAACGATTTCGCGGGACTCTTAACGATTTGTACTTTTAGCTAAACGTTATAATTATTTGCAACGACTTTGAAAGTCGATGCCGATTGTCTGAATAATTTCAACAAAATCAGCAGTACTCATTTTGGAACGGGAATTTATTTTTATATTGGAAACGATTCGTTCGAAAAATGAAATATTGAAAAATACGCGCATTGTTTTTCGACACATTCGAGTCTAATAACGCAATGCGCGCGACCATGCGATCCAGCTGTTCAAAAAATTAATCTGTCGAATCGCGACGACGTCTCTCCTGTCTCGCCAAGTTTTAATCCTGTCAGTGGGATCCACCAAACGAATGGAAAAATAAAACAGCCAAGTTAGAGACGAATAGTTTATCGTAGTGGATCGCAGCAGCTAGCCGCGGCCAGTGCACTTTGCGTGACGACCATTCGAACCCTACTTTTCTCATTGTCAGCTGGGGGACGAACCAGGATCCGGTTGAGTGGCAGCCGCACGATATCTACGGATGTATCTACGCCAGAGAAAACACGACTTCCGTGCAAAATCTTCGAAGACTCTGCGAAGGAGAAGATTCAGAAGACGACCAAGAAGAAGAAGAAGCAGTTCCATCGTCCGAGTTGCCAGCAGCCAAGACTTCAAGTCCCTTCTTTGGAGATCTGTCGGCCGATCGAGGCGTGTTCCAGGTCGGTGTGTTCCTAATCCTTGTGAAAACAACCGTTTAATACCTAATCCATCACCGTGGCCGTAGGTCTGGAACTCTCTTCGGTTCGAGGAACGCATTGTCTTTGAACCGTTCTGGATTAATTTGGCCGGTGGTTGGTCGCTGACTAGGTTCAGTGACTAATGTAGGGTAAAGGTAGCCACGCTAATTGGATTCTGGTCCCCGGGGACTGTTTGCTCCGTTGCGACTGGACGTGTACTAGTCGATGACAAAGCAACGGAGCAAACGAAGAAGAGGCACGACCAGCAACCACGTTAATGGCTGGTTCTTTCGTCGCAACCAATGAGATTGTTCGCTAATACACGGCCTACCACCTAAGGATACACTGTTTGCGCATCGTCGAGTGTGAAATCGAACGATGGTACGCGATTGTGTACACGACGCGCGATCATTGTCTCTTCTTCTCGTTGATGAGTGGTCGAACGACTTTGTTGATCCTTCGTGGCTACGTTTCTTTAATTTTTCGAAAGAAAAGTAGTTTGTCGAGAGATGTCGAAATTTCTATTTCTTTCTTTTTTCAAGCCGAACATTCGGTAAGAGTAATACTCAGAAGAGTACAAAGACAGTTGTTTGATCGCATAAAACACGTAACAGAAGGAACATTGTACGATGGTTAAATGAAAAATCGAAATCAATTTTATAAAAATGCAAAGAACGAGCAACTCGTTCCGCTTCGAGAAATCGTTTGGTGCGAAATGTTAAAGGCGATTCGAATCGGAGCGTCGAGCGCCTTTAAGAGAAATTTTGCCAAGTTCGACCGAGAATATTTCAAACATTGCAAATATTTTTCCCGTCCTTTCCAAGCTCTGTTTGAGAAAGGCATTAAATCGGAGGTGTCGGGTATTTTGTCAGAAAGGTAATTGAAAGGAGCGACACGCGGCAGGTGGCCAAGAGCCCCGAGGAGGATGTGCAAACAATGGCGTGCTCCTTGGTAATTAACTCGCGATCGCGATTCTAAAACGATTATTTATTATTTAATTAATTCAATCGCTTTCATCGGGGTCTCGTGCCTGAACCCGCGGCAGGATGAAACGAACAACAAAGAGCAAATTCTTTCGTCGCAATTTGTCGCACGAGCGTAAACGAGCTTATTTGTAACGCGATTAATCACCGACGATCGGCACACGATACGTTCGAATTAACCAATTACCGTTGATACAATTACGACGAATCTCGCGCTACCACGCGGAAGAACTCGCGCGCCTCTTTTTTTTTTAGTTGTAGAATGCAACGCCGGGGCAAAAAGCGGGAAAAGAAAATGGCAAATGGCTCTCGGGAAGAAGAAGAAGAAAAGCGCTCGACGATTGAATAATGCGCGAGCGATCGATAATCGGCGCAACAACACGTCGCGATCGCTCGAATAAATCAATTGTGGATTATCGTAACCGCCGTTTAGCGAAACTAGATCGACGTAACGTTACGACACGATGATCGCGATTCATCGCATCGCTCGTCAGTGGGAAAAACGGGAGGGAATGGGGGACGGACTGTTTCTGTCGAGTGAAATTTCCTAGCCGGCTAATCCAGTTCTTACGCGAACGAAACTCGTCATAGCTCTGTCCTGGGTTCCCGTTCTAATGGCTCATGAAAACCGAGCACGAAGAAATTGTCATCCTAATGAGAGAAAATGACCTATAATCAGAACGATTCCGCGGAATCGTGCAACCCATTCGTGAGTGCGCGTCGCGCTCGTCCATTCCGAGGGATCGGGCAGACCCTTGGAAAACGCGTTTGTTCCTTCCGATCGTCGTCGATGGTCAAGCATTCGCGGTTTCTTTTTTTTTCGATGGGAAAGGAACGGAGGAAGAGGGGAAATTGCCGAGAGTCGAAGCCCCCGATCGTTCCGCTGGACTGTTCCGTGCAACTTTGGAATATCTCAGAGGGGACGAGAGATATCCTTTTTTTTTTCTTCATATGTTTCCTCGTCGTATACCCTTTTTTTCCCTCTTCTTCCTCTTCCTCTTTTTTTTCCCTATTTTCCTAGCAATTTTCGACAAACTCGCCTAAGATTATCCACAACCGGTACGCCGGTGCCTCGAACTAACCCGAAGGGGTGGTTCCAAACGAGCGAGAACTTGCCGCGGTTTTCCATAATGCAGAAACGTTGGAACGTTGCGCGTTCACGGGGGTAAAAGACAGGTGGAAAGGAAGAAGAGCGCCGGTCATTATTAATTTACGCGGCGGAAAGGGTACGCAGGGGGTTGTCGACTGTCCCCTTAAGGGAAGACAGGAACAGAAACTTATAGCGGCGTTGCCGCGGGTAGGAAAAGAAAGAACTCGTGCGAATTCCACTCCAATTAATTTAGGATTTTTATCGCGCGACTTCCGTGTCGCGAGTGCTGTCGAGTCTCTCTCTTTCTCTATCTCTCTCTCTCTGTAAAGAATCGAATATTACACGTCTCTATCGACGGCGGCTTGGGATATCCATTGCCTCGTGTCCGTCGATTCGCGGCTGACAGCTTCATCAGCGACACTCGTACGTATTCCCAGCGATTCTAAAGACGTCGCAAACACGTTGTTCTTTTTTTTCCCTGCATCGTTGCAACAACAAGGTTAGTTAGCGAGCGATCGACTCGCCGTTCCACTTGTTTATCCGTTTTCACTTGTCGTAATAACACAAAAAATTGCGCGAACTTGTTGGCAAAATTGCTAATATTTCTTCTCCTCTCGCACACGCACATTCTGAAATCCATAGGTGACACTGTCTCGCGTTAAATATTCTTACACTCGGAACGGAAAATCCCGGGAAAAGTTAGAAGGCACAGTTGGTTTGTGAGGAAGTTTCCGCTCGCGTTGATAGAAAGCATTTAAAACGTCTCGCGAACTTTTCCCTTCGCTCCAAACGCGAAGTGGAAAACACATAAATAACTTTGCGCGAGACAAGACGCCGCAACATCGATACCGAGTGGAAAAAAAGTTGACGAGGAAAATATCTACCTACGAAGAAATGAAAAAAAACGAACGTGTCGTATCTAGCTGTTTGTATTTAATTGTTCGCATTTGCATCTGTTGTATGTATTTTGTCGTTTAACGACAAGTAACTATCCTTGAGTGTAAGATGAAAGATTGTCGCCGATGAGAAGAAGGAGATGAAGATGAAGAAACACAAAAGAGTGGTATATATATATATAATATATATTGATGTAAACCGAAAAAGAAGGAGCTAACAAATAGATGAATTTAGCTAACTGCGTCCAGTCGTACGTGGCGAAAATATCGCGACAGGAAGAGACACCGAGGAAGAAATGGAAGAGAAAGCGAGGAAGATGCGAAAAGAAACGAGAAACAGTTGCGTGTCTGGTTGTTTGAATATCTAGCGGTGTTCCTCGAGGACAGAGGTAGGCCGCGACTATTCTCATTCAGGCCGAGGGGGCTTTTCGTTTCGTTCGTTAGCCGCTTTGCGGGACTTTTTCGGATCTCGAGAGGATCTTTTTCCTAGTCGTATATCTTATTCCGCTTCTCGACGTTATTGTGCCTGTCCAGGCCGTCGACCGGAGCCACTACCTGCTACTCTAGATCCTCTCTTCCGTTTTCGTTTCTTTTTTCGTCGAGCGCCTAGCCATACCACGGGCGAAATCGACGAGGCACGCCGACGACGAGCAAGAGCAACAGCTTCGTGATTTTAATCGCCACGCGTACGCGCGATCGTGATGCCGACCCCCAAATGAGAAACGTTCCGTGACCCAAATGGGAAACGTTGCGAGATTAGATAATGGAACAGCCGACTTCTGTTGAAAACACTTGCACCGTCGTTTCTAAGTATCGATAAATTATGTATTGGAACTGTGACGAATGTACCGAGTCGACGTCGCGGGAGACGCGCGAGTGTAGCGCGCATTAAGTGGAATACTACCGGCGGGATCAGACTCTCGGGGAGTGAAGGAGTATCGTACTCGGAGGAACTCGATGTATCGTCGGATATCATCAACAGCGATGGTTATACGGCTGACACGATGGTTCTTTAGAGTGTTCTCGATATTTTGCTTGCTACATTATTTAAGAAACTACAGATCTTAATCTCGGTCGTTTCGATACTTTGAAACAAAACCGAAGGTTCACGGTGAATTTAAACTGTCAATTCAAACTATATCCCCCGTGTACGATTATCAGAAAACACCGCGGCGATCTTCGCCGTGAACCTTCCGACAGCCTCCTCGTCCCGAAGAAATCAGCACTCTAGAGCGAGGTAACTTCGCAAACGGCAACGAAACAGGATTGCGGAATCATCCGCCAGATTCTCTAGACAGAGAATCGTCTCTGGGTTTACCGGATCGGCACCGATTTCCCGAGAGCGAGGAGCAGATCTAGGTCGACTATCTCTCTATTCTATATTAGTAGGAATAAAAAAGTCTGCGAATACATACAGTTGGGGTACTCACCGTCCTTGGGCGGCGAGGGGCATTGGGGCGCGTACGATCCCAAGTGATATCCGTAGGCGTTGTGCTGGTGCATGGGCGCGAACGGATATCCGGCTAGCGCCGACCTAGGACTGGGGAATCCCGCGTCCGCGTGTTGTTGATTCCCGCTGCCCGGCCCGGACGTTTGGTGACTTAGCGCGCCGACCTGATGCGAGAACTGATGAGCACCGGGCACATTGTGTCCTCCGGGATAACCGCCGCGAAGACTGGCGGGATTGTACAGGTTGTTGTGCTGCAGCTCGATGAACGCCGATTTGCCGCTTTGCGAGACCGGCGTGCTCGAGGTGGTGCTGTCGCCGCCGTTACCACCGGGTGGCCCAGGCGTCACCGAGCCCAACCCCGTGTGATGAAGATGCTGTTCCATGTCGGAACCACCGCCCGCGGCACCCGCGCCACCGCCGCCGCCGGCACCGCCGCCTCCGGACGGTCCACCGCCTCCCGACATGCTGTTCGGGGTCGGGGTACTAGACGGACAGGGGTCGCCCGCCCCGAATGGGCTCCCCAGGTCCGTGAAGTTGAGCGTCGTCGTGCTGCCCGGACGCTCCACCTTAGTCGCGACGTCGATGCCGCCGCCACAGCCTACGGTTCTCGCGGACAAACTCGCCGACGACGTCGTCGCCGCCGCCGTCGCGCGAACACCGTACGGGGCCCGAATCTTGGGGCCTCTGTTTCACGATTCGCGACCGGTCACTGCTGAATCGACTGGTCCGACTAAGGACACGATAGTAATTCCGTACGAAGAGGCGACATTTGGATATCTTTGACTCTCTCGCTTTCTCTCTCTCTCTCTCTCTCTCTCTCTCTTCCCTTTTCTTTATCGGGACGATCGGTTGTTGATTCGGGTGATTTTCACTGTCACTTTGGAACAAATTGTAGTACGAATTAGTCACTGGATCTGGTCAATTGTTTCTCTCGTCGTGTTACATCGATGCACTGTTGCCGAATCCTTGGACTCGAGTAGTCTGAGTTAGATCGGTTACAGTTAGATCACTAAGCACTTCACCCGCGTAGCCTCCACAAAACTGAATATCCAATTTGATACGTGGTCGCAAAGATTCACCAAAGTCAAGCACAGGTAGTTTCGCAACAGCCGTAGAACGCGTCAGCTCGATCTAACGTAACGTAACGTTCCTCGCGATCAGCTGAATCGACCATTGGACCGATGGTTCTTCTCACTGCGCGACGGAGCGCGCTTTCGCGCTCCGAACCTCCCTTCCAACACCGTTCGAACAATCGTCACTGTTAATCACGTCTTGATCGTGCACCACCGCGGGGATACGTCGCGATACCGAGCGGAAATCCGCGGGATACGACGGTCCCCTCGGAGCTTTCGGAGCGAAAACACTTTGGATATCCGAGGATCAACGCTGTGGAAATTTGCTGCGGCTTCTCCGACGGGGACCCGGTAATCTCTCGACCGGAGCTGTGGTCCTGGTGCGGCAGTACACTCGCGCGAACTGCGTGATTTAATTGTACGTCTCGCCGATGACACAGAGGCGTGCGCGCGCGCGCACGCTCGCTCTCGTTCAGCGGCAGCCAGCAAGTGCTTTTTCCACACGCGCGTATGCCGTGATTATTCGACACCGATGAGCATCGTGGCTCGGCCAACGGTGGTTGTCGACGAGAGAAAACGGTTACGACGACTAGCCGGCTAGCGAAGGAAGGAAGAAGAAGAAGAAGAAGAAGAAGACGAAGACGACGATGACGACCGACAGACGACGAAGAGAGAAAAGTACACACGCGCGCCTGGCCCAGTAACTGCAGTGCACACCGCGCGGCGCGGACCGGTATAATGATACATAATGAAGCCGGAGCCTCTCCCCGGAGCCCGGTGCACGGTTTCCGAAAGTTGCCGTCGTGGCGCCACTCAAGGCCACGCCCACGCAGGCTGTTAACGGGACGCACGATTGGCCGATTCACTATTCCCCCACTTCGTGACTGTGACGTCTAGGCGATCGATTGGCTGCACGGAGGCCATTATGGTGTCCGTGTGGGCGGTGACGAAATCCGGCTACGCCTACCATCTGCCGACACCCTCGGGGCAACTTCGTTCGTGGAGGTGTTTTCTCTACCTGTCCGGGGAACCTTTTCGTTCGTCGTGCGCGTACTACGCTGCCACTACTCCGGACAGACTCCGTCGGGGGTATAGCCAGCTCCGGCAAAGAAAGCCAGAGACACCAGGCCCGACCAGCGACGCTTGTATGCATGGAGCGCGGAGTTTCGGCCCGCCGCGTCGACCAGAGACTCCCTCGTTCCTCTATCGACCGCCAATTCGACGGAAATCGAGGGTTGAGGGTGACTCTGACATCTGGGACGCGAGTGAATTCCCCCTGTCGAAAGATCGCACGTAGCTTTATGTTACGTTCGAATCGGAGTGAAGCCTCTGCTGTTGCCATTTCTTTTTTGGACTTTTGGTGATTTCTATTTTGTTTAATTATCCTGAAACGATAGAATTTGATTAAATTAGTTGGAAAAATTATTTATGACCAAAATTGGATTAACTAGTGTAATTCATTTTTCATCGTGTTTGTCGCGTTCTTTTGACTTTCTGGCCGCTGTCGTCGCTGTCTAGACGACAAGAAATCGCAAAGGCACAACGCAATAAACGACAATCGAACGTTAACGTCAACGTGACAGTTTGGCAACAGACGTCCTTGGCTCCGCCCACTAACCCACCGCGAAAGGAGTGGACCGGTGTTGGAGGTGGAGCACCTCGAACGACACGTTTTCCCGTTCTCATGTACACGCAAGTCGATTGCTAATTATTCGGCTCCATTTTTCACGGGAAGCCTTCCGTTCGATTCGACGCTAATTTTTCATTAAGATCGATCACGTGCAAAGTTTTCTCGACTCCATTGCATAGTACACCCAATATAATGACAGTTGTAAAAAAATTCTTCACCCTCCAAAAATCACTTCTTTCGTTTGTCTGACATTTTTCTAAATTTTCGCGAGACGGTTAGAACCGTACGTTGAAAACTGCACAGTGTGGAAAGGTATGGGAACAACTCGTCGAGTCCTATGACCTAAATTTTCCTCGAAAGATGCTAATCTGGCCGCGGCGGTCGCATTATAGGTAATAGAATTTTTTATCGGAATAATTTCGCGCCGGCTATGCAGGAGCTTGTAACACGGACGCGATGGAGAAAAAAAGGAAGTAAAAAGATTCAACCGGCGAGCAAATTTCGTAACGCGCCACGTTTTTTTACTGATCGTATCTGTGCGAATGCAGGCACGGCAGACAGGTGAAGGCGCGGAAAGGGATCAGATCCCGTTCGCGGATAATCCGAAGCGTAGTTGCTCGCCCACGAGCAACCTTTGTCTCTTTCCTCTGTCCCCGCGATTAATTCCTATGCGAACAATCTTCCTTCACCTGCAATTTCACGATCATGTCGGAGAATCCAGGCGAGTTTGTCCAAGTCGTTTGAAAATAGATACTTGTTTCTGTCTATAGATGAAATTTTCATTCTCATTTAAAAACCTTTGTTCGTATTCGCATTCTTTCTCGAGTGCTTTTCTTTCTGTTCAACATCAGTATTTGTAAAATAAAGTTAATACTTCTCAATAAAGTATCTTTTTGTCTCGTGTGTGAAAACAAAGTGATTTCACGTGTTGATGCATTACTACGTATCGGGAACGATCGAGCTTTTACCGTAAATATTCTGTAACTTTTTCACACGTCGAAAATGCTGCCATAAATCACCAGCTTGCGCTTTATCGCGCGAATCCCGATATTTTATCAAACGCGATCTCTCGAAATATTCATTGAACGACCATAGTGTTCGCGATTGCAGATGGGACGGGCGTCATTGGCTCCAGTTACGGGGCGAGATTAAAGCTGACAAAATCAGGACGACAGCAAGCGTCTAATTATGTCGAAAGTCTTCGAGCCGGCTGGGAAACGACACGTTCCTCACCAGTCAGCCCCCTTATCTGATCGTTCCTAATCGTCTTCCCAGAATTGACGTTATTTTTTTCATCCTCCCCCGTCGGCAATTTCTTTCTCTACCTCCCTCCCTCCCTCTCTCTCTCTTTCTTTCTCGCGCGTTTCCAACGAACCATTGTTCGCTAAGGTAAACTCCTAGGCTACGGATGACTCTGGCGAGCTTGGCCAACCGCGTAATCGACTGATCGTAATTTTTAATTATGCACAAGTGCGCAGGGGATTTAATCACGATCGTAGCGAGATGAAGGAACGAGAAAGAAAGAAAGAAAGAACGAACGAGGTGGGAATCGGGAGCAGAGACGGAGTACCTGATGGATAGTGTTGCCATGACAGCTAACACGAGGACATTTCTTCGGCCGAATGATAATTACACCTAATCAGCATCGCTGGGCAGCACAATTACCGGCTCTGCAGCGTGTCTCATCCCGCAATGATACTAGTTGGCGGATAATATCCCGTTCATTAACATTGCATCACGTCCCAGCGGCGCACACCTACTCGATGCTTCAATTACACGAATATTTATTCCTGATGCGATTGCCTGGACAATGGCGAGATTAATTGCACAATAACCAATCGAGATGGAAAACTATGGGAGAACTGATTTCCACGTAAACAACGTGTATATATCTTGACGTGAAAGACTGCGTGAAATCTTGCGCTCCTTTAGATTTTATATTTTACAGTGTCTTTTTAATAGACAAATTACAAAGTTAAATGAAATAAAAAAAGTTAACGACCGATACGATTCGTCGGTACGAAATAAGTATTTCGGACAAACGATTCAGAAAATCTTCGGATCGTAAACAGGCCGCTCTCCGGGCATCTGCATTCCCTCTTTAGCAGGAGCGAAAGGGAGTAAATGACGTTGAAGGAGGATTTTTAACCAGTAGGTCAAAGGCTCGAAGATAACCAGTGTTCGTTTAAAGGATCCGTTTCATCGATCGATGGTTATAACCGGATGCAAAAATAACCATCGGAGTGCCGGCGGTGGAGTACTTAAAATCGAATTTTTCTACGTCTCCCGAAGAAAATCACTTCCCTCTTGATAATACGAGGGTACCGATGCGCCCTCAGGTACGGTACTAGGCCAAAAGAGCGTGGCACGCTCTTACAGCGCGAAATTACATTGGGGGGCTAATTGCACGGCGGCGGTAGCGCAAACACGTGTCATCAGTTGACCACCACCAGCACCAACGCCACCACCACCACCACCACCACCACCACCATCACCACCACCAACACAAGCAACCACCACCACTATCATGGATCGGTATGGCCATCACCATGCAATGCTGCCATGGTGGGTAGCTGCCGCGGTCGGTTGTGTACGGTGAATTACGTAATTGAGGTAAATGGCGGCTATCCAGAGTGCGGGGAACTGTGCTAAATAAAATGCCATTCAATTAGGCGACGAGAGGACCCCGCGTCGACGTTTCTGCTTCACCGTTGCCTGGCCTCCGACTCCGGCCAGCCACCGCCAGCCAACTTTCCTAAAGCCGATAGATTCGCCCGTCCGACCGAAACTTTCTGCTTTAAAAAAAAAAAAAAAAAAAAAGGGTGGGATCCCGCGACACCAAGAATCGACGGATAATTGAGCTGACTTAATCAGCACGCCTTGTTGCTTCTCTCTCGAATGTACATCGCTGGAGATTGGAACTCGCCGCGAGTCGAGCGAGAAAAACCGTCGTCGCTGAGATATTCATTTCGACGAAATTTCCCAGCTCCTAGACGAGAATTCCGAAATTTTTCGCCAGCTCGATGACGAGGTGTAATAACGGCGAGAATAAAATTGGGAGACTCGTTTAACGTGTCTTCTCGTTCTGAGAATCGTGGAATGCTAAAACGTGGAAAATCAAACGGATGCCTCGCAAGAAGGTATTTAAATGACGAGTTACGAGATTATAATAGTCGAAGGGAGTGGAGCGTTCGGGATACGAATATAGAAATCTCCCGTTCGAGGAATTTTTCCAGCACTTAATTTCAATTTCAAGTTTCGACGCGCCTCGACGTGAAAATTTTTCGCGTGAAACGTTTCGAAATTTCTACTTGCCTAAGTGGATGAAGCGAGAAAAAGGATATGTCGTTCGATAGACGGTTTCTTAACACGCCTTTCGTTTTTTATGTCTATCGACAGGGGGAGGGGGAGGGGGGCGGGAAGAAGGGAGAAGCGCAGAGCCGTTCTCCGAGTGGAAAGTAGAATATAAACAGTGACAGCGTGGAAACTCGCGGACGAAAATTACACGGAGAAGTGCGGGTTTTACTCTACTCGGCAGTTCTCGTTTCCTCGGTCAAATCAAAACGACGTAAAAATATTTCTAAATTACAGCGCGAAGTAACACTTTTATCGCCCCGGTGTAATTGCGCTCGCATCTCGCAAAACGAGGACTTTCTCTCGCCTCTACTTTCGCAGTTTCCGCGATCGCCTGTTTTCCCATTCCTTCTCATTTCCATTCCCGTCGGTGATCCATCGATCACGCAAAAACAAAAATCGTCTTTCCTCTCGCGCGTCTTCTGCACGCGTGTTTGCGTATCGCAGAATTGAGAGATCGGGAATTATCTTTGCGGATGACGCTAACCATCTAGAATATTAAAGAAAATGACTGTGGAAATTTACGAGAACTATTAACAAAACAGGAATTAGAAATGACGAAATAGAAGAAAGAAGAAGAGAACTTCAGATAGTAATTAAAATTCGACAAACTGGTGTAACGCGTTTCTAAATTTTCCGGTCACAGGTCGAAGATCTTCCTGCAGACAGAGATCTGCTCGCAGTCGCGATTACGACGGCACGAGCAAACTTCGATCGAGGTATAGAGACCGACCGATGGCGGATCTCGGGATATTCCTCGACGCCCGGAGCAGTGACAAGGCCCGATCATAATTTTCGTTCTTTATTGCTCCGGCAGTAAAAGCCCGGACGAGTATGGGTGGGCGTTGCCCGCAAACATTGTGCTTGACCGTATTCTACGCGATATTACCCCGTCCGAAATCGTTTCCTATATTTAGCCACGGACCACGTTCCACCCCCATCTTCGAGACACTTCAAACACCGAGGCTGTGTTTATGAAATTCTCTCAAACATCGCTCAATCGGGACAAACTTATTCGCGCAGAAGTTCGCAGAAAAACCCGTCATCTTGAACATTTGCCTTGGAATATTCCTCGAGCAAAGTTTTCCGCCAGCGTTGAACGAGAGAACGTTGAAACTCGACGAAAGGTAAAAACGAGACGGTTTATTATTAATAATTCTCGGAACGAGTGACCAATGTCCTCGACGCTCTCCGAATCTTTTGGTTTTGTCGCTCTCTCGAAGATTCTGCCGAGGCTCCTCGATCAGAAGGCGTTCTTGAAGACGTCACGCGTAGAATTACGACGTTTCTCGTTGAAACAAACTCGTTCTACGTCGAAATGCGCACGAGCGAATATTCGCGCGCGTGTATTGAGGCCATCTTTTCCCCCGTGCGCGAGTAGCTGGCGCATGCAGGCATACAGACGTACATAATGCGGGTATGAAATTATAGATCAGGTGCACCAGATCGCTGGAACATCCGGCGCTCATTAGAATTTCAGTTTCGCTCAACTCGGCGAGGTGTACGCAGCTTTGCGCCGGATCTCGGGGCGAGAAAAACAAAAGAGGCCGCGCCTTTTAAAGAGCACGTACGCCGCGGGGGGAGGGATCGAACGCGCGTGTCGAGCCAGTTGTCTCGTTGATGTTCGACGAAGTGGACACTTGTCACGCGAGTCTGGTCGCGGGGTAAAAACTCGCGGGTTACACGCGCTCGTTTCGCCGTAGCTCGGGGTTAAAGAGGACTCTTGCTCGCGAGGATTCGCGAGATCGGGAAAGGGATGAAACGAGGAGGGATGTTTGAGGGGAGAAACAAGGAGGGAAATAACGAGTCTGGCGAAGGGATGTTAGTCGAGGGATGGGACGAAAACCTGGATCGCATCTCGGAGAAATGAATGGCGCGCTTGTGACGCGAATGTCGATGAGAGTGAAACTCTTCGTCGGGCTTGTAGAATCCCCCCCCCCCCCCCGAAGATTGGCATTAATTGATGGAGATTTCTCCTATTTTATTTTTATTTTTCGGAGGAGATGCAAAAACGTCGAGTGCAGATTAAGGAGAAAATTATTTAACAAGCTGAAATTTACGGGGTAACTTGTAATTTACAACGCGTCGATATACATCGACGAAATTAAAATCAACGTGGAATCTGATGAGCGAGGCGACGTCGGATCAGACGAATTCTAAATTGAACGCAGCTGGTTCGCCCGGCGGATACAAGTTTTTAACGATCGGCCGGGAAAATCGTTCCGATTGGAGAGATCAGCCAGGCGATTTCCCACGTTGCGATACGAGATCGATGGAGGAAAGAGGAGCAACATCCGCCGGCACCTGTAACCTCTCATTCAATGGAACGTTCTTGGCCAGAAGAAGCAACCACACCCTTCACGCTGACGTTCCTTCACCCCCGTTTCTCAACCGATCGTCACTTTCCTCGGCCGGTGGCCGCGATGAAACGCGGCGTCCTTTTGTTTCAGCCGTCCATTCACCTGAACCGAGGAGAAGATCTGCCCCGCTCGCTCTCCCTTTTCCACGTATTTGGAGGAAGAGGAGGAAAAGAAAGAAAAGGAGGAAAGCAAAATAACGCGGTGGTATCGGAGGAAAGACGAAGGGAGTGGAATGGCAGGGGACAGAGTAGGAAACGGGCCAGTATAATTACAGGGGCGATCTTGGCCAGGCTGGATGAGTGACAGTGGAGACCACCTTTCTCAATCTAATGGCTCTTCCGCAGAGGAAGTGACGATCTGAAATTAACCTGGAAAAATGATCCTTCGTTGCGTGGTTTCTACCTTAATTTCAGATTTGTATTAACCGAGGGTAAAGCGTAAATTCTATTTACTATTTTCGTTGAAGTACTTTATATTTTCAGCGGGAGAAGGCTGATTTGGTGAACGTAAAACACAAGTAAACTGATGAAAAATTAAACTGCAACTGCATCCTTCGTTACCAATTTGCAAATCAATAGTTTTGAGTGAAACTCGAATAATTCATGCAAAGTTGTTTGAAAATTTCATCCATTTCCTCGTGCCTGCTAGGGAGGGTGGCTTTGTCGTCGCAGACGCATTACAATATCCTCGTTTTTTGTTACCATTTCGCAAATAAGTAATCGAGCAGAATGGATAGAAATAGTTTATGAAAACTTATTTGAACCTTCCTCCTGCGCGTGCCGTCCTGTATTATCTGTCAACTCAACCCCCGACGAGGAAGAGGGTAGCAACGAATTACTTAAGCATCCTTGTTTCTCGTTATCGATCAGTAATCGACTGAGAAGAATTCGTAAAGTATTTATCATCCGGAGCCAATTATCGTTGCTCTTCAAAATTTCCGGTAATCCACATTTTTAAATCCCAAGTGCGAGCAGAAGGAAATTGTAATTAAAATTTTAATCCCGATACCTCTAAGGCTGACGCTGTGCCGGCAATAATACATCGATGATCGAGCAAAGAGAATTGAAATAATTGGCGAAAAATTGTTGAAACCTTGGATACGATCCGTTTCCTCGAACCAGCGAGAGAGAGAGAGAGAGAGAGAGAGGGTGGCTTGGTGGCCGCGTCACAAAAGCAGGAAGACAATGGATGACGGGAAAAGGGCGAGCGCGAGCGCGAGGAAAAGAGAAGGTTCCAGGGGAGAGAGTGTATCGGGAGAGAACGTCAGCTGGCTGCGTTCTCGCGTGACGACGCTCCGAACCGTTGGCTTGGACTCCCTTCGTCGCCGAGGAAGAACCCGCCTCGTGTATCTCTGTCCTTCATTACTATTCCATGTGTCATGGTGGAGGAGTGCACGCTGACTTGAACGTACACGAGCAGCGGCTGAACAACATCACCAGAAAGAGAGAGGGAGAGAGAGGGAGAGAGAGAGAGAGAGAACTGGCCGACAATCAGGTCGTGTGCGTGTCCGCCTAAGTCCGTGCGTGCACGCGCTCGCGCACGACCGAGCCTCTAGCCTCTTCGGTCGTCGTGTTCGTTCCCTTTTCCAGGAGAATCGGCACCGGGGTGTTCTCGCCAACGTGCGTGTTAAGAGAGCGGCCGTGCTTCTAGCCACGCTAGCCCGCAGCGCTCGATGTCAACTCGTTGCCATGCATCTGCCTAACTGGCCTTCGGCTGTCACGCCATCGCGGAGCCGCATGATCTCGATACGTCTCCTCTTGTCCTCGTTCAGCCCTGCCTTCGTTCAGTTGCGCGCTAAAGATCGCGAGGATCTCTTCGCTGCTGATTCTGGATGGATCTCGGGACAGAGTAAATTGGGCTGCGTGGAATTTTGGGAAAGATGCCGTCGATTTCGAGGAATCGAAGATACTTGCAAAGAACGGAGTACGCAAAATTACGCAACATGGCGGAACGGACAGAAGTGTAGCAACATTGTGAAACGCGTTTCAGCGTGAGGGATTTCGGTATCGAGGATTCTAGGGTTGATTGCCAAAGATACACAATTCCAGGGAAGGGAACATTCGTTTATACGTGCTCCATTGAATTTTTCGACCCAATCAATCTCCGCTGTATGGAGTAAATGTTGAATTACGATGTAGCGAACGTATAAAGCTTTTACAGCCGGATTCGCACATGTAGCTGTTGCAATTCTAAAGCTCCCAATGCAGACTATTTTCAACAATTACGCGCCGACGTTTTACCAGGATTTTAGCTCTTTTTTTAGTGAAATGACGCGCATGATCGATCTAAGTAACGCGACATATTCTAATTCGAGCCACGGCGAGAGCGAACGCTATTCGTACATTCAATAAATACAATCCATTAGCTTGTGTGGACTGTATAATTACGAGGAACTTACTACCGCAAACCTCTTCAAACACCTTTCATCCACTTTCGACCACTTTGACAGATCTCACACCAAAAAGATCGTTTAATAAACTGTTCGAGGAGAGGAGATAATTTCAACGCCAGTGAGTGAAAAGCAGCATTAAAGGAGCAGCAACAGTTAGCAGTGTATGAAGACGTCCCATCAGGTGGCCCATGATTGTTGCGCAGTATCAGTTGATTGGCACGCAGCAGCAAGTGTAGAGAATCGCTGCAGGCAGGAAGGGAAAGAAGCGCGAAGATTCGTCGCGGGGGGAATTCGTCGAGGGCAGAAGAAACCGCGTGGAGGGTTAATCCCATTGGACCCTAACCGTAGAATCTCTGTGCCGTTTCTTCATTCCTCCCTACCTTCCGCCCCTCGACATAATTGGCCCCTACGCGATCTCTAGTCTGGTGCCAGAAGGGATTTCTAGGAGTCGAGTTGGTCTAGCCTGTTTTTTATTCCATCGACGAATATCCGCGATCCTATATTTATATCGGTGATCCGTTAAGAGTGATCCAATTCGATGGTTTTGATAGCTTCGTTCGATTTTATCCGGCCGTTCATTGATTGAACGAGAACGTGAGAAAGAGCGAGATTGATTTTGAAAACAGTAGCGCGTGAATTTCACGATAAATCGCGTGGAGAGGAATGTTCATTAGCGTTGCGAGTGATCTTTATCTCTGCTTCCAGAAACGTTTCTCTCGCCGTGCAAGCGCACGTGCAATCTCAAGTGTGAATGTTTATTTCATAATCTTATTTTTATCCAGACAAAGAGGAATCAGAGTCGAACATTCTGAATGAATTTTATTCGTTTCGTAATCACGCCCCGGATGGAAAATAGAATGCTATATTCGTCGGCGTTGAAACAGATCGATCATCGAACGATGAATTATTTCATATAGGAGAATAGGTATATAAATCGCGTGGAACGACAGTGCCTCGCAGTCGCGACCGGGAACAAAGGAGAATCAATTCGGGAAAGGACAGAGACAGAGCCGATGAGAGGGTAGCCGAAATAATTAGCGGTAAGCATGAAGAAGGTCGGGCGGAAGGCCGTGGCCAGGAAGCGGCGTGGGGAGTCCTGTGATCTTTGGGAAGTCACGGGTCAGCTATGTGTGCTTTGGCTGGTTTTTGCTGGCGAATATTACCGCGAGCAATTAGCCGAGGCTCATTAGTTACTGTCTAATCAATCAAACGGACGGACGGAAGGAAGATACTTCCTTGTAAAACTGTTACATGGAAGCCAAGTCGCGATACAAGGCAGCTTTCCTGGAAGCTTTCACCTTCCTTCTTCATCCGTGTTGCCTCTCGTTTCTTTTTCCTTCTTTCGTTTTCTTCCTCGTGCGACGAAAAACTAACATTCGGAGGACGATAATGGGGGGATAGAGTATTTTCAACGAAAAAGTTCGAAATCGAATTGAAAGGGACGTGTATCGAGGACGAGAGAGAACACGGTGCAGCATCCATCTTACTCAAGATCCACCGGTTGACCCTTTCCACGGGAGTTTAAACGAAAGTCAGGCAATCTGCCGGCTGGTTGGAACCCGCAGGTTCATTAGTCAACAGACTAAACACTGTTGCCCCACGCCGCTAAGTAAGCTGTAAGAGCCTCGACTATCAGGCTCCGGCAAAAGGACCCGAGCACACGCTCTCGGTAAGGATGCACTCGATTGATCGTCGCCGGATGATCGAGCAGATATCGCTGTCACGTGGCTGTTAGATTCTTTCTAGCAGCTGGTCCCTTAATGGGGCACTTAAAAGTCGATTAATTACAGCCGTAGCCGGTTAGTCGATTTTACCTCCCGATGTTATTGTGGAAACTGTGCGAATCCATCGAGTTTCACGTCTCGCTCGCAACTTTGCCTAATTGAGGTGACACTAAGAATCGACATAAGTCAGATCTAGCTTCAATTTTTTTTTTAGGAATTTACACAGTGCAGATTCACTGTTTTGTTTTTTTTTTTTTTTTAGAAATTTACTCATGACTGCAACTTGCATCTACTTGTTTTAATGTGTACGCCTCGAAATGTCGAAATTTCCAATGTCTAAATAACACGTAGGACGAATCATTTTGATGGAAAGTCGTGGACTGAGTTTTATGCAGAAATTATTTGTACCGAACTCTCTTCGTTCTTTCGCAATTTGTAGCTCCTCTCTGTCCATGACTCTAGATCCAATAGATTCTAGAAGATTGACGAGATCCGCTACGGTAAACAAAGGGGACCGAGCGAAAATTGGCAACAAGTTTGGCAAATAGCGTGACAAAGTGCGAATGCAAACGGGAGTGGCACGTGGTTGGGCGCAACTCAGGGGAATAGTGGACGATGGTGGTGACGTGTGACACAGTCTAACGCGGTGTCGGTGTATCAGGTCCCGAGTCTATGGGTCGGAGCGGAGGTACATCGTGTTCGTACATGATGATGTATATGGTGCGCGGGAATAGGGGCGGGGCGGAGACAGATGGGCGTGCGGAGGATCCCTTTGAGGCTGCCGCATGCGGCGCCAGTGCCTCTGCCTTGCAAGTTCTTCTTTTACCTCTTCTGCCCCCATCGAAAACCTGCGGACGATGCTTCGAGGCCTGAGGAAGCTCCGAGCCTTTCCCTGGCGCCACTTGGAAACACCGTCGTCGTCGAATCCTTTCGTTGCAAGAATCCACACGCGTGCTCTCTCAACTTTCGACTATAGTGACTCTACAGACGAAACTACATTTATTTTGGAGCGAAATTTTCGTTGATCTGCTTACTACCTCTCTGAGTCTTACTCCGCGAGATTTATCGATGATCGAGTCCTTGACTGATTTGACTACTCTTTATTCGTCAAGTCAAAAGTGAAAATTTTCAAAATATGTTAAGTCTAACTTGGAATTCCTTTCACACGAACATCAGTCATAACATAAATTCATGTAAATCACACATAGTGGTATTCGTTCGAATATCACTGTTAAGGAAAAAAAAAAAAAAAATAGGAAAGAAAAACCATAATTCAACCCGTGCGAGTCTTACGTCCGTTGGAAGCGTCGATGAAATTTGTTCTCGATCTAATGACGAGCCAGTGTTAATGCAGCCGATTAAACCGACAGGATGGGAAAAGCGATTTTTCTCCCTTTCGATTCTTTTCCTCGCGGATTCGCGTTAGACACACGCGTGCACACTCTCTTTACGTAGGCCACGTAAGGATATCGTAGCAAGTGAGTGAGGCTTGTAATGCGAAATGTAATTCTCAATTCATCTTGCGTCTCGGCTAATTGCGCGTTCTACGTGATCTCGATTAGCCGGGCCAGCGGTTTAATTGCCCGGCTCGATTTTTACGAGTCGCGCGCGATTCGCGTGTCTTGTAATCAGACCCCTCTGCAGAGTGGAGATTGATTACGGAAACGCGCGTTTCTTCTCTCTTCTCTGCTCCGTTCCGTTCGTTTCATGACACTTTCGCTGCTCGTTATAACGAGCTGCATCCTAGGAAACGACTGTAAGTGTCAGCCGGTATGATTCGCGAATATTCTTCTTCGTCGCGTGACGAACATCGCGTCAGTTTTTTCGTCGCATTCCTCCGCTGGTAATCGTTCGTTTACCGGTTTGGCATACAGGTCGAGCCAAAAGTTTGGTCGATTTCTCTGCGAAGAGACTAAGAACGGAAATTTGATATATTTATTTACTTGGTTAACTTCAAGATTTCGCTATATAGGAGATTTTATTTTACAGTCGAGAGGGGGGGGGATTTTGGAATAATTGGAATATTTCCTAAAAAAAAAAAAAAAAAAAAAAAAAAAGAAACTCTCGCGCGTGTCTTCGAACGCAGGGAGGTTATTACGAAGAATTTTATCGAGTTGTCCCTAACCTTCGGAGGAAACTCCCTTGCAAACTCCCCGCAGGACATCACGCACCATCGTCAGGTGTTTAAATATAAATTTCACTTGCTTGCTTGCAACACGAGCGAAACGCGAATTTCATCGCGGGCCGGTAGTGAGAAAAAGCGGCGCTCGACCATATTCGACAGGATCGTTTGCAAACGAGATAAAACAGCGTTGGGGGAGCGCGGCCGAACGACAGTAATCCAGCGGTCATAATCAGTTTCGAGGCTACCCCCGGTCTACAAAGGCTCGGAAGAAAGAAGATCTGCGAGCTGATGTTTCCGTGCTAACCTTTCGGCGCCCCGGGGTTCGCGTGATTCGCAACGTATCTAGCCGGGCTAGTCACCCTGGAGGGAGGGGTTTTTTTCGAGCGAGAGAGGATCGAGGACGCCGGCCGGCAGGATTCCCGGGGGGGGCCCCCCGATCCCTGAAATCCGGGACACACGCGAGCCTCGCGGGAAATTCCTCTTCTTATACCGTGCGGCCATCTCCTACACTTCTTGGTAAAACGACTCTCGTTGCCTCGGGGCAACGTTTTTTACCTTCTGCCTGATCCAACGCGTCTCAACCTCCGTCAAAGTCAGTCTCTCTCTCCTCTCTTCTCTACTCTCTCCTCTCTTTCTTTCTTTTTTTCGTTCATCGAGCAGGAGAGCTAGAGAGCCTTTGAAGACCTCTTCCTCGGTGGCGAGTACATCGTCTTTGTAGAATAATTTTGTCAACTCTCTATAATTTACAACTCCTATTTCTATTTCATTCTAGCGCATAAATTGGATGCAATAAATTCACATCCAAAGATATTTGTTAGAAATATGCCCCTTCGTCTTGTAAAATTTTATAATATTCCTTGAAATATTTAGGTAGGCAGAAAAGATTTTTTGTAAGGAGTTTTTTAAAATTGAAAAGAACTGTTATTTATCGCCTATTGTGATAAGTTAGAAAGAGTTTAGGAAAAGTTACGGACAAAACATCCAGTAAATAGAAAGAAAGTTTTGTTTGTCCATTCTTGTAATAGCAAAGACGACCTCGTGACAAAGTAGTAGAACTTGAATGGAAGATTATGTCCATCATATTGGTGAAATATATATGATGGCCATAAATGGCCATTTATAAGTTACTATAGTTAGAAGAAAAAGCCATAAAATATAAAAGTGATTCGTAATTTGACGAATAAATACATGTTTCTTGCATGAATAAACAAAAACTTTGCTCTGGATATTCCCCCTAGTATTAACTCCGAAAATTAATTTTTTGGCCTCGCAACAATTTTCTAGAAAAGAAAGTCTATTAGCCCTCGTGCTGCAGAAAGCTTTTCAATAGAAAAGATTTTTAAAAATCTTAACATCTATACCGTTCTCCAATGGGCTTTCACTTTTCGCGTCCCGTTGTCCACCACTGACTCTGATTTACAATCTTCTCAATGACATTGTCGCGTGGCAGGGATCCTCTTAAAAAAAAGGACCAAGAAAGCAATGTCCAGGTAGTCATCCACCTCTAGTTTGGAACCAGTTGCATAACAATTCGCAATAGAGACAGAGAGATAGAGGGCGGTAAGGTTTGGAGTTTGGATGGATTCAAACGATTTGAGCCCTCCGTAAAACGTGTAAATATTTGATGCAAGAGACGTGTCCTGTCGAAAGATTCGCGGCTGAGGCCACCGCGTGAATCAGTCGGTGTCCTTTATAGAAACGAGGTGGGTCTTTGGTTCGTGGCCAGCGGCCGACCTTTGTAGTCGGGCCTAACCTCGTTTGTGAAACAAGCCGGCTACAGGTAGCGATTGGACACAGACCCACCGCTTGTTCGTTCTATTTTAGGGACCTGGTTTATAATTGCTTCCGAGGTTTCCACATACTCCGATATTTTGTTCTTATTCGTGTTCTTTTGTTGTATATTTTAGTTTCCGATGAATCGAAACTGCTCGACAGATCGGAAGAGGTTTTCTTTTTTGCAGGAGATCGGTCGAATGCTGAAAAACTTTTTTATTTCTTTATTTCTTTAAGTTTTGGTCGTGATGTTTCATTTCACGGTGTAAATTTGCAAGAAAAGAACGATGGAGTTTTTTTCCCTTTGGTTATTTTGTTTGTTTGTACTCGATTCAGCACGGGAGAAAGATCGATCGATCTTGGAACGAAAACGGAGTACTGGAACCGACGTGAAATTTCGTGGTCACGAGCCACACGAGAAATCACGCGTTAGTCCAGTTTCCACAGCCTCCATTTACCTTTTACGAATCGTCGAACCCTTTTCCTGCCCGGAGCGCCAGGCGCCAACGTTTCACGCCTTCTCAACGGCCCGGTTCTAGCTCTTTTTCTTCCGTACGGTCGCCGTGGTTAAGGGTCCTGAAGCACTGTGCCGCTTAATGATTTCCAAGTCTCCAGGCGATTGTACTCCACTAGGTGAACTTCACCTGTACCAACGAAAATTGTTAACAGCAGAGATCGTTAAGAAGAACGAAATACGTACATTTGCTTTGCGATCTAAGATTGTATCTATCAGGAATCCATCATTGGCAGCAAGATCGACAACTTTCTCGTCAAGGGCGCAGGCAGCAGAAGAATCGTTACGAACGAGCAAGTAAAATATACACGAAGGAAAAAAGAGATTTCTTATTAAAAAGAAGCGAGAGCAACAGAGTGTTATAACCACACTCGTGTTACAAAGTTAACGAAAGTATCACGGCGGAAACAAATTATCCTTTTCCAATCTATATCCCTTCGATACAGACCAAGCCGCTCTTCTCTCGTCCACTTTTCTCCCTTCTTTCTCTCGCTCGTTCGCCGCGCGTCTACCACTGTTCACCAACCACTTCGGTGCAAGTCATTCCAGAATAATTTATAACCCGAAGGATAGGGCTAAACGGCCCTTGCTAAGTTAACTAAACGCCGTGGCTAATTTCATTTAACGCCTGTGTCTGGCGAACACACACGCCGCTGGGGGGCTGTTTATCGAGTGTCCCTTACGACTGCGGTCCCTCCGCCACCCCTTTCCACTTGTTCCCTCGACACTTACCCTACAACTTGCCAACCCTTTCATACGATACACTCCGTTCTCCCAGGAAGCTAGCAAACGTTTCTTTTTTAGAAGCTCGTTTTTTTGGGCGGTATCCCTCGCTCGTTGGAACGGTTAGTGCACTTCTCACGTGAAACGGTCGAGATACGTGATGGTAGAAAGAGTGAGAGAATAAAAGAGAGAGAGAGAGAGAGAGAGAGAGGGGCAAAAAGGCAGGAAAACGACGCCAGACGATAGTTTCTTTCGGCACGGCAATCAAGACGAATTCGACGGCCTCCTCGTTAATGTCCGGTTTTATCGATTTGGGACGAACGTAAAATTCCGCGGAACGACACCCACCCCCTCTCGATTTTTGTGTTTCAAGGAGCGATTTCACACTGTGGAAACGCGCTTCTTCGACACCCGTTGCCCACGATCCTAGTGAAAATTACGACGCCGGTCGACATAAGAAATTCGTTCGGCTTCCGAGAGTCTGTGCTCCGATCCTTCGAGTAAATTACGAGCCAATTTCTGGCACGCTCCTTTTCGCGTCGAATCGACCGATCTGTCAACCCCCCAGGGAGGATTCCTCGTGCTCCTTTACTTCGGATTTTATTCATTCTCGGTATTTTCACTTTCAGTTTACGACGCTCTTTTATTTGTTTGAAGTTTCTAACCAACTCTACGTTGATTTTCATGAAAAAAAGTAGCTTGACTTATTTTCAAAGGGTCAAAGTCGCAAAAGAGCTTGGCTGCACAGCAGAGAATCTGTCTCAACCAAGACGATGAAGGAGTGGCGTTGTCTGGTACCGAGCGATCGCGCTTGTAATTTGTTTTCTATCGATTCAAATGTTTGCATATCAATACAATGTTATGGCAAAAATGTCGTCTTCATTTCCTAGTGAGACGAATCGTACTGGGGTACAAGTCGTGCAGTTTTTTATGTATTTCCAATATTGAACTTATTAATATGATACACTATAATATTGGAAAGTATAATATAGTGTTAACATAACTAAAACTAAATAAAATTAAATAATATTAAACTAGAAAAAGTTTAATATTGGGAATGTTAAGTGCAAGTGTATGTTTGAACAGTTGATTGTTAAATTAAATCTCAATATTCAGTGATTTAAGATGAATGTTTATTTTTATTTTTAGTGATTAAATTAGTATCTCAACGTAAATATAAGCTTCCAACATCTTTGACGTAATAATCTCTTCATTCGACAAGTCCCCGTTCTTTGATGATTCGTTTCATTTCTATTGAAAATCAATCACAATGTATTTACATTCGAGACCAACGCATTTCAACCAATTTTCACTTATCAACTTTCAATTTCATTGCTTCGAATACACATCGTGAAACTTCGGCATGTATATTTTCGACGAAGTACAGCTAATAGAATTTCAACATGTTTCATACGGTGGATATTCAAAAGCTTTCACGAGCCACGCGTGTGAAATTCGTACGTGCGAAAGGAGACACGGTGGGACAGCGGGCAAGCCGATTGGCGAGAACAGAAGGAAATATACGAGTTCGCTTCTGGAGCCGGTCTGCTTGAATCGGAGCCAAAATCGTCGCATGATTCGCATTGATAGCCGCGCCACGTTTCTATTTCCCGTTGCGCCGTGAACATCCGTCTAATCTATATGTAAATCCTTCTTGCCTGCGCGCGTGTGCGAAAGTGCGAGGATATCGCTACAATTTTAACCATAATTTTCGGAAGAGCCAGAGTACTCAGCCAGATACCGGCTCCTAGAAAATGGACGAGGCTGCTGAATTAGGAAATTACTTGTGGAAAATTCACCTCACCAACTTGTACGTTGATTCGTTGTGCTTATTGTAAATGTAATAAATTTCAGCGTTTCTGATATACTTCATAAACATATACGATACTATATCTATTGATTCTACAATTCGTTGTGAACAATTGAAAATCGCTTTCGATCAATCTTGCTCGAGTATTCCGTTTGTTGCTCTGTGTAGTTTCATCTTCGCGCGGTTTAGGATTGCTACTTTCGTATGAAAGTTGAAACGTCGATCATCGATCTTTCCTTTATATTTTTTTATCTTCGCGACAAAGACAAGATTCTTCTCTCTCTTGTTTTCCTCCGTCTTAGCTCGAAATACTCATGTTTGACCGTATGATGAGTAAACGGGAATGAATAAAAAGAGAGAGAGTGAGAATTCGAACTATGTCAGCAATGAATAAGTGAAAGCGAAGACAGCTGCAATATTCTTAGGTTAATTTGAATTCTACCTTCAATTGGTCGATAAAAGTATCGAAGTCACTGGAAAATTTTTCAATTAACAAACTTCTGTTTCAAAGTACCGTGTACACTCTAAAAATTATTTTTTCAACGAGCAAGAGCTACAGCGGCAAATATTCAAAAGGAAATTTCCAAAGGTGGCACATTGAAGATTTCCAGCACCGCCACACGTACGGATCTCTTCCGTCCGTAGTTTTATTTCACGAAGGACCCTCGAGCGACGTTTGTTTTTCTACTTGTTAAAAATCAGAAATTTATACGTCGCCGGTTCATTCGCCGTTCATTGAGATTAGAAAATGTCGGACAGTGAAATTTTGATGGTATTCGCAGTGGCATTAACGTCGTTAATTACGCTAACGCCGTCGGGCATTCATTAATTAGAGGCGGTTCGCCCATCACGTCTATTAAATTTTTTTTCGTTTGATGGCCGAACGAAATCAGAAAAGCAATGAATATCAATCTCGCTTCGTGACGCTGAAAACGACGAATCTTTAGTCACTTTTTCTCTAAATCAGAAAAAAAAAAAATACATAAAACTGCTCTTAAAATAAGTTTTATTTTTTTAATATCGTTCTTGATATGAAACATAGGATAAATCTAGAATTGAATATCTCATAAACGATTTTTCACGAGATGATTATTTCAGGAGTGTAGGATGACCATTTCGGAGGATGACAAATGTTTATACTTTTAAAGGATTCGAAATCCATTTGACGAAAGAGCTGTTGCAACATTTAATCGCGCTCGAAGGCAACATTTTTACGCAGCGAGGAAAATCAATGATTCCCGCGCAGCTGTGCACCGCGCCGTACAAATTCATTGTTATTTATACACCCTTTACGATTTCTAATTGGGAATTTTATTAAGCGTAATTCAGCTACAGGTATGCAAATTTTCGATAAATCACGTTTGAAATTACGTGTATAAAATCATTGCAGCGCGGGATGAAACACTGCTGCGATTTTATTGTCAGCAATAGCAGTATGTAAGTTACTCTTATTTTTCGATAAATAAAATTTTCCTTTTTTTTTTCTTTTTTTTTTCAGGAAAAGCGAACGACAACAAAATCTTTATTAAAAGGATATTGTTTCTTCGATTTTAACGACATTGCGATACTTTGGACAGCGTAATATCGAAAGGGAATGTACGAGGAAATTTCTCTCCGAGAGATTAATTTTAAGATACACTGACACTGTCCACCCTTCGAGAGATCGCAACTTTGCTTCACCTGACTTTTGCTAATGCAACTTCTTTAAAAGTCGAGTTTACGAAAACTTCACTGCTAATGCGCTTTAGCTGAACGAGAATGTTCCAAACGTAGTCGAGATAATTGCTAGAGAAGTCTCCCGAAAGCCAACGAATTTTAAATTTCACGCTCCGCGTGCGTCATTATAACGTGATACATACTTTTTGACTCGATTCGCAAAGAAATTAAATTCAGCGGAAATACAATATTTTTTTAACACTTGTTCTACTCTGCGAAAAAAAAAAAAAAAGAAACAGAATAAAATAAAGTCTGAAAAATTTATTCATAGTGCAGAAATTAAATCAAATCATAGAAGGCACGTATATTTCTCTTTATTCAATTTTCAAAGTAAATACCATTTTTTTTTTTCGAAAAAACTCAAGTTTATTAGTAAAATAAAATATGCAAGATATACACATATATGCTAGTTATCTTGGAGCAAAGATGCAGTTCCTATTACGACGATTAAACGAAAACAATCAAACCTTGTGGAAGTTACAATGTAACTTGAGAAAATAAATAGTTTGAACATTCATGAACCAATCGTTAATAGAGCAGAGAGAAAGTGAATAATCTCTATCGCGTGACCGTAAAATTTCGATGGCGTTAGAGGCATAAATTATCTTAATTCCAGTCTACGTTAAAAGGTATTACGAGCAGCTAAACTGCAACCGTTTGCGGCCGCGTTTGCACGTCAATGAGCCAGTTAGCGGTTTCGAGGGTAAAATAATATTGCTCCATGCAAATTTCGCCACGGTATATCTAGCGTGTTAGTATCTTGTAACTGGAAACCAATGCGTCCTGCCAAACAATCCTGTCTACCGGATCCTTGGATTACCTTGTCTTTGTTTCATGCCGCCGCATTAAGCGATTAAACTAATTATTTCGCTTGAAAACGAGATCTAATTTACCAATTTGTTAGCTGGCTTTCAGAAGAAGCAAATTAAAACAAACGAACGAAATAACAAAATTTTCAAAGAGAAAATTGACCAACTTTCTAATTTTTTTTTAATGACACAATGTCGTACAGACGAACGATGAAAAGCACCGATGTTTCGCTTATACTTTGAGAAATTTATCGCGCGGAAAATCAGTACGAGAGGGGAGCAATGTTTTTACGAAGGGAAGCTATGAAAAATGAACAGCAATATTGCCAAGATGCCGAGCGATATTGTTGCATGGCCAATTTCGAGACGGCAGCCGCGTAATGAAATGACGTGAAAAATCTATGCGTAAAAATGGCACTTGCGTTCCCTCTGACAAATGGATACGATCCACCGTGCTCGAGTCCATTGATTTCTCTTGATTTATTTCGCCAAAATACGGTCAACAAGTTCCAATTTATAATTCAATTGTATCCCGCGTACGTCGCGGGTACACGTAACAGGACATATTTCAAGAAGATTCACGGACCGATTCAAGAAAGGATTTACGGTCGGCGAACGACGGACGTAAATTTTAATTGAAATCAAACACTCTGCCCCGTCACAACCACGCAATTATGATCTCGCCGTTAATGATTCCACATCTACTAGAATTTGCAAATTTAAATAATTCAGTTTCGATCATTACGATCGCAACAGTAGAATCTCGTTCAACCGGGCAGCTTCGCTGCCAATTAAAATTACACGCGAAGACGCTATATTAAATTTCCCATCGAATAACGAATAACAGAATTACGCGCGGTAATTGCAACGAAGCACTTCGCAAGATATTCGCGAATCGAATTCGCCATCGAAAAACAATGTAATATTATTTATAATTTTTATTGAAAATAACGCGATACTGTTTTTATTGTTTATTGAGGATAAGAATTAGAATTATCGCTATAATCTAGATATGCTTTATGCACTAACAGGCTGAACTCGCTGTCTCTTCACTCATTCAAGGCTCACAACTCTCTATGTGATTCTTCTCTCAGCCGCTTCCGCCCGTGTTTCAGCCATACTCTAAAATATTTTAAGTGCTAGGACCCGGAAAGCTAGAATAAACATTCCCAGGTCCCGGACCTAACTCTCGCTATCTTAAAATTTACAGATGTCACGCAGGCGACGATTGTTGGGCACTGGAGAAAAGTTTCGGGTCCTTTTCCAGAATTCCCAATCCCACACGTACATATATCCTAAATTTACTCGAACGATAGACGCTGCATATCAATTTCCATGCCATTTTCATTGCGCAAGTGCAACATTCGATGCAAAATAATACGAATTCGTGCAGTGCGACACGCGGGCTTCTGAAATCTTCGCGTTACTTGTACGCTTGATAAAATGGGAATGCGCAGGCTGTTTGAGGGATAGATGGCACGTGAAAAAAATCTGAAAGAATCTTCGCCGCGAGCTGAAGTTTCGTTCAAAGAGGCCGGTGGAGAGGGGAAGAAGGGGGAGATGAGGGGGAGGATAAGAAATGGTAAGAGGAACACCGTCTTTGGATGTGTCGCGGATGGGGGAAGAAACCAATGTACACGCGCCATAGATGGCGAGTGTCTGTATGTGACACAGTTGCACGGCTGAACTATGAATGATGCAGCAGCGGCGGCAGCAGCTTTAGACAGAGATAGCAGTCGCGAAGAACGGTCGAAATTTTTCAGCCAAACTGTGTCAGTTCGCCTCGTAAGTGGGAAACGGAAAAAATAAAAACAGATCCGTCGCCAGAAACCGAAACGAGCGATCGTAGATTTGCGCAACGTATTCGCGATGACGTAGAGCAATTTGCATTTATTATCACTGAATCCAGAAAATCGGGCCTCTTCAGGTGCAACGCTGATGCAACGAAAATTAGCGATTGGTTGATTTGGGTCACGTGATTCGCGAGGGGGCGTGGCGTAGACCTCAAGTAGGAGTGGCGTTGTCTGGTACTGAGCGATCGCGCCTGTTATTTGTTTTGTATCAAATATTTGCATACCAATAAAATTATTTATGGCAAAAAAGTCGTCTTCATTTCCTAGTCAGAATAGTTGCTTCTGGGCCTTTCAGTGAAACAAATCGTACTGAGGTACAAGTCGTGCAGTTTTTTAATCTCATCTCACTTTGTACGCTTCATTACACCGCGGTGGCATGACGTTTCATCGAAAAATATGTATATATTGTATGTGCGTTCGCATTATTTGTTCGCACGTAAAGTAGGCAAAATGTTTGTTTGTTATCTTCTAAAACTTCAGTTCATGGATAGCGAGTGACACTCTGCAAGTTATGCGAGGTTTAAAGTTTGGAAGCCGATTAAGAGCGAGTTTCTTGATGAAACAGGTATCCTTTCTATTATGATTATCAAGGAATTATGATACTTGAGATAACGTGGAACACCGAAAGGTTCTCAGAGGATAATTATTACACTCTATTATGCTGCGTAAAACAAAGTCTTTTTCCTTCTTTTCTCTTGGATATTTTTTTTTTTCTTTTTCTTCTTGATCCTTGGAACAGGAGTATTTATTATACCAACGAGATTTATTTCAAAATCACGCGTGTATGCGTTAGATCTTTTTGAACGAATAGAAATTAGAAATGACGCCATTAAAATATTTCCAATATAAAATTACCACATGCCTATGTTGCTAGATACTGCAATCACAATTATTAATTAGTCTTTGATCAAAACAACAAATTATGCAATCCGCCTGTTTATTCAATCAACTGACGTAATAAACCTTATGCAATGGCGAACGGCAAACATCAATTATCAGTTATTAATTTACCAAATTGTAACTGCCCTCCCAATAAACAACCAACCGAGTTATATTCACTCGGAATTTTGTCTCTGACCTGCGACTGAAACCAACGACGAGGAAATAACAAACAATGTGATCTCAATTTCTTCGATTTATCCACAAGTGTCCAATCAACCTTCAAAAATTGTCGAAGATGAAGGCGTGAAAAATACGCTACGTCTTCGGCTCCCGGGTTCTCGATAACTTTATCGGGCGGTCCACTGAAAAGAAACGAAGCACGAAAGTGCAGCACTCCGTGTATCTCATGCCGATGCTCGCTCGCTTTAGCCAGATAGCCGCGGATAGAACCATAGCCACAATACGATCGAAGACCTTTCCGTGGATCCGGAAAATTAAAATTGTTAAACTACTTTGGAATGCAAGGGGCATCGGGAGCCCGCGAGAAACGAAAAGAATCCGCTCGAGCAAAAACCGTTCCTTTCAGAGCAACGTGAAAGAAGGCGAAGTCAAAAAATGAATGTTATTCTCCCTCGCAGTCGAGAGGAATTTCAACTATCGTACATGCGAGGTTCAAAA